>CM076569.1:993787502-994387502 GCA_034641835.2 Pinus albicaulis | reverse complement strand
GGGATGCGATTGAGCGCTGACCGTTCGATCGGGGATCAGATCAACGGTTCAGATGTAATCGGAGGGACAGAGCGATCGGGGGAATGGAAGATAGGGTGCGATTAGCGGAGGACCGTCGGATCTGTGGGAGGATGGACGGCTGCGATTTAATCGGGGCGGAGACAGGAAGAATTGCGATTGCGATCAGGCGGAGGGTGCGATTAAGCGCTGACCGTTGGATCTGGGATCGGATCAATGGCTCACAATCCATCGGAGGAGAAAACAGGAAGCGAGAAGGGAATGAAGCAATTAGGGCTGGGCCGTCGGATCGCGGGGTAGATCAACGGCGGGGAATGCGATCGGAGGATCGCAATCGGAGGTCGGAGCAGGAGGCTTGCGATAAATCGGAGGTCACAATGTGAATGTTGCGATTAGCGGACAACCGTCAGATCTAAGCGGATCAACGGTTTTGATCACATCGCGGGACTTGCTTAATAAACGATCGCATCAGAACTTTTATGTTGTAACAAAGGAAATGGACCCTCGCCCGACTTCCGATTGCGATTGGCACTCGGGACTTAAATGCTTGGTCCCAGCGCACGGGCACATGTGGGGAAGTGGTTTGAGAGGAGCTGGTAGAAAGGGGCTAGGCCTTATAATAAGGTCGGAAGTGGGTTTTAGCCCATTTTAATGTAATTTGAGGGCCGGGGAAAGGTAACGATAGAGGAATAGAAGGGGAAAAAGGGAAAACAAGGGGTAGGGGAGGAATTTAAAGGGGTTTTTGGGGGGATTTGAGGGGTAAAAAGGGGAATAGAAGGGGAAGACAAGGAGGATAAATAAGAGGGAAAAAAGGGGCCTTTGGGCATTTCTTCACCTATAGAGAGGCTTTATAAGGGAAATCAGCAGAGGGGATTTGATCGAAGGATAAAAGGCACATAGAGGCTTCAAGGAGACTGTGTTTTCAAGGGAAATGCATTCCTTGAAGACTCATGAACAACATCCCGAAAATTTCATAGGGGGGCTAACGATCACAGGCGATGATAGTCACACTTGCTCTTTCACCTACCTCTCCACTAGTCTCCATTGAACTGTCCATGCACTGTAGTTAACTGATGTATTCTTTGGTTGATTAATGAGTTAATATTTAGTGAATTAATTATTAATTAATTCACACCACTCTCACTAGTGTATCAATCAGTTAGACTAGATACAACTAGCTCAACTGAGTCTAACTGAGTTAAACTGAACACAACTCCACCAACTACTTCTACAACTCCACCAAACTATGTCACATGAGTTCTAACTGAAGTCCTCCAAGCAATAGCTCCAGTAAACCCTCAGGAAGAGCATAATTCCTTCTGTCAGTTGCTGTGCCACATCTGTGCACTTAACTGAAGTGCTCCAAGAGAATAAGTTGTTGTTTAGAGTCTGATTATTATTAAGAGCTAATAATAATTGACATATCTATTTTTAGACTGGCAATCTAAAAATAAATTCCACCTAATATGTCTAAAAATAGAAGTCCATCTATTTTTCCAACTTGACCAACCATCCACGAATAGCATCCTGCATCTCATAGAATATGATTGACATGTCTAAAAATAGACATATTCTAAAACTAAACTTTGTGCCAAAAATCACCTATGTGGGCCCCACCTAGTTTAGGTGATTATTTTCCAACTAGGATCAGGAATGATGTTTCAGGATGCCTCCTTCACTGTTTCTTTTTGCAATCTTCAACACTCCCTCTCAACAAGAAAGGATTGTCTTTGCATGCGACATGCAACTCCATGAATTCGCCCTGCAACCTTTGCAAGCACCATGCAACTCCATGCATCTGCTCTGCAACTCTTCCGAAACTAAATAGGCTCCAAACAACTCAATCAATCTGATGCATCTATCATCAAAGTCTTCGACTTCTACTTAGCTAGTGCACATGTCTTCAGGAACCACTGCGCTATTGAACTCTGCACCCATGCACTCTGCACTTGCTGTCAACTCTGAACCGCACTCCAGTATCCGACACTGTCACTTTGACCTGCCTGCATCAATCGAAATTATCATGCTACTGCTGCTCTGTGGGCACTTTGTAGCCAGGTTCAATTCATGAGATCCACACCATCTTAATGAATCCTGCCCAGAAATTTCTTCTTGGATTATCCATGCATGTCGCCCCACCTCTCACCTGGTGGTATAGCTGCATGCACTCCCTCTGCCCATCTGGCACGAAATTTCTTTGCATGAGTGGTTTCTCCCACTCCATGATCCTCATCTTGTGGCTGCTCCACATCTCGAGGTTCACTCTTACCTGCATGCAAATCCTGCTCCCTCTCAAGCTTCAATTGCATGGCTTTCTTGCACTTCCCAATAGTAGGAAGCTCCGTAGAAATCCCATATACTTCAAGTCTGTAGAGATTCTTCGCTCGAATCCCAACCTTCTTGACTTGTCCTGTTGCTTTATACCGAAGGAATTTTTTTTTTTCACTAAAGACAACATCATACCCTTTATCCTCTAACATTGCGACTGAGATTAAATTCTTCTTCAAACCTGGAACATGCACTACATCTTGTAAAATAATGAGTTTACCTCACTCCCTCTGAAAGGTAATGGTACCAATGCCGGTCGCATTGTATCATCCATTATCACCCAACTCAACATGCAATTGGAGATCTTTCTCCACCAAGTCACTGAAAAGATTCACATCTCCCATCATGTGAAAGGAAGCACCACTATCAAAGTACCACCCCAATCCCAATGCACTAGACACCATGCATGCGATCAATGAGAAGTCCAGCTCAAATTGTGAGGCAAGAGCCTCACCAGCTCCAGCTCTAGTAGCCTGCTTGTTCTTCTTCTTCTGTGGACAATTTGTGGCGAAATGCCCATGTTCGTGACAGTGACAACACTTCACTTTGGACATGTCACGCTCTTTGCCATCCGCACCAGATTGAGAAGGATTTTTCTTCCCCTTTCCTTTCCTTGATTTTGCAGCCAAAGCGCAACCCTCTTCATCATCATTCTTTGATGAAGAGCCATCCCTGGTACTCTGCCTTATCTCCTCTTGCACAAGATCCGACCAAAGTCGCTCCCATCCAGGCATTTTCTCCCGACCATTGAAAGAGTCCCCGTAGCTATGCCAACTCTTCGGAACCCTAAGGAGAGCCAAGCTCACCAAGTATTCTTCATCCACACTATCTCCTACACTCCCAAGCTCATCCCTGCAGTGGACAAACTTTTTCAAGTATACCGGAATAGTGTCATTCTTCTCCATTTTTATTTTCCTGAGCTTGTCTTTAAGCGCCAACTTCCTCTAGTCACTTCTGCTTTGGAACAATTATGTCAAAGCCTTCCACATCAAGAACGGAGTGGATTTACCGTGAAGGTTGGACACAATTTGATCCTTCACACCTTCCAATAGAATCCTTCGACACCTTGCTACCTTCATTTTCCATGCGTCAAGTGTCGTTGCATCGCTAGAACCCAGTTTAGGAATTTCAGCATCTATGAACTCCTTCAACCCATTATCCTCCAGCACCGCCTCCATCCTGTCCTTCCATGCAATATAATTTGAGCTCCCATCAATGGAATACTCCAATTTCAATTCGTTGAAAGACATTTCAATGAATGTTCAACTTCAACACCAAGAAAACACTGCAACAATTTCGAATTCCACCAGCACAAAACTCAACTGTTTCAATAATTGAAATCTGCTCCAATGATCAAAGCTCTGATACCATGTAGAAATTATATGCACTAAGCATGCATATGTCTAAGATTCTCCTGATCACAAACTATTTTAACTTCATGCACAATACAGAATCTATTCCACCATTGATCATCACATGTGGAAATTAAATCAATTGCAATGCACACATGAAACCATAAAAATTCACACACATTAACACAATGTTTTAACGGGAAAGCCTGAAGCTAAAAACCCCAAATATATATTATGTAACATGGAGATCATATGAAAATATCATACAAACATACAAAGCTTATCACCAACTCTCACTACAGTACAATCGTCATACACTAATCAAGCTCAATCTTGCAAATCCATGCACTGATCTTTGCCACCTGCTAGCCTGCCTCCACTGTGCAATCCCTGCTGAAGAATGGCTCTGGATGAACTTGAATTTCTCTAGCCTTGTTCATGCAATCCTTAAAGGCATCTCTACAAAATTTGTGGTGCAAACAATGCAACACTATAGTCACAACTGATAGTCACACTTGCTCTTTCACCTACCTCTCCACTGGTCTCCATTGAACTGTCCATGCACTGTAGTTAACTTATGTATTCTTCAGTTGATTAATGATTTAATATTTAGTGAATTAATTATTAATTAATTCACACCACTCTCACTAGTGTATCAATCAGTTAGACTAGATACAACTAGCTCAACTGAGTCTAACTAAGTTAAACTAAACACAACTCCACCAACTACTTCTAAAACTCCACCAAACTCTGTCACATGAGTTCTAACTAAATTCCTCCATGAAATAGCTCCAGTAAACCCTCAGGAATAGCGTAATTCCTTCTGTTAGCTGTTGTGCCACATCTGTGCACTTAACTGAAGTGCTCCAAGAGAATAAGTTGTTGTTTAGAGTCTGATTATTACTAAGAGATAATAATAATCGACATATCTATTTTTAGACTGACAATCTAAAAATAGATTCCGCCCAATATGTCTAAAAATAGAAGTCCATCTATTTTTCCAACTTGACCAACCATCCACAAATAGCATCCTGCAACTCATAGAATATGATCGACATGTCTAAAAATAGACATAGCCTAAAAATAGACTTTGCTCCAAAAATCACCTGTCTGGGCCCCACCTAGTTTAGGTGATTATTTTCCAACTAGGATCAAGAATGATGTTTCAGGATGCCTCCTTCACTGTTTCTTGTTGCAATCTTCAATAGTCTGATGTTTGGTTTTGCATGAGTGGACTCCTCCACTCCATGAATCTCCTTCTGTGGCTGATCCACATTTGGAGGCTCATCTTTCGGAACTGGCAGTTCCTCCATTGCATGCACATCTAGCCCCCTCTCAAGCATAGCTTGTGCAGCCCCCACGATCATTTTTTTCTTCCTCTCAACGACCCCATTCTGTTGTGGGTTATGGGGTGCTATGAGTTCTCTTCAAATTCCTTCTTTTCTATAGAATTCTTTGAATTTTCTCGAGATGTATTCACCACCATTATCGCTCGTAGAGCTTTCACTTGCTTCCCCTAAATCCATCTCCACCAATGCTTTAAATTCATAGAACTTTTATAATGTTTTTCTCTTCTTCTGCATGAAGAAGATCCAACATCTATGAGAATAGTCATCAACAAATATAACATAATACCTATGTTTTGCTGTTGAAGCAACTGAGAAAGGTCCACACACGTCTGTGTGAATTCTCTCCAGGATCACCGAAGCACGGTTCTCCTTCTCATGAAAGGTGGTCTTCACAAACTTACCCATAGTACATCCCTTGCACTGATTTGACTGTGCAAGGTTACCCTTGGGAAGTCTAGTAGAAATCTACTGCAAAATCTTCAAAGCGCCATGGTGAATATGGCCCAATCTCCTGTGCCATAATTCGCCCTCATCCCGGCTCACCACTTCTTTTGATTTGCCCACCATTGAAGCGCAGCCATCTACCTCCAGCTTGTAGAGATCCTTAACTTGAATCCATATCCTCTTTGTTTGACCCATTTTTTTCTGTCATAGTAAAGCTTTTCCATCGCTAGAAACAACTTCATAACCTTTGTCTTCCAACATTGCGACCGAGACCAAGTTCTTCTTCAGACCTGGTACATGCATAACATCTTTCAACAAGAATGGATTACCAGAATCCCTCTCAAAGGTAATGGTCCCAATTCCGGTCGCATTTTATCGACCATCATTGCCCATCTCTATATGCATTTGAAGGTCCTTCTCCTCCAAGTCACTAAAAAACTCCTTGTCTCCTGTCATATGGAAAGACACACCACTATCAAGATACCACACCGATCCCATATAGCTTGAAACCAAGCATGTGATCAAAGAGAAATCAATTTCAAATTGTGAGGCTAAGGCCTCTCCAGCTGTAGCTCCAGCAACCTTCTTTTTCTTCTTCTTCTGTGGGCAGTTAGTGGCAAAATTCCCATGTTCGTGACAGTGAAAACACTTCACCTTGGACAAATCCTTCTTCTTGCCTTTAGCTTCAGATTTTGAAGGAAATTTATTCCCCTTCCATTTCCTTGCTTTGGCAGCCAAAGTGAAATTCTCTTCATCTTCATTCTTCGATGAAGAGCTATCCCTAGTACCTCGCCTTATCTCCTCCTGCACAAGATCCGACCAAAGTCGCTCCCATCCCGGCAGTTTCTCCCATCCATTGACAGAGCCTTCGTAGCTATTCCAACTCTTCAGAAGCCCAAGGAGAGCCAAGCTCACCAAGTCTTCATCATCAACAATAATCCCCACACTTCCCAGTTCATCCCTACAGTGGACAAACTTCATGACATATTTTGGAATATTGTCGTCCTTCTCCATTTTTATTTTTCTGAGCTTGTCTTTCAGCGCCAACTTCCTCTGGTCGCTGCTGCTTTGGAATAAATCTGTCAAAGCCTTCCACTTTAAAAATGGAGTAGCTTTCCCATGAAGGCTAGACACAATATGGTCCTTCACACCTTCCAACATAATTCTTCTTGTCTTTGCTATCTTCTTTTGCCATGCGTCAAGTAATCCAACATCGCTAGATCCCGACTTAGGAACATCACTATCTATGAACTCCTTCAGTCGATTATCCTCCAACACCGCCTCCATCCTATCCTTCTAGGCTATGTAATTCGAGCTCCCATCAAGGGAATACTCCAATCGCAACCCATTAAAATACATTTCAATGTATACTCAACTTCTGCACCAAGAATTTTCCGTAGCAAATTCGAATTGTCCACCAGCACAAACTCAACAATTCTTCACAATTGCAATCTTCAAGATTTAACACTGCTTCGATACAATGTAGAAATTATATAAAATATGCATGCATATACCTATATTCTCCTAATCTAACAATATTTATCTTCTTGCTAAATACAGAATCCTTCCACTGTTAATCTTTTGCGGAAATTTAAAAACTCAATTGCAAACACATGAAGTAATAAAAACAATCGCACATAACACAGTTGTTTAACGGGAAATCCTGAAGCTAAAAAACCCAACTACCATATATTATGTATCATGGAGATCATGTAACAATCTCATACAAATATTAGTACATCAAGATCTCAGTACAATCTAGATTCAATACACACTGTCATGCAGAAATTTTCATCTCTATGCACCAATTTCTTGCCTCCTAACAGCCTGAATCCACTGCGCAATCCCTGCTGTAGAATAGCTCTGAATGAATTCAAATTACCCTTGCCTTGACTACATAATCCTCATTGGCAACTCCAATGTGTCTGTGGTGCAATCAATGCATCACTATAGTCACAACAAATAGTCCATCTTTCCCTTTCACCTATCTCTCCACTGGGTCTCCACTGGAACTACCATGCACTGTAGTTAACTGTTGTATTGTTCAGTTTATTAATGAGTTATTATTTGTGAATTAATTAACTAATTAATTCACTCCACTCTCACTAGGGTATCATTCAGTTAGACTAGATACAACTAGCTCAACTGAGTTTAACTCCAATAATTGAGTTAAACTGAATAACAACTCCATGAACTACTCTTCCAACTTTGTCATAACTTTTCCACTTCAATTCTAACTGAGTCCTCCATGCATGAACCACCAGTAAACCCTAGGAATTGTGTAATTCCTTCAGCCCACTGATTTTCCAAATCTGTACACTGAAATTAAGTGCTCTAAGAGAATAAGCTGTTGTTTATTGTTGGATTATTATTAAGAGCTAATAATAATCGACACTTCTATTTTTAGATCGACGATCTATAAATAGACTTCGCCCAATATTCTAGCAATATAATTTCATCTATTTTTCCAACTTTACCAACCATGTCTAAAAATAGACATAGTCTAAAAATAGACTTGTGCCAAAAATAGCCTGTGGGCCCACTTAGTGAAGGCGACTCATTTTCACTAAGCTCATCATCTTGTTGAATCTCAACAACAATTACATGATAAGGATCTTATGTTCGAGTGTAATTCATCATCACTGAAACATAAATTCACCCACTAGATCTAGGGAACAACAGTCCTAATTTTTAGGAAAAGATAAACACCACTTTAATTCTTATCTTCACGCTGAATTGGATGAGTGACACTTCTGTTGAGTCTTGAATATTTGTAGGGGTGGCCCACTGTCAGCTTGGATTTACTCCACGTGTTTGGCTTCCTTTTAATACACTTTCTAAACATCAAAATACAACTAAAAACACTGCGCTACAAAAAATAGAGTGCAATAGGCAGTTTCGTAGCGTAGTTTGGTAGCAAACTCATTTCAACCATCTAAGTCAACTTTAAGCTCTCATTACTGATGTGGATATATTTT
This sequence comes from Pinus albicaulis, assembly GCA_034641835.2. NCBI lineage: Eukaryota > Viridiplantae > Streptophyta > Pinopsida > Pinales > Pinaceae > Pinus > Pinus albicaulis. The sequence goes on along the minus strand of CM076569.1, from coordinate 994,379,033 downwards.
TCAGGTCAAAATAGCCAAATACCATTAAAATCCCTCCTTAGTTCTTCATAAAATTGATTTTCAAGACAAAAAGCATTCTTTAGAAATTTCATAGCGAATTCTGACCCTCAAGCCTGGAGCTCGCTAGAAACTACCTGATTATGGAGAAAATTAAAAATTATCCCTTTTTCATCAAAATTTCACCTGTAGGTCTGAAAATTGATATGATGAAATATGATAAGTCATACTTGCCTCTTACCCTCTTCAAAAAGCATCATTTTCACCTTTAGCAAGTTAATTTACCAATAAAATGACTTTGTTTTTTATGAAAAAATAGGGTTTAGAGATGAGCTCCTATCTCCCTATCTTTGATAGTGGTTGAAAAACGGGAGAAGATTTTTGTAAATCCAAATGTTATGAAGAAAATTTTCTCTTGGTGTTTTGAAAACCTTCTCCAGCAGTCTAGAATCTGCATTAGAAAAACATGTATAATACAAGAAAATTCTAGATTCTGAAAATAGGTCCCAGAGACATCTTTGAATCTCCAAAATGGTAGCACCTATGAGAAAAGTGAAAGAGGTTATTTTTACTTATTCTATGCTTGAAAATAACCTCTCTCTTTATTTTTGAATTCATCTCTGTTCATCCATAATATTCTATTCAAAATTACTTCTCACATAGTCCAAAGACATACTAAATTCCATTGTATATCTAGCAGAATTTCAACGAACTTGAATTGGTGAATGTTTCAGTAAAGCTAGTGTCCTCCATGAATAGCTCAAGGTCCATGGGATTCTATCTAAGCACAGAGCCTCCTTTTTATGCTTTCTCCTTCATGACCATCTTCCTTTATAACCAAGTTTCCTTCTTAAACATGTGACACCTGTAAAGAAACAAATTGACAGAGAGTTGTTTTACGATGGGCTAGACTCTTCCAAGGTGAAAAATCACTGATACATTAAAAGGTTGAATGGTTAATGACATAGAGGAGCTTGGAGTAAAGTTTAAAAGGTAATTTTGACAACTCGGAGTTTGATGATGACACATGTGACCATAAAATACAAAAATGATAGCAGATACAGCTAAGCATGTTTGGGAATCATCATAACAAACTCAAATGACATAACCCATTACTTGTATTATCGAAAGTTGACACCTCACACCATTGTGACACTTTTTGCAAAAAAAACCTAGTTTCGTAGCAAAAATTGTTTTAGGCTGTTTTGGAGCAAAAATTGATGATTTATCATATAATTCGCTACAAAACTGTGTAAAATTGACAAGTGGAATATTTTTTTATTTAAAAAGGAATGGGTGCGAAAAAAAAAGGACATGGAGTGTATTTGACTGACATGACATGACTCATGGTGGTTTTTTTGCATAGGATAAACATGATTTTATAAATTATTCATCAAATGCTTGACCCAACATTACAAAACATGAAAACTATGGTGACCTTGTCAAAACAAATTTTGAAAATTTTTAGTGTGATAAAAGTGGCTCCAGTGGGGATGGTGTGCCCCTGTGGTACAACAAATAACTCATAGCTCTAGTGCTATCCTTATTGAAAACAAAACTTCTAAAATTCACAAAGTATTCTTTAAACTCTTATAGCCTTCTCCTCGGGCTCAAGCTTGATGATTACTACTAAAAACAAATATGTACATACTGAAAAAATGCTTAGTCTACTTGAGATTATTCACACACACTCCTACCTACCTAACAACTGCAATATTCATGTTTGATTCAAGTGACAATAAAGCCAGTCAATGAAATGATCTGATACTTGAACCCCTTGACTGCACTTGAACCAAAAGCAAACTGTATTCTAAAATGATAAAGGTAAGAGAAGATGGGTCTATTTTTCGTAGTGAAAAAATAATTGAAAAGTTGGACTATAGAACTCTTCCATGTAATTAGCTATGGGATCATAGAAGACATAATTTATTGATATCCCTTTTAAGCTCTTAATGAAAAATTTATCCTGGATATCCTTTCATTTTCTTCATCAAGGATGAACCTTGATTCCAACTCTACAATACAAGCTCATAAACAAATTCCTCCTTTATCTGCAAGTCAAATGGTATAACAGTTTCCTCCTTTTTTGGAGGAGGAATAATTTCCAAGAACTGTTTAGGATCTTGGAAATCATATGATCCAATTTGAACATCCAATAGTTCAATTTCACTCTCTAATTTTTCAACAGCTAAACCAAGAAAACAAATTTTATTTCCAGGTGTGAGTCGACTAGATTTCAAACAAGGGAATACTATTGTTGAGAAATGTTCATCTATCTAAAATTCTATTAACTCATCCCTTACAATTTTTAAGATTTCATCATATAAAGGGTTTTCCACATACCCTATCATCATGGATCACCATGAATGTTCTGAAATCTGGATTCTTCCCAGTGAAGTTGCTCTGAACTTTGAAGCTCAGGATCTTGAACAATGGAGTCGCTAGGTGAATGGTACAACCTTCCTGTGTTTGGCTTCTGTTCACCATTAGAAGTAAAATCTGAACCTTGTCTTTCTACCCAAATAAAATTTTCACCTTCGTGTCCCCGACAACGACACCAAAATTTTATTGCCAAATTGAGTCCTGTTGGGCTGCTTCAATGGTTAACTTGGAGTAACTCTTTCAAACCACTTGCAACTAGAAATAAGTGTCTCCAGTCTGAGAGGGCTCTCTCAAAATAATAAAGGATATTCTATGAGTAACATTGAAAACAGATGACTAACTCTGAATTGGATTGAATGCGACTTAGTTTTCATATTGACTCCATAAGCCCAATGGTAGTAAACCCTTTACATATTTCACCTACACAAAAGTAACACATTCAATCCAATTCAGAGTTAGCCATATGTTTTCAAGATTAGTCATTGAATATCCTATATTCTTTTGAGAGAGCCCTCTCAGACTGGAGAGGCTAATTTCCAGTTGCAAGTGGTTTGAAAGAGTTACTCCAAGTTGTCCATTGAAGCAACCAAACAGGACTCAATTTGGTGACAACAACTTAGTCCATTGTACAATAGATATAGAGCGGTTTTGAATAGCAAGCTTTTCCTAGGAAAAATATATGTGTTGTGCGATTGATTTGCTTCTTTATCTTACTTGGTGTGATTATGTGATCATGTTTAATTTCCGCAAATGAAATGTTATAAGAATTTAGTATCTTGCTATAGAAAATTGTATGATCAGATTGAATTCATGATATACATACTCTTTGAATAATTTCTACACCATCTTCTTCTTGGACCAAAACCATAGCAATGGTCGTATCTGTCGCGGTGATATATAGGAAATAATCACTCTGATAATTAGGGGGATACATTAATGATGCTCACATCAAGGTATCTTTAAGAGCATCAAAAGAATATTTCACAACCCTATCCTAATGGAAGGGAATCCCCTTTTTCAAGAGACGAGTAAATATTTTAGCCATTTCAGCGTAGTTGGGTATGAAACTCCTTAGGAAGTTAGCCTTTCCTTGAAGTTTCTGTAACTGAAGTAAGTTTGATGGCACATGAAAATCAAGAATGGCCTGGACCTTCAGTGGGTCAATTCAAATTCGATCTTTTGAAATGACGAATCCAAGAAAATGACCAGAACCAATACAAAACACACATTTGTGTGGATTGAGGCATATCTTGTAGTGTCGGCAGCGTAAAAATATAGCTCTCAAATGCGTCGGGTGATAAATAGGTTTTCTTGAATGCGTGGGTAAATTGTCTAGATAAGGTTGAACAATGTGCTTAATTTCATTGAAAGCGTAATCCATTGCTCTCTGAAATGTTGCTCCAATTTTCTTTAAACCAAATGGGAGTTTACGATAAGAGAATGTGCCCCAGGGATAGATGAATTTTGTCTTTTATTGGTTCTCTTTGTGGATATTGATTTGATTGTAACAAGATAATCCATCCATGAACGAAAATATTTCACACCTAGCACATTCGTCAATAATTTGGTTGATAAGGGGAGTAGGATAATTGTCTTTTGGACATGAAATATTGACATCCCGATAATTGACGCACACTCTGATTGTACCTTGTTTCTTCTTGATAGGAACAATGTTGGATACCCAATCAGTAAGCGAAACTAGGTAAATGAAACTAACACGCAAAATTTTTTCAACTTCTGCTTTAATGGCAACAACCTTCTTCGGATGAAAAGGAAAAATGCATTGATGTATCAGTCTGACATTAGGGTACATTTTAATTGTGTGTTCAAAAATACTAGAATCTATGCCTAGAATTTCCTCATAAGACCAAGAAAATATATCAACAATATTATAATTCTGAGTTGCGTGAGCTCGAGGATTGAATGTCGATTTGTGGACGACTTCCTTCGGTGGATTTATTGTTAACTCTGGAATAGGAGTTAGCGGAATTGATTCAGTGGACGGATTCGTGGTCGAGGTAGTAGCTTGACTACCGTAATCTTTATTTTGTGTAGACACCAAAACATCAGGTTTTGGCTTTGTGATAGATAGCATAAGCACTTGGGAAATAGAAGCGGGATCCGTAGCAACCATGTTTGTGTCTGGATTCAAAAAAGGACCTGTCAACACAACAGATGCAGTCGAGGTCTTAAGAAATATTGAGACTTCTGCGCGGTGAGGACAGTCTCAAACAAAGTGCTCCTCATTACATATCAAGCAAGGGTGATGAGGTTTCCGAGAATTTCCAGATTGTTGATCAGAGCATCGTTCCTACGGGGTTGAATTTTGATTTTTCTTCTCTTTCCCATTTTTATTTCTTCCGGGTTGCTTGTCACTTTTTCCTTTGTGAGATGACATGGCATGAATTTTAGAAGAAGGTGTAGGACCAAATGCAGTAGAGGTGTGAGTGTTGGTAGAACCAATTATACCGTCGCCAGCATGAGAATCCTTGCTAGATGAAGGAGGAATAGTAAAATTGGATCGTAACATGTTTGGAATTTTATCATAGAGCATTTCAGACTAAGTCTAAATAAAATCTAAGTACTGGGCATGAGAAATGACTTGCTCTTCAATGAAGACATTGCCTTTAGCTACATCCTTGGTGATAGATGGAAACAAGGACTTAATAAACCACTCAGCGAGGAGCTGATCAGGAACAAATGTTTTGACCATTCGACGACGATGACACCACTAGTGAATATGATCATAAATGTGAGTAGCATTTGTCTGTTTAAAATTGGTCAATAGTTTCGTTCTAGTTTCATATCATATGGGTAATTGGAAGTGGGTTAAAAAGGTAGTATCTAAGGCAGTGAAATTATCAAATGAAGCTCATGGTAATTCAACGTAACACTTCATGGCCGGACTAGTAAGCATACATTGGAAAATACATAGTCTAACGGAGTCATCATTTAAGGAGTTTGATGAGAACCATAAATAATAAGTCATAACATGTGTTGACAGGTATTCTCCAAGGTTTCCATTGAATTTAGGAATGTCTGAGGGTAATTTATTGGGTATCACCGACCAACAATAAGAAGAGCTGATGGCATCACTGGTAAGCTGGCTTAAATCTAGTAATTCTAACGTTGTTGTAAAGGTAAATTGTCAATTCAAGTCAGGTTGAGCATAACCAAGATATGATGGAATTTCTTGGGCAACAAACCTTTGTGCTCTATCATAAGGCATTTGCTACTAGTAACCCAAATAGGGGTTGTTTTGATGACCAAATTCTTGAAGGATTTGTTGACCAAAACCTAGGTAAGCTATTTGTTGTTGCAATTGTTGTTGTGGAATTTGAGGTTGTGGCTACCAAGGTGATTGTCCGCCAAGATTATAGCCCAAACCAGAATATCTTGGACCCAGTTGTGAATATGTAAGACCGGTAGGAGCCTGTGACATCCCATAAAATGGTAATCCATCCTATGGTTTTAAGATTCCAGATACAGGTCATGGTTGTTGTAAACTAGCCAAAGGATTTGGAGTTTGGAGGCCAAACAATTGAGTGTAATGGGTTGAGGGACCTGCCTGAGACGGTTGAGGTACAACCAACTAAACCTGTAAAAGGGGTAATGAAGTCTTAATAGGTGGATTAGATGTAGGCGCAACAGGTTGAACCAGTTGATATGAATGCACAACCGTTTGTGGTTGAATGGGCAGGATAGGATGCCACTGACAAACAATCATTCCAACATTTGAGTGACCATAAAACGACGAAGTACTATCAGAATGGGTGACAATAGGTTTCCCCCTAGCATGAGGAGTATAATAACACAGAATATATTGTTATCCAAATGGTGGGAGTCCAGTTAAAATTAAACTGGATGGTATGTACCCAGATGGACCAACTTGATGTTGCACTGAAGATGCATATAAAGGATCAAGCCGTTCAATACTCATTATAGATATACCAGATAAAATACCAGAAGATGACATGGGTGAAGTCGATGGATTTGAGGGGGCACAAGAGTAGGTTCCAGATAATGATTGGTAACCCGATGGGACAGGAGGACCACCATAAATATGTGACTTGGGTGACGTGGTAAACATTGATGGAGTAGAAATAATAGATGTTGTCGCAACTATAACATATGGTATAGCCAAAGATGTTGAATCAACCATGGTCAAACGACCTAGTGTATACCCTATAGGATCTACGGGAACTTGGACTGAAATAGGATCAACAGTAGCAGTGTAAGTCAATCGAAGAATAGACTCGTAAAGATAAAGCCCCAACCCAAAATGAGTTGGAGTTGAAGGGCGTGTTTCTTGTTGAGGTTCTTCCTCAATCGAAATCAAACAAGGTGGAATAATTTCGCCACCAGGCCCGAGATATATTTAGGTGGCTGACTACACAATAAAAGGGAAGACTCAATCGATCGACTAAGGAGCGACCGATATAGGAACAACTTCCAGTTGTTCAACTTTAGGATCTAGATGTTTTGGTAAAAGAACGATGGGATATGGATCAACTTCCAATCGAACAATGTCAGGTTCTGGATGCATGGTCTCACTGATTGGATGTACAGTGTCCATAGGTAGCTGTGAGGACTCCGTTTTGACGACAATAGATAAACCAGGATGTGTAGAAATGATTCGAGATGACTATGGTAGATGTGATGAAGATGATGCACCAGAGGTACTGATAGTATTGGTTTCGGTAGAACAGGGTTGCCTTCATCGACCAGAAATGCCTTCCGGTGGTAAAGGTGGTTTAAGCGTTATTCTATGTGAATGATGTGGAAATGGATGTTCTTCTTCCACGATGACTGATTGATTTTATTACAAAAAAAAATAAAAAAATAAAAGGGTGATACTAGGGAAAAGGTTTACCAAGTAATTGTGAGCTGCATAATACCTACTGGCGAACCAAGAAGTACGGGTAGGAAATCTCCCTGAATGTTGTGTTTGGTGTATCACAAGTTACAAGGAGGCTGAATCAGTTTCCTATGGATGGTCAAAAACCTAAAGTTTTCCTCCCAAATATACCTGAAGGTATGTGGAGGCCAAATTCCATAATAGCATTGTCTAATGCGAAACCGCAAAATGAGAGCACCCCCTTATACTTTTTGTACTAGAACCCTGCCTTATATACTTGAAGGTACGTGGAAAAGCTCTAATATACTTATGTACATGGAGAAGGATTTCACACTTGGAATGTATCACAGACAAGTTAGCGACAGTTGCTATGTTTAACGATGCCGGAACACGTCTCTAGCCTAGATCTTCTAAGTGTTATCGTTAATGTTACAATGCTTTCTTAGGTTGTGTTTTATCTTAAGAGACAATTCCTTGGCTGTGGAAAGGAATCATTGCTTAAGACATTTTTTAAAAATGTGTCACAAAAGTAATTATATCAGTTGGTCTTCGTTCAATCCCTTTGGAAACTAATTATTTTAAACCCTTAATAATATAGTATAATGAAAGACTCTACAATGCCATTAACTGCTGATATCTGAATGGAAAAGAAGAAATGTAGAGGAAACTCAAAGTAATATGTTGTAAGCATAGAATCTATTACTTTTAAGTTTCGAAGAGAATTCATGGAGAGAGAGGAAACTCAAAATAATATGTTGTAAACAAAAAATCTATTACTTTTAAGTTCCAGAGAGAATTTGTGAAGGGAGAGGAGTTGGAGTGAAGGAGCGCTTATTAAGGCTATTTAACTCTTAATTAAAAATGTAAATCAGAGACCAACTGCTTCTTTACTTCACTTCATTCAAGGAAGAAGCAACATAAAATGACACAAGAAACACAAATCACCATCAACAATTGCAGGAAACTTGCTGCTTCTTTCATTCACCCATCAGAAAAATAAGTACCAAAGTTTTAGTCTTCCAGAGGTCCAAAACTCGGAACCTCTCTTATTTCTTTCTATCTTGCTTAAATACATCAAAAAAAGTTCGTAACTGCTAGAACTTCTTGAAACTACTTCGACTACCTAAACTGTTAAAACTACTTATTACATTGCAATTGAGGACATCACTATAGCTTCGATATTAACAAACAAACAAAACAAATTAAAACTTGAAATATTATTCTTTCGTTGAATTTGATTTGTTGCTAATGTGCCTCCCTGAAGTGCTAATGTGTCTCCCTGACAGATCGGACACCCTTGCCCTGCATTTCTTCAAGAGTTCAATATTTTCCTTTTCTGCTTGCTTTCATGTCTTTTCTATTTCTGATGTGGTATTTGAACAGTTTTTCAAAAACGAATCTTTGCCTGACTTGACCCAGTTGTTGCATTTCCAACAGTGCCACCATGTGCTCCTTTTGCCCGACTTTGCCTATGCCTCTACATTTCAAATTTTTTTATCATGTCCCCTTATGCCCGACTCTACCTCTTTTGCTCATGCCCACAACATTCCGTCTTCTCTTCTCCTTGGCTCTGTGTTGGGTCACTTACCCGAGTCCACCACCGTTGTGTTCAAGCTTCCGTTTATTTATAAGGCGCAAGGCCTACAACGCTGTTTTGCATGTGGTCATGTGTTACCTGAGTCTACTGCCCACATTCACGTTTCTTCATAAAATAACGCAACTGCACATAATCTTGGACATTAAATAAATTCAAATTTTCCTTTGAAAACTATTGCGTCTGTCCCTTTATCGCACTTCACATTTCGGCATTCCAACATGTTTCATGAGCGCATTACTCCTGAGCTTGTGATGTGTGATGTGAGATATGGAATATATTAAATCATAGTTCTGAGTTGCATAGCATCCGGCCCTTATCGCACTTCGCATTTCAACATTCCAAATGTTTCATGAGTGTCATTCATCCTGAGATTGTGATGTGCGATGTGCGATATGGAATATTTTAAATCATAGTTCTGAACTGCATCGCATCCGACCCTTGTCGCACTTCACATTTCAACATTCCAACATGGTTCGTGAGTGCCATTCCTCTTGATCTTGTGATGTGCAATGTGCAATATGGGATAAAGGTAGGGATGATGTGGAAAGTGGAGGTGGGGCCGATCGCAAATCACAATCGGCGATATAAAACTTATTGGAAATCGCATATCGATGTTCATAACATATCGTGGATTGGAGATCAACAATGGAATTTTTAAGTTTCGATATACGGGGAGAAGAGGCGACGTGGCAGGGAGGGTCCCATTTAATATCGCATCGACGGTCGGGAGTGGTAACAAATGAATATGGAAAAGATTTTTTGTGAACTCTGATTGCGATAAGGGGTCCTACCAAGGGACCCGAGATTCGTAGATTAGTGCCTTATCCATTGGGCATGGAGTCAAATATTTCTTGGTGACAGATGAACAATGAGAAATACGGTATTTACAATGGTAGAATGCTGACTTTTAATGCTCAAAATAATGTCTCAAATACTACCCCTTCATAGGAAGCTACAAAGATTCTCCTTATAAATATTCTAGGATGAAAGTATTGTTTGATCTAGCTTCAGAAATTCTATACGGACCATACTAGAGAGGGTCAAACTTACCATGCTTTCCTTTATCCTCCCTTCTAGTGTCCCATCTCAGTACTAAATCCCCTGCATGAAAGAGGATTTCTTTCGCCTTGCTGTGAAAAATAGATTTCATTTTTGCCTGATAAGTAACCAAATTATATCTAACTTTGTATTTGTTTTCATTTAGCTCAATCACCTTATTCATTCTTCGTACCAGAGCATTAGGTTATTCCCGAGCTTCTTAAAGGAAAGCAATCACTGGTTTGGCCAACTAACTAGGAAACAATGCCTGAGTTCCATATACCAACTCAAAAGGTGATTTGCAAGTGGACCTCCTAGTAGTTACTCGAATTGCCCAAAGAGAAAATTTTAATTTTGAGTCCCAGTCTTTTTTATTTTGAGTGATTTTTTTCTTCAGAATCCTGACCAATTTCTTGTTTGAAGATTCTTCCAATCCATTCCCTTATGGATGGTAGGATGTGGAATGTGAAAAAATTACACCATATTTTTGATAAAATTTAATGAATCGAGTAGAATTAAATACCCGAGCATTATCAGTTATAATCTTGACTAGACAACCAAACCTACGTAAGATGTTATCCTCCAGAAACTTCATCACCACTTGTTCATTTTCTTTCTTGGTGGGGTTTGCTTCAACCCACTTTGTGAAGTAATCAGTAGTATTTAGAATCCATTTGAACTGCCCACTTGATGGTGGATTGATCTCTCCAATAAAGTACAGCCCCCACTGCCTAAAAGGCTCTTCTATGAATACTAGAATAAGAGGTAACGAAGCAAGTCTCTTCTTTTCAGCAAGCAATTGACACTTCTGACAACTTTTGACCAGTATGTACACATCAACAAACAATGTAGGCCAATAAAAGCCCGACTTAAGGATTTTATGTGCTGTGACCTTCCAACGATAATGTCCTCCACAAATATTTTCATGATATTCCTTGATAACCTCAATGGATTCACCTTCAGTTAAACACAATAGCAAAATACTAGAAGGATCTTTCTAGTACAACTTTGCTTCTACTATGACATATGGCTGAGATTTAAGCTTGAGAGCTCTGTATCTGGTTCTATTTAGTGAATATGGACAAGAAAATAAACACAGGTAATGAACAACATCTTTATATCAATCTTAACACAAAAATTTGTATTGAATACCTATTTTTGGCTTATACTGACCTTCTTCATTGTCAGCTCCATCTACTGGTGCCAGGAGGTTAATTCCCAATGCTTGAAAATTTGTTTATGTTACAAACTTTGCTAAACCTTGTCCTTTAATTAACTTGGTGGGTTTAATGTCCAAATCATACTCCTGGATTTTAGCTATCCATTTTCCTCTTTTTCCTTCAACATCACTTTGAACTAGCGCGTCCTTAATAACAGAATTAGGTACATAAGTGGTTATTTGGGATTGTAAAACATAAGTCCTGAAGGCTTTGAGTGCTTTGACCAATTCATACACTTGTTTCTCCAAAATGTTATATTTGAGCTCAGCATCTATGAGAAATTTGTTGAAGAATGCCACTGGCTACTCCTTATTATCCTCATTTTTCTACAATAACACAACAACAATAGTAGTGGGAGAAACAAATTAAAATAATTGAAATACCTTTTGATAATCAGGACTTATTAGAATAGGAGCTTCCTGGAGTGCTTATTTAATTCTGGAAAATGCTTCTCTTGCTTATTTATCCCTTCTCACTTCTACATTTTTCTTCAAAATGTCAGTTATATTTCTCACAATCTCAGCATAGTTTGGTACAAATCTTCTCAGAAAGTTCATTTTTCCCAAAAATATCTGAATATATTTCTTGCTTCTGGGTAAAGAAATTGTTTGAATTTCTTCAACCCTTGTTGGATCAATCTTCACTCCTTGTTTTGAAACTATGTGGCCCAATAATTTACCTTCTTCTAAGGCAAACAAATATTTCTTGGGGTTTAGTGACAGACCAAACTTCCTGCATTTTTCAAAAGTTTTTTGCAGATGTTCCAGGTGTTCATCATCTGACCTTGAGAAAACCGTTACATCATCCAGATATATAACCACATAATTGTCACCTACAAACACCATGTCCATGGCCCTCTGAAAAGTCGCACCTACATTCATAATACCAAATGGAATTCTTTCATACATAAAAGTACCCCAGGGGGTTCTGAAAGTTGTCTTTTTCTGTTCTTCCTTATCCACTACCACCTGATTATACCTAGAGAATCCGTCAATCATGGACATCCTATAAGCTCCTGTCACTTTTTGTAAGACATAATACATGTTAGGTAAAGGATAATTATCTTATAGATATGCTCTATTCAAATTTTCAAAGTCTACACACAATCTTATCTCTCCATTTTTCTTCCTCACAGGAACTAGATTAGAAACCAAATCCGAATATCTGAGAGGAACTATGATTTTTTCTTGCAGCAATTTCTTCACTTCCTTTTCAATTGGAGCTAACAATAATGGATTAATATATCTGATATTTTTCCTGTGTGGTTTAATTCCTTCTTTCAATGGGATATTATGATGTATTATGCTTTTATCATACGTTTTCAAGTCTTCATATGACCAAGAAAACAAATCCATATACTTCTTAAAAAGATCAATGCATATTTCTTTATAATTTTTTGGAACACCCTTGAATAATTTCACCATTTTTGGCTCTTGCTGAGTTCCCAAATTACAATCTTCCATCTCTTCCTCTTGATGTATTTTCTTTGAATTAACAACAACATCATTAGAATTGAATAGTCTTTCAAGGGGAACCAGTCCTTTAGGGAGTATATTATCTTTCAATTGGATAATCCTCTGCTCACCTATTGACTACTTAAGGTTTATTATCTCCCCTTTCTTCTTTGTCTGTTCATCTTCTTATCTATCTTAGCATCTTCAAAGTTTCCAATCATTGCCAAGAAATGATTTATCTGCTCATCATCTTCAAACACCTGCTAATGTTTCACATTGTCAGAAATAGAGGGTCTATGTCTAATTTCAATCTCATACCTTAACCTTGGATTCATTGGTGGATTAAAGGTACTAGCTGCAACTGCTAACGCATTTTACAACATATTCCCCTCCCTTTGAATGAATTGAAGATTGAAGGATTAAAAATAGTTCTTTATCAGATCCCAAAATTCATTTCTGTATGATCTTAATCTTGGATGCTTGGTTTGAAAATGATTTTTAATCTGTCTTATTATCAATTTAGAGTCACCGAAAATTGGAATACACTAAATTCCCATCAGTTTAGAAACTTGAAGGCTTAAAATTAAGGCCCCATACTCAGCTAGGTTGTTTGTTGAATCAAATTCTAATTTACAAGAAAAAGGCATGATGTTACCTTCTGGTGATATCAACAAGAATCCAGCTCCTATGCCATCCTTGGAGTAAGCACCATCAAAATAGCATTTCCAAATATTCTTCAAATGAAGTTCATTATTTAAAACTGTTGAAGAGAGCTTCTTCCTTGTGTCTTCAGCAAATTCTGCATCTTCATGTAGCATGAAACATGAAAGATCTTATGTTTCTTAACTATAAATAGGGGGATTTCCTGCATCTTTCTTGGTAGTGGTCTTCACGAACCTTGTTTCCCTGTACAATCTCCTTTCTTCCCCATTGAAAACAAGAATGATAGCATAAGTGAAATCTAATTTTAGAACACCTCCCTAATTTTCTCCCCAAGATCTTGACAGGGGCATTCCAAACCTGGCTGGAATGTCAACAACAACTACATCCATGACTATACTCTTTGTTGGAATTTGTGTCGAAGAAAATAGTACATATTTAATTAACCCAACACATTTGACCCTTTTGGAATCAAATGAATATAGATCCCTGTAAGGTTTGTTAACCTGCAAGTTTAGTTCCTTCATAACAGACAATGGCATGAGATTATGGGATTATCCTGAGTCCAACATACAATTATGGAGAGTAAAATCATGAAGAAACAGAGAAATATAGAATGGTGGAACATAAGGATCTAATTCTTCTACATGAGGACCAAATGTGACCACTGGCTTCTCTTCTTGTAAGTTCACAGTGTCACTTATATCTTCAATCTGTGTGAGATTAATAAATTTTGAAATTTCTTTCTTGTAGACTGCTATTTTAGCTAATTCTAGAAGAGGTACTTGAATTTTTACCTTGATCTCCAACTCTTTTTTCAAACTGAAAGCATGAGTTTTTTTAACATTCTTTTCATGTTCTTCTTCACTCTTTCTAGAATTTGCCGCTTGTTCGGGTACAGGAACAACTCTCTCCAAAATATTAGTATCAACTGATTTCTCTGGGAAGGTTCACCCTGCTGCACATCTGTTATATTAACTAAATTTATAGGTTTCTTCCCATTACTGATTTGTTTTATAGGGTCCTTTTGTTGTGGAGTCGGCATTGGAGGAGGGTCAGGGTCTTGTTGTTCACCCTTAGTGTCTTGTAGCCTTGGCCTTTTCCTTGATCTCAAATTATACTTCTTGTGCAACTCAGCCTGCATAAAATCTACAAATTGTTTACAGTATTCATTCATCTCATCTTCAAAAAAATATACTTCAGCTTTAGTATATTCTCCTTCACAATCTTCCTCTTCATCCTCTTCCATTTGTGTACATAGCAGATATTTTATCTTCAACTTCCTTTTGGTCATCTTCTGCTGACTCTCCAGGTGTTGCTTCTATATACAATGGTGCTTGAATCTAGTCTTGATATTTTCTTTCCCTCTACAAAATTTGCAAGGGTTGTCTTCTGAATTAAGGGTTAAATCCTCCTCGATTTTGTTGTAATTGTCTTCGAGAGTTTTTACTTTCTAATTCCATCTTAACTAGCTTATTTGGAATTTTTTTATCACCTTTGTCATATCTTCAATTCTTTGATCTTGTGATGATTATTATTTTACTTTCCCCTTCTCTTGGACTAGTTGTTTCCCTTTCGCCTTCCCAGCTTGTAATATTCCCAATTGGGAAAGCAACAATATATGAACACAAAATTGGAAATAGCAGTGAATAAATCAACACACCATGATATAGGAAAAATGTACAACCATCTTATTAAGCATATCAGAAAATATTTAAGCACTGAATCTTGAGGATCAAGTCACTCAAGCAATGGGAAACAAGCCTCCAATAGGAAAATATGCTAATACATGAGAAATACTACTATGCAAGTGCCATGAGCCATGACAACGCAGTTTTAGGGCATAAATAATAAATAAATGATATATCAATATAGATATGTTGTTATATAGCTCAAACAATGTTGGGAATAGAGATCTAGGCTCCCAAGCACACTTCCAAGATAACCCGGGAAGCATTTCCTAAAATATACAAAAATGCAAAAATACAAATATGGCACTAGGGCTGAATAATATCTGCAACTAGATAGATGATAGGAGGTTTTTGATCTAATCTAGAAATATATGTAAACTCCTCCTATAGATTCTCCAAACAAGAGGATGATCCCCTCACTGAAGATCTATCCCCCCCAACTAGGGCTCCAAACCCTCCACTGCAACTGCACCCAGAAATAACGTAGTTCCTTCAAAAAAATACGTTGTAACTAATAGTTTCACCTTAGCCTGATGCTGGATGATGAAATAAAGCTCAGGGGTTCTCCTTGCTGGTCTCCCAATGGAAGGAAACCTTCCTCCAATTGAAATCAGCTAGGAAATGACCCAAATCAACTCTCCACTGTTGCACCCTGCAACACAACACAATACTCTACAAAAATTGCGTTGTACAACAAAGATGTAGCTTGGCCTGATGCCGGATAATGGAAAAGGTAGTGCAATACTCTCGCAAGAGGCCTCTCAAGGAAAGAGGTGTGATTCCCACTCGGGAACACACTGTGTTAAACAACACACAATCTCAGCTAAACAACAAGAGAAAGATATATGTCTAAATAGATCATATACAAAATAATAATCTAAAACATAACCCCATATGGTTGTCATCCTCTTTCTTAAATAAGTGATGAGCTTCCTTACCCTTTGCCCCAATCAATTAGGTCACCACCTCCATGCAATCAATCTCACTCCAAAACTGCACTGTCCCACCATAAATGTCACTCCTCCATAACAATGTTGTTTGATTTGGTCAAAGTTGACCCAGTCTTCATGCTCCAGCCCCTTTTCACACCTAAGGGTATTCAATCCAGCTTTTAAGTGAACTCCATTCACATTAGGAGTGTATTTTATTCCTACTAAGGACATTTATGGGTCTCCATACCCTATTATTCCTCTATCTAAGGACCAAATCAAAATTTAATATTCCAATTAGCTGTGTGCTAATTTAGGAATATTACAGTCCTCCCCTCCCAAATGTTGCTTGTCCCCAAGCAACTACAAGGATAGAACTAAAGAGCCTCTCCTCTTCCTCCTGTAGCATCCTCATATGATAAGTTCCTCCAATGAACAAGATTCCCTCTCATCAATAGGTCTCCAAGTTGCTCCTCCCAAATGTATAAGTATGCCTTTGGTGAAAATCCCAAATGGCTCTCATCATGAACAAGTGGAATATCCATGGGAGAAACTATATGTGGTCTAGAGGCCTTCTTGAGGCATGGAATATGAAATATATTTGGAACCATCATTCCCATGTGAAGCCTCCATCCCCAAGCTATCATCCATACAAAATGAGTCACCTCCCAAAATGGTAACTCATAGAAATACTCCTCCACTTTAGGCTCCTGCAAAGAAGGTGGGCTGCATTGCTGAACTTGATAGAAATTTTTTTATATCCCATGTTGTTTCTCTCTCCACTTTTGATAAGTGTAGAGTAGCTATTGATTTTGGGCTGCAATAATGCTGCCTTCAAGAGGCAAGAAGAAAAATGGATCTTCAAAGATCCTCTCTCTAGAGTCATGAATCATATTGGCCCAAACCACTCCATATATGATGAATAGGACATATTCACCATATGGAATCCAAATGAGAAAGACATTGAAGGTTGCATGTAGTGCTAGAAGGTACCAACAGTTTCCCAAGTAGCTACAGTGCAGTTTTTCTAACTTTTGTTTCAAAATATAACATGGCAAGTTGTCTCCCCACAAGTTTCCAGTTGTGCATGTCATCTCATCTACTAGCATATAGTAAATGGAATTTTTTAATAATTGAGAATACAAAGAATAATACAACACTTTCCCAAGCCATTCAATAGATGTCTATCCCCATCACTGAGGTTGGTCCCAAAATGAACATGAAGCCCAAATAGAGGCTTTCCCTATTGTGGAGCAATGCACTGTATAGAGATGGTAAGAGAATCCAAATACTGTGTTAGATAATAAATAAGTGCAAAAACAAAACCCTTACCATGTACTGAGAGTAATCTAATAATAAGATCCATGAACGAGCCCTCCATAGTGGTATGACATACTCCCATGAAGAGGAATTAACCATGTGCTGCATGAAAAAATTTCTTCTTATGCTTGGAAATCCAAGTCAAGAATATCATATCATGGTAATAGATGTCTCCATCCACTACTCCATCACTCTCATCCCCTACTTGTCCATCAAGTGCATCATATGTGAAGTGATCCTGGGAACACTCCATTAACAAATCCAAGCTCCCAAGTGAAAGCGTTGTTGGCCTTTGTAATAAGGCTCTTGTCATCTCATAGCTCCATTCTTTGACATGCCAAATGTCAAAGTCATATACCATAATGCTGCTATATAAGGGAGATTCCTTCTAAAGTGGAAGTACCTCCTGATCCTCCAAGGTTAAGGAGTATCCCCCTTGCACCATGATAGTGCCATCACCTACTCCTGCAACTTCAAGCAAATCATGGGAGAAAATAAACCTATACTCTCCCAAGAGCTTACAAAGCAAAAAAAACTCTTGTTGCCTCCCCACACCATCATCATATAAACTATGGAGCAAAAACATGATGGTTGAAATGAAAGATATCACATCACCCCAATACACCCAAACTCCTTGTTGCCCTATGATGCAATTTCCATGCCAAGTCCCAACCACCAACATACTCTTTGAAATAGAATGCGGTCCATGATGACCAAACTCTTCCAAGAGTAGCCAATGCAACCTTGCCTCCTGTTGCCCTGTGTCATAGATCTGCAAGTGGCTTTGCAGCCTCTTGCTCATCAACATCACCCATCCAACCAATGGTGAGTGTCTATCATCATGCCCAAAATTGGCATCCCTCCAATGAATAATACCATCCTCCCAAATCAGATTTCTATCTTTGCATTTCATGGGATGTTGAAATGAAATCTCCTGGAGATCTCCAAATGAAGACCACTCATCAATGACCAAGTTGAATCCATAAGGATCCAAATAAGATGTAGGTATAAACTTCTCATCAAGATGTGAAGTGCTCATCAAGAAGTACCCATCATAATAATGGAAGATGTCATCCCTCATAAGATGCCCTCCATCAACCATCTGTCTATCCTCTGCTATACATGTAGAAAGGTCATTGGAATGCTCCAATAATGGTTGGGCCCCCAACCCATCATTGTTTCTCAATGACAGTGTTGCTAATCTCCATAATGGTGCATTTTCTATCTCAAGATCATGCTCAATGTTGAACACATAGTTCTGCATTGCATTGTTTAGGACAACACTCACCCTATGCTCCAAAAATTTACACTTCAACCCCAAGAGTTGTGTGCAGCTCAACAATGAATAACTAGGATGATTGTATATCTCTTTCTTGAACAAATCAAGGGTTCTTAGTGCATTGGTAGTCGGCTGCTCCAAATCAGCAATGTTCTTTGAACCTAGGTCATGCATTTTCCCTAACAACATGTTTTCATAATCCTCCATATGATGTGTTGAAATAACAGGAAATGGAAATATGTGCATACCGTGGTAAAGCTTGGGAACATCTTGTACTGCTACAAGGGTTCCTTCCTCTAGTGTGATGGCTTTCCCAACTACTGATGATGATGGATGCTCTTCTATGGCTGCATCAGCACTGGTACAAGTCTCCTCCTCCTCATGCATTTCTAGAATAGTGAATGGGACTCTAAATGTCAAGAGATCAAGACCACATTGCATGGGTGCAAGTGTTATTTCTCCTGATGCAAGTGGTGGTGAAGGCCTCTTCTCCTCTAATTTCTTCTTATCAAACTTCTTGATCAACCTTTGAGTAAAATCTGCATATGAAGTCACTTTTGCATGACTCAAATGGTTGAACCAGCAAATTTTTGCTTCACCCTCAAGGTGCAGCGCTGCAATCTCAACAACCTCTCTCTCTACTACTGGATGTAGTAGGAAAAATTCATCCAACTTCATTCCCCAAGCTCTTGTTTTACTAGTGGATGACACATCAAATGTAGGCAGTATAAATCTATTTCTACAAGGTCTTCTTTCTTCTTTGAGTTGAATGAACTATGGGAGAGTTAGATTCTCCTTGAAAGCTCTAGGTTGATACTTATATTCTGCAAGATACTCACTTAGAATCCCATGATCTAAGTGTCCTCCCTCTCCATGCTTCTTGTATTCTCCTTAAAAATAAAAGGGCATAGCATGTTTCTTTGGCGCTCTATGCAATACCATACCTTCTTTCTGCTGATAGGAAGTACATGGACCTTCCTCATCTTGAAACCCTAGTTTGGTTTCATTGCTTTTCTCCACCTTTCTTTGCTTGACCTCCTTGGTGAGGTCCCTATTAGATCTAAAAAGAGATGAGATAAAAATCATTCTTCCCATCATTATGATCTCTTTCTCCTCTTCTTATTCTCCTGATAGCATAATGGATGAGATCCACAGGCTGAGCCAAGATTATGCTCTGATACCATTGTAATATTCCCAAATGGGAAAGCAGCAATATATGAACACAAAACTGGAAATAGTAGTGAATAAATCAACACACCATGATATGGGACAAATGTACAACCATCTAATTAAACATATCAGCAAATATTTAGGCACAGAATCTTGAGGATCAAGTCACTCAAGCAATGGGAAACAAGCCTCCAACAGGAAAATATGCTAATACATGAGAAATACTGCTATGCAAGTGCCATGAGCCATGACAGTGCAATTTTAGGGCATAAATGCTACATAAATGATATTTCAATATATATCTACTGTTATGTAGCTCAAACAATGATGAGAACAGAGATCTAGGCTCCCAAGCACACTTCCAAGATAACCCGGGAAGGGTTTCTTGAAAAATACAAAAATGCAGAAATACAAATATGGCCATAGGGCTAAATAATCTCTACAACTAGATATATGATAGGATTTTTCTGATATGATCTGAAAATATATGTAAAATGCTCCTATAGATTCTCCAAACAAGAGGTTGATCCCCTCATTGAAGATCTATCCCCCCCAACTAGAGCTCCAAACCCTCCACTGCAACTACACCCAGAAATAACGCATTTCCTTAAGAAAACTGCACTGGAATTGATAGTTGCACCTTAGCCTGATGCTGGATGATGAAATAAATCTCATGGGTTCTCATTGCTGGTCTCCCAATGGAAGGAAACCTTCCTCCAACTAAAATCAGACAGGAAATGACCCAAATCATCTCTCCACTACTACACCCTGCAACACAACACAATACTATGCAGAAACTACGTTGTACAACAAAGATGTAGCTTGGCCTGATGTCGGATAATGGACAAGGTAGTGCAATACTATCCCAAGAGGCCTGTCAAGGAAAGAGGTGGGATTCCTGCTCGAGAACACCTTGTGCTAAAAAACACACAATCTCAGCTAAACAGTAAGAGAAAGATATATGTCTAAATAGACCATATACAAAATAATAATCTAAAACATAACCCCATATGGCTGCCATCCTCTTCCTTAAATAAGTGATGAGATTCCTTACCCTTGGCCCCACTCAATTAGGTCACCACCTCCATGCAATCAATCCTCCTCCAAAACTGCGTTGTCCCACCATAAATGCCACTCCTCCATAACAACGTTGTTTTATTTGGTCAAAGTTGACCCAATCTTCATGCTCTAGCTCCTTTTCACACCTACGGGTCTTCAATCCAACTTTTAGATGACCTCCATTCACACTAGAAGTGTCTTTTATTCCTACTAAGGAGATTTATGGGTCTCCATATTACCCTCTCATTCCTCTATCTAAGAACAAAATCAAAATTTAATATTCCAATTAGTTGTGTGTTAATTTAGGAATATTACACAGCTACAGTCATATTAGCTTCAATTTCTAAAGAATTTGTCTATATATGCTTTAGAGTAGGGGATATCCTTTCTCTAAGTGTGAAGCTAAAATCAGCTTCAAAAGCCATAGAAAAAACCACCTTTTCTCCAAAAGGAGGGGGGCTTCATTTCTACAGGAAAAATATTATACAATTTATTGAATCTTTTGATAAAATCTGATATATTCTGATCTGGTTTTCTTTTGATTGCATTGAATTCTATTAGTGAATATCCATGTTCCCTTTTTTCACCCCATCTCTGAGTGAATTGATTTTCCAGTTCTTCCCATGTATTAATATAATTATTTAGAAATATTTTAAACCACTTTCTAGCCTCTCCATCCAGAGACTGAACAAAAAGCCTCATTACACCATCAAGATGTTCTACAGAAACAGGTTATTAATAAAAACTCAGAAACAGGTTATTCCTCTCCTCTGTAAGATGTTCTACATTCAAATTTTCAGCAAAATTACAAAACATAGGCAAGCATTTGTCTGTAGTTATTTCATCTTCTCCAGTAAAACGCGGGAGTAATCTAAGGTGCTCTTTAGGCATCACATTCATTGGTTGTGTAAGGTTAAGTGGATCATATCTATTCAACAAAAAGGTTAGTGCTGCCATGTTTGCACCTTGATTGATTTTTCCTTGGTTAGATGTAGTTGATGAACCTGTTGTGAAAATGAATGGAGGTGGAGGTAAAAATGATATGGGAGTGGGTTGAGGGATAATGACAGAGGGACCAACAACTAGAGTTTTTGAAGTTGAGTAAAAGTAAAAGAAACAGACTAAAAGGAGTGTTCTTCCAACTTATGTTATTGAAAATAAATTAGTGTGAAAGGTGAATCATGTGTAAGCAGGCTTGACCAACGGGAAAGGAAAAGCAAAAGGTAAAGCTAGTGATTGATACTTTGACTGGTACTAACTGGGAGCTAGCCCAAGAAAGGAAGTACTTTAGAGATATATTTAAACAAAGGATTACTAGAACTAATTTCAGGAGAATACAATTTAGGACTAGGTGTTGAGGGGATTTTAGGTTTCTGAACCGTTTTAGAAACCAATACTTCAGGGTCTGACAAAGCAGGGACCTTCTGCTGTGAGGTATTCGACCTCGTGTGAGGCCTTTTGTTAGCCATAATTTTGAAAATAACAAACACAACCAAATATTTCCTCCTCACTGAACAACCCGAGGAAATAATGTTAAAAACCCAGGGAAAATAAACTTCGTCTCTTCATCCCCGACAACGACGCCAGAAAATGTTGTATCTTGAGAGACAATTCTTTGGCTTTGGAAAGGAATCAGTGCTTAACACATTTTTTAAAAATGTGTCACAAAAGTAATTATATCAGGTGGTCTTCGTTCACTCCATTTGGAAACTAATTCTTTTAAACCCTTAATAATCTAGTATAATGAAAGACTCTACAATGCCATTAACTACTGATATCTGAATGGAAAAGAAGAATTGTAGAGGAAACTCAAAGTAATATGATGTAAACACAAAATCTATTACTTTTAGGTTTCAGAGTGAATTCATGGAGAGAGAGGAAACTCAAAATAATATGTTGTAAACACAGAATCTATTACTCTTAAGTTCCAGAGAGAATTTGTGAAGGGAGAGGAGTTGGAGTGAAGGAGTGCTTATTAAGGCTATTTAACTCTTACTTACAAACATAAATCAGAGACCAAATGCTTCACTTCATTCAAGGAAGAAACAACATAAAATTACATAAGAAACACGAATCACTATCAACAGTTACAGGAAACTTACTGCTTCTTCATTCACCCATCATAAAAAGAAGCATCAAATTTTTAGTCTTCCAGAGCTCCAAAACTCATAACCTCTCTTCTTTATTTCTATCTTGCTTAAATACATCAAAAACAGTTTGTAACTTCTAGAAGTTCTTGAAACTACTTTGACTACCTAAACTGTTAAAACTACTTATTACATTGCAATTGAGGGCATTACTATAGCTTCGATATTAACAAACAAAGAAAACAAATTAAACCTTGAAATATTATTCTTTTGTTGAATCTAATTTGTTGCTGATGCATCTCCATAAAGTGCTGATGTGTCTCGCTGACAGATCAGACATCCTTTCCCTACATTTCTTCTAGCGTTCAATATTTGTGTTTTCTTTTTGTTGTCATGTCTTTTATGTTTCTGATGTGGTATCAAATAGTTTTTCAATAACGTATCTTTGCCCAACTTGACCCAACTGTTGTGTTTCCAATAGTGCCACCATATGCTCCTTTTGCTCGACTCTGCCTATACCTCTACGTTTCAAACAATTTTATCATGTCCCCTTATGTCTGACTCTGCCTCTTCTGCTCGTGCCCGCAACATTCCGTCTTCTCTTCTCCTTTGATCTGTTTTGGGTCACTTACCCGAGTCCACCACCACTGTGTTCAAGCTTTCATCTATTTATAAGGTGCAAGGAATACAACATTGTTTTTCACGTGGTCGGTTGTTACCCAAATCTACTTCCTGCATTCAGATTTCTTCATAAAACAACACAACTACACATAATCCCAGACTTTAAATAAATTCAAATTTTCCTTTGAAAAATATCGCATCTGTCCCTTTATCGCACTTCATATTTCAGAATTCCAACATGTTTCATGAGTGCCATTACTCCTGAGCTTGCGATGTGCGATGTGCGATATGGAATATATTAAATCATAGTTCTTAGCTGCATTGCTTCCGGCCCTTGTCGCACTTCACATTTTGACATTCCAACATGTTTCATGAGTGCCATTCCGCCTAAGCTTGTGATGTGCGATGTGCAATATGGAATATATCAAATCATAGTTTTGAGTTGCATCACGTCTGACCCTTGTCGCACTTCTCATTTCGACTTTCCAACATGGTTCATGAGTGCCATTCCTCCTGAGCTTGCGATATGCGATAAAGGTAGGGCTGATGTGGCAAGTGGAGGTGGGGTCGATCACAAATCACAATCAGCAATATAAAACTTATCGCATATTGCATATCGACGTTCATAAAATATCGGGGATTGGAGATTAGCAATGGAATTTTGAAGTTGCGAAATACGGGGAGAAGAGGTGATGTGGGGGGGAGGGTCCCATTTAATATCGCATCGGTAGTCGGGAGTGGTAACAAATGAATATGGAAAATATTTTTCACGAACTTCGATTGCGATAAGGGGTCCTACCAAGGGACCCACCTTCACATCTCTGCACATAATGTTAATACACCAACATATAAATAAAAAATTATTTTTTGGCATACAAATTTTTTTACATCTTCTAACATATATGCTTTTTTTGGTGTTTTGAGAAATAATTAAAAATTAAATGCAAATGAGCCACAACAGGTTGATTGAGGTAAATTTTATGTTGATATTTTTTTAAAGTTTATCTTTGAGGTTCACTGTGTGATGTAATGGGAAATTCCTAAAATGCAAACTAAATGAGAATCAAACTTTTCAATTTAGTTTTTCAATGAAAATCCTAGCTTCTAAGGGGAAAGAGCAATGAGATTTTGCGCATACAACAAAGAGCATAAACTAAATGTATATTTCCCTAATCTGTTCCTATGAAACACAAACAATATATAAATGCACATGCATGTTTTGCTTTTCAGTTTCATTTAATGTAAATGAGTAAAAAGAAACTAAATGCACAAATCAATTAAACAAATTTTTATTTTGAGAAATGAGGAATGGAACAACAATTTCTTTTAGGAAAATGAAGAATGAAACGACAATTTTCCTTTAGGAAATGAATAATGGAACGAAAATTTCCTTTTTGAAAATAGAATTTATTGAATGCAAAAATTAAAAACTTTGAATTTAATTTGTCAATGATAAAGAAACAGCTAATGAAACATTGAACAAACAACTATTCAAAGGAGGAAGAACAAGTAATGTTTACTTGTCTCTAAGAGCAGTTAGACATATGATAATACAACAGACAATTGGCTAAAATTGAATGCAAAGACAAATTTTGATGGAATTTGGATGGTTGAGGGGGAAAGACACCCTGTAAGGGTAGATAGTGCATTGCAGTGCACCCCTCAAAGGGAGATAGTGCTTTGTAGTGCACTGCACCCTAACCAACAGTGCATTGGGCGCAGCTAAGTTTGGAAAACAAGCATCTTAAACACACTTAAAAGGAAAAATGTTCATTCAAATGACTGATAAGATGCAGTAAATTCTACTGATGATGGTAAACAAAGACATAAACACCAGGAGTTATGGAATTATCCCCAACGAAGTCGCCAATTTTTTATACGGAATTCTAATCTACGGATAAACTAGATTCCCTGAGTGTGGTGTTCCTTCACTAAGAACAACATAAGAAAGACAACTATTCTTTTATCTAAGACAAATAGATGAACAGAAAGGAAAGGGACCTACTTGTGATCCTTTGCTCTCGTTCCCTTTCTTTCGTTGTTGTCGTTTCCATCAATCCAACTAAATCCGCTAGATCGATTCCTGCAATCAAAGATAGAGAACAACAAACAACATACAACTATACAAATATCTACTTATTTAAACCAAATCAACTGATTATATTTGAGAATAAATACACAATTGAGAATGAAATTCACAAGATATAAGCATACATATGAGAAAATGAACAAATATATTTATTAAGAAAGTAGGAGGAGAATATTACAACTAATAGATTGATTCATCATCAACCTGCTCCAACTTCATTTCGTCCTCATCACAACAATCATCATCTCAGCAACATAACAATACTCCAACTCTAAATAATTGAGAATCCAACAACATAACATTACACAAATTATTCCTCCCTAGCACTTAAATGAGTGCTCAATTTATAGGAATATTGTAGGTTGTGTCTCAATAAATGGAATTAAATGGATTTATAATAATAGGCGAGACATGTTTCCAAGTTTAGTGGTGATGGGTGAACTCTTGTATTTAAAGTATGACACCTATGAGCTCTTCTTGAAGGCATTGGACATGTGGAGATTCTCAGAATAATGATGATTTTTCTCCCAGGAGACCAACACACCCTTAAGTGTCGGGAAGTGAACTGCAGTGCACCCTTGCATGGATATAAGTGCATTGTAGTGCACTTCGACACATCCAAAGGAGCGTTGATGAGTCAATGGGTTATATAATCTATACTTCAAACATTGGTAATCTCACAATCAAAGCCATCAATAGAATGACTTCTCTTAGGGCATATGACAAATAAATAAGGGGATGATAGACCCTATTACTATTGAATTAGGGGATGATAGACCCTGTTGATACTTGTCTTGGAGGATGATGCCCAAATTGACCTGTAACACCCTCCATGGTCGCCTCCATATACAATGTAAATATTCCAACAATACATGCAAAGCTATAAGAAATAGAACCACCATTGCTACAACTACATAAAACTACTCTAAGAACCTTCCATGTTTTATATACTCATTGTGTATGTATATTAGAGATATCCAATCCATATATTATATCATATAAAGATATTAGTGTCTATATATCAATATTATATGTCAAGGATAAGCTATCTCAATGCATGCCCACCTCCTTAGGAGAGATGCCAACCACGCAGAATGCCATGAGAAGCTTCAATACTATTAAAACCACCATGAAGTATTTTATCCAAGCTTGTGATAATAGGCCTAGTCCTAGATCCATGATGTTTCTAGTTAAAATAATGGAGGTGAAGCTCCTCTCTTTTCTTCACTTCCTTTACACAAACACACAGAAAGTATTAGTCTGGCAATAAATAATCTGTCTTTCTTGCATGTGACTCTGCAAAAGCAACTCTTAAATTGCAGTTGTAGCTATGGAAGCACTGGAAACACATAACATAAAAACAAAACATGGGCATAATAGCAAGTATAGACAACCCCTTCCTTCCATTTAAAAATACTATAACTTCACAAAAAAAAAATTATGATATCTAACCAAACAAAATATCCATAGAATTTATACAAAGGCAACCTTTTTAAGTTGCTGAAATCCAATTGCAGGAGTCACATGCTTTTATTTTGTTAATAGAAGTGTTGAGCATGCCTATGTATTTATATCCCTCACCATGGTTGCTGCTCTAGATTCCATTCCATACTTGTCCCTTCCATATTAAAAAATACCACCCAATATTCTCACGAAAAGTGCTTCCTAGTACGTACAGGAGCACCATCGGTTTTGGTTTTTTTTGTTTTTAGTTTTTTGACAAGCATTAAATTTTTTTTTTTTTGGTAAGTTAGGCTACTCTATTAATTTGAAAACAGGGAAATTACATATGCTATAGGTGGGGATGGAAAGATGTGCTTAGCCAATCCCAGCCTTAGTTACTCGGTTTCGGGGCTGCCTCAAAGGAGGAAACCAACCCGAACAAATCTCAAGGTATAAAATTGCATTATGCACAATAGCGTTGATGTATATAAGTAGCACAAAATATGCATAATCAAAAAATTATTGACGGAAATATTGACAAAAAACATGAAAGAGTTGTGTAGGCCTCAATTTTTGTATTCATCATTGCTCTTGGGGACCTCCTCCTCAATGGGGCAAGTAGGTTCCTGCGCAGCTGATTCCTCCAGATCTTCCACTGAACACCTGTGTTTGTGGGGACTGGCGTGTAGAGTATGGGGGACTTTGGTTCTACGCCATGAGGGACACGCGTCGAGTTGCCATCAAAATCCATCACCCAGACATCTGAATCATCATCTTCCTTCTCTTGAACCGGCAGCAAGTCAATCTTGCGGGGTCGGGGGTGCATCTGGAGGGAGATGGTGGACTTCCGTGGGCCGCGCTCTCCTCTCTGCGCAGTGTGCCCAGGGGCTGCTTCCCCCAGATCGGGGTCAGGGCTCTGAAGTGAAAAAGTGTCAGAGGAGGAGCCTTCCATCGACTCCAGTCGATTTTCCTTGCCACGATGATAACGACCAAGGAGAGTCCCTCTCTGTCCTCCTCATATGGTTCTATGGCACAGTCTGGGGACCATTGCATAGTAAGGCAGGGTGAGAATTCAAGGGAGTAATACGCAACAGGGGGGAAAGCAGCGCTAGGGCTCAGGGGGTCAGAAGGGCTAGGGAAGAGGTGCACAAAATGGGATGCAATAGCCTAGAGGAGACTGCGTGGCCTAGCACTGAGAATAGGACTTCACAGCCTTTTAAAATCATGGAAGTGCAGGAGCAGAAGTAAAAAAGTGAAAGGCAAAGGGAAATTGTTGTTGGTTTCTCGAGGTTGAGAGCTCATCATTTTAAAGGTCATTAGACACATGTGAGGAGGTTTTCAATGAGTAATCCTCAGACGCAGCTATGTGCCATAATCGATCACCTGAGCAAGCTCGAGGGATACTGTATGGGTTAATCAAGATAATGATTTAAGGTGATAGATGTGGAAGGGTGCCCTAGACCGAGTGACGCAGTTCCCAGCATATCATCATCATACTTGATTCTGTTAGTCTCGTGTGGATGGCTAATGGTTTGAGGATCTACAACAGGTGAGGCTCTACGTAGAAGATATCCGTCCTCTGGGGTGTGTGAGATATGATTTTCATTCGTGTCAGTTCTGTCACCCGCATTTGGGGGGGGGGGGGGGGGAGATCCTTTTCAATGAGAGTGTGACATTATTTGTTATAAGTAAATCTGGGCACCATTCCCAATGACCTGGTTAAATTGGAAATCATCCCCAGAACCTATAAATAGGGTCTATCATCTCCTATCATTTCAACTGCTACATGCCCTAAGACAAAGAACAAGAACAAATCATCCATGACTTCCATTGCAAGGTTTCCAAGATTTGAAGTACATGTTATATCACCTATAAGCTCACCAATGTGGTCTCTCAAGGGACTAACTTCTTTTCATATGTAGCTACCTCCATTCCAAGGTGCTATGCAAAGCACTTGTCGACACTCAAGGGTCTGTTGGTCAATTGGGAGATAAATTCTCATTGTTCCAAAATCTCCACATGGCCAGTTCCTTCTAGAAAAGTCCATATGTGTCAAAATTTGAATCCATGTGTCCATTCAACACCTCTGAACTGGGAAAAATGTCTTGCCTATTATTAGAAAGTCATTGATTGTGAAACTACCTTCAGCTCATCTATAAATTGAGCACAGATCCTAGTGCTTGAGAAGGAAGAAATTTGGTAGAGAAATGTTGTTGGAATCTCAATTGAGGATTTGATTTGAGTGATATTATATTGGAGGGATGTTCATTGTGATGAGGCTGGGATGATTCTAGAGTTCGTCACATCAAATCAATCGCTGGTTGTAGCCTCCCTTCTATCCATTAATAAATATTATTGTTTACTTTCCCACATATGTATATGTATAAGCTTTTGTATTTCATATTATGGATTCTTATTTGATGTATATGTTTCATGTTTCATTTATTTAACTAATTAAAGTGAATATACATCTATATATTGCATTATCTCTGTTGTTTAGTGTTTATAATTGCAGGAACTAGTTCTGGCGATCAAGCTTGGATTGGAAGCTACAACAAGAGCGACAGGAGAATAGGAAGCGCTTGGACTCCAAGTAAGTTTCTCCATCTTTCTATACGTCTATTTACTATTAGGAAAAATATCTACGAAGTATTTTACTTATTGTTCTAAATGCATTACACCACATTTAGGGAATGTGTTTTATCCGTAATTCATAATCTCGCATAACAAATTGGTGACTCTGTTGGGGAGGTTACCTCCATCCTTGGTTTTTTTGCCTCTGCTTATCCACCCAGTAGCATTTACTCTCAATTATTAGATTTTTGAAACAAAGAATTGCATTAGAAGTGTGTCAATGGCTTGAGTTTTTTGTTCTCTACTGCGCCCAACGCACTATTGGTCAAGACACAGTGCTTTGCATAGCACTGTCTCCCACTCAGGGGTGCTTTGCAATGCACTGTCTCCCCTTAGAGACTGTGTTTCCCCCTAAGCCAAACAAATTACCTTTGAATTTGTCATTCCTATCACTTTCAGCCTTTTATTTGTTGCGTTTTCAACTATTTGATGCCTCATAGAGACTGGTGAATTTACCTAGATCTTCCTCCCTTGAAAAGTAAGTTTTTTCAATGTCTATTTAAGTGTTTTTCTTTATCATCGATAAATCAAATTCAAAGTATTTTTATTTATGCATTAGATCCATTTGTTTTCATAAAGGAAATTGTTGTTAAATTCTTCGTTTCATGTAGGAAAGATTGTATTTCCATTCTTCATTTTTCCTAAAAGAGAAATTGTTGTTAAATTCATCGTTTCTCAACGAAGAAAGCATTTGTTTTTTGTTGATTTGATGCATTTCGTTTCCTTTTTGCATTCACATTAAGAAGACTGAAAAGAAAAACCTGCATTTTCATGTAGTGAATTGTGTGTTTTGCAAAGGAACAATTAGGAAAGCTGCATATTAGTTTGTGCTCTTTGTTGTTTGCTCTCAAAGCCGATTGCTCTTTCCCTTTAGTAGCTAAGACTTTCATTGAAAAAACTAAAAGTGAAAAGTTTGCTTATCATTTTAGTTTTCATTTTAGGAATTTCCATCACATAATCGTAGTGAACCTTGAAAGGAAAATTGATAAACAAGACCAACTTAAAATTTACATCAATTTGCCTAAAAAAGCATTGGAACAATAACAATAACATTTAGAAGGTCTAGGCCAGAGACGTGTTTCAGCATCGTAAAACATAGCAGTTGTCATTAATTGTCTGCGATACATTCCAAGTGTGATACCTCACTCCACGTATGTAAGTATATCATAGCTCTTCCATGTATGTTCAAGTATAGGCGGTGTTACAGTACGAAAAGTATAAAGGGTTGCTCTCACTGTGCGGTTTCGCATTAGACAACGCTAATACGGACTTGGGCCTTCATGTACCTTTAGGTATATTTGGAAGGAAAAATTTAGGTTGCTATCCATCCATGTGAATCGAGTTGTCTACCTTGTAAATTTTGATACACCGAACACAACATTCGAGGAGATTGCATGCTCGTACTTCTTGGTTCGCCAAGAGGTATTCTGAAGTTCATAGTTTCTTGGTAAACCTTTTGACCAGCATTACCCTTTTCTTTTTTTTCTTTTTTTTTGGTCATAAAATAAATCAGTCATCGTGGAATAATAAAATCTCTTCCCCGTCGTTCACGTAGACTTGCATTGAAACCACCTTTACCACTAGAAGCTACTTCTGTGCGGCGAAGGCGACATCGTTCTACCAAAACCAATATCATCAGTACCTCTTATGAAGCATCATCTTCCTATATACCAGAGTTGGCACAAGTTTTTTCTACAAATCGTGGTTTGTCTACTGTTTTCGAGATAGAGTCCTCACAGCTACCCATGGTCACGATCCATCTAATCAGTGAGACCATACCTTCCAAACCTAACGTTGTTCAACTGGAAGTTGGTCCAGATATTGCCTCTTTTTCTGCTAGAAAATCTGCATGCCGAAGTCGAACGACTGGAATTCGTTCCTGTATCAGTCACCCCACTCTATTGTAGCCATTGAGTCTCCCATATCTCGCAGTCAACCTCCTGAAATATACTTTGGGCTTGACAGAAAAATCCTTCCACCTGGTTTAATTTCAATTGAAGAAATTCCATAATATGAGACACCTTTAACTCCAACCCATTTTTGGGAAGCTCTTTACCTATACGAGTCTTTTCCTCAATCACCATCCTTTGCTTTTGTGAATCCTGTTCCTATTCAAATTCTCATCGATTCAAAAGGGTATACATTTGGTCAAGTAACCATGCCTAAACCAACATATTCGGTTGGACCATCTGTTCCAATTGCGTTAGAACCTACTCTCCCTACCCCGTTTATGTTCATAACTTCACCAGAGTCATATTTTCATGGTGGCCCTTTGGTCCCATCAAGTTATAATCTTTATCTGGAATTTTCTCTAGTGCATCTTCAAACCCATGGAATTCACCAATATCATCGTCTGGTATTCTAACTGGTAAACCTATAGTGAGTACTGAACGGATTGATCCTTTATATACATCATTAGGGAAATATCAAGCTGGTCCATTTGGGTTTATTCCATCCAGTACCATATCAACTAGACTCCTTGCATTTGGAGAACAATATTTTCCATCTTATTATCCTCCTCATGCTGGGGGGCAACCTTTGGTCACCCAATTTGACAGTAATTCGTCATTTTTTGGTCAATCTAATGTTGAAATGAATGTTTGTCAATGGCAGCCCACTCTGCCTATCCAACCACAAAAGGTTGTACACTCGTATCAACCAGTTCAACCTGTTGCACCCACATCAATTCCACTTGTTAATACATCCTTACCCTTGTTACAGACTCAAATTGTTGTACAAAAACCATTTCAAGTGGGTCCTTCAACTCAATGCCCTCAAGTATTAGGTCCACAGACACCAAATCCTTCGGCTAATTTACAACAACCTGTACCTAGAATCATTTATTCACAAGTTGGATTACCATATTATGGGATGTCACAGCTACAACTAGGTTAAACTGAATCCAAGTTATCCTAATTTGGGTTATAAAATTGGTGGACAGACCCCTTGGCAGCCTCAGGCGCAAATGCCTCAGCCTTCATTTCAACAAGTATCATATCTAGGTTTTGGTCAATAGAATCCTCAAGCGTTTTCTTATAAAAACAACCCCTATTTGGGTTACCAGCTGCAGATTCCTTATGCTGGTGGTCAAAGGCTTGTTGCTCAAGAAATTCCATCATACCCTGGCTATGCTTAACCTAACCTTAATCGACAGATGCCCTTTGTTTCAACTTTAGATTTACCAGATTTAAATCAGCTCACCAATGATCCAATCAACTATGCTCCTTGGTGGTCGATGATACCCCATAAATTACCCTCGGATATTCTAAGTTCAATGGAAACCCTAGGGAAGACCCGTTGACTCATGTTATGACTTATCATTGGTGGTGTTCATCAAAGTCCCTGAATGATGACTCTATTCGGCTACGTCTTTTCCGGCGTACGCTCATTGGTCTGGCTAAAAAATGGTACATTGAGTTACCTAGAGCTTCTTTTGATAATTTCATTGCCCTAGCTACTGTCTTTTTGACTCACTTTCAGTTACCCATACAATATGAAACTAGAAATAAAATCTTGACTAATCCTAAACAGACTAATGCTACTCACATTTCGGATCATATTCATGAGTGGCGTCGTCGTCGAAGAATGGTTAAGACATATTCTCTTAATCAGCTCCTTCCTTAGTGGTTCATTAAGTCCCTGTTATTACCATCTACAACTGAGGATGTTGCTATGGGTGGCATCACCACTGAAGAGTAGGTTGTTTCTCATGCTTAATATTTAGACTTGATTTATACTCAGTCTGGCATGCTCTACGAAAAAATTCCTAACGCGCCGCAATCTAATTTTACTATTCCTCCTTCATCAAAGGACTCTCATGATAGAGACGGTATGATTGGTATTACAAGCACACATCGTACTACTGCATATGATCCTGCACCTTCTTCCGAAATCAATGTCATGTCATTTGACAAAGGCAAAAGTGACAAGCAACCTGGAAGTAAGAAAAAATGGAAATCAAAGAAAAATAAAACTTCTAACCCACAGGAAAGATCATCTGATCAATCATATGGAAATAGGAAACCTCGTTATCCATGCATAATCTATAATGAGGAACACATTGTTCGGGATTTTTCTCACTGCGCTGAAGTCTCAAAAATGGCTAAGACTTCACATGCGTCAGCTATGTTGATAGATCTGTTTCCGAATCTGGAAACAGATTTGGTTGCTACAAATCCAAATTCTAGTTCCCAAGTGCTTAAGCTATTTGTCACAAATCCGTCAACAGATATTTTGGTGTAAAAGCATAATAAATATTACGATAGTCAGGCCACTAATCAACGTACTACCTCGACCACGAATCTGTCTACGGAATCAGTACTGCCTACTGCTATTCCTGAATTGACGATTAAGCCACCAAAGGGAGTTGTTCATAAATTGACATATAATCCTCGAGCAAGATTTGCTCAAAATTATAATATAGTTGAAGATTTGGCTCAATCCCCTTTAGCTATGTTAGCTCTTGAGGTATTACAAAATTTTCCCTCCCAGAAACAGGCTTTATTGTCGGCTATTGGTGGAATTGATCAGACTAATTCTAACCTCATAGTCTTTAATCATACGGGCTATGTGCCGCAATTACTAGCAAAATTGGCATTCTCCATCCAAGTAAATGTTCTCAATCACCTTGTTCATTGTACTATTATTGATGAGGGAGAATCTATGTGCATTATGTCTCTAAACTGTTGGAAGTCACTTGGCTCTCCGTGCTTATCTCAATCATCAACGAAGTTGAAGGCTTTTGATGAACATACATATAAGCCTTGTGTTATTATCAATAACCTGCATGTTAAACTAGGGGGAAAAATAGTGAATGTTGACGTTGAGGTCATTGGCGGACCCTTGACTACAGTATTTTACTGGGAGGGCCATGGGTATATGCTATGACTGCAATTGTTTCTACATATTTTAGAATGATCACCTTTCCACATAAAGGTGTTATCATAGTGATTAATCAACTATCCTTATTTTCCTCCACTTCACAGGTAACTGGAAGTGTTTCGTTCATTCACGCACCCCAACTCGCACTTTAGAACATTAGTGTAGGACTCTTAAAGGATTCCACTCTCATGGTAACCTTTGCATTACCACCGCCTGCGATGTCGGCAGAAATTTCAAGTATAGAGACCTGCGACATGATCTCTTCCACTCCATTTGGCTTAAGGAAGAGTACGGATGATTCTGAAATTGTTACGTTGGATGATTTTCTATTGCCCAACCCTATTGAGCTAGTATAGCAATCAATCTATCTGGCTTGGGCGGCGAATCCGAAATCATCGTTGCTGGTTGTTTGGGTTGATCGTTCCTTAGATTTTTGTACTCCATCTGATCCTTTTTCCTCAATTTCTTGACATATGAGAATATTTTGGAAATCATGATGTCAAAAGGAGAACCATGGGAAGATTATCATCATCATTCCCATCTTCCTGATTATGAAGAAAATAATCTTAGTGAACTATATAACCCATCAATAAAAAATTTCTTTTTGAATTATTTTCCTATTAATGCAATCGATTCCGAGCGAAATTTGTCAAATATTGAAGAAACAATTTATATTGATATTTCAACCAAACCCGGTGTTGTACAAAAAATTCATGTCGGCGTATCTTGTTCTCCATCAGAACTCGAAACATGTCACTCTCTCTTTCGTGAATTTCGTGATGTATTTTCTTGGTCTTATGAGGAACTGCCAGGCATAGATACTAGTATCATTGACCACACTATTAATATGTACCCTGATTTCAAGTCAGTACGTCAACGCCTTCGTCATGTTCATCCGAAGAAGGCCACTGCCATTAAAGAAAAAGTTGAAAAAATTTTGCAAGCTGGTTTCATTTACCCTGTTCCGCTAATTGAGTGGGTTTCCAATATCATTCCTATCATGAAAAAACAAGGAACCATCAAAGTGTGTGTCAATTATCGGGATTTAAATCTTGCTTGTCCAAAATACAACTATCCTACTCCCTTTATCGACCAGATTATTGACGATTGTGCTGGATGCAAAATATTTTCGTTCATGGATGGATTTTCTGGCTACAATCAAATCAATATCCACCCAGTGGATCAATATAAGACAACATTCATCTGTCGTTGGGGCACATTCGAATATCGGAAACTACCATTTGGTTTGAATAGTGTTGTGGCTACTTTTT
Source organism: Pinus albicaulis (assembly GCA_034641835.2). Taxonomy (NCBI): domain Eukaryota; kingdom Viridiplantae; phylum Streptophyta; class Pinopsida; order Pinales; family Pinaceae; genus Pinus; species Pinus albicaulis. The sequence continues at coordinate 994,343,353 of CM076569.1, read as the reverse complement.
AGAGAGCAATGGATTATGCTTTCAATGACATCAAGCACATTATTCAACCCTATCTAGATGATTTACCCGCACATTCACAAAATCAGACTAATCACCCGATGCATTTGAACGCCATCTTTTAACGTTGTCGACACTACAAAATACGCCTCAATCCACATAAATGTGTCTTTTGTGTTGGTTCTGGTCGTTTTCTTGGATTCTTCATCTCAAAAGAAGGAATTCAAATCGACCCATTGAAGGTCTAGGCCATTATTGATTTTCCTGCACCATAAAATTTACTTCAGATACAAAAACTTCAAGGAAAGGCTAACTTCCTAAGGAGGTTCATACCCAACTACGCTGAAATGGCTAAAGAATTTACTCGACTCTTGAAAAAGGGGATTCCCTTCCAATGGGACCAAGTTGCGCAAGATTATTTTGGTGCTGTGAAGGATACTCTTATTCGAGCATCATTAATGTATCCCCCCAATTATCAGAGTGATTATCTCTTATATATCGTCGCAGTTGATACGAACATTGCTATTGTATTGGTCCAAGTAGAAAATGGGATAGAAAATCAGATCTATTATTTGAGTCATAATCTCAATGGTACAAAAGTAAAGTATTTATACGTAGAAAAGCTTGCCTTGGCGGTTGTTCAAGCTGTCCAAATATTTCACCACTATATCCTGTTCCGGAAGACCATTGCCATTTCGGATTGCAACCCCATGAATCAATTTCGGGGGGGGGGGGGATATTCAAAATGGATTTCCATTTTGCAGGAATTTTATTTGGAATTAATAAAATCTGAGTCAAAGAAGCCTTTAGTTTTGGCTGAGCTTCTCTATGACCTTCCCTCTGATAGTACTGCTACTACGTTAGAACCATCTATTCCTAATGAGTCTCTGTTTCTAATCGGATCATCTGATCCTTGGTATGGGGATTTTATCATTTATCTCCAAACCTAGAATTTTCGGCCTAATACCTCTCTCTGTAACCAGCGACGTATTCAATACCAAGCCAAAGATTATCTGATCGTCGGTGATACACTTTATTGTCGTGGTGTCGATACAATTTTAAGAAGGTGCCTCACTCATGAGGAGGCCAAAAAGGTTTTAAATGATTGTAATGATGGGGCTTGTGGTGGACACTAGTCTGGATACGCCACCGCATAGAAGATACTCTGCACCGGTTACTTTTGGCCTACCATATTTTGCGACTTCATCCTCGCGGTTAGAATTTTTCATGCGTGCCAGATATTCGATCGTAAAATCTGCAAACCGCTAGCGCCAATGCATCATGTTGTCTCTATAGGACCATTTTCAAAATGGGGTATTGACTTCATGACCTTTAACCCTCATTCATCCGAGGGGCATGGTTATATTATTGTTGCAGTAGACTACTTTACCAAATGGGTCGAAGCAATGCCTACATTCAACAACACAGGACAAACAACTGCATTGTTTTTCTTTAATCATATTATTGCATGGTTTGGGGTCCCACAGGCTATAGTTACAGATCATGGGAACAATTTTCGCAACCACATGATGACTGAATTGACTACCAAGTTAGGATTTTCACATGATAATTCTACTCCTTATTATCCACAATCAAATGGACAAGTTGAAGCTATCAACAAGATTCTTAAACATATGCTTTAATGAATGATAGGAGTTCATAAAAGAAATTGGCATTTTATCTTGTACGCGACCTTGTGGGATTACCAAACCTCGGTGAGAAACGCAACCGGATTTACCCTCTTTCAATTGGTGTATGGTCTGGAAGCTATCTTGCCAATCCAATGTGAAATACTATGATTAAAACTCGCCATCGACTTGTTACTTGACACCTCAGAAGAAGAAGCACATCTTTTTAACCTCATCCATCTTGATGAAACACGTCGTGAAGCCTAATTGGCCAACGCAACGCATAAGAGACGTATAAAGGCGCAATACGACAAAAATGTCCAGCCTTGCATTTTCTTAGAGGGCGACTTGGTCCTTCCTTATGATCAAGAAGCTGATGTAATAGGTACAGGGAAATTTGAGCCATTATGGCATGGCCCCTATATTGTCAAAAGAGTTCTTGCTAAGGGTGCCTACGAGTTAGTTGATTACGATGGGATTTCATTGACGCAACCCTAAAATGGGTTGTATCGAAAAAATTACTATGCTTAATCATGAGCGTAGTATTTTTTTTGTATTTTATTATATATATATGTTGTTGATTTGCATTCATTGTCTTATTTTGTTTTTTAGAGTTTTCTTGACATTAGTAATCTATTTTATATTTCAATGCAGATGTCTGAATATTTGGAACCATTTGTTGGATATGCTAATGGTTCTAGTCGTAGTACACAGAATATATCCTCTGCAGCGTGGGTCATTTTTGCTTCGAACGACGAGTTAGTGAGTTTTCAAGGGATTTGTATCGGTAGATTGACAAATAATATCGCTGATTATATTGCGTTGATAGAACTTCTCTCTGATGCCATTTAATTTGGTATTAACCACATCATCATAAGGTTACACTCACAACTTGTGGTATTACAACATACTAATGTTTACACTGTTAGAAATCCAACATTTCATCGTTTGTTCCTAAGAGTTCAAATTTTGGAAAGACACTTTGATTTTATTCAATATCAACACATTTCCAGAAACTTGAACACATTGACATATTCTTTAGCTAATCATGTTTTAGACAGACATTTGCAACACATGTAAAGAAACATTCACATAATTGAATAGGATTGCGTAATAAACCTAGGAAAACAATGAAATCAAATAGATAGATAGCTATAGGTTTTTACAAAAAATTTTGCCCAGGACACATTGGTCATCTGACCTCAAAGGTATGCAAAATATCAAAATTAAACTAGTGATGCTCATGGTAACATGTTATCGATCTAGCTATCCTATGCAGTAACCGTATCTAACAGTTAGGAACGCCTATAGTGTGGCGCTGCAGTTGCATGGGTAACTCTTCGATCCGGAAATCCGGAATCCCAAAGGTCAACCCCTCTATGTGTTGACGTAGCTCAGACAGAGTCTCAGGCATGTCTAGATCCTAAAGGACTACTTTCCCGACAACCCTCTCTGCTGGCTCATCCGCTCCACACTCTGATTCCTCCACCGGTTGAACTCAACCATCATCGGCATTACATTAAAACTTTATTTTAGTCTTGTGAAAACATCAAAATACAAAAACATTGTATAAACCTTAGAAAAATAAAAAAACATGGTAAAAAAATTCTTACATTAAAATTTTCAAATGTCACAGATGTTTATTTTCCCATCCTTGCTTGGCTCTGCCCCTAGATAGCAATATTGCAAAACATAATATCTCACAGTCTCTCCTCCGAGAGTAGACCCTGAGAGAGAAATAGGCAAGCCTCTCCTCGACAAGCCTGTAAGAAAATACACATCCTCCACTGTAATATGAACCACTTTGTTCCTAATGTGAAATTCCTCGATAGCTAGATCCCATGCTTGAACTAAGACCTCCAAGTGTTCTATTTGTTGCCTCATCCCTGACAAGCGAAAGTACTTTAACAACCCCCAATCTCGTAGGGCTCTTACTGCATCCATATCATCTAGGGCAATCATATTTTATTCTTCATGCTATCTTTCTATCCAAGTAATCGTGATTCTAGTCTGATGGAATCCTGAAACATAACCATAAGACTCATTAGAATCCTTTTTATGCAAAAAATTAGGCAAATTTTGGGTACATTGCAAGAATAAAAGATGTGAATTGTGCCCAACGTAGTCTCGAACAAGGGACAGTGCATTGAATATGCACCTAGGACTTATTTTAGGTGTTGCACAATGCAATTTTCGATGCTCAAGGGTGCGTTGCCCTCTTTGGAAAAATAATCTACCCTAAGGGGCCAAAATCCCTAAAAATTTGTAATGAAAGGAAATGAATTAACTACTGAAATAAATAGAGGGTTCATGGCACCAACCTGGATCAAACGAAGATGAAAACTGTCCACAGAATCGATCGCAATCAACAGCTGAAGTTCGGGGGAAAAAACAGGTTTAGAGTTCCAAAATGCAAATGCTAACTTTCAAATGGTAAAAATGAATAGTAACACTCTTTTAATTAGTCATCTAATTATTTTCAAATCATATTTATTGTTGTGAGTATGGTTTTATTCTATTTTTATCATGAAATAGGTATTTGTAATCCATTTGATGTTGTTCTGAACATGTTTTGCAACTAATGAGAAGATTATTCATGCAGATTTATTTCAAGAATGATTTGACCAAAAATCATACCTTTATCCTTATTTTTAGAGCTTTGTTAAAAATGAAAAAGGATTTGAAACACACTTTTATCTCTTTTTCGAGCTTCGATAACAATGAAAAAGGAACCCTTAGAGTCTTCTTTCAGCGCTTTTCAGATTCCGATAATGTGAAAAGATTGTCGAGCACTTGTCTTTTTGAGCCTGTAAAAGTAAATGAATTGATATCTACTCAGTATAAGTTTGACCCTTTTCCGGACTGAGATAAATTATTTACGAAAAAGGAATGCCTTAGTCGAACATCGCTAGGAGGTTCTCTCAGATATTGTTTTACACTTTTTCGGATCTGAGTTGTTGGGGTTCCCATGTTTTTGCCAGGTTGACAAGACCAAAAGATGAGACAACATATAACCACTTTCAGACCTTAGGATCTAGCCCTCCTAGGTCCAGAGAGGGATCTCTCTATGATTGTCAAAGTATATACGTCTTTGAGGCTTCGTTTAAGATGTTGGGCTAGTTATGAGCTCGAGGTTGTTTGTTTGATTGTTTGTGTTTGGTTGTTGGGGAATCGGGGAAAGGGTCCAATATAAGACAAGGATGAGCAAAAGAGGAAATTTGAAGCAAAGGTAAGTAACTAGGAGAACATCAAGACCATTGGGCAATGGAGTCGAAAGGATTTATTTGTGTTTGATGTGCAAGCTTTCGGTTGGAAGCTGTCATACAGAGCATTTGGATCTTAAGGGATGATTGGTGAAATGAAGAATTAAGAGTGAGAATGAATGAAGAGAACACATCAATCTATCTATAGATCGAGTCGAGAGGGTCATTTAACTCCAAACACCATGGACAAAATCGGAAGGCAATACAAGGGATCTTAGAAAGGCTTAATTGAAGATGAAGAAAGATCATGGTAGAGACGGAATCGAGTTCTGAACCTCCCGGTGTTCTCAACACATCCAAATAGATCCTAACGAGAACATCTAAACATAAGTTTCATTAATTCATACATCGGAAGGCAGAAAACAACATCCACTACCAAGATTTAAAACAATGAAATCAATATTCGAATACACACATATAAGCGAGCTAAAAGTGCAGGAGAGCAGCAACATAAAGGCACCTAACAAGGGTGAATCTCTGTGCAAATTTCTGATGCGAACAGGATGAAATGAAATGAAATGGAAATATAAACACGGAGATAGAAAAAATCACTACGGCTTTAGATCGGGATCCAAAGAAATATGCTTGTCATATTAAAAACAACACCAATTAGGTACAACATTGCCCACGAGCAGACATTTAGCTTTGAATACATACAATCTCGGCCTATCTTGCAATGTTACGAACTTTCTCAATAGGAAAATTCTTGCTTTTCTCTGATATCTCATCAAAAACCAATACAATGTTTCTCTGCGAGTTTTATAGGTAGAAAAAGGAGCGAGAAGGGTAGGTGAAAAACTAAATGATGTACTAAACTCTTGAAAACGAAAAGAGGGTCGAAGCCGACGTATGTTTGAACGAGCATTTAATCATTTGTTACCTTGATGAAAGAGTGATCTTCTTTTGGATATGACTCTACGTGTTTAAAATTTTAACGGTGTTGTACTTGTGGTGAATAAACAAAAGGCAAATGAACAACGGGAAGTTGCGACACAAATGTTATTGTTTTTGAAGCTATTTCATTAGGGTGGGAATTGCTTCGAGAACACGGTGCATACGTAAAGGTTGTATGGACGCCTGGACTTGATGAAGAAAAACATTACTGCCCAAATGAATAAACACGAGATTACCTTTTACTTGTGCTCGGAGACCTTTTGATCGATCCTCGGGGAGCTTCAAGGCGGTGCTTTGCCTCTTTAAAGCTGCCGGATATAAGGCTCGAGATTTCCTTTGGCGTGCCCTAATCTCTTTGTTTTGTCTTCAGAAACATTTTGTTGCTCCATCTTTGCTTAGCGGAGTTAGCTCGAGCTTTTAATGAGTGTTGAGAAGGTTTCCTCTGAGTTTAAGCCATGTTCTCTTTAATGAACGTCTGTCTTCACCTTCCGAGGTCTTTGCTCATAAATTCGCTTGTTTTGTCGAATGATGCTTCCTTGATTTCTCTTGTCGACGTACGGAAACTGTGCATCCTAGCAAATCATCTACCGTTGACAACCCTACAAAACACGAACACGGCAAGAAAAAAATGGATGGGGTGGCGGATGATGTGGATCGTAAGCGTGATTGTGTAGATGATGAGATGGAGGATATTGTGGAAAATGGTGACAAATTTCTCCCTAATGGATGGTAGCGATGCCTTGGGGCGAAAAACGAATGAAGAAACATTAAAAGACACGAAAATGAACCGATTATGTGTGGAATGAGGGCGAAGGTACGGAGGGTACATGTGGAGATGACGTGGCGAAAACGGGCGATGGTGGAAAAGTCAACGGCCCCGGGCCAACTAATCGGGACGGCGTCGATCGTGCGGCCGGGATCAGCGGCCCCGAGAGGACGATGAGCAGCGGGCCCAACATGGGTTGGGTGCGGGCTCGGGCGAGGCCGGCCGTTGGATGAGCGCTCGAGATGCGACGATCGACAACAATTTCGCTCGGCGTGCGGGCGGTCGAATGCGCGTGGGGGATGGGGGCGGTTTTGCCATCGTATAGAAGACACGCGGCGTGCGATGAGTGGAATGTTTGGGTGCTGGGAAAATCACCTTTGCGCATAATGATGCGGTCGCCGACGGGTTTGAAACCGGTGCACGGCGAGGGCCGCAGCGGGAAGGCTGTGGACCGTTGATACGATGAAGAAATGAACGGCGGTCGCGCGGTAGAAGAAAATGAACGGGGGGGGGAACGGAGGGCGTGGTTCATCACGGCTACGATCAGCAAGGTCGACGAGATGGAATTTCGCCGATAAATTCGGTGGATAGGCGCCTTTTTGCTTGATAGGGTGGTTAGAGTGCGCGAGGATTCTTGTAGAGAAAGAACGTGGGTTGGCGGAGAAGGGCTGAGAGCCTATTATATGGTCGAGTGGGTTTTAACCACTAATGTTGGAGCCTGCGAGGGTTAACGATAGTGGAATAGAGGGAAAAATTGAAAACCAAGGATATTCTGGTGGGATTTAAGAGGGTTTTGGGGTGTAGAGGGTTAATAGGGGAAATAGAGGAAACAAAATTTTTGACGGAGAAGAAGGAAAAAGGGGAAAACGGGGGACATGAAGGTACAAGGGGTAAATACGGGCCTTGGGGAGGAACCGGTAAAGAAGGACTTGTATAAGGCAAAAGCAAGAGAGACCTCCCAAGGATGATGTGTCTTCGGGGGAATCATTTCTGAAGGTCTCCAAAATATTATAATACCGAAGCTTTCTTGTCAAGAATTTCTTGGGGGGGCTATGAGTGGCTCCACATGGGGATGTGGCTTCTTCTTGAAGAGTCGAAAACCGAAGCAAATCTTTGGAGTAGGCCGAATGCTGTTGCTTGGCATCCTTTCTTTCTTCAAGTTTCGGTACTTACACAAAATGATAAGTATCGACAAAAAAAAAACTTTTCCACAACCGGACTACCACCCAAACTACGGACCTAACGTTTCCCTTTGGTGCATTTGAGCTAGCAAACCCTTTACATCATTTATTTTTGAACGGAAAATAAACCTATTCTACGCTACCCTTCTTGCTCCATGAGACCAAGTTGGTGTTGGTCATTTCATTTCTCTACCTAATCTACTACTGTTGATTAAACATCCATGAGTTTCTTCTCCTACATTCTGAACGGAAATTAAAACAACTAAGCCGGGAATAAACTATGCGACTTGTTTGTGGATCCCGAAGGCATAAAAATTTTGTTCTTGGATAGTAAATTGCTTAAAACTTGGAGACAAAAGCGTGAAAGTACCGTCTGCAATTTGAAATATCCTTCTTTTTACGTGACTCGAGGTTTTGAGCATATTGGAGAATCCTTACTTTTCTTCCTTTTAGCTGCGGTTTTGGGCATGTTAGAGCTGATTCTTATTTTATCACTGTTGGTCCCAGTTTTGAACATATTATGACCATCTATTCTGTCCCCTTTTGGCTCGATTTTGATCATGTTTGAGCCACTCTTTTCTCTTTTCCTTTTTTTTTTTTTTTTTTGAAAGATAGCTCTTGCTGTTAGTATGTACAATGAAATGAAGCCCGAAGCCCAGAAATTAGAAGAAGTAATTCTTGGGCATCCTGCCATTGACGGTACCCCCAAACTCTTGTACCATCAAGTTCTTGTAACGCATTAGGACATGAGTGCTTGGATAGTGTATGGACCTTGCCTATGTTGTCGAACTTGCCAGATTTACCTTTGTCCTCTCTCCTTGAGTCCCATTTCAGAACTTTGTCCCCAACTTTGAAATTCGAAGCTTTGGCTCTTTGTCAAACTTCCTCTTTATGTTGCTACGAACTACGGCGGCTGCATATAGACACACTGCTCCTCGTTTTACGAAGATGGTTGTTTCATTGATTCTTCTCACCATATCGTCTTCTTCTATTTGAATATGTTAGACAAGCAATCCTTTGGTATTCCAAGGCTAGTAGGAAAAGCCCTTTGTTCCATAAACCGGTGCAGAATGGTGACATGCCAATAGATTTCTTTGTGGTGAGCCTATCGTACACAAAGCATGTACCAACTTTTTATGCCATGAATTTTTGTTTTCTTCCGGTGGCTTCTTAATGATTGTGACCGGACTTTTGTTAGATGATTCGGATAATCCATTACCCTAAGGGTAATAGGGGTTGAATGACCAAGTGTTATTCCACTTTGTGGCAATCAACCATTTTCTTGGATAAAACGTTAGCATTGTCGGTGATTGTTGGCCTGTTGGGCAATGACAGAAAGGATGTAATCTTCTAGGGGCAATGATGACATAATTAGTGGCATTCTAGATGAGTATGGCTTCTATCCATTTAGTGAAGTAATCTTGTAGGTTAAGATCCATTTGTGTTGCCCGAGAAGAAAGAGGGTGGAGCTACAATGATCTCGCTGCCCCATTGCATGAAGGGAACTACGGTGATAGGTTGTAAAGGGGGGGAGCTTTCTTCGCCTTCGAAGATCGACATTTGTGGTAGGTAAGAATCATTTTATGGACATCATTGAAGAGTGTGGGCCAATAGTAACTGACCTAAGTATTTTGTTTAACGTTGGCTTTCCCACTCGAATGGCCTCCACACTCCCAGTGGTAATTCTTGTTTGATTCTTGTTCATCTTTAGACAAACACTTCGGTAATAGGCCATTTGGATTCTTCCAATATAAGTTTTCATTCAAAATGCGATGGTTTCTAGCTTTCGACTTTATGAATACGGCCTTAGTTTTGAAGCGATTCACCGAAGCCATTGAGATTGGTGAGCACATGAAGGATATCGGAATACCCAAGGAGGTTAAAACCTCTCACTGTGATTGATTAGGGCAATCCTTCCTTCCTCATCTAAGGCATTTACCATGTTAATTTCAAGGGCACCAGGATTGATTCAGCCATTAATTGAGCTGGGCCTTGACCTTTGATCGATTTGGTGGGCTTTATCTCAAGGTCGTATTCATTGTAGCAATCCATTTGCCTTTTCCCATCGGAATCTCACCAGAGGGGATGAATGTCTTTGACCACTATATTTGGCACATAAGCAATGGTGTGAAGGAGAAATGCGAATGTACCTGCAGTATTTTAAGGCCTTTGCAAAGGCATAGGCACCTTTTCCATAATGTTGTGCTTCAAGGGTGCATCTATTAGTGCTTTGCTGAAGAAGGCAATTAGGCTGTTCCATTCCCTCTGTGTTTTTAACGACAAAGTGAAACCATTGTCTTTCAGGAGGCAAATGAAAAAATCAAGAAATCCTTTGAAGTACGGTACAGTAAGAATGAGGGCTTGAGTGATGCAAGTTTTACGCTCATAGATTTCTTGGCTTCAACGGTCACTTAATTCCTACACCTTTCTTTAACATGTCGGTCATTTTCTAAGGTGCTCGGCCAAGATTGGGAATGAATCTCCTAAGGAAATTGATCTTCCCCATAAGAGTACGCAGCTCATCGATGTTTCTCGGGTGTGAGATTTGGAGTATTCCCTCAACTCGACGCTGGGTCTGTCCTAATCCCTTTCTCAGGTATAATGTGACCAAAAGTTTGCCTTCTTGCCAGCCCAAACTCTGAGTTTTCTTCGACGGGATTTAGGGACGAATAGTGCCTTCTACATTTTTAAAGACTTTCCTACGACGGGATGTTTCAAATGTTCTTCTTCGGTTTTAGAAAAGACGGTCAAGTCATCCATGTAGATAACTGAGCTGTCCTATCTCATGCGAAAGCTATATCCATCGCTCTGCGGAAGGTAACTCCAACATTCATCAATCCAAAAGGCATTTCTTGCATACATGAAGGTGCCCCATGGTGTGGTAAAAGACAGTACACAGGTTGATCTTAAGGAGTAAAAAGAACTTTATTGTCACGAAAAACCATCGAAAGGAGATTCTCTTAGAGCCCACTACCTTCTGTAGGATATGTTCCATTCTAGGCAAAAGGGTGGTTGTCCTTTGAGGGAGGCTGTTGAGAGTTTACGAAGTCTATCGTAGTACGATCTCCCACCATTTTCTTCGTCACGACCACTAAGTTTGACACCCGGTCGAGAAAACCTTGAACTGTATGCAGCATCGCATCTTTTTGATCTTTCTCTCTGAGGCAATTGTTTTGGATTGATCCTAAGAGTTTTGTCTGAAAGGCTTCGATTTTCCTTCAAGGAGTATCTTGTGTTGTATGATGTTGGTTGTTTGGTCGGCCTGCATTTCCTTCGGTGATCAAACATGCTCTTACAAAAGTGATTTTAAGGTGTCGAGGTCAAATTTTGTCATTTCAATGAGTCTTCAAACAGAATTTGGTCACTAGGCATTAGATGCAAGGTTTGTTTTCACTCTTTTCAAATTTGTCCAAATATGGGTCTATGTGTCACCATTCGGTACAGGTGTACCATCATTCGGAGGGTTTTCATCATCATTTCAAGTTCCGTTAGCAGGTCATTTTTGCTTGTTCATGCTTCGGTTATTGCCTTGGTAAGGTCCATTTCCCTCTCCTAGGGTTTTTGAAGTAATTTCTCTTGGATGGTCAAATCATTAGAAAAACTTGTATCCTGACTGTCTTTTTTCTTCTATCCTTAATATGCCTTTGTTAAACACTTCCCATCCTTTGAGATCCCCAAAATTCCTCATTTTTGCACAAACCCTAGTTTCTTGCCACAACTTGGCAATTTTCTAGGCCTGAGCTGTGTTTTCCTTTTGGACCCCTTCCCCTCACTCCAATCTCTGAGATTCCACTTTCCCCTACTTCCTAACATCCCCCCTACTTCCCAAAATTTCTCCAAGAATTTAGAACCCCCTTATCCCCTTCATTTCGCTTCATTTCGACAAATCCCTTGTTTCACACATCGAATAAGTTTCACTCCAAAAAGATGTTTCAGAGAAAAAAAAGATGAATTTTGGAAAACTGAGAGAGGTTTTTGTACAAAACATAACAAGGAAGAAAAACTATCCTTCCTTTTTACAACGGGTATAATGGTTTTGGAGAAATGTTAAGAATACGGGTGCCTCGGAGAATTGATGCACCGGCGGAAGTAGTGTTGGGAGATTTGATTTTTTATAGGGTAAATGAACTCCAAATTGCAAAATTATACTTGGGTTGGAAGGTAGACTCCAAGATATTTCCAATGAGCTATCACACGCTGCAGTTTGGACATCCGGAAAGGCGTCCAAAAGCTGCTGCAAATACGCTGCTATTGGCCTTTTCTCACAAGAGCGCGCTGCCATACGAGTGCGCTACCCATATAAGGTGCGCTACCCTGCTGTGACCCGATGTTAATTAACACGAGGCGCTACCCACTCGGGCGTGCCATTGGGGGCGGGCGCTACCCATACGTTGACGGAAGCCCGGAAAATTTTGTCTTACGCCCCGATTTCGTGTAAATCGGCTCCATCAACTTGCAAGTAGGTTTCTAAAGGTTGCTCGGTATATTTTTAGCATGATTGTGGTGTTGATGTTGGGAAACAACCTTGGTTGAAAATATATAAACCCTCATTTATGAGCAGATTTATTCCTTAAGGGTTTTGAATATATATGGACGATCTTGTGAGTTTGAAAACTTTTTCTTGTGAATGGTAGATATGCTCATGCCATGACACATTGTGTACATCATCCTCACGCCCATAGTTTTATCATCTTACCTTTGCTGTCATGTCCTTTCATGTTTTTACATAGTCTTATGTTAGTGGTCTATATCCTCCATCACCATAATATCCATACATTCTTTGTCATGTCATTCTATTACTATGTGATGGCCATTTGTTTCACTATGGTCATTGTCATGTTGTTTTCTATTCTCCATTTGATAAAACACGAGTCCCATGCTTGTTTGCTCCTTTGAAAAATCCTTGGCCATCATTACAAAGGTTGCACACTACATTTCATTTGGTACTTGTTGTCAAAAATCACTTGTGATCCACTAACGAGCTATTGCTGTCACTTGTTTTCTTATGATGTTTTTTGGTACATGTGCAATATATTTGAGTTTTGAGCATACATTGAAACTTTGACTTCACTACACCTATGTCAACACCGCTATTGCAAAATCTTGTTTTCGAACCCTTATCGAGAGACAAATTAGTTTCTTGAGCGGTATAAGCCGGTGATTCCCCGGCGGAGCAGTACTTGGGAGGTTTCATCTCCCGCTGACTTCTTCACGGGCGCCACGGCCGCCTCCAGGGTAGTTTATGATGAGGAGAGCCTTCACATCAGCCGGACATCCACGAGGTTGAGCATATCGGTGTTCCATTGTTTGTGACATGCAGTGAGGCCACAGGCATGACACCGACTACCACGGCGGTATTATCTCCACATGGGGTGAAGGGGTCTCGCGGGGCTCCCATCAACGAGAGCGAAGTATCTCCACATGATGTGAAGGGGTCTCGCCTTCTTCTTGACCTGGTCTGAGATCCGGTACGGAGGCAAGAAGCCCTTAGCAGTGAGGGCCCATCAAGGCGGGGACACGGATTTCACGATCATTGATGTTGATGCGAGCTCTCCTAGCGCTCGGCGGGGATCATACAGGAGCAAAGGGCGAGAATGACACGCTGAAAAGATAAATTACGGAAAGGCTCGATGGGTGATAAACTGCACAGGCTTGGTATGACTGTGACTAGAGGATGAGCACACACTTTGTAGTGCCGGCGATACGTCGAGATCGACGATTGGCCGGAAAAAGAGGCACAGTGATGTGACCTTGCGGGCAAGTTGGGATTCTTGCCTCACGCATGTTAAATTCATGGAAAGTTGTTGGCAAGGCCAATAGAGAAAAGACATGCTTCGCCACATGAAAGGTCATTGATGAGCTCGCATGCATGTACGCAAGGCGAAGATTAGAGGTTGAGCGAAGCACTAAAATGGCGGAAAAAGGCACGATCCACTCCGGATTTTGGCGGGGAGGCTTCATTCGAATGGTTTATGATACATGATGGAGGGGTCTTCGCTCGAATTTGAGCAGAATTCGCGGAGAAATTTTTGTCATTTTGAAATATTTTGGTCCAAAAACAGATTTTAGCTGTACGGGTAGCGCGTCGATATGCTCAATTTTTGTTCGGGACACTTCTTTGAAGGAAATATTTGCATTTTGGGTTTTCTGTGGTAATTTATGCATGCTCAGGCATTTACCGAAAGCATTTCATCAGATTCACAGATGGTCAAAAGGCTCAAAAACACTGTGAAAACCACCTTCTTACATGCCTTTTGCACCAACGGAAGTACTTCTAGGAGAATGAAGTTTTTGGAGGAAAAATGAGCTCCAAATTGGGGGAAATTCTACTTGGGTTGGATAGCCAACATCCGGGGCTTTCAACGAGCTATCATGAAGCTCAATTTGGATGCCAGGAAGTGCCTTAAAAATCAGGCTAAAAAAGGCGCTACCCATACGGCTCGGCGCGCTACCTGCTGAATTTTTGGCACAGTTTTTCAACTTCCCATTCATTCAAACCGATTGGGGACCGATTTTTCTTGTGGATGAAGTGCAGGTTTTTCATGATGTAATTGATGGTTGGCATGTAACTTTGGCTCATTTTTACCTATTCTAGAAGATTCACTCTCAAAAAGTGAAAATCATGGTGAATGGGTTCACTCTGTTAGAGCAAGTTGTTTGTTTGCCTATATTCTAGCTCCTTGTTTAAGAATTAGTTGAAAGCGCTCTGGAAAATTCGACCCCTAGAGACGTGGGAAGGGGTTGGGATGTACTCTATGATGTAATTTCTCAATCATTTTCGGGGGTTGGAGAGGTTGGACTCTTGGGAAACTTTTTGACACCTGTGTACATATTTTCCATATTTTGGCTAGAAACATGTCGGACGTTTTGCGGCCACTGTTGAAGTTCTTGTGACTTTCAGTTCTTGGTGGTGTTTTCTCTTGGTTGTTGTGATTTGTTTCATGTTTAATGTATGCCATGCTTCTTATGCTTCTGAAACTAAAATGAATGAGTAGATGAGGTTGAATCCATTGTTTACGAGTGCTACTTGCCTTTGAATTCATTTGGTTTTGTGTTCTTTGTTTAGAAAAGGATCCATGTTCATCCTTGCCCTTTTCAACTCCTTGTCTTTCACGGTCCATCCATGTACTCGATCAAAAGCACTCCAAAGACTATTAACTTACCTACTTCAACTAAGGTTAAACAAAAGATGGCCTTATCCCCCGGACCCTAAAATTGTTTTTCATTTCCTCCAACAAAAACAAAAAATCAAATTAAACATTCCTATCTCTTTACTAGCCTAAAATCGATGCCATTGTTCATTATAAGTCATCTTAGCCCCTTCCCCAGAAGATCCTTTGCGAGATAGACCCGGAAGAGAGCCCTTTCTGTCCTCGTAGGGCTAGCTACGAGGCTGACGTGGTTTGATGTGGCCTTGAGTTTTGCCTTGTTTCAGCCTAAGGTAGATTTGAGTGCTAACATAGTGGCGACCATGCGGGGATGAAATTGGTTTTATTTGATTGGTGTTCGGTTGATTTATAGCTACGGACGGAGCACAAAAGTCACGCAAAGGTAGCTTTCGGCCTCTTGTACGCGAGTGCATAGTAGATAACGTTGCTTCGGTCGATCTCTCCGGAATTAGCTTGTAATCGTAACACTTAACTGTAAATTACCCCGGTACATGTGTCGGTTCGAGGATACGATGGTTGATGGTCGGACAACGTCCAGGACATAAAGAAGAAATTTGAAATCATTCCTGGCGGCCTCACAGAGACTCCAATTCAAAGTACGGAGGAGTGACTCTTTCTACGAGAAAAATGGAAGGATCTTACACAAAGTTGGGATATCCTAGTGGAATGGTATTAGGATCTAATGCTTTCTTGTAAACTATTTCTTTGCTGACTACTTGGTATCACAAAAGTTTTTCGAGAATTTGTTGTATGATAAAGGTGATCCAAAATCTTCACTCGACCTGTTGAAAAAGTGTAAATGTTGAGTTTCGCCTGATCTGGTCTCCTTACTTTTCCCATCATCTTATGATGACTCTCTTCGAGTGATGAACGGAAAAAAAAGCGAGGTCACGACTCTTGTACATGCCCCTACACCTTGTAAAATTCCGGATCGATACAAACCTCTTGTTTTACCTTCGATAACTTCATGCTTTTCACTACAAATTATGACCTATATCTACCAAGATTTGATGGTGAACGTAACAATGTCAACGGCCACGAGCAACATGTGCGAATGTTGAGACTTTTCTAGATCTTTTTTGAAGTTGATGACGAAGATGTTAGTATCGGACTTTTGCTCTTTCTTTGCGAGGCCAAGTGAAGAGTTGGTTCAAAACCACTACCAGTCACGAACATTGATTTCCGGAAGCTTGTTAAAAAGTTTTCTTTGACGGTGGATGATCGGACATAATTTTTTGTTGATTATAGAGAGTATAACGGTGAAAAGATTGCCGGGGGGAGAACGGTACAACAATTTTGCGGTTTAACCAAGAAGTATATTTTTTCGATGCCGTGATATAGGAACCTTCTCCTAGATTTGCTCTCTTGCACTACTAGGGTGCCTTTGATCACGAAATGGAGTTCAGTGAGAGAAAAATGTTGCAACACTTCACGAGATGCGGAACAAGGCGGGTGAATGTAGAGGCTCATTTAAGTGGGAGGGCAAGGTTGAAGGAAGAAGAAAAGAAAGAATGTTTCGAGGAAAACGGTGACACTTTCGAGGAGGAAAAGCTTGATCTTTCGTAAACGCGATGTAGAAAAGTGGTCACGGGAAAATAACTACAAAAAATGAAAATGACATTCAAGAACAAGTTGCTGATCCAAAACATTTTGTTTACACGGTCCGGTATTCATAGTGATTGTTTTATAGATCATTGTGAAGAAAGAGAAGGCCCTTTCAGTATGATGTGTATTTTTGATGATGTATTTTTATCTTGATGAATTGCCTACGTTTGATCGGTATGATGATGATTATATTCTCAAACGAAGCTAATCTTTAGAACAAATGGAAACAGCTGGTTGTGTGAGGAGAAGTTCACTTTCGACGGCTAGAGACGGTGATCAGCAGGTGCACTTATCCCAGCTGGCAATGATGAGAAATCCTGGGCATTTTGATGTGGTGAAGGATCTTTCTGCCTTTTTGTTTGTTCGTTTCGATTCATTAGAATACTTCGCCTGTTCGAAAATCCAAACGTCAACAGTCTTGATGCGGATCGTCTTGAGGGCAACGAAAACTTCTCATATTCGATTTGCGACCCCAAAAGTCATTGGTTTTCAAGTTGCGGCTGAAGACTTGGAAGTGAGCACACATGATTTAATGATTCAAAAAGAGTGACTCTTGGTACCTTTACGTGCAGATGCGTTTCGGTTTTTTGAAGAAAAATTGTAGTACGTCTTCAGATGAGCGACTTGTAGCATCAGATTTGCAGCCATCCAATGCAATTGAAGGTCGGACTACGAGATGAAGGTGTGGAGAATGGAAATACATGATTTGATGATGCGAGGAAAATTCTATACCCTTTTGTTTTAGGCATTTCGATTTATAAGGGCGAGAATATTCATAATATATCTCAAGAAAGAGAACGACGGTAGGATGTCATACGATTTAAGGGAGATACGATGCGGTCTTCTCCGATTTTGATGATCCTATTGCTCGTGTGTTGGATGATGTTCGTGTAAAAGTTTTCTTCATTAGCTAACCATGTGCGGGAAAAAATGTTGATGATAATCTTGTTAAAAGTTGCCTTCATTGTCTTGTCTAACATATTTTTCATTACAAAGCTCTCATCAAGGTTTGCATTCATATGAGAGATTGATAAAGGATACTTTTGTTCGATTTAGAATGACAACGAGTTTGGTTATTCATGGAATTTTAGGATCTTTTGAAGAAGCTTGTTGCCAATCACCAAAGAAAAGCACCGCGAGATGGCAGAAAAAGTTTAAGATCAAGGTATAGAATATCTGGACGAGCTATGTTTATGAGGATCTTCCTTTGGTCATTTGGGTCATCCGATCAATTCATAACTGCAAGTTTATCATTGATCCCACTTGGTTCAAATTTTCCATGGGAGTTGCCTTTCAATTCTTTCCTTTCATGGCCATCGGTAAGCATGTGAGAAGAAATCAAACGGCAACCGACATGCTTACACATGGTTACATAGCCAGTTTGTTCCATTTCACTTGTTCGGGTCGGTGAAAAGTACAATTAGAGTAGGTTTGATGAATAAAGCTCTACTTTGAGCATATTTTTCCGATTTGTCGGTTGTGTTTAAGTATCAAGTCGGTTCTTAGTTGAGTGAGAGTCAATATGTGTCCTTCATCGGTTTTCGGTCATGCATTTCGATTTTGAGTTTTTGATTCCATTGCCCATTCAAGGCAACGTGCTGTCTCCCAAGATACGTTGTTCTTGGCACCTCCAGAGCTACATCATTGGAGCCAATGTTAGAGTCAGCCTTTGCGGCTTTCCTTCGGTGATCAAACATGCTCTTACAAAGTGATTTTAAGGTGTCAAGGTCAAATTTTTTCATTTTCAATGAGTCTTCGGCAAAATTTGGTCATTAGGCATTAGGTGCAAGGGTTTGTTTTCACTCTTTTCAAATTTGTCCAAATGTCGGTCTATGTCACCATTAGAATTTCTTGAGTGTACCATCATTCGGAAGAGGGTTTTCATCATCATGTCAAGTTCAGTTGAGTCTTTACACCTTGTTGTGCTTGATTTATTGCCTTGGTAAGGTCATTTCCTCTCTAGGGTTTTCCAGGTAATTTCTCTTGGATGGTCAAATCATTAGAAAAACTTGTATCCTAATGTTCATACACCTTCCCCTATCCTTAATATACCTTATTAAACTCCTTCCATCAACACAGAGATCCCCAAAATTCCTCATTTTTGCACAAACCTAGATTCTTGCCTGACTTGGCAATTTTCTGAAGCTGGGCTTTGTGTTTTTGCCCTTTTTGGACCCCTTCCCCTCACTCAATCTCTGGGGTCCACTTTCCCCTGCTTCCCTAACATCTCCCCCTACTTCAAAATTTCTCCAAGAATTTATAACCCCCTTATCCCCTTCATTTCGCTTCATTTCGACAAAATCCCTTGTTTCACCGCGGAATAAGTTTCACTCAAAAGATGTTTCAGAGCAATCAAGGTAAATTTTTGGAAAACTGAGGGGTTTTCGTACAAAACATACCAAGGAAGAAAAACCTCCTTCGAATTTTTACCAGTCATAATGGTTTTGGAGAAATGTTAATAATGCATTATAGGGAGAATTGATGCACCAGCGGTAGTGTTGGGAAGTTTGATTTTTTAGGTAAATGAACTCCAAATTGAAAAAATTCACTTGGGTTGGAAGGTAGACTCAAGATCTTTCTGAGCTATCACATGCTCAATTTGACACGAGAAGACTATCCAAAAGCTACACTGCAAAATGCTTTATGTGTATACTTACTCACAAGAAGCAACTACCCATACGGAGGTCTTACCCATATAAGGTGCGCTACCCACATAACACCAACAGCCGGTCG
The DNA here is from genome assembly GCA_034641835.2 of Pinus albicaulis. Lineage (NCBI taxonomy): Eukaryota > Viridiplantae > Streptophyta > Pinopsida > Pinales > Pinaceae > Pinus > Pinus albicaulis. The sequence goes on along the minus strand of CM076569.1, from coordinate 994,324,117 downwards.
GTAGTGCTGCAGGTGCTACCCACTTGAGCGCGCTATCCATGCAGCAACGAGAGCCCGAGAGAATTTTGTCTTGCGCCCAGTTTCGTGTCAAGTCGGCTCCATCGACTTCTAGTAGGTTTCTAAAGGTTGCTCGATAGATTTTTAGCATGATTGTGGTGTTATTGATGTTGGGAAACAAGCCTTGGTTGAAGAGAAATATATAAACCCTACATTTATATGTAGGGATTTGTTCCTTAAGGGTTTTGAATATATATATGAGCGAGTCTTGGCAAGAAGGGTTTGAAAACTTTTGTGAATGAGTGATATGCTCGTGCCCGACATTGTGTACATCATCCTCCACGCCCTTAGTTTGTCATCTTACCACTTTCTTTGTCATGTCCTTTCATGTTTTTACATAGTCTTATGTTGGTTGGTCTATATCCTCCATCACCATAATATCACCGTTATTTATCTCATCATCATTCTATTACCACTTGTGATGGCCATTTGTTTTCACTATGGTCATTGTCATGTTGTTCTATTCTCCATTTGATAAGAAACACGATCCCATGCTTGTTTGCTCCTTTGAAAAATCCTTGGCCATCTCATTACAAAGGCTGCACACTACATTTTCATTTGGTACTTATTTGTCAAAATCACTTGCGATCCCTACTTGAAACTATTACTGCCTTGTCACTTGTTTTCTTATGATGTTTTGGTACATGTGCAATATATTTGGGTTTTGAGCAACCACATTGAAACTTTGACTTCACTACACCTATATCAACATACATATTGCGAACATCTTGTTTTCGAGCCATGTCGAGAGACGATTCGGTTATGAGCGAAATATGACGGTAAGTCACAACGGGGCATTACTTGGGAGGATTTCATCTCCCGTGACTTCTTCACGGTGCCAGTAGCACTCCAAGGGTATTTTATGATGAAGGAAGGCTTCATCGGTAGGACATCACGGGGTTGAGAATATGAGTGCTCCATTGTTTTGTGACATACCGGCGGGGACGCGGGGCCTTATTTGCGGCTACACGAACGGGTATTATCTCCACCGGGGGTGGAGGGTCTCGCCAACTCCATCGTGACGGTATTGTCTCCACATGATGTGGAAGGGTCTGTCGCTTCTTTGTACGGTACGAGATCCGGTCTCGGAAAAAAGCCCATGCTTGATGAGGGCCCATCGGAGGGCGGGACACGGATTTCACGATCCTTCTGATGTTGATGCGGCTACTCTGGCTAGGCGAAGGATGTCCGAGAGCAAGGGCCGGGGACGGCACGGCGAAAGATGGTGCGAGCTCATTGGTGAGTAAACTACACCGGGCAGTCGCAACAACGGCCCCAGAGGATGAGCACACACTTTGTGAAGTGCATGAGCGAATACGGCGAGGATCGACGGTTGGCCGGAAGAGACACGGTGATGTTGCAGGCTGGGTGCGGTTGCTTGCCTCACGCATGTTAGTTCATGCGGAGAAGTTTTGGCAAGGCCAGCCAGAGAAAGACATGCTTCGCCACATGAAAGATCATTATTGGGCTCGCATGCATGTACGAAAGCGAGCCGAGTCCACGAAGAGGAGGTTGAGCGAAGCACTAAAACGGCGGAGAAAAGGCCTGATCCCTCCGGTTTTGGCCGAGGCCGTTGGCTGGACATGATACATGATGGAGAGGTCTTCGCCAAATTTGAGCAAATTCGGAGAAATTTTTTGTCATTTTGAAATATTTTGGTCCAAAAACGAGGTTGCCTCGCTATACGGGTAGCGCGTAAATGTGCTCACTTTTGTGGGACACTTGCTGAGAGAAGTATTTGAATTTTTGGGTTTTTCATGGTAATTTGTACATGCTCAAGCATTTCTGAAGCATTTCATCAGATTCTGGATGGTCAAAGGCTCCATACCACTGTAGAAACCACCTTCGCTGCCACCTTTTGCACCAGCAGGGGTACTTCTGGGAGAATGAAGTTTCAAGAGGGGGGAAAATGAGCTCCAAATTCAGGAGAATTCCACTTGGGTTGGATAGCCAACATCAGGGCTCGAGCTGTCACAGGCTCGAATTTCGGATCTTTGAGAAGTGCCTCAGAAACTCAGGCTAAAGCGCGCTACCCATATAGATTTTGGCTGATTTTTCAACTTCCATTTGGTCGACCGATTCAGGACCAGTTTTGCTTGTGGATGAAATTTTTGGGTTTTCATGATGTAAATTGATGGTTGGCATGTAAATTTGGCTCATTTTGCCTATTCTGAAAGATTCACTCTCAAAAAAGTGAAAATCATGTAAATGAATCGGTTTCCACTCTTTTAGGGAAACCAGAGTTGTTTGAAATTGCCCTATATTCTAGCTCCTTGTTTAGAATTAGTTGAAAACTGCTCCTGAAAGAGAGGAATTCGACCCCTAGAGGCATGGGAAGGGGTTAGGATGCTCTATATGATGTAATTTCTCCAATCATTTTCGGGGGTTGGAGGTTGGACTCTTGAGAAACTTTTGCTTTCTTATTGTATATATTTTCATATTTTGGCTAAGGAAAGATCGGACGTTTTACATTTTCATTGGGATTCTTGTGGCTTTCAGTTCTTGATGGTGTTTTCTCTAGGTTTATTGTGATTTATTTCATGTTTAATGTGTACCATCCCTTCTTATGTACGAAACTAAAATGAATGAGTAGATGAGAGTTGAATCCATTGTTTACGAGTGCTAACACTTTGAATTCATTTAGTTTTGTATGTTTCCTTTGTTTGAAAAAGGATCATGTTCATCCTTGCCCTTTTTAGCTCATACCGCCTGATCCATCCATATACTCGATCAAAAGCATCAAGACTATTGACTACCTACTTCCCAACTCGAGTTAACATAAAGATACGGACTTATCCCGAGACCCTAAAATTGTTTTCTGCATTTCTCAACAAAAACCCAAAAAAAAATCAAAATCAAACATTCCTATCTCTTTACTAGCCTAAAATCAGTATTCATTGTTCATTATAAGTCATCTCAGCCCCTTTGAAGATCCTTTTGCCGAGATAGACTTGGGAGAGAGCCCTCTCCTGTCCTCGTAGGGCTAGCTACGAAGAGTGCAGCGTGGTTGATGTAGCCTTGAGTTTTACCTTATTTCAGCCTAAGGTAGATTTGAGTGCTAACATTGGTGTCATAGGCCTTTCAGAGTCCTCATAGCTCCATGCAAACACATCAATGAATTCCTTAAACAGGTCAATGTGTTTATTCTTCGCACTTGCGGTGTAGACTTAGCCGATTTGATCATTTTGGGTCTATCTTCGATTGCCTATGTTACATTCTTCTCTATACGAGTACGCATATTCTATAGTGGGCTTCTTTCTCGTCATCAAAGTCGAAAAGGTCCTCTGGGGTGCCGGAGCCTACGGGTATATTCTTATCTTTGGCACACGGCACCTCCATCTCTTCGCTATCGGGCGTTTTCACATTTAGGTTGGATATCCGGTTTCTTCATTAGGATATTTATCTGTATATTGAAGGTGTCGCTTGTTCATACGAGGGATCCTCATGGGCCATTTTGTCCTTGATTTCGAGTACGAGATAGGAAAATTCAAACTCATTTCATATGAGGAAAATATTCTGACCATTGTCCCTTTAATTTGCCAATATTTTTCATTGTCGTACATAGTCAGAACAGTACGAATGATGATTTGTTCGGTGGGGGAGTCTTAAGATATGAACTATCCGAGGCAAGCTAATCCGTTGGCAATAATGTTTTGACTCACGGAATTAAACACCAACTACATATTCAACAAATGTTTTCAATAAATCGGTGTCGTTAGGTATGTCTTAACGGGGTGTTTTCCGATGTGTTCACCATTCACCATTTGATAACTAACTGCGAGTCTCCTCTGTAGCTATCCTATGAGCTCCTAATCTCTTCAATAGATTCAGATCCGGATGAGAGCTTACTCATATTCCGTAATATTATTTGTGCATTTGAAGTGCGGTTGACGGTGTGGCTCTCTTGCATAATCACTCTCAACGGTCGTACACACCTGTGCTCCAACGGTTTTCTAGTACAAGATCACTTCGAAATTCATTTCTAGGGGTTCATTTTTCATTTCGTCATTCTTTCCTTTCCTACGGTACGGGTTCTGTTTATGTTGCATTACGGGGTCATGCTAAGTGTTGCGGGTTGTTTTGTTCTTTGCAACATGTGTGGCCAAATTAGGAGAGTTAGCTACCTTGCTAGCCTTACGTTGTTTCGATTCACGGTTCCTCGAGTTTCGTTTGCGGTCTCTGTATGGTATTCTTCCTCGTATTCTTCTAGAGTACCATTATGTTAAAGTCCATGGGCTCTATGTTGTGATTGTATTTCTGTTCACTGACGGCTGGCTCTCCACGAGATGGGTTGTTATAAGAGATGAAAGAATCTAGGTACGTATGCCACAGTATAATGGTGAATTTTCAGGTTTTACGGGAGCTACTGACTAGGAATTTCATACGGGATATGGGTCTTCTAAGTTGGCCGAATATGGGGATAGTGGCGTATGAGCCGCTTCCATATGTTCCTTGCGGTTTGGCTCCCCATGATCTAGATAGTAGCATGCCATACTTGGGTGGTACATCTGCCACCACAACATCCCGCAGCCATACACATTGTTTGGAATCTGGGTGAGCTTACACATAAGTCTTTGATCGAGCCTAGGCATTTCACCTCTTTGCTAGAGTCAAACGAATATAGATCTTTATAAGGGCGTATTGTCTCTAGGCATAGCTTTCATCACTACCTTAAGCATTAAATTGTGTGATGCCCCATAATCGTGCATGGCATTGTGAAGTATTTTGTCATGAATATTGGGGCCCCGATATAAAAAAGGTGGGAGTACACCTTCCTGGCTCCCTCAATCTTTGGGCCATGAAGGAGGGCGAGTTGATCATCACTCAAATTCACGGTCGTTGTTTTTTCCCCCAGTTCAACGCTTTCGAAATTTTGCTTCTTCGATACCGGAGCCAGCCCGCTCGACGGGACAAGGGTGCAGTTTTGCAATCTCACTTTCCAAATTGAAAGTGGGTAAACTCTTAAATGTTGACTACTGTTTTATTAACCCACGCCTTGATGGTTTGAATGGGTTGTGATTTCTCACTATGTACGGGGTTGGTCGCAATTGTATCGAAGTAAGCTACTTGGGTCACTAGTACTACTAGTGGGCTCACCTTGTTTTTCATTCTTACGGTTGTCTTTTTTTCTTTGTTTTTCCCGAACTTTGGGGTACACTGAGTTTGCTGCTTTCGGAGGTTGCTTTGAAGAAGATACATCGGGCCTTTTCTTGATCGGTGATCCTGGAGAGCTTTGGTTTTGGAATTATGTGGCTCTTTTTTCTCCACGGAAGTTCATATTGTTCACTGACTTGCATTATAGCATTTTTGAATCCAAGTTTGTGGGCTTGGATTCTAATCCTTCCTCATCCCAATATGGTCGCAGAGGGCGATCTTCTTCCGAATCACGGTTATGGATTAGGCCTACAGCTACAAGCATGTTTATTGTATTCTCTTCGGACTCGCCTATGATTCCCTCATATTCATCTAGAAAGTTTTCACGGAAATGGGGGAACTACTTGGTAATCCCCCTCTCTTTGTCTGTTGGGGCTTGACATTGTTTCTTCTAGCAGTGCAGTTACGGTTTGGTTTCTATTTTGGTTGTTGTTTTGCGTTGCTCATGACAACCATCTTTTTTATCATTTTTGTAGCTCTTCCCGTTTTCGATATCATATTTGGGATCGGATGTGGGCTTCATTGTCATCTGTATGTTACCCTTTTCTAGAGCTCTTAATTTAGCTCTTTTCTCAAGTACGTTGGCTTCTATATTTATTGCTCTTCTTGCATGTCCTCCAATGTAGTGTACTCTTTATCTCTAAGCTCATAGGCCATGTCGGCCATCAATCCATAAGGATATTTGGCTAGTTCTGTATGGAGGTTTCTTGTTATGTCTGTTGAATCTAGTGGTGTAATCATGGACACTCTCCCTCGCTCCTCTTAAGGGGTCACTGATACCTTAGGGCTGGCGAGGATTTTCCCTAACTTCCATTTGTTTATGAAGGTTTGATATAATGCGGGGGAGATCTTGAATCTGCCCGAGGTAATATTTTAAACCATTTCTTCCGCATCACCCCCTGACTTTGAACGAATTCGCATCTTGATTGTTTCATCATCAGTTTCCATATAGTCGAAAAGAATCCTCCATCATCTGCATGTTAACAGGGTACAGCAGTGGATTCTTCAATAGTAGAAATCTGATTTTTTCACATTAATAATTGGGTAAGGGTAACAAGGGTTCGGGGTAAAACCGAGTGCATACCGAGCTGTAAGTAATATGCAGTGAGGTATAGGATTTGGCTTGAACAAGCGTGTACGGATAACGAGGCATGTTCGAACCCGGCCAGTACGATGACGGATCTGGGATGGGAGAGCCCCAAGAAGTTTTGAATGAAGTGGATGTCGAGGTGGTGTGGACAGAGGTTCTCTTGTCCATGGTGTTGACCACTATGAGATGGTGGTATGAGACTCAGGTCATTTGGTCCTGAATGATTGAATGACCTGGTTCTTGACGTCTGTTAGGTAAGTCTAGGTCGGGGAAAATGTGATAGAGTACGCTAGGTCTTCGGGTGCAGAATTAGCTGTGAATGTGTTCGGAAATAGTTGGTCTTTTAGGTGTAGGAGCTCCCCTGAGGATGCTCTGCGGATTGTCAACTAATTCGGGCGGGTCGAGTTGGGATAGGCTCTTGTGTGAATGGTTCTAAAAGCCATAATGTTGTTTCTTAGCCAAGTAACTTAACCCTGCTTGTTAGCCTTCTCTTTGTGGTTAATGTTGTCCTAAAGGCTGGTCTCCCGGTGGAAGTCTACTTGTGAAACCAAGATAATCGGCGAGGCCCTGCGATCACCGATTGGAGTCTTTTCGTTTAGGATCAATGGAGTCGCCGAGTGGAGGGGGGTTTTAGGGTATATCTAAGGGGTTACTGCTTTGTCCACCACGGTGCTCGAGCCACTATCACCTTTCGGGGGATCTCCTCAAAACCGCAAAATCCAACGATTCGGGCGGGAGGGCATTTACCGGATATGTCACCTCGGAGAGAGTGTGAGATCCGAGCTTCCTAGCCCTTTCTAGGCTCTTTTTGTCTAAGAGTACGATGGACACTCAACAACGGAGGTCGATTCAAGAAAGGAGTGACTACTAATGACTAACGAGTTCTAAATTTAAGGTCTTTGAAAATGTTGGAGTGAAATGCTAAGTCCCCGGTGGAGTCGCCATTATGTTGGGGTTCCCCTTTTGAACGGAGTTCGCAAGACCAAAAGATGAGACAACATAGAACCACTTTTGACCTTGTCTGGCCACTCCTAGGTCAGGAGAGGGATCTCTCTATGATTGTCAAAATATATGCGTCTTTGAGGCTTAAAATTAAGATGTTAGGCTAGTTATAGGCTCGGGGTTGTTTGTTTGATTGTTTGTGTTTGGTTGTTGGGAATCGGGAAAAGAAAGGGTCCAATATAAGACAAGGATAAGCAAAGAGAAATTTAGGCAAAGGTGAATAACTTAGAGAACATCAAGACCATTGGGCAATGGAGTCGAAAGGATTTGTTTGTGTTTGGTGTACGAAGCTTTCGGTTGAGCTGGTCATCACAGAGCATTTGGATCTTAGAGGATGATTGGTGAAATGGAACATTAAGGGTGAGAATGAATGAAGGAGAACCATCCAATCCTGTCTATAGATCGAGTTAGAGGTCATTTAACTCCGGACTTTGCTTGGACAAAATCGAGAGAAATGGGGATGTGAGAAAACTGGTGAGATGAAAGATAAGTGAGGAAGAGATACGGATCAGGCCTCGGTGCTAAACATCAACTGAGTCCTAACAAGAACATATATTTATGGAAGTTCATTAATTCATACATCGAGCGAGGCAACAACATCACTACTGTTGGTTAAAACAATGAAATCCAATATTAGGATACACATATAAGCGAAGAAAACATAAGGGGTGAGAGAGCGGCAACATAGGCACCTAACGAGGGTGAATCTCGCACCAAGGTGCAGTGCGGGCAGGATGAAATGAAATGAAATAGAAATAAACATAGAGAAAAAGAAAAAACATCACCGCGACTTTAGATCGGGATCCAAAGAAAATATGCTTGTCATAATAAAAACAACACCAATAAAGTGCAACATTTGCCCACATCTTGAACATTTGCTTTGAATACATCTAATCTCGACCTATCTTACAATATTACACGGAGAGAACTTGTCTCAATAGGGAAAATGCTTGCTTTTCTGCGATATCTCATCAACAACCAATACAATGTTTCTCTACGAGTTTTATGGTGAAAAGGAACGAAGGAGAGTAGGTGAAAAACTAAATGTTGCTAAACTCTTGAAACGAAAAGGCGGGAGGCCAGGTACGACGAACGGCGAGCACGTTTAATGTTGTTACCCCTTGATGAAAGAGTGATATTCTTTTGGATATGACTCGACGTGTTTTAGCTACTGTGTTGTACTTGTGGTGAATAAACAAAAGGCAAATGAACAACGAAGTACGCTAAATATTCTAATTATTTTGTTGTTGTTAAAGGGTGGGAATTGCTTCGGGGAACACGGTGCATAGTAAAGGCTGTATGGACGCCACATGCTTGATGAAGAAAATTTTTTTGCCGATGAATAAACCGTGAGATTACCTTTTACTTGCACTCAAGACCTTTTGATACGATCTCGGGGCTTCAAATTGGTGCTTTGCCTCTTTAGCTTTTATAAAATATAAGGCCTAAATGTTCCTTTGGCGTGCCTTAATCTCTTTTGTTTTCTGCGGAAACATTTTGCGCTCCATCTACTGCTTCTAACGGAGTTAGCTCGAGCTTTTAATGAGTGTTTGAAGGGTTTCCTACGAGTTTAAGCCTTGTTCTCTTACAATTAATCCTGTCTTCACCTTCGGGGTCTTTTGCTCATAAATTAAGCCGGCGTAGATGATCTTCCTTGATTATAAAATCGGCCACATTACGGAAGGCTGCGTCTGGCGGTCATCTGCAAGTGACCTTCTGCAGAAACACAGACAACTTTTGTGAGGAAAACAATGGATGGGGTGGTGGATGGTGTGGATAATGAGTGTGATTGTGAAAATGATGAGATGGAGGGATATTGCGGAGAAATGGTGACAAATTTCTCTAGTGGATGGTGGCGGTGCGGGCGAAAAACGAATGAAGAACATTAAAAAAGACACGAAAATGAACCGATTATGTGTAATGGAATGAGCGACGGAGGGTACACGTGGAGATGACATGGCAACCGGGCGATGGTGGAAAATTCAGCGGCGGGCCAACTAATCGGGGCCGTCGATAGTGGTGGGATCAACGAGGAGGACGACGGACGGCGGAGTCAACATGAGTTAGCCGAGTGCCACGACTCGGGCGAAATATGAGCATTGGATGAGGTACCAGTCCAAGATCTGACGGTCAGCAGTTTCTCTTGGCGTCGGGTAGTTTGAAAGATAACGCGTGGGGGGATAGGCGGCTTTGCTGTCGTACGGAAAGACACACGTGCGATGAGTGGGTCATTTGGTGCTCGGGGAAAACCACCCCTTGCGCATAGCGGTGCGCGAGACCGTCGACGAGTTTGGAACGGTGCACGGGCGGGGGCCACCGAGCGGGAGGGTTTGTGGACCGTTGATGCGACGGAGAAATGAACAACGGTCGCGCGATGAGAAAATGAACGGGGGGGAACGGAGCGTCGGGATTCCGCTGCCTTGAGTCAGCAAGATCGACAGATGAATTGCATGAAATGAATTCAATGAATGAGCGCCTTTTTGTAGCCCGGCGGGTGGTTACGGTGACCCCGGGTTACATGGAGAAAGGAGTGTGAGTTGGAGAAGGGGCTGAGGCCACAATATATGGTCGAAAGTGGGTTTTTAACCCATTTATTTGGAGCCTGCGAGGGTTAACGATAGTGGAATAGAGAGAAAATTGAAGAAACCGAGGATAATGGTGGGATTTAAGAGTTTTGGAGGGGTGTAGAGGTTAATAGGGGAAATGAAGGGGAAACAAAGGCATTTTGGCGAGAAGGAGGAAAAAAGGGGAAACGGGGGACATTTGCGGGGTACAAGGGGTAAATGCGAGGCCTTGGGGAGGAACCGGCCAAGGAGGACTTGTATAAGGCAAATCACGGAGAGAGACCTCGGATGATGTGTGTCTTCGGAGATGCATTTCCTTGAAGGTCTCAAAATGACATAGCCCCAGCTTGCTTGTCGAAAATTTCATGGGGGGCTAACATGGTGTTTAACTTTATGAAAAAGTACTTGTGGGTTTTCTTTCGTCCTCTTTCAAACTCTAAATATGAAAAAGAAATCTTGATTTATCCTTTGTCATTGGGCTCGTTAAAACATAAAATAGCGATGGGCTTGTCGATCTGGCAAGAATCGAGTTTCATTCATCGTTAGACTCGTTAAATTATTAAATAGTGATACATTATTTTCACCGAAGGGTTGAATTATAGATCAAGCATATATTTATCCTCCTCAAGCTTGTTAAAAATAAAGAGGTATTGGTCGACAAATGACCGAGAAAAATTTGGGAAAGTGAAAAAAACTTTTTACGGTAGTAGGTCACTCATGAACATGACACTTCCATCAACGTATTTGTTTGGGTTGGGTAATCTTCTTGACGGTTCATTCATACCTATGATTTCATTATACCTTCACTTAGGTTTGGGTCAATGCTTCAACTCATATTAGTGTCGTAGGTATGTTCAAGGCTTCATTAATGAACACTCATCCGTTTGCAATACTCATAAACCTTCATTCTCATGACGGTCATCACTGAACATTGCTATATCAAATCATGCTTTGTCTCCGAAATCAATGCTGTTCTCGTTTCGCAATAAGCGGCTTCTGTTGACGTCGAAATCATCATCCGGAAGTTCACTTCAGAAACATCATCTTCCGGTACCATGAGGCTTGTTACAACATCAACAAGATCCTTGCTTCCGGACTTTCAACGAAAGATTTTGTTTAGAGTTAAACATCAAATCATCTATTCATGCCTTACAAATTCTTGTGGTAACGACGAGCGCCATTGACATTATTGGTGGTTCTCTAAATGTTGTTAAAAACTCACATCATTGGGTACAGTAATCAAACGATGTATTACCATGTTCGACTACAAATCATATGTTCGCATGGCTGAACTTGTACCCAAATGATCGAGTGAACAAGATAAAACACGGATCTATTTTCAGCCATTTGGGCTACGATTTAGGAAGTTATTGTACACATCATACGCACGGTAACCTTACATATAGATCGTTATCCGAACATGGGCCTATGTACGTAGGCATGTCTATATTGGGCAACATTCCAATGTAGACTAATTTCTACTATGTACATGTTATTAGATAGTTTGTGTGTTGGCGGGGGAATGCCCTTCCCTCAACAATTCGTGATCGAGATGTCATGATGTAATGTTGTAATAATGATGCAGGTCACCACTCCACTTCAACTCCAGTCCATCACGGTGTAAAGCATCTCATTCAAAAATATTTTTATTATTATTCTAACTTCATTCTTTGGGGGAATCTATTAAAGGTCAATTTGGGTACAATTCCAATGGCCTGGTTAAAGCCGGACATCATCCCCAAAGCAGTGAATATGGTCTGTCATAAGCTATCATTTTAGTTGCTGTGTGCCTTAGGAACGAAACAAGAACAAATCATCCACGGCTTCGTACAAGGTTCCAAGATTTGAAGTACATAAATATGCCTGTATGAGCTCGCCTTAGATCCTCTCGAGGCAGCGCACCATATGTGACCACCTCCATTCCGGGGTGATCTTGAAAGCACTTCTGACGATCCAAGGGTGTGTTAGTCAATTGGGAGTGCAATTCTCATTGTTAGGAATCTTCACATGAGCAGTGCCTTCTAGAAAGTCCATATGTGCTCAAATTCAAGTCTGTGTGTCATTCAACACCTATGGTAGGAAACATGTCTTGCCTATTAAACTGAAAATTCATTGATTGTGAAACTACCTTGACTCATCTATAAATTGAGCACGGATCCTAGTGATTGAGTGTGAAAATTTGCTGGATAATGATTAATTATCTTGGGACTATCACAGTCACATATCAGACGAATTCATATGCAACACATAATCTCTTCCTCGGATCATCACATGCGGAAATAAAACAACGTCGCACATCAAATCATCATACACATTAACCACAGGTATGTATGGAAAGCTTATAGCTGAAAACCCCGCAGCTATTGTGTATATTATAATGGAGAAAACATATGACTGGGTACAATACTCCTCACAAGTACTCAATACTATCTCATGAGAAGTTACACATAAACTGGCTTGGTTTTGAACAAGTCACGGGTTTCAAAAACACATCCACCTAATTGCACTGCCTCTGTTGCAATCACTTGCTTTGTCTAAATAGAGATCCAAGGTTAGAATCTCACTTGGCTTGTGGTGCCAATCATCATGGGAAATTGCCTCGAGTGTGGTGCAAATCTCATGCTGGCTGATAGTTGTACTCACCCTTTCATCTACCTCTTCCTTTGGTCTCCTTTGTTGTCCATGCCTTTGTGGTGAACTGATGTGTTCTTGAGTTGAATAATGAGTTACTAATTAATGAATTAAATAATGGCCCCAATTCACTCCACTCATTACTAGTTGATTGGCTAGTTAAACTAATCTCAACTAGTTCAACTAAGTTAAACGAACACAACTCCACCATCTGTCTCATCGACTCCACCAAACTTAAGCTGAGTCTGCGCACGGAAGTCAACCATACATGAGCTCACAAACTAGGAATAACGCAATTCCTCTGTCCGGGATGCATGATCCATGCATGTCGATGAAGTGCTCAAGAGTAAACTGAGTTTTAGAGTCCAAATATTATTAAGGAGTAAATAATATTTGACTTCCCTATTTTTAGGATAGCGGGTCTAAAAATAGACTTAAACCTATAAGTCCAAAAAAATAGGGGTCCATCTATTTTTACCAACATGACCAATACTCCAAGAATAACATCTTGCACGCCACGGACCATGTCATATGTCTAAAAATAGACATGGTCTACAAATAGACTTTGCGCCGGAATTTGCACTGCGGGCCCACTTAGTGAGCGACTTCATTTCACTAAGCTCCATCATCTTGCTCTGTTTCATGCTCCTCTTCAGCAAGATATGGATTATCTGCAACCTATCACATCTCTGTGGAAATTCAAACTTGCTCCTGGTGAGCGCCTTCGTATTCGAATCTCGGCATACGATCCTCGTGGGAACATATGAAAGCATCATGATTCTCCATTGAAACCGCCAATATCTGATATGATGGTACTGATGTATCGATGTGTTTGGATCTCTATCATGAGAAATCTTTGGATTAACGCCGGGAAGTTTAATGCAACTGCGGTTATCCTAGGTAAATCCGCTGTAGGCTCCAAATGCAACCGAACAATCCAGGGATCTTCCTCATCCAAATAGCCTCGCATGCGGCCAAACGCCATGCTCGACCTCTCGCGGGCGGGTGCCATGGATCTGCACTTCTGTACCAAGCTGCGCTCGGCAATGCTGAAAAATCCTCCCGGATGTGCTCCCAGGTCGGGCCGGGCTCCACCCCAATGCGTACGATCGTCGAGCCGTGTCCATCCTCCTGTCTGTGCCATAGACCATATCCGATGTGCCTCTAATATCGCACTTATTTTGTGCTTTGCCTTCCAAAGAGCTTGGTGAGCAACAACTTGCGGTACGGTTAACGACGCAGCATATGTCGGGTCGTGTGTTGACCGGACCCGCTGACGACCTGGTGTCGATGAACGGTCATCCACTACCTCCGCTGAAGTAGCATCCTCCTTCCTCCAACCACCCGGAAAGAGGGTGTCAACGAGCTTGTAGCCGTGTTGAACCTCTCCCGAGAATCTCCAGGGCATGTGCACCCGCACGGTAGCAACAGGTCCTCGCTGCTGTTGCCAAATCTCCAATCCCGAGGAAATAATGAAGGATGCCAGTCCCTTCATCTCAAACTCTCTCATGCAAGATCCTCCTTGCATGGCAAAGTATCAACTGCTCATAACATCAAAATCAGATCATCTACATACGATCGATTGGTCACGCATTCCTCACCACAGTAAAGGTACGAGGGTTAGGATCCGCCTCACTCTTGGAGAATCGCTTGGGTAAATGTTTGTCTATGCGAGTGTACCAAGCACGAGGTGCTACTTCAACTTGCATCTGATGGTCTCTGTAGGGTCCTTTTATCGTGCTTGTTGAAAATCTCGAAACCTTCGAGCTGCTCTGCCACCTCCTCCTCAATGACTCCGTTGAGGAACGCGGTCTTCACATCCATACGATGGATATGCCATCACTCTGCTTGTTGAGAGAGCAAGGATCGTCGTGTGGAAGAGTACCTTGCGATAGGTGAAAAAGTCTCCTCCCTAATCGATCCCCTCGATACGAGAAGCCCGCAGGCGACAATCTCGCCTTGTCACTTCCTCCACACTCCCCGTCGGCCACACCACTTCACTTTGTAGATCCATCGCGAACCACCAGCGATTTCCCTGCGGTCTTGGGGACAATCTCGTGCCTTGTTTCGATGATCGAATCATATTCTTCGGTCATGGCATCTACCCATACGAGGTTCCTCCTGACTTCCTCAAAAAGAGGATGGCTCCGTCATGACACATTGACTCACAAAGGCCATGTATCGTTGTACGATCCGGTGGCCCCATCATTTGGGTGTGTTGTAGGTGGTCTGTTTAAGCTTTCTTGTACTTCCCGTTCAGTTACCTGCCATTATGATGTTTAACCATTTCGCATTTTATCGTAAGAAACACTTTCGCGTTTCGTGCGCCACTTCATCGAGTGCCGTGGCACTTCTTGGAAGTATTCCAACGGGGGATTACAAAATCGGTCCATCAATTAAAGTTGAGTCTAAAGGCGAAAGGAAAGAACACAGTACAAGTTATTGAAACTTTCATTATGACGGAAAAAGCCTCAAACACTCAAGGCACCGGATCAAACACGGTTCCACCTTGTTCAAGTTAATCATCCTGCGGGGTTTCGAATTACGGACTCCATCTAATATGGAAATAGGCGAAAAAATATAGGTGGCGGTCCCCACTCCTCGGGAACACTTCCGCAACACCGAGGCTAAGAGCGAGCGAATCCACTTCAGTGGAATCTATAGATAGATGTTTGATGATGAAAGAAGATAGTCAACTAAAGCTGGTTCGATTGGTATAACACACACAAGTCATAAAGGAAAGGAGTTACAAAAAACGGTTGAACACGAGTATCTTTATTTACGCGGTAAAGAGCAATCACGAGGTGATATAAAGAAGACTTTCATTAATATAAAAGCCAGAGCCAGCCCATTGAGGATGCGAGGTATATGATCGATATCTTAGATTGGATCCACATAATCAAGAAAGATTAATGTCGACTTTTTGACTTACATTCGGCGAGAAGATACTAATGAGCCATTTCAAATCCAAAGTACCAAAACCCAGACGATAAATAAATTACATTAGGACCAATTTTGAGGTCCTGGCAAAAGACATTCTGTCCAGATTGAACCGGAGATGGAGCTACATAAACAAAGTGGAAATGATATGTTACTTACATACTGATAAAGCAATGGCGACTTACATAGTGCAAGATTCTTTAAATAATACAAATATCCGATTGCAAATTGAGAAAAGCTTCTTCTTAGGCAAAAGATAACGAGAATAAAAATCTGCGGAAGAAAATAATCAGCAAGTTTGAGTCCTGATCCCAAGGATAACATTCAGAACTGTAAGTTGAAAGAAAAAGGATGATGATATTCTTGTGAGAAAACAATTGAAATGCCGACCCTCGAAGCATCCCAAACTGAAATTTTTAGAAGAAAAATTCAAAGGAAAAAATAATTGTTGCTCTAAGAAATAGTGAGCAAGCCCAGGTAGAGACCGAAAAAAAAGCTGGGCAGGGCATTAAAAAGAAAAGAAGCTATCATGCAAACATCTACAACGATGCAATTACCATGGCTGGCTTGGAATCCAACAAACGGATCATTACGGTGGAGCATTATTTAAGTTGATGAATTAGTAAAACAAATGGAAAGCTTAAAAACCTAGTGCGAGGAACTTAGGTCTACAGTACAGCTCACAAATTTGGAACAAAAATATGATATGTCAAAAATATTGTTGCTAATAACAAAAGGAAATTAAAAAATTTGGAAAAATTAGTTAAGGCTTTAGAAAAAAGATCTCTCATTAGAAAAAGCCTTTAAGAGAAATAAACGAAATTCTTTGAATAATATTGTGGTTCAATAAAAATGTTGGTCAACGCTGTTCAAAATAATCTTTGAACAAAATGACAAGACCAAAGTAGCTCGGGGAAGAAATTGACAAAACAAAAGAAGAATTAAAGGACGGAACTGAGCAAGCAAATCAACTTATACGATTTTGAACACTAAGACCAAGCGGCTTGCAAAGCTTGGAATTGAGGACGGAGACGATGCTATTTTAGAAATAAAAGAGGTTTTACCAAAACTTTTATGCAAAAATGCGGAAAGAAAATGTACGATATCTAGCGAAGGTCGATTGCATTTAAAGAAAAAGATTTAACGTTTTATTAGCCGGCGGGTTGCCCGGTCACGATGCTTTCGAGAAGACAAAATAATGGAATTGGAAACTTGGGTCAACAAATTAAATATACATGCTCACAACGTCACATGTTCCTCTACTGACTCATCGGAATCTAACATTGCCTACGAGGAGGAATCTCACAGCGAGGTTAAAGGATTTGTTCATCTTGAGCATGAAATAAGGTATTTGTTCCCACATCGGCCCAATTTCTTGATACCCAGAGACCGATGAAACATTGAGAAAGCTCAAAAGAACCATAATAGCGAAGACAAATGGTGGGAAGACCTGTTGGAAATTTTGTGAAATTTATCTTCGGTGAAAATTTTGCTTTTACTATTATATAAAGGATAAATAGAGGAGCAAAAATTAAAGTATCGATTTTGTTGTTAAAGTATCGGTAGAAACGAAGAGTATCGAGAAAAGCAAGGCGATAAAAAGAATTACTCAAAAGGACGAAATCGAGCCCTATTGTAGGACTGCCTCCGGCCACATCCACAAAAGGGAGAAAGCAGCACACCACAATTACTTTTTTCCTATCTCTGAGAGACCATTTGTCTCCTTTATTGTAACTTATTCATTAGTCACCCTAGATTATTTGCTAGGTTAGTGTGAGATATTTTTCAATCATTTTTTGTATAAATAAACCCTCCAAAGAAAGTATTGAGGGTGGATTCTACCTATACATTGCTTGACATTGATGTTTTTGGAATAAAGTGTTTTGGAGAATTTATTTGTGGCTTGTGGATGACAATTTTGAAGCTAGGACTTTTGTGAGGATTCATGTGTCTAAGCTGAGTTCAATAAGGAAATCTTTCTATCCTATGTCTTAAGTTTTATATTTGTTTATAATATCATTGTGTCCATTTTCTGAATACTTGACATAAAAAAAGAATAACTAAAAGGAATTTACTTAATTGTACTCACGAGTTAGGTTTAACTGATTATTCTAAATATGTGTTTTCCTCTAAATTGGTTATAAGAAGGAATTCTTAATTGCTCTTGCTTCGCTAATTTAAACATTTTTATTACTATAGTAAACAATTCTTCTTTGCTCTTTGTTGTAATCATTTCATTTTCTTTCTTTTGAACATGATGAAAGATTCTTAGCGCCTTTCATCCCTTCAAACCCATTCCATCCACTTTAAATTTTAAGGATTGTTCTCCCGGGTTTGGCTATCTTATAGAAGCCATCTTGTGTGTAGAATAGAAATCGATTAAAGCCATCATTTGACTCCATAGCCCAATGGCACGAAAATATTCAACCTTGCCCTTAGTTGGCGAATTCCACCATTTTCAAACAAATTTCTTGGACTTATAACTAGCCTAAAAACTCTAGGAACAAAGATAAATCATAAAGAGAGAGCCCTCTCTGGATGCAGATTGGCTAGATTCTGCATCTGAAGGTTGGTTTGTGGTTACCTCGGGTATACTTTCTTTTTCCACAACTTCAAGGAAAATCTGAGTGATAACAATACTATCAAGAAATCCAACACTTTGTTAAGAGATATGGCCATGCATAAAAAGACTAATAAAGGGGGCTCAGTGGTCAGGTATGAGCCAATGGATTTGAAATTGGTCAATGAGGATCCTAGTTTTGTAGCAGCCTTCACCAGTGTTGGTTGCATGAGGTTCTGCCAAAAGCTTCAAGGTTATCATGCTCAAGTTTCAAAAGGCTTTGTAGTGAATTTTGTTGGCACTGCATCAAAGGTGGGTGTGTTGAGTTTCATGGTGTCTCTTGAGACAATTGCCTAAGCTACAGAGATTTCGAGGACAGGGGAAGAGTGGTTGAAAGACACTAAATTCAAATTACATAACTGTGATGAGTTCATGAAGCCTGAGCATATTGGAGTGGATATGACATCCGGGATCCCAAGGAGATGCCTTAAAGAAAACTACTCCAAACACCTGCTGGTAATTCAGAAATACTTCACATGTGAAGGGAGGTTCCATATGATTTATCAGTAACACTTTAGACTCTTGCTACATTTCACTGGTAAGCAGCCTTTGGACCTTCCCTTCCTCTTATTTAGGAGCCTAGGCAAGATGGCAGATAAAATTCAAGCTAGGTCTGAAGGTAGTGAAACTTCAATTTTTCATCATGGATTAATCAAGCTACTGGTTTCGAAGGAATTGAAAATTTTAAATAGAGATTGGGCCACATTCTTGTTTCTTAGTGGTTATGAAGTAGATGCATTAACACCCAATAAGATACCTAAATCAAAAGCCACTCCTTCAAGCAAGAATGATAAACCTATAGTTGAAGCAGAGGGCGTAAATGAAGAGGAAATGGAGCCCATGGAGGTTGAAATAGAGCATGCACATGAAAGAGAGGTTCCACAGCCCACACCTACAAATAGCAAGTCAAAGCCCATCAAAAAGAGTGGAAGAATAACTAGGAGCCAAACACTAGGGAAAGGCAACCTTGAAGACATTCTTCAAGCCATAGACATAGAAGAAACTCCAGTGGTCAAAGTTGTGGATATCAAAGGAAGAAAGAAGGAAAAGAAAGGTCTAGCTGCCAAAAAACTTGGTTTCTCAGGTGAAGATGCAGGTTTCGTATTCAAACCAAGAAAATCACTTACCATATTGCAGCTTGCCAAAGGTGTCATGGTTAACAAAAAGACTGAAGTGACAGACAAAGGCAAACAACCTATGACAAAAGACATCATTGACTTATCTCCAGCAAAGGAAGAAATCATTAAAAAGAGGAAAGGTAAAGAGAAAGTCATTGAAAAAACTGAAGTGCAGCTTTTGAAGGAGCAGTTGAGAGAAGCCAGGGAGGAAGTTATTGAAACCAAGTTGGAATTGGAAGAAGCTAAGCTAGAAAGAAAAATGGTGGAGGAGTTCATAGAAAAGGTAAATGAGCAAATCAATCACTATGATGAGGCTTTGACCAATGCAAAGAAATTGTTGAAGAGAACCCTTCCTCTACGCAGGGTAATGAAACATACAAGGAAGAGGAATATTTGGTTGCAAGCAGAGAGAAAGAAACTTGAAGGTCAAGTGAAAGAGTTAGAGGTACAAATGGAAATGATACAGTCAGAGCTTAAGAAAAAGGGTTTAACAATAACAGTCATAGATGAACCTGTGGAAATTGAAGCCTCTACTGCCAAGGGTGAAGCCTCTAAGGTTTGAAAGGGGGATAAAATACCTTTTTGATATTTTTTGCATCATTTCAGATCATTACTTGTCGAGCCATAGGCACATTTTGAACAAGAAATGCAGAATTTTCAAGTCTTTTGTCAATTAGGCAAGTTCATAGCTTGTATCGGGCTTGAAGCCCAGAAATCGCTACGAACTCGTTGTAGATTCTTTTTGGCTACAAATCATAGGTGTTATCTTGAAGGAGGAAGGTAAAGGTTTGTGTTTAGTTATTTTGACTCATTAAACAACCTCAGATCAGCAAAGGGAGCGGATGGTTTATGGAAATGGTCAAAATCAAAGGTGCTACAAACTGTCGCTACAGAATTGCCTAAAGTCCCCTGTTTCTGCAGCGAAGAAGATTTTGAATATTTTTCAAGTTTTGATGGTCTTTTTGAGACAAGCCAGCCACGTGGAAAGGTCAGGGGTGATGAAGACATACTCTTCGACAAGGCCTTTTAGTTTGTCAGCTCATCATGGAGGCATTCATCAACCATTATGACACCACCTCTAAAATTTAGGAAGACAGGTATCCTAACTTGGTGGGAGAAATCATGTTTTAGTCATGGTTAGTGCCACCTCAATCACATGACCTTCTCGATGTAAATATGCAGCTTTAAAAGTATGTTAATGTAATAAAGATGTTTTAGAGTCCTATTAGGTTTCTAAGTCCTAAAATTAGCAGTTGTCAATTTTATCTCCTTGTAATATGCTTTTGGTTAGATTAGGTGTCATCAGAAGGACTCGAAGGCTCGGCCTTGTTGGCAGAATCAATGTAACAATACCTAAAATTATAAATAGGCATATTATGAAAGGAGAGACAGTTGATTGATGTTTACTACAAACTACTATTGTAAAACTTTTCGTCAATAATATACAATGGCAACTTGCTTCTCTCTACCTAAGATTCATTGATATTCTCACGAGTATTTGTCTTTTATGTTCTACAATTTTATCTTCAGTATCCTAGTGTTTGATTACTTAGAATTCATGGTTTACATGCTCTAACTTCCTTCAAACACTTAGTCTGCTGTGAATGTTATCTTTTCATCAGAATATCTATATGCCTCAACTTCCATGAGAGAAATTTCACATGTCATTGAGTTATTTACACTGACTCCATATGCCCAATGGTAATGATTTGTCTACATCTTTAACCTGCACAAAAACACATCTAAAACACACTTTCCGAGTTAGCCATCTGTTGAGTTTCATTTACATAAAATCATCTTTATCTTTGAGAGATCCCTCTCAAACTGAAAAGGATAATTTTCAGCTAAAAGTAGGTTTGAAATAGTTACTCTAGGTTGATTGTTGAAGCAGCACATCAATATCAATTTAATGATAACACTCAGGTCCCTCACTAATCTTAGAGTGGTGCCACCATGCTGACGTTGTGCTACTCTGACTATGACACACTCCCCATCGTGCACGAATTGTATCCTCCTCTCTTGAGGCCTAGTGGCGAAAAATATGTGAGAGCCAAGCTCATCCTACCCAGGCATCTCCATGATGCCAATATCTACCCCTCTACTGCCAATCTCGACCCTTAGAAACAACAAGATAAGTCTACCTCACCATGCAATGGAGGTCTCAGTGATCCCCCATGTGTCAAACCCAAGGTGAACTGGATCACTCGCCTTTATCATGACCTTGCTCATCACAAAGTGGAGTGATCCACCCGCCAACCAAATCCCTGGATCCCCCAAACATACTGGGAGCTCATAACTCCCATTCCTCGCGGGATGTCACTACGTAGCACTGCTACCTACTAGAACCTATCTGGCCCTCATCTCTGACCCCTGTATGTATCCCATGGGTGGACCCCAAGTATCTATAGTCTGTCTCACGCAATCCAACCTGCCTTGCTCCTACCAAACCACACAGTGCTATCCGCTATCCCAACTCCTGGCGATACACCTGGATACTGCTCGGAGTCTAGTTACCTTCTTGTAGACAAAATCTACCATCCGCCGTCCCTCAGGCTCTTGTGACACCTCCGATTGTCTCGCTAGAAATGCATCATGCAGTTCCCTCACAACTGACTCCCCATGTGTGAGCCAGGAGTGCAATCTATGCTACCTCAGTAATAAACCAAGTCATCCCTAAGCCTATATTTGTCAAACCGTGTCTCCACCAAACGTTTCAATTGGAGAGTCATGGGTGGGTAGATCCCCAAGGGTAGGATCAAGAGTCTGTTGGAGTAATAAAGAATATCCCTATTGATGCCCCTCTCTCTGTCTCGAATCTGTTGATAAACCAGTCCAAGACCTGTTTCCGTACACCATAGGATATCCCCTGCTACTGCTATACCACCCTGTACCATCCCGTGCCTTGTCTGTGTCAAGGCATCAGTCACTCCCCACGTATACTCAATGTGATGTAAGACACTCCTACTCCACAACACAATCCAACACACTATGGTACACCAACATGCACCTCCATGTCCATCGGTAGTCCATCGCTCAACGCTAGATGCTCCCACACAGCCCTGGATGTGATGGCCTAGAGTTGTGTGTAATATTCCAAATTAGTAGTCAGCTAATTGGAATATTAATTTTGTTAATTTTGGTCTTTTCTAATGTGTTATCGCTCTAATAATTCTTAAATTTGTGAGATTTGTAGTTTAAAGAATATTAGAGGTAACCATAAACCTACTTTTAAGCCTTAGGATTTAGCCTTCCTAATGCTCAGAGAGGACTCTCTCTATATGATTTAACTTTGTTGATTATATTTGATTTTAGGCTAGTTATATGGGGCAAATTGGTTTTGGGGTTTTGACTTGGTTCGATGGGGAAATCACTTACTCAGATGGATAGCTATAGATCTGTATTCTATTGGGTAAATGGAGTCAATGTGTCAAGCAGTCAGATCAGGATCAAGGTCTAAAGGTAAATGTTTACAGGGCAAGATAGCAGAGTCACTTCAGATCTTCAAAGGTTGATGGTGAAATGGTTTTGATTGGGATAAAGAGCAATTAAGGGTTCTTAAATTCGGATAAGGAGTGAAAAGGCAGAGGTCGATCGAAATCAGGGAGAAATTAAGGGTTCCCTAGTCTGGATCTCAATAGAAAACATTTAAATGATAATCAGTCAAAACAGAGTGCTTTTAACAAATTCTGGAATAACAATTCCTAATTTATCATTAAGATTTTGAACACATTCATGAATAGATGGAAAACATAAGAAATTTGACAAGATGACAAGTGAAATACTTCACTGCAGTAGCCCAACACATGAATCCTGTAATATGATGCTTTATTTCATGTGATCTAGTCTGCTGACTTGAACTTGATACAAAAAACCCTTAGGTTCAGAATAGTATAACTACAGAAATGTTCAGCAATCAATCCACACTCAATACTTAAAATGATGAATTATTTATACAAAAACTAGTACAAAATATCCTAGAATAATCTTAGGAATTTTTCTTGGAAAATAAAATATCTTCATACATGAAGATAGTGACAACTGCCTAACTAATTGCTAGCTGTCCTATTTATTGAAATAAAATAGCTTGTTGTTTTGATGAAGGCAGCAGCTGGACACTAAGGTGTCCTTCATTCCGGCACTTTCATCTTTAATCTGATTTGATCTTCATCCTTTCATCTGATACACTTTCATCCTGATACTCTTTGACTGCAGAAAACTGTTACTGCTGATGTAAAAACAACAAACTCTATTTTTTACCTTTCCTACTCTGTTTTCACTGTAATCTGATCTTACAGTAGATCAGTTAACTTTTCCCAGAACTCAGCTTCTGGCAATTTAATCTTCATAAGCCTTCTGAAGTTTTCATCAGCTTCAGTGTATTTTGAAAATGTTGATTTATTCACAAAAAGGTGTTTTACTTCATGCTGCAAGTAAAACAGATTTTCAAAATTCTTATACAAAACTTTCCCTGTTGGGATTCTCTGCAAAATTGATTTGTTTACCTATTCTTTAGCAAATTCTCTCATATTTTTGTCATAATCCTCCTGTTTCATCAATTTGTCATTTATTAGTAGAGGATTTGGAAGGCCCTTTTGCCTTAAAATATCAAATTTGATCATAAATCTTGTGATTGCCATTTCCATGTTTTGGCACTTTTCCTCTAATTGTTTCATTAGGTTCTTCTTGGAAATTACCTTCCTTACTTCAAGGATGGTCTTTGTTCTATCTGTAATTCCAATTCATCAAGTTCTTCTTTATTTTTGGAATTAATAAATTTGATAATTTCTAAGGCCTCTTTAGGTTTTTTACCTAGCTCCTCTTTTGTTCTCTGTATTGCTTCTTTTGTTGCTTTCAATAAATCTTTTTGTTCATAGATTACCTGTATAGATGGCCAAGCATCATTGACTACTTCAATGATATTGGACCATAATTGGTTTTTAACATGTGCCATAGGTTCTTTCAAAGTCAATTATTTTTCCAACTTCTTGAGTTATTCATTCAACCTATTGGCCTTTTTCTCTTCATTCTTGGCATTAATTTGTGCAAGTTTCTTGGCATCTTCAAGATTCTTAATCTGTTCCTTTAACCTGTTTATCTCATTGGTTTGGATGGGAATGTCTTGCATTGTCTTTACCAATTTACTTGCCTCATTTGATTGATGCGTTGTTGTTGTTGAAGACTCGGTGGCAGAAGTTGTTGATGAAGTTACTTGGACTGCTGTGGCCAATGGAACATTTGGAGCTAGTGTTTCTACCACAGTAGAGGGCACTGCTATTGTAACTACATGAATTACAATGGCAGGGACTTCTTGTGCTTTGGTGGCTTCTTTTTCTTGGACCAATTTGTCCATCTCAATCTCCATTTCTTTAATCTGGGTTGTTAGCTGCAAAATGAGACTCATCATCTCATCTTTTTTATTAGACTCCTGTAAAACTTCCTTGGCCTGAGGATGCTCTGTAGGAGGCAATTTCAATTGTTTTTTAAGTGCAGCAATATCAGCATTCTTATTTTTGGTCAGTTCCTCTGCAGCTTTTATGTTTTGAGGATGTTTTGAGGATCCTAACCTACCTCAATCACTAACTCCTCCAAGGATTTGATTCTTATATCTTTTGCATATGAAGAAGCTTTCTCTAGTTTGAGTTGATCTCTTACATTTATCAAAGTACTTTGAAGATTTTGTGCACTCATTGCTTTAGTAGTCATTGTGGAATAAAGCATCTCTCCTGCTTGTTTATGGAATTCAATTTGGTCCAGGAGATGAATATCCTGGACTGGAACTTCAAAATCAACCTTTCTATAATCAGATGTTGATTTAGGAGTTGGTACTGTGGGCTAAAGCATTGTCATCAGCATCTTTTTGTTTTTGTAATCAAAGACTGAAAGCAGCCTATTTTGTATGTTGGGGGTCTGCTTTAAGTATTGAGAATATATTTCATTTTTAGCTTTAATCTCCTTGTACCTTTCCTTGATGTCCATATCCTTTTCTTCTGTTTGCTTTGATGATGACACTTCTATACTGTGTTGTTTTGGAATCAACTGTGTATTAGAAGTGGTTGGCTGCTGTTCATTTTCAACTACTGTAGGAGGCACAGTATCTTTTTCTGCAATCTCTATGTCTATGATCTCTACTGTCTCTTTTTCTTTGTTTGCAGGATTAATCTTTCGCTTTTTGTTGTACCTGAGTTTGAACTTTGTCTCTGTAGTAGTCTTGGCTGTGTAAGACCCTTCTTCCCTGTTTTTTTTCATACTTTTGTCTTCCTGAGCTAGAGTCTGCAAAATGTGACTAGTATCACTTTGCTTATCAGCTTCTACCAGTGTATTCTCTAACCATTCAGACTGGTTTGAGAATTTTGCAATATCAGGCTTCTTTTCATGAATGTATGGAGTTAATTTGCACTTAACTCTCATTTTTCTGATTATTCCAAAGGGATCATAATACCAAAGAAAACTAGTGTTGAACTTGAACTCTAACAACTGCTTTTATGCCTCTGAACCTGCTTCTTTGTTATTACATATGAATGGTCCAACCTGGTTCTTCAGTTTGAATTGGGTCTTTTTCTTTGCAGCCAAGAAATTTACAGCATCTGAATTTAAGATTTTCCTTATATACTCTAGAGCAAACAACCTCATAGGGAGGTATTTTGGCAACTTGTAAGGAATAAAGTTTGACCCATAAACCCTGATTTCAGTGTGATTTTGGTATAAATACCAATCACCTGTCATGCTTTGCTCAGACAAATGTAAAACCTTCTTGATTTCATTGCTAATCCTGGGTTGAACACTGTTATTTAGCAAATTAACCAAGGGATGGATAAAAGAATCTGTAAACTCTGCATAAGTAAACTCATCTGACTCCTTCCTGATCAAGGAAGTCCAGAATACAACAGACTATGGATTTCCTTCCACATCAAGCTTCTGAAAAGTTATAGGAAAATTTTCAGATTGAAAATAAAGCAACATGTGGAAAAGGAATGAAGAATACCTAAATACACCTTCAGTAGGCAGTCTGACTAGTTGTTCATGGATGCTATCAACAATGTATTGGGAAAAGTTAAAGATAACTGCAAGGGGCTAGCCAGGTACAAAAATGGACAAGAAACCAAGTACTGATGCATCAGCATGTTCATATGTGAAATATCCAAGGATAAAAGACAGCATGGAAATAATGTGTCTGGTTCTTTTTGAGAATTTAGAAGAGGAATATGGATGGTTGAGCTTGGGAATTTCCACATAGGATGGCATAAAAGTTTGAAAATTTTGAAATCTCTTGGGAAAATCCCACTCCAAATAGAACTTAGTGAGGGCTTCAATTGATAAAGGAACTTCATTAGGCTTAGGCTGTAACTGAAGCATCTGGTTGATAGATTCAGCTGTAATGGTAAACAACACTTCTTTTTCAGAATTCACAATGGCTCTTTGATCTAGAGAATAACAAGATTGGCATAATCTGATAGCTTCTGGGCATTGGTGAGTGTGAGGGACAACATATTTAGGAATAAGATTCCCAAATAAACGCTTCATCTGCTTGATCTAAGGATTTCTCTTGGCTCCAACAGTGGAGCTCAAGAAGGTTAAACTCTGTCACAGGATCTGTAATTTTGAAATCTACATCTGCCAGGGGAACATGTTCCACATCTACAACAGGAGGTTGTAGAGGTTTGATCACAATAGTGCCTTTGGAAGCCATTGATAGGTTTGATTAATCAACTTTTATACCTTTAACCTTTAAAATACTGATTTAGGCCTTTTTAAAACACTTATGTAAGTTTAAACAGTTTATAGAAGGAATTTAGATATAACAGAGGTTCTATCTTTGACTGCAAAAGGTATAATTCTGATCACTCTGACTCAAACTGTATTTTCTGTATCAAAAAGGTAATTCTCCTTACCTTATAGCCACAGCAATGATATCAAAGGTTTACAGTAAAATTTCTATGATGAAACAATCTTAGAACATCAAATTTTATGCAGAAGGGCTTCTGAGTACTGTAGAAAAGGTTTTGGAGGTCTCAGAGGGCTTTTTAAAGTCTGCAAATGGCTAAACTCAATCAAGGTTTGTTTTAAACAAGTCAAGGCTTCAAAAACTGTAAGTAAATGCTCAGGGTTTGTATATTTGAAGGATTTATGAAGCAAAGGATTATTCTTTTAGTCATACAGGCTTCTAAAGGATTCAATGAACTATAAAACTCTTTTAGATTTGATGAAATGAGTTTTCTTTCTCTGAGGAATACTTGTAAAATTCATAATTTTGCTGTGAAGAAGGGTTTTTTGGGGTTGAAAAGCTTTCAAAAGCTTCTTTTGGCCTTTAAATGAAATCTGGTGGCTCTCGTAGTGATAGTAGCAGTCGAATTTGATGATTTTTGTTTGTTTTTGGGCTAAAACAGAGGTGGCAACGGTTTAATCTCGGTTTGGAATTGTCTTTAGCACTAAAAACGGTAACAGAAGGCTTGAATGAATGCATTCGGGTGTTTTATGAGTAATTTGTTTGAACAGTGAAATGCATTAAACACAAGTCAATTCAAAATAGAAAGGTGGTTTAGGCATGGGGGCGGAAAAACCATCAAGTGGTTTTTGCATGGTCAAAAGGTGGTAAGTGGAATTGGGAGGATCAGTGCGATCCAACAGAAATATGACGCATGGAAGTGAGAGAAAAGCTTAAAACAGCTTTTATCGCAAAGTTTGGATTCATTATTGATCGCGCTGAGAACTATGCGATGGTGAATCTCCGTCGTTAGATCTGGCGGATGGGAAGCGAACGGTCGAGATTGTGCGATTAAGATGCGGGGTGCAATGGCGTGGGGCATGGGATATATATGCAGCGGGATATGTAAAATATATTAAAACATAAGGTTTTAATATATAGTTTTGATATGGAATATGATAGGCGGGTTGATATTTTCTTTAACAAATGAAATGGATATAAGTATAATATCAACGTTGGCAGGGTTAATATATACTAGGAATAGTTTTAACCTATGTGAGCGCGGGTATAATATATCACGTGGGTGAAAACGAACCATAGGTTAGAACTATAATATGGGTTTGGGATATATATTTAAAAGGATTTTAATATAATATGGGCTAAGGGTAAAATATAGGATTTAATATATAAAGTTAATGTTTAGTAATAAAGTGCGATGAGGAAGGAAAAATAAACTAAGCTTAATGTAAAACATAAATAAAGGGATAAGTTTCATTGTTAAGAGTCCCAATATAATATTTTTACATTTAAACTTAGAATAAAGTATTTTTTGGGTTTTTGGGTTTTTGGGTATTTGTGGGGTAAAAGGGGAATTACTCAAAGGATTTTACTTTCCTTAAGTATAATGAATTTTACACTTAGGGGATTTTGCAAAGGAAAATGAATGATGATGGGAAAATGAAAAAATGAAGGGGAAAAAATGAAAATGGTGGAGATGAAGTATTTTACAAGGGAATGACTTTTTTTTAAGTCAGTGATTAAATGACCAATTTTTTCTTACCCATGATTGTAAAAACTGCTTCTACCTACCCTATGCTACCCTAACATTTTTTCTTCATTTTACTTGGGTGCATTTGAGCTTGTAAATCCTGGTTCATTTTTATTTTAAAACAACAAACTATTAATTCTATCCTTATTTCTTCCAAGGGCTCAGATTAAGCTGTTGAGTTCCTTATTTATTCTCTACCTAACTACTGATCTGCCCAGTTTAAACTGTTTGGCTAGATCTTTATTCTCTATCTAACAACATGAAATTTAAAGCATGAGAGGTTAAGATTAAATTGTTTTAACCTTCATGGATTGTGGTATTGTAACATCTTGCAAACAATCTTTATTTTGCAGAAAAAGTAAATAGTAGTGGCATTTGGATTTGCAACACTTTCATGTTTTATTTTTATCTCTTTTTTGTTTGGGTTCTATTTTCTATTCTTTTTTATATTTTTTCTTTTGAGTCCTTTGATTTCTCTTTTAGGATTTTTACCCTCTTTACATTTTTTATTTTATTTTTCTAATATGGGAAAACAATTTGCAGGAAGCAAAGTATGTACATATTACAAGACTAATCAAAGTCAATTAAAAAATTATGAATCCTATTATTATAGGACCCTAACGTAATGTTTAACAGAAAATAAAGTGGGTAAGGGGGACCCACAAATAAATCATGCAGCTAATTCACTTTCCTAAAGTCACGTAGGATAATTGAGGTTGAAGTGGGGCCCATGAGGCTAGCCACTCGAATGAGACAACATCCTAGTGGCAACGCGGGGATAAGCTGGCAAAGGGGCAGCGCAATCCAAGTGGGCCCAAGGGAACGTTGGAGGATCAACTTAGATAAAAGAGGGTGAGAGCAGCTCATTCCTCATTCATTCAATCACTGATTTTATATCTAATAAACTGTAGCACGCTTGAGCTATTTAGTCGAGTCTGCAAGTGTTGTTTAGCACAGAGGTTTCCGAGCAGAGATCTCAACCTCTACCTCGGGGGACTTCGAGTGCCCGCTCAGGACAGGATTTCCACCTGATTTTGAGAGGAGATTCACAGGATCGCATTCAAGCATACGCAGTCCCTCCAGGACGATGCAGAGGCCACGCAGGTAGCATAGGGAGTACGCAGTCCAGCTGAGGAGAAGTGTTGGGAGATTGGGAGAGAGAGCGAATTTCAGTCTGGAGTTTTGGAGGGGATGTTAGCCACCTCCTACCAGGGATTTTGGGGCATATTTTCAGTATTATTTTCTAGCATTTCAGCCAGAGAACCAGATTACCAAGCAAAGCAGCGTGCCAAGCCCAAGGGGAATAATTTTCGAGGTCGGGATTTCTAGAAACCCTTCGTGGGTTTTTGTGGGTCTAGTGAGTAGAGCCCGGGGTTTTAATCCCAGAATTTTCTGAGCATTGGAGCAGGCCCAACCAGCAGTTCATTTCCAGCCAGCAACAACAGTTCCAGCTCTAGCAGCGCAAAGGAGGAGCCACGCAGAGCAACAGATCAATAGTTTTTTCTATCCAGGTTTGAGGGATATTTCAGCCTGACTTGTGCAGGCCCAGGTGCCATCTTTCTGAGCACCTTATTGTACTTTTACCCAGTAGAAGATTAATAAAATGGCTCAGACGTTTTTGGCTTCTTTCATGATGTTTTAATAGCATTTACTGTTTTGTTGTAGTTTTTAGTCTTGTGTGCTTTGTATTACTATTTGTTCCCAATTTGGGATATTACCTTGGTATCAGAGCTCATAGACTTGGCTCAGCCTGTGGAGCACGCGGTATATAACACAGAGGATAGGCAGAATGTCACTTATCGAAGATAGAGGTATAGGAGTAGAGAAAGGAGGCTCAAGATTACACCAAACTAGGTAGACAGCATTCTGGTGGAAGAAGAGAGAGGAAAGGCACCCATGGCAGAGGAAAGAGATGATGGAAAGGAGTTTTCTCAACTCCTAAAGTCAATGCAGGAGCTCACTAAGAGGATAGAGGAGATGGGGTAGAAGATTGCCGAAGATAACAAGCAGAAGGGGATTATAGGGGAATTCCAAATCAGAGAAGAATCCAACACTTTCCATCACCCACCTGAGCCTAACATTGTGCACTAGGTGGTACCAAACACTCCACCTCATTCTACAATGCCCACGTTCCTGGCTTCAGGAGTAGGAATAGGAGGACCACAAGAGTCGAATGTGGCTCACTATGGAGAATACTTTGCGGAGTATCAGCGTTACAGGCTAGAGTTTGGAGGTGCTCGCACCTTCAATGAGTTTTGCTAACTGAAAAACAACAGCAAATCCAGAGGCCCGATCAGAGGAGGGTACACGCAGGGAAATGACTTGCAGCGTACTATGGACAGGATTTTCCTGCCAACTTTCCATGGGTCATCGAAATGTTCAGCCAAAGCTTGGGTAGAGAAGCTGGACATTTGTTTCTAGCTAAATCGGATGGTGGAGGTAGAGTCCATCAAGGTGGCTACATTGCATCTAAAGGGGGAAGCCCGTGACTGGTGGTTCCACGGTATGCCTACACTGGGTCACTCAGGAGTGACAGCGTATGATGAGTTCACCCAGAGACTGATAAGGAGGTTTGATCGGAAAGATCCGAAAAAGAATTTTGTTGAGCTAACCAAGCTCAAGTAGAAAATGAACCCAGAGACATACATCTTTGAGTTCTTGAGACGTCCAATGATGGTTCCAAACTTGTCTGAGCCTAGGAGGATCTACATGTACATTGACGGTCTAGCAAAACCTTTGCGTGGGCTAGAGAGGTCTACTCAGCCTACTACATTGCAGGACGTAGTGGGAAGAACCAGAGATTTGCAGGACGCTTTGCCGAGGACGAGGGCTCCCATGCCCAATAGACCAGCATTCCAGCAGAGAGGGAGGGACGTGAGAGCCCCACCCCCATAAGGGAACCAGGGCCAAGGGTCTTTGTATGATGATACCCAGAGGGATTTGAGACGGAGGAAGCTCGCTTCACCTATCAGGAGCCATGGGCATCGGGTCATAGGTGTGTCGTAGGGAAGGCACATTACATCGAGGTCTTCTCCGACAATGAGGGAGAAGAGAAGACATGTTATGAGATGGGATGAGATGCCGGAACCAGAGCACCAGGAGAGGATCCTCCAGCAGCAAGAGGATCAGCATTTGCACCTACCGGAGGGGTCCTTGAATCTTTGGGGGAGTGCCTAAGTACCTAACGCGGAGGGTCTGGGGAACAGCTCAGGGGCAGCATATCTAGTACTGGTAGATAACGGAGCTACGCACAACTTCATTGATGCCCAGTTGGTGCAGAGGAGAAGCATACATACATAGGGCTTTGATGGGTTTTCTGTGTTGGTTCCAGGAGCTAGGACCATGCAGTGCATGTGTTATGTCCCGACATTGTCAGTAACCATGGGGACATACACCATAGCTGATCACTTCTACGTGGTTGATATTCCGGACACCAACTTAGTGTTGGGAGTCCAATGGCTCATCACCCTTGGGAAGGTCACCACTGATTGGCAGACAATGGAGATGGATTTTGTGGACAAGAAGAGTGGAAAGCCGATGGTGCTCAGGGGCATGCACATGTACCCTCTTCAGACAGTTTTTGCGCATAGGATGGAGGCAAATTTTCGGAAGGGAGACATAGAATGGGTTGTGTAGTTGAGGATTTTGGATGCAGGTGTCTCAGGTCAACCTACGCACCCAGATGTGCAGGTTCTCATCGACCATTACTCTACGATTTTTGGGGAAATTCCACCAAGAGAGCCATCGGATCAGAGGTTTGAGCACACTGTTGAGCTGGAGTCCAGCATTCAGGCCTTGATCACCACCCCATACAAGCATCCCAAGGCCTATAGGGATGAGATTGAGAGAGCTATTCATGAGTTCTTAGCATTGGCGCACATCAGGCCCATCACAAGTCCATTCACTTCTTCAGTGGTTTTGGTGAAGAAGAAGGATGGCACACTATGGATGTGCATAGACTACAGGGGCTTGAACAAGAAGACCATGAAGAACCGCTACCCTATTCCCAGGATTGATGAGTTGATGGATGAGCTGAGGGGAGCGAAGTTCTTCTCCAAGATTTATCTGAGGTCGAGGTACCACCAGATCAAGGTGAGGGACTAGGATGTCCCCAAGACTATGTTTCATTGTCATTATGGCAATTTTGAGTTCTTGGTGATGCCCTTTGGGCTGACCAATGATCTTGCTACTTTCCAGTCTTGCATGAACCACATCTTCTGTGGTCAATTGAGGAATTTTGTGCTGTGTTCTTTGATGATATCCTTATATACAGTCGCACATGGGAGGAGCATTTGCAGCACATAGAGACGGTGTTGCCTATCTTGGAGGAGCAACACTTCTATGCCAAGTTGTCCAAATGTGAGTTTGGTTTGACAGAGATGCTTTATTTGGGGCATATCATTGGAGTGGACGGCATGAGAGTCCACAAAGAGAAGATCAAGGCCATCCAAGATTGGCCAGAGCCGAAGAACGTGACAGAGCTCCGGGGGTTTGTCAGTATTTGTACCTACTACATGAAGTTCGTCAAAGGGTTTTCACAGCTTATAGAACCCCTCACAGACCTCACCAAAAAGAGCGTTTTCATCTAGACTAAGATGGCGCAGAGGGCCTTTGACATGCTCAAAGAGGTGATGAGCAGTTGTCTGGTATTAGCCTTTCCAGACTTCACACAGCCATTTGTGCTGGAGTGTGATGCTTCAAGGGAAGGGGTAGGCACAGTATTGATGCAGGGGGGACACCCCATAGCTTTCGAGAGCCGGAAGCTACTGCTGCATGAGATACTATACCCCATCTACGACAAGGATATGCTGGCTATCATGCATGTGTTGGCCAAGTTTTGGCAGTATAATGTGGGGAACAGGTTCCGGGTGAGGACAGATCAAAATAGCCTTCAATTCTTCCTCGAGCAGAAGCAGCTGCAGGATAGGTAGCAGAAATGGGTCAGCAAGATCCAGGCATACAATTTTGACATTGAGTATGTCAAGGAGAAGAACAAAGTAGTAGCAGATGCGTTGTCCCAGAGACCAGTGTCTTTATCCTTGATGAGCATTGACACAAATTGGAGGGCTCAACTGTTGGTGGAGTATTCCAAAGACCAGTTTGCATGCGAGGTACTGGATGGGCAAGTGTCAGATGACCAGTATAGGTTGATGGATGAGGTCATCTACTACTATGACCATATCTTTTTGACAGGCGATTCTCGGCTACGGGGGAAGATTTTGCATGCAACACATGACTCACCACTTTCAGGACACCAAGTGTTCACCAAGACATACAGGGCCATCAGAGAGAGGTTCTATTGGAAGGGCCTCAAGGAGTACATACTCCGGCATGTCAGGGATTGAAAAATCTGCCAGAAGAACAAGAGGGAGTTGAACCATCTGGCGGGGTTGTTGTAGCCCCTTCCCATTCCAGAGGGGAAATGGGAAAGCATTTCTATGGACTTCATCACTGGGTTTCCCATGGTACAGGGCAAGGATTGCATCTTCGTGGTGGTTGACCGGTTGACAAAGTATGCCCATTTCTTCGCCATTTTAGCTCGGTACACTGCTTCACAAGTGGTTGAGCTATTTTTCAGGGACATCGTCAAAATCCATGGTCTTCCAAAGACCATAGTGAATGAAAGGGATAGTCGGTTCATGGGAGGTTTCTGGAAGGATTTGTTTCGTTTGGTGGGCACAAAGCTAACACCCAACACGAGTTATCACCCACAGACAGATGAGCATACCGAAATAGTTAACAAGTGGCTGGAGGGCTACTTGAGGAACTCTGTCACAAGGCAGAGAAGGCTTGGATTTTTCCATATCGAGGATCAACTTCTTGGCTTTTGCCATATCCTTCCTGTAGGCCTTCAATGGATCTGCATCTGTGGGGACAGATACCACATTGTCGATGAAGTCCTTGAGATCGTGCTCATCCAAAAGGAAGGAGATCCTTGCCTTCCAAATCACATAGTTAGAGGCACCCTCCAATCGATCTTGATCTCTCAACCCGGTTGTTGCCATCATGCCCAAAAAAAATGTCGAATTCTGCCTCTAACCTTATGTGCAGTTGATGACTGGCTCTACGCACTCCCTGCTGGAGTGAGCAAAACTTCTCTTGGCTATTGTTGCTTCTGCGTGGGAAATTAGAATTTCCAGGCAAGAAATTCTCGGAGGTTAGAATTACCTTGGCGTGCTCTTCTTCCCATTTGATGCTTTTCTGCACTAGCAACTATTGCCGAAAATATTCATCCAGCTGAATGTCTGTTTTCCGTTGAAGCTGTTGCGCTGCTCCATCTTCCACTGACAAATCTTGATCTGGAAAATTTTCCTTTCTGTCGACTCACTTAGAGAGATATTTTTCCTTGAGAATCTTGCCCTCCTGGCACTAGATTGCACTGCCTTCTGGGGATTCGATTTGTCTCCTACGCAGCTCTTCAAACTCCCTCTTCTACTCAGCGCTAGCCTCTTCCTGCTTCACCTGCACTCTGATACCATGTGAAAATTCCACAATTGGAATCCTTTTACAACAACTTGTTAAGTTTCTTCTATTTT
Organism: Pinus albicaulis; assembly: GCA_034641835.2. Lineage (NCBI taxonomy): Eukaryota > Viridiplantae > Streptophyta > Pinopsida > Pinales > Pinaceae > Pinus > Pinus albicaulis. The sequence goes on along the minus strand of CM076569.1, from coordinate 994,288,935 downwards.
GTTAAATAACTGAACAAAATAATTTACTATTTTCTTTGGTAAATAACGAAACTAACACACTACAATCTTCACAAATATAAAATGTTGCAGAAATAATATACAGCGCAAGAAAGAAATAAACACACACACAACACCGTTATTTTTGGACAAATGTCCCCAGAAAAACCTAGTGCGGAAAACTGGTGCAGCAGTTGAGGGTTTGTATTATTCTGCAGTAGTTTCTGAATACAATCCTTGGATGCCTTACTGGCTATCTGATACAGAGAAAACCACTGACAGAAAGTTAGTGAGATAACCTCACACTGGTACGGGAAGATCCGGTACTGATCTGACTGAAGATGAGACCTCTGCGTTGTCTCTACGTAGCTCTATGTTACACCTATGTAGTTACTGCATCACTGCTGCAAGGACTGCGTCACACCTCCCGGCTGATATTTTTTTGGATGGAAACTTGATTCTTCGACCTCCTGGTCTCACACCCCGGCCTTCGGTAATGTATCTCAAATGATCCTCAGCAAAACTTCGGACTCCCTCTGAAGCTCTGTGCTGCCTCTTCTGCACCTCTCTCTACCTCCTCTGCAATGTATTCACTCGATCAAGAATACTTCCACCGGAAAACTATCTTTTTCCCTCACTGTAAGAAATATCTCGATCACTTCTCTGGCAACTGTTGCGCTGCTCTCTTGAGAAATCGATCTCTTGATCTCCAATTCGATGTTTTTTCCAAGTGCCCATCGAGCCTCTTCTTATAATCTTCTCATTGAACATTCAACGGCCCAGATTAATTCCTAATAAATGGCTCAAATCATCTTGACTCAATCTCCATCTTGTTCTAGAAGATTCACACCCAGTTTCATTAATACCCTTTAATTATTTTAATATTCCTAAGTTTGGACTTAGGCATCCATTAAAAATAATTAATATTTTTTAGAAAACTGTCTCCGGGTGGAATTTCCCAAAACAATTTCTGGGTTTTGGAGAATACATATGTCCTAGCCTCCCTGCAAATTCTTAAGGCTAGAGCACATCTGATGCTACCAGAAATCAATAGGGGACATGGGACACCAAGGACATGAGTATTTGAGTGTCGGAAACAGACACTTTGACCCCCCAGAACAAGACACTTTATATATTATTTTCTTAAAAATTTATATATACATTTAAAATATATATATATATATATATTAAAAATTAGATATTTCTTACACAAATTCTCATTCATGATACAAATTCATTTATTCAAAGTTCAAACATAGATATTCAATTTCATTTAGATGTAAGTTTTACAAAGATTCAAAGTAACTTTAATAATTATACATTCAAATACAATTGTGACATATCCATCAATGATCCAATATGAGAAAGACAAGATACTATACATTTATCATCAATTCATCAAAATCAAAATGTGCTACATAGGTAGTAGCAATGCCAATGGAAAATAGAAATAAAAAATACAAAATGAAAACAACTACAAGCCTCAAGGCAATAGGTAGCTCATGAGTCATCAATCCTCATCATCAAAATCAGCATCATTGTACTCATCATCATGATCACCATTGCTCTTCTTTGCTACATGCTCCTCCTCTTTATCCAATGTCATCTATGCATCTATTGGTGTGGAGGATGGCCCCTCTACAGTATCACCATCATCAAAAGTGACAGGCTCTAGCACTGGCTCATTAAGATCCAAGTTGGCCAATGCCAACTCAACAGTATTGTCCAAACCCATATCATCAGGAAAGACATCCCACATTTTCGTCTTTCCCTTAAACCACTCATCCCTTTGCCTATAAATAAGAAAAAGTTGGTGTACACATACACCATTGTCTCTGCCCTGGGCTGCTCAAGCCTGCTCTTCTTGACACTATACAAATTCTCATATGTGCTCAATTCCTCTCGCAACAAGAGGATGAAGTCACCTGAGAGAGGAGACTCATGGCTAACTGTTGTAGAGGAGGGCTTGTTGGCCCATGAGTTGCCCACTAAGAATAGGGCTTCTTAGCTCCCCTGTCTCTGATCACATCATATCCTGCAAATCGACCAATGCGAGTTGAAAACTCTGCAAAGGCATCCTCCACCTCATCAAGGGATTCTCTATCCTGAAAAATCCACCTGAATGCATCTTTCCTCCCCTGTGAAATTTCACCATCCATGTGAGGAGGGAATCTGCAAGAAGGTCCACCATTCAACCACCCATGGTTATAGTATTTTGGGTCCAACGAGTGAGCCAAACAATGTAAAGGTGTGTAATTCTTGTCCCATCTGCTGACAATAATATCCTGTATGGTGGTGAAGAAGGCCTCTGATGATGTCTCATACTCGAGGCACTCACTCTGTAAAATAATGCTAGACTCAATCATGGAATCCCATCCCTCATAAACCTCTCCTAAGATGGGTTGGTCAGTATCTACAAATTGAAGCAAATAAATGATAGGGTCCATGATCTGAATAAGTAGATCTACCATCTCCCACCAAGCATCATCTAACACTATGTCCTTCACTCTTTTTGAGGTCGCTTGATCTGTATCTCCCCAAAAAGACCAAAACTATGAAATAACCATGGCCCTAGGAGTGGTCTTGATCTCCCTCAACCTTTTCAACATGATGAATGAAGCAGTAAACCATTATCCACAATCGTCAACAATGATAGATTGGGGTACTCCTTGTAGATAGTGAGGGCATTTGTATGATTTTGTAAAAAGTTGCGGATATGTCGTGCATTTTCAATAATGCTTCCAATCCAAAGCACATCAGAAGCAATAGATTAAAGTGCTAAATTCAATGAATGGACAATGCAATTGTAATATCCCTAAATGGGAAAATGACAGTAATACAAGCAAAATAGACTAAAAATTACAAGAAGGAAAACACCATTAAAACACATAATTTGGAGCCTAAATCATTGTTGAGACATTTTATTAATATGTCGGGAAAGAGTACACATGAGGTGCTAAAAATATTGCACCTGGGCCTACTCAAGGCAGGCTAAAGGATAGCTCAAACCCAAACAAAACTCCTGCTGGAAACTGCTCTAGGTGGCTCAATGACTAGGCTGCCTAGTACATAAAATGTTGTTGCTGGTCCCAATGAAATGTTGCTAGGGCCTGCTACGTTGCTCGGAAAATTCCGAGATTTTAACCACAGACTCTGCTCAAGAAATCCAGAATAAACCACGAACAAATTGACCTGATATTGACTTCGAAATTTTAGCCCAATTTTTCCTTAGCTCCTCTTGTTGCTGGTTGAGTTAGGATCTCTATTTGACACCTCAAACCTGCCCAGAAATTCTGCCAAATTAATCTTGGCTTCTCCTCAATAAACCCATAAAAACACAGAAAGGGTTCATCCTATTTTTGACCTAGAAAATTGGCCCTCTTGAGCTTGGTTTACCTAACTGCTGGGAAATTCGACTCCTGGCTGGAACTTCTGGTATATGTCTCCAAAATGCTACCAAAATCCCTGGTAGGAGGTGGCTCGACTCCCGTCGAAATCTTTGGGTTGAGCTCCTCTTCTCTCCCACACCCCCAGCACTCTGTCTAGACTGCACTACGTAATCATTACGCAGTCTCTGCTGCCTCTACGTAGTTCTGAAAGGACTACGCACTCCTGTTGCTACTGCTATGTCAAATCCTCACCAAAATTGTGGAACTACTCTCCTGAGCAGGCACTCGAAGTCCCCCGAGGTAGAGGTTGAGATCTCTGCCTGAAGATCTTGTGTGATAAACACGACAGACTTGGCACCCGGCACAAGCGTGCTATGTCAAAATGACAATCAAAATAGAAGATGAATGAATGAGGAAATGAGTTGCCTTCACTTCCTTTTATCAATTGAGCCCCCAACGTTCCCTTGGGCCCACCATGGACTGCGCAGTCCCCTCATCCAGCCACTCATCATGCTGCTCCCATAGAGCCTCTCCGATGCTGCCAACTAGGGAGTTACCTCCAAATCGAATGCTGGCCACATGGAACCCACTAAGGCCGCAATTTTTCCTTGTGAACTATAGGAGTGGGTTGTAGTTTTTCCCTTAATTATTAATTCTGGGTCCCAACCCACCTTATTTCTGCTTGACATCAGAAACATCAAAAATTATCAAAAATTAATATTATAATTAGCAAAGTTGCTAATTTGGGATATTACAGCAAGGTGTCCAAAATACTTGTAGATATTTAGCTTCCACAATCATGCTAACAGCATTGCAAACAGATGCATTATCTGTAATGATTTGCACACAAGAATCAACACCTACATCTTCAATAACTTTAATAAACAACTCACCCACATATTGTGCATCCTTGTTTTGTTCAAGTGCATCCACTTATTTCAAGAAATAAGACCATTCAAGGAAGACACAATGAATTTTATGAATGTGTGTCGTGTTGGATCTGTCCATCTATCAGAAACAATGCTAACCCCATATGTTGGCCATGCTAATTTAATAGGCTCAAGCATTTTTTCCACCTCTTTCTTTGCCTTCGTCAACACTATGGTTCTAAGCTTCTCTGACCCAGGAGGCACATACCCTCATGGGGCCCCTTGAGTTAGAGCTCGAAACATCTCAATAAATAAAGGTGAGCGTGCAACATCAAAGGATATGAAGTTCTGATCGCAAATAAATGCAATGGTGAGATCAAGCTCTTCCCATTTCTCTTTCTAAAATATCTTGTCCATTGGACCAAGTGCCATTGCCTTTCTTTTTGCTGCTTGTCCCCCACCATAACTCTCAAATGGATTTGTTGTTGCTTTTCTTCAAGAATGGAAGGGGATCATCATTCTTGTTTTTTAGATGTTGCAACTTGTAGCCACCTTTTCCATACCAACATTGGCCTCTTTTTCCATTTATTTCCTCTTTTCTAAAGACATCTATGTACATGCTGCAATTCTACAACTTGGTAAAGCCAACAAATGAGCTTTCACACGGTAATATGTGCTGATGAAATGATTGTTGCAATAGTTGCATTTCCAAGCAACATTGCCTCCTCTCTTCATCTTGCTACTTGGCTCTTGCTCTCTTGTGACATATTTGCACAAGGGATAATTGTTATCATGAGGTTGTTTTCTTCCCTCAACATTTGAAGTTGTTGTTGCAACCCCACTTCCAATAGAGGGAACACTTGCAGACCCTGTTGAAATTGGAACAGAAGGGGCATCTCCAATGGGGACATTCTTCCCCTTCCTTTACCCCTTCCATGTTTCCCTTGATAGAGCCATGAATGTTATAAAAAAATAAACAAAAAATGCACAAATTTGTATAAAAAATGCACATGCAAACTTAAAATGCCAAGAAAAATAGAGACAAAATGCTCTTACATTTTGCTTGAACCGCCTCCAAAATTCTCCCACACCCTTTTCTCTTTGTTTTCATACACCCACAACAAACCCACAACAAGAGAATAAGGTAAATGAGAAATTAGAATGGCCAAATCGGCCTTTTATCGCCACACGGGAATCCCTTTTTCGAGATTCGTGTCCCAGAATCAGGATAGGATTGTGTCTTGATCGAACATGATCAAAAGGACACGAATCCAACCGAATTGTCTGATTCGCCCGATTCGGCACACGAGAGGGCCTAGGCATGAATCTGGTTTCTTAGTTTTTTGTTGATGCTCCTGCATTCTACTCCCAAGGAACAATTTATCCATGATCTCCTAATCATGAGTCTTTTGTTGCTAAGTCCTCCTGGATCCAAAATTTTATGTTGTTGCTTGTCATTTGATTTATTGTTTCGTTGTTGCTCTGTAGATGCCTTCAACAATTCAGGATCCCAAACCCAATTTTGATTCTGTGAAGTCTTTCCGCTCCAGCTTTCATCATCAATCATCTGTCCATAGTTACAATGAATGTTGTTGCTCATCCACTTGAGAGTCTTCACTTTAATCTTTCTCCTTTCATTTTTGCTTGTTGTTGATTATTGCTTCTTTGCATTTGACAATTTACTCCCTCACAAGACATCCTGCATAGATATTCTTTTAAGGTCTCAAAATATTTGAAACCTTGCTCCATAAATCCTCTATCAATTGTTACGCCTTTTGGTTCTTCCATCATTATTACCATTTTTTGTCCCCAAATTACTTCCTCTAGTTCCTTATAGGTGCAACAATCCATATCTCCTATAATATCCCAAATGGGAAAATAACAGTAATAACGGGCTAAAATTTATTAAGGAGACAACAAAACAAAAACGAATATCAAAACACCAACGGAGCCATAAAATATTTTTGAACCATTTTATTAATTTTCTAGAAATGAATACAACGGAGGGGCTGGAATGAAGGCACCTGGGCTTGCTCAAGGCAAGCTAGAGAATCCCTCTGAATCAATGTTGAAATCCCCCACTGATGGTACACTGTATGGCTATATCTTTGTGCTGCAATCTTCCAGAAATGTTGCTGCTCCTCCTGAAGAAATGTCTCTAGGGCCTGCTACACTGCTCCGAAAATTCCAGGACTTTCTGCCACATGTGGGACGCAGTCTCTCCTCATTGGGCCCACATCCCCCACTACAGCCGCAATATTTGCCTTGGCCTAATGTTTTGATATTTAAAGTTTCCTAAGTCTAATTGTGGGCCCCCAAACCCACATCCTCATAGTCAAAATGTAATAGTTAGCAGAATATCTAAAATTAATATTCTAATTAGCGGAATTACTAATTAGGAATATTACAGTCCTCCCCACCAAAAATATCCTGTCCTCAAGAAATGCCTGAACAAGCATCCACTCTAGCTGATGTCGCCACGGTCACTGTAAAAATGTGCCAGGGTCCCAAATGCGCCACTAAATCATCCCTGATCTCTGCATCGCCCTGATATGAAGGGACCCCTTAATACCAGGATCCCAAGCCATCCTGTCCAACATGAAGCTCCCCCTGCTCCACTCACCATCCTGGATGGCATAAGTAGCAGAAGCCCTCTTCACACCATCAGTGGCTAGGGAATCATCATATTATGGCATTATGCCCAACTCCTCATGTAGTTGCCCTACCAAGTAATCCATCCCATGTACTCCAAGAGTAAACCCTCAAAGATACCACCTAATCCCTGCAGAGATAGCATCTCACTCACATGAGCCCCTCCTGCTATCATCTTGCTGACCAACCTGCCATGTTAATGAAGTCCCCCACTCCATCAGCGACTCACTAAATCCTAATGGAATATCTACATGATCCCCCCCTATGGTAGCCAACTCATCCCTAGGGGTTAATGAGCTGTAAAGATCGGTGATGATCAGGTTCTCGTCCAAACTCAGAGTGGTGCCACCATGTTGACACTGCGCTACTCTGATTATTACATACTCCCTATCATGTGTAGATTGTATCCTCCTCTCCTAAGGCCTAGTAGCAGAAGATCTGTGAGAGACAAGCTCATCCTACTCGAGCGTCACCATGATGCCAATATCTACCCCTCTGTTGCCGATCTTGACCCTGAGTAACAACAGGATAAGTCTGCCTCGCCAATAAGTGGTGGTATCAGTGATCCCCCATGGGTCAAACCCAAGGTGAAATGGATTACCCTCTGCCTTGACCCTGTTGGTCACACAGTGGAGTGACCCACTTGCCAACTAGATCCCTGGATCCCCCAACCATACTAGGAGCTCATAACTCTGACTCCTCGCCGAATGATGTTGTGTATCGCTGCTACCTACTAAAACCCATATGGCCCTCATCTATGACCCCTGCATGTAACCCATGGGTGGATGCCAAGTATGAGGAGTCTATCCCATGCAACGCAAGTTTCCTTGCTCCTGCCAGACCACACAATGAAATTTTCTATCGCAACTCCTGAGGGTACACCCGGACACTTCTCGGAGTCTGGGTGCCCTCCTGTAGATGAAGTCTACTATCCATCGTCCCACATGCTCCTGTGACACCTCAAGTTGTCTCGCCAGAAGGGGGTCATGCATCTCCCTGAGCGTGGACTCAAAGGTGGTGCAAGTGCTACCTCTGCAGAAGATCGAACTACCCCCAAGGCTGCATCCACCAACTTGCATCCTGACTATATGATGCAGCTAGACAACCTCTCTCCCAATGTATCGTGACTCGTCCAACTGTCCCAGATGATCCTCCTAAGACCTGTGGCTCATGATGAAAGCATCAAGAGATGATATCTAGGTCTCCTATGTCAGTGTGCAATGCTGGGGAGTGATAAATGGAAGCTCACTGTCGACCCTGTGATCAACGCACGCTCCAAATCCGAGTGTGCCAAACCCAATGGTGTGCATGATGTCCTCATCAGGAGATCTTTCTGGCGACAACACTCTGTCACCCACATTAGCCCCTCCTGCTATCATCCTGCTGACCAACATGCCACGCTAATGAAGTCCTCCACTCCATCAGCGACTCACTAAATCTCAATGAAAGATCTACATGATATCCCCCTATGGTAGCCAACTCATCCCTAAGGGTTAATGAGTTGTAAAGAGCGGCGATGATCAGGTCCTCGTCTAAACTCAGAGTGGTGCCACCATGCTGATGCTGCGCTACTCTGATTATGACATACTCCCCACCATGTGTAGATTGTATCCTCCTCTCCTGAGGCCTAGTAGTGAAAGGTCTGTGAGAGACAAACTCATCTTGCTCAAGCATCACCATGATGCCAATATCTACCCCCCCTGTTGTCGATCTCGACCCTGAGTAACAACAGGATAAGTCTACCTCTCCAAGAAGCGGTGGTCTCAGTGATCCCCCATTGGTCAAACCCAAAGTGAAACGGATTACCCTCTACCCTGACTTTGCTGATCACACAATGGAGTGACCCACCGGCCAACTGATCCCTGGATCCCCTTACCATACTGGGAGCTCATAACTCCGACTCCTCGCGGAATGATGTTGCATATCGCTACTACCTGCTAAAATCCATCTGGCCCTCATCTCTAACCCTTGCATGTAATCCATGGGTGGACCCCAAGTATCAAGAGTCTGACCCATGCAAGGCAATCTGCCCTACTCCTGCCAGACCACACAATTAAATCTGCTATCCCAACTCCTGAGGGTACACCCGGACACTGCTCAGAGTCTGGGTGTTTTCTTGTAGAGAAGTCTACTATCCATCGTCCCGCATGCTCCTGTGACACCTCAAGTTGTCTCACTAGAAGGGATTCATGCATCTCCCTGAGCGTGGACTCAAAGGTGGTGCAAGTGCTACCTCCGCAAAAGATTGAACTACCCCCAAGGCAGCGTCCACCAACTCGCATCTTGACCATATGCCGCAGCTCAACAGCCTCTCTCCCAATGTATCATGACTCATCCAACTGTCCCAGATGATCCTCCTAGGACCTATGGCTCATGATGAGAGCATCAAGAGATGATATCTAGGTCTCCTGTGTCAGTGTGCAATGTTGGGGAGTGATAAATGGAAGCACTGTCAGCCATGTGATCAACTCGTGCTCCAAATCCGAGTGTGCCAAACCCAATGGTGTGCATGATGCCCTCATCAGGAGATCTCTCTGGCGACAACACTCTGTCAACATGTGGTGTATCATCATGTTTGGTTGCACATAAGTATGCACCCCTACACTCCTCTGTAAAGCAATGAACTCTGTAGCTCAACTCCATGCACCATTGGTTACTAACGCTCAATGCTCTGCCCCCATGTATCATAGGGCACCCCATATGTGCCCATGCGTCCAGCATCCTGCTAGTACATCTGCCATGATGTGATCTACACCTCCTTAGCTGCCTATGTAAACCTGAGCGACCCAACACCACACCTACTAGAGGGGATATCTCTGTTGTGTCGATCTTTGGTGGCTCATGTGCCCAATACCACAATGGGAGAACGTCATCTCCATACAATGCCCGGTCTGGTGGCCTACCCATGCCACCTCCTCCCACCAGCTCCTGCCAGGGAATGCTAATCATCTTGTGACCCCATGCACAAACAACATGCCAATACAGCCCATGGAGTTTGCTCACAAACCGCTTGGACACTAGTTCCAACTAGAACTTCCCTAAGGAATGCATGTGCTCAGTCGCTACCTAGGTTACTAGCGAGCAGGAGCGAACACAGGGAGGCTCAGCGCCATTTTCAGAAGCTCCCGGTTTGAGAGCGTTTCGGGGAGTGTTTTTTTATAATATACATATTGTTATATTTTGATGCATATGTGTCAACAAAGGCATGTATAATGATGAATTAGACATAAAAAACATAAAAACATAGATTGAACCATATAACATCAATCATCTAGAAGTTATAATCTTCTAAGCTAGAATATTACATTTCTAACCTAGAAGTTATGTTTCTAATCTAGAAGTTAGAAAAATTCAACATATTGACTCTTGAGTCTCATGATTCATCAATCTTAAAGTTTCAAGCTTTCAAAATTAAATATATAAAATTAATCATCATCGATTCATTGATCACCATAATTGTACTTGTAAGCTAAGTGTAACATTTACAAAAAAGAATATTTAACATGAAATGAAATGTTATAAAATGAAACAAAATGAAACAACTTTCAAATTTCATAAAGCATCATATTCATAATTCATAATGAGTTATAAACTGATAACTGCCAACTTCAAAGTTTCAAACTTCAAACTTAAATTGTCATATATTGTTTACAAAAAATATCAAAATAAATATGAAATAGTCAAGTTTCAACAATTATAAAAAGCTAAAAACTACTAGAAACTAGAAAAGACTAGTAAATCTATTTTATATATTGTTTGGCCTCTTGCCACGAGAAATGTCTAATTTTTGAAATTTGAGTAGATCGTGTTAATGGCAGTCTTCTAAGGCTTGGCCTTAATGCTTGTTGATATTGTCTTCCCTCGGAAAATATAATTAAAAAATGTGAATAATTTCTCTATAAGTGTTAAAGGGTATTTGTAAAGATGTAAGAATGAAGAATAATTTCTCTAGAAACGTTAAAGGGTATTTGTAAAGATGTAAGAATGAAGAGAAGATACTTTATGTCAGACAGCCACTTAAAGATAATGATCCAATAAAATATTTACACAAATTCCCAAGATGTAACCCAAAAGAAAATGAAAAAGCCTTAACTTGTGGGGTGTCTTGGATGAAATAATGTGAAAATTGTCAACCATAGAAATCTAGATGGTTGTAAAGATTTAAAAATCTTAAAAAAGGTGGCGTATTAATAAACACTGAACACATATTAAGAAAATCACATGATACATCTAGTTTTTGGAACACATCTAACAAAATATCATCTTAAAAGATATGGTAAGATATTGTAATGTTGGGGTCACATTAGGAAGCTTAAATTGGGGCTTTGATTTTGATATCATTGTGCAAAAAGCCATATGCTTTTTTATGTGATGGTCGCTTAAGAAAAAAAAAGGGATCTTGCCTAATAAAATATAATAGAGTTAAAATCTTAGAGTCGTAAGTGAGTCCCCAGGGGGAGAATGGGATTTGCACTTTAGCTGAATGCTTAGGTATTCGTCATGTCCAACAGATGGAGAACACGTAGAATGTGTTGCTAAGGAATAAATTAATTTCTTTTAAGGAAATGGGAAATTCAACCTAGAAGGCATATCATTAATTATCCAAAGTTTAAGCAATTGCATTTTCATCAACTTGTTACCCACTTTTCCATTAAGGTCGTAAAATATCTAAGAAACAGTAGATGGGAAAATACACAAGCCCCCATCTCATGCAAGCAATATGGCCATGACCTAAAAGGGTAGAGGCATTCATGAAACATCAACAAATATTTCGGCCATCCATCATTGTCTCCAATAAGATGGCATATCTTGATTGCAAAGGACTATCAACTTGGTTTCAATGTGAAAAAGGAGTAGGTGTAAGGTATTAACAATAGTACAAAGAATTATTTCATAATATTTAGGCCCTTTTTACAGTGGAGAGTAATTGTTGTTGAATTAAATATTGAGTTTCAAAGGGTCATATATTCTGCTTATAATAACTACAACACAATGAGTGTTAGATAAGCTTTTGTTTTTATTCCTTAATGAAAATTAGCCTTTACTCATATCTTGGCAGTTGATCCCTGCATAAAATGAATATGATGTATGCCTTTCAACTAGTTTGAACAAAATCCATTCCACTTTATGGCAGGAAATTTTGTCTCAAGATTGTTAAAGGATGTACCTTTCCTGGGTTTACAATAAAATAATGGCCATTACCAAATGGAATTGTATCATAATATGTTAAAAAATAGTTGATACACAAATTATATTGACAGTATAGTTAGGTTGGCAAATGGATGATTTAAGCAAATGGAGAGCAAGTAATTCATTTAGGACCAAGTCTTTAAGCAAAAAAAAACGCTCCCCAAAATGCTCCCTCCCTAAAAAAAACGCTACCAAAAACGCTCCCTTTCTAAAAAAAACACTCCATCCCTAAAAAAAATGCTCCCTAAAACACTCCCTCCCTAAAATGCTCCCTAAAGCGCTCCCTAAATGCTCCCTGAAAACAGGGAGCGTTTTTCCTGTTTAGGGAGCGCACTACTAAGCACTCCCAAAACGCTCCCGCTCGGAGCACAAATTGGGAGCAGGTTTGAGAGGGGGGGGGGCGCTCCCCCACAACCCTGGTCGCTACATCGGCTACCTCATCAATGCCATAGCCATCTCGCATGTCTAATATTGGATAGGAGGCCCCACCTGGATCCGAATGCCAACATGGACCTCCAGTGCCCTCGATGTCTAAAAGCCCCCACTGTGCTTTACTCCAAACTACTATCATCTCCCTGAGTCCATCCCACTCGACCAGTTATCGACTCAAAATCTCTCGCCATCCAACCCCGAGAGAGGAATCAAATGCAAGAATCCTCGCACATAGAACAAGTTCTCCATCTTGCAAGTGCTGCACCCTACGCAACTCATGTCGCCTCATCTCACCATCATGGTCAACACCCAAAATCTGTCAAGGTAACTCTGCCTTTCCCTCTCCACTGTGTAGATACAACCTACTAGTGCTACAAACCCCATCTATGTTTGTTTGAATAGGGATGCTCTGATGCCCTAATGTGCACTCTAGCTAGACCATTAGGGAATCCAATCGCCCCCCAATGTGAGTCAGTTTGGCTGTCGACCTGGCACAAACTGCTCTCATGACCTCCAACCCCTCATCTTGTTGCAGGATAGCCTCTCGCACTGTCATGGCCTTCTTCTTCAATGCAAGAAGGTCTGCCTGGAACTGATGAAACTGATGTGGGCGACCATCACCTAATGCCATTGTATCCCTTGGCACCTCATCAATGGATTTCCCTATGGGCTTTTGCTCCACTATCTCCTCTAATATGTCAATCAGAGCGGTCAAAGGAGTCTCGAAGGGTGACTCTTGATCTCACTAGGTGTATCTACGAGTTCTCCACAATCCTGTGTGTCGTCATCATCCAAGTGTGAGGTATCAATTTTGATGGCTTCCCCCTCTATCATCTAGTTAATCTGGAAAGAGGTATCCAAGTTTTCCACCCGAGCTCAAGTCGTTCACTTTATGGATCCATCATACATGGGAAAAGGTATCCTCCCAATGGGACACTACAGCTCTGAACTCTGCATGCTAGACCCCCCACTCTTCCTGACTTTCTCGTCCTGTTTGAGCTGGCAGTAATCTCTGAAGGACAAAGCTACTCTAAAGTTTTCCCCCATGGACTGTCATTCTCGAAAATAATATCCCATGGGTATCTGATCATCCCGCCTACCTTGCTCACTCGGTACTGAAGGTAAAAATGTAGGCAACATGGTCCTGGTTGTCCTACTGAAGGTTGATGGGTGAGTGGTTGGTGAAGGGTGGTCACATTGTTGTGAGACCCCTGAAGTCTCCCTAATTATGAATTCATGATGGATGTTATTTTTCCTATTTTGTTGCTTGAGTCCCTCCAACATCCCCTTTTTCCCTTTGGCTAAATCATTCACGACCTTTAAGAGGCTACCCAATGTTGCTTCCCCCTTGCTCCTTAACTCCCCCATATTTTCCACCTCTACTGCCTTCGAGGGGTAATGTTCTGCCTACCCTCCTCGTTAATAGGAAAATATCCCCACGGTTGAGCTAAGAACGAAGCTCTGATACCACTGTAATATCCAAAATGGGAAAATAAAAGTAATAATAGGCTAAAAGATATTGAGGAGACAACAAAACAAAAACTGATATCAAAACACCAACGGTTCCATAAAATATTGCTGAACCATTTTATTAATTTTCTAGAAACAAGTACAATGGAGGTGCTAGAATAAAGGCACATGGGCTTGCTCAAGGAAAGCTAGAGAAGCCCTATGAATCAATGCTGAAATCCCCACTGATGGTACATTGTATGGCTATAGCTCTGTGTTGCAGTATGCAAGAAATGTTGTTGCTGCTCCCAAAGAAATGTCGCTAGGGCCTGCGACACTGCTCAGAAAATTTCGAGACTCTAACCCACACTCTACTCAAGAAACCCACGAAGGAATTGGCCAAATGTTGACCCTCGAATTTTGGCCCAATTTCTTCTAGCTCGTCTAGTTCTTGGCTGAGTTAGGATCTTTGTTTGACACCTCGTATCTGCCCAGAAAATCTGCCAAATTAATCTTGGCTTCTCCTCAATAAACCCAGAAATGGTTTGTCCAAAGCTTGACCCCATAAATTGGCCCTCTTGGGCTTGGCTCACTTCGTTGTTGGGTAAATCGATCCTCCTGTAAATCCTGCTACTAGAAGTCTCCAAAATGCCATAAAAATACCTGTTAGGAAGCTCCAAGCCTCCCCACCAAATCTCAGCTGCAACTCCCACTCTTCTCACCTCCCGGAACAACCAACTCCTCTCTGCACTGTGTCCTCCTTTACACAGTCTCCTCCTCCTCTGCGCGGTCCAGAACTAGCTATGCTTCCTCTTGATGCTACTGATGGAAATTATCCTCACAAGGTGTGGAACTCCTCTCCTGAACGGGCACTCAAACTCCCCCAAGATAGAGGTTGAGATCTCCGCTTGAAGATCTCGTGTGCTAAACAGCATTGCACAATTAGCTTTCCGACTCAAGTGTGCTCTACCAAAATGACAAGAAGAAAATAGTTGAATGAATGAATAATCCAAAATGAATAGCTTGCTTCCTTTTAACTAAGCCTGCCCAACGTTCCCTTGGGCCCCACCTCAAACTGCACTGCCTCTATCTTGTACCAATGAGTTGCGCTGCCACATGTGGGACGCAGTCTCTCCTCATTGGACCCTCATCCTCCACTACAACCGCAATATTTGCCTTGACCTAATGTTTTGATCTTTAAAGTTTCCTAAGTCTAATTGTGGGCCCCAAACCCACATCCTCATAGTCAAAATGTAATAGTTAGCAGAATATCAAAAATTAATATTCTAATTAGCGGAATTGGTAATTAGGAATATTACATCTCCTCAATTTGTTGACTTGTAAAGGTTCCATATATCCACATGTGGGACGTAGTCTCTCCTCATTGGGCCCACATCCTCCACTACAGCGGCAATATTTGCCTTGGCCTAATGTTTTGATCTTTAAAGTTTCCTAAGTCTAATTGTGGGCCCCAAACCCACATCCTCATAGTCAAAATGTAATAGTTAGCAGAATATCAAAAATTAATATTCTAACTAATGGAATTGGTAATTAGGAATATTACATATCCTCAATTTGTTGACTTGTAAAGGTTCCATTACATGATCCTTCTGTTGCTTCCATTGTCCATATATCCACTATCTCAAGTGGGATCCCTTCATTTTTACAACTAAAAATATAAAAACATTATTCCATATGTTGCCCTTTTACTGCAGCAAATTCAAAAATTTGCCAATTGTTCATTGTACTCATGTTGCATTCAACTATACTATTTGTCTTTTCACCTTCTTTTTCATTTCCTTGTTGATCTGATGACAAAATATGAATACATACTGCAACTTTGCATTTTTTATAATCTTCCTTTTGTTGTCCATGAAATTGCACACCTACGATTGTGGGAAAATTCCTCAACTCCACAAGGTGTGTGTTTTGTGGCAATGCTTAGAGAAAGGGGTGTCAAATATAACTGACTCTCTCCATTCAAGCTCTCTCCTATCTAAGCTAAGGGGGGTGGTCCCTAAGGAAGATTCTAAAGGATAACTTACAGATAACAAGCTCTAGGAGATGTTTAGTAAGCCTATCACCAAGATAACTTGAAATGAAATTAGAGAATAATTTAGCAAGTATAGATGTTTATGAGCATATAAACATCAACAACATAGATCTAATAAATTTTAAAAGATATCTTGCAAGACAAATCATAAGAGACAAGTGCCTTTAAATATAACTTGCAAGAAATATATGCTCAAGAAGAAATTGCAATACTTGCATGAAATATGATTTTCAAGTTACAAGAATAGCAAGTTGCAAGACAATTGTTAGTGAATCAAAAGCACAATAGTTTATAAACAACTTTGAGATATGAGCACCAAGATGAAAATAGATCTTGCAATAGAATAGAGCCTATACTTAAAGAGAGATGGTCAAGTATGATATAACATTTAAAGAACAATTAACATGAGCATGAATGTAATATTCCAAATTAGCAGTCAGCTAATTGGAATATTAATTTTGTTAATTTTTGTCTTTTCTAATGTTTAGCAAGAAATAAAATGGAAAAGGAGGGACCCACTAATAAACCATAGGATTGCGGCCGCCCTCTGCTGCCTGCTCTACTGCCTCCAGCTGCGCGCATGGCCCCTCCGGCGTCTTCCCCGAAGGTGGCCTCTCCCCCAGATCAAGCCCAAGCCTTCTCAGCTTTGATCAGCTCCTTAGATCCTCCCCGCCCTAGGCCGGCATCTCGAAATTTGTTAAGAAGCTCGATGGCATTCAAGAGGTCTCCCTTCCTCTGACTATTCTGCACATGGTTTCCCTTTCTCTAGCTGAGAAGGGTCTCATAGGTCAATTTACTGGGCTATGGCCCTCCCCGAAGGTTGTTCAAAAATGGGTTGAGCATAACTAGTTAGACAAGATCAATGACAAAATCTCTATTCATTTCTGCGGCAGAGGTTATTTTACCTTTCACTTTGAAACGAAAGAGGACAAGGATTGGACTTTCAGGAACAACCCTTACTTCATAGAAACCAGAGGCCTCTATCTCAACAAATGGACTCCGGACTTTGACCCTGAACTTGATGTGCCAAGCGTCGTCCCAGTGTGGGTCCGCCTTCCTCACCTTCCTCTGCACTGTTGGGGGGATGACTCTGTTCGTGCGATCGAAAACATTGTTGGCAAGTTCACTGATTGGAGCGAACCAAAAGACAACATGCAAGCCTATGCCAGGATCTACGTCGAAGTGGATCTGGGTAAAGGGCTCCCTGAAGCTATCAAGCTAAAAGTTGACGATTGGACTCACATTCAGCAGCTCGATTATGAGCAAATCCCATTTAAATGCAAGGTATGTCACGAATATGGCCATTTTGCTAACAGATACTCTAAAGTTATTGATATTGAAATCCCGGATCCAGACACACAATGGTAAACCATTAAAAAAAAAAAAAAAGACCTCTTCGAACCCTAGAAGCACTAGCAACTCCTTGGCCTACTCTGCGCCCCCTCCCAAAGCACCCCGCCCCCCCTCATGCCCCTCCTCTTCCTCCCCTCAACCCTCTGACCCCTCCCAGCAACTTGTTGATCCTCCTATCCCTCCCTCCAATGCCTCTCTAGCCTCCTCCAACCCCTTCTCCTCCCTTGCCCCCTCTGAATATGATCCTCCCCTACTCTCTATCCCCTCTCAGCCTACCTCCCATCATCCCTCTCCCATTAATCTTGATCCCCCCTCTTCTTCTTCAGACCCCTCCTCAACCCAAATCACTAGAAACTCAGTAAAAGAACATGGAGTCACTCTGGAAAATCTTTAAAAAACTGGCCCTGGAAGGAAGTCATCCAAGCAACACAGAGATGAAACTGCCCAAAAGGATATAGCCCTTGGAACTCAGAACCCTATTAAAACATATATCCTAGGGAAAAATAGCAAATACTCAGGACAAAAGGAGCAAGGAGGGAAGACAAGCTCTCGCTCTACTTTCCTGAAATGATGAAAGCCCTCTCATGGAACTATAGGGGTTTAGGGTACCCCTCAAAAAATTCAGACCTAAAAGATCTAATGAATCAGGAAAACCAGATATTATTCTCCTTCAAGAAACTAAGTAGGGAGATCTTGACATGGAAACAATTATAAGCAGAATGAAGAATCATCACCCACACAGCATCCAGGGGTGCCTCAGGTGGACTTGCTACTATTTGGAATCAAAGTGTCTGGAAGCAAAAGAAAAAACGCAAAATTGGATCAAAGTGACTCTACAGAACATTAAAGAGAGCATTGAAATCATCATTTACAATATCTATGGACCCGACCATTATAGGGATAAAAATATCTGTTGGGATGCTCTAAAGACTGATATTGATAATGAAGACAGCAACAACATCATCATTGGAGGTGATTTTAACTTAATCCTACACGCAAATGAAAAAAGGGGTGGTTGTTTCAACTCGGATCTGTCTAGAGATCTGCTTGAAACCATCATTCAAGACCATGATTTGGTTGATATCGCTCCAAAAAATCGCAAATACACTTGGATCAATCGCAAGATAGGAGGGGGAAACATCATGGATCAGCTTGACAGATTTCTTGTGGTTGTCCCTCTCCTCTCTTTTTTCTCTATTGCCTCTACCAACATCCTCTCCTCCTCCGCCTCTGACCACTACCCCATCACCCTCTCCCTTGGTGATCAACCCTCTCTCGGCCCCCTCCCTTTTAAATATAACCCTCTTTGGAATGATATTCTGGAAGCAAGACAGTTAGTGCGCAATACCTAGATGCAGCATGTGGAGGGTTCTCCATCCTTTATTTGGGAAACTAAACTAAAGAAGGTCAAAATGGCCTTAAAGGAATGGGCCAAACTGCACTACAAGGAACCGGATAAGATCAAAATTGAAATAAAAGAAAAGTTGGAGGTTGTCCATAACACCATTGACTCTCAAGGGACAAATCAAGAGAACTCCAATCATGAAAAAGATCTCTATTGGCAATTATATAAAATCAACAGAAAAGAAGAGGAGAAGTGGAGAATAAAATCCAGAAATTTGTGGCTTCCGGCAGGTGACAAAAACACCTCCTTCCATAAACAAGCTACAGTTCGCAAGATTAGAAACAACATTTCCTCTATCATTGACAATGAAGGTAAAATTCAGACTGATCAAGAACTAATAAAAGTTGCAGCCTCTACTCATTACAGAGATCTGCTCACTGAAACAAAAGAGCTTGAAGACTACTATGATCTCTTAAGGCATCTGCCAAATCTGATCTCTAAGGAGATGAACAACACTTTGAAAAAAGATATAGAAGAGGCTGAAATCCAAAGTGCCATATGGTACCTGCATCCTGACAAGGCTCCGGGTCCTGATGGGTTTTCCATCAACTTCTATAGGACCTAATGGGACTTAATAAAAAAGGATTTGATCATAATGATACAGTGGGCTCAAAGAAAGAAGAAAATAGGGGGCCTTACCAACTCAACCTACCTCGCTCTTGTCCCCAAATAAAACCGCCCCTCCTCCTTCTGAAGGTTTAGACCTATCTCCCTCTGCAATTCCTCTTACAAAATTATTACCAAAATCCTTGCCATGCACCTCAAGCCCTTTCTTCCCAGTCTCATCTCAGAAAATCAAGGAGGCTTCATCTCTTAAAGGCAAATTTCGAACTCTATCCTCCTTGTACAAGAAGCTATCCATTCAAGTATGTCTCGCAAAGAGAAAGGATTCATTCTCAAACTCAATCTAGCCAATGCTTTTGATAGGGTTAGACACTCCTTCCTCATATCTATCCCCCAGAAAATGGGCTTCAACAATGACTTCATCTCCCTTATCAAATCTTGCATCTCTAGCCCTTGGATCTCCCCCCTCATAAATGGAAGGCCAGCAACCTTCTTTCAGTTCTCCCGTGGTCTTAAACAGGGCTGCCCTCTCTCTCCCTTTCTCTTTATCCTCATGACCGAATCTTTCAGCAGGGCCTTGGATCACATGCGAAGAGTTGGCCTCATCAATGGAATTAAATTTGGCAATGGTGTCAAAAATGTGAACCATTCGCAATTTGTAGATGACACTCCCTTGTTGGGCGTTGCAACTTGCATAATTGCCCACAGATTTAAATCTCTCCTTGACAAATTCATGATTTACTCTGGAGCGCTGATAAATTTTCAAAAAAGTTGCATTTATGGTTGGAACGCAACTAACCAAACCATTCACAGCATTGCACAAATTTTTGGAGTTTCTTATAAATTGAATTAGGATCACTTCAATTATTTAGGCATGCCTGTCAGCACAGGACCTCTAAAGTCTGAAGTCTGGAACATTAAAATAGACAAAATGAAGAGAAAAGTTCAACAGTGGGGTTCTTCTTGGTTAAACCTTGCTGAGCGAGTAGTCTTGCTTAAATCTTCCCTCTCATCTCTACCCTTGTATCATTTCACTCTGCTTCGTGCCCTTGCCAGCATACATCACAAATTTGAAGAAATCTTAAGGCATTTTCTTTGGCAGGGTGGAAAAAAAGAAAAGAAGAAATATAATCTTGTTAAGTGGAGGCAAGTCACACAAGACTACGAAAATGGAGGGCTCAAAATCCATTCACCAAAGCTTTTGAATAACGCCTTTGGGGGAAAGATCATATGGAGATTAATCAGTGGACAACAAGCATGGTGGAAAAGAGTTATTGAATCCAAATACCTTAACTCTCCCAGACAGCAGCTCCTTGATCATGACATTCCAAGCAGACCCTGCTCCAGAATTTGGGCCCTTCGTAAGAAAGCCATTCCCTTCTTAATTCACAACCTCTCCAAAGTCCCTGAAGGGGGCAGCAACATTACTATTGGGAAAGACAAAATTATGGGGCAAAATCCTCTCTTGGAAAGACTAGGCACTAAATGCATCCTCTCTTATTTACAGAGTCTCGATTTAAATTTTTTAAGCCAATTCTCTAAGTGGGATGAGCAAACTAATAACCGGGTTGGATGGCACTTTCCCCCTGTCCCTCCTCATTTGGAAGCAGACCTTTCCAACCTCCAAGTCTTGCTCCATGGTGTTGCTCCCTTGCGGAAAGACAACATGGATAGCTTTTGCTGGGATCCTACAGGTTCTGCTTACACCATCAAAGTTGCTCACTGCCAACTCAACAAAGATCACTTTCCCTCCTCCATGGCCAATTTGGAAACTGGTTTGGAAGTCAGAAGCCATCCCAAAGATAAAGATCTTTATCTGGACTCTCCTCAAAGGTAAGATACTCACCTCTGAAAATTTAAAAAAAAAAAGAGTGAATGGTCCATCTAGATGCCCCAACTGTCAATGTGCAGAAGGGACTGCACATCATCTTTTCGTCAAGTGTCCTTTCGCTGCTCAATTTTGGGAAGATCTCACTCCATCCTCCCAGCTTCACTTGGACTCCATCAGCACCATTTCTGATTTGATTAAAAAATGGAGGATAAATTACCCATGGGGGAAAAAGAAAAATAACTTGGCCAGAAGGGTTTGGGATACCCTTCCGTATGTGCTCTTATGGAACATATGGCTCGCCAGAAACAATATGATCTTCAGCAACAAAAAGCCTTCTTTTAGGAAGGTCTGTAACAAGACTTGGAGTCTCACTCTCGAAGCAATTGTCTCTAAAAGCAAAAGCAACATCAATGTTAGTGACCTCCAAGTGGAAGAAAGGAACTTTTTGGGCAAGTTGCTGGACAGTTATGGCCTCTTCAACCCTCCAGCCACTCAACCTCATCAAACTGAAACATGGAAGGTTCATCTAAAAGAAAAGGAATTTATTGAATGGCTGGACAGTTTCTCAAGGCCAGCTCTCTTCTTCGATGGAGCATCCAAATCGAACCTAGGCATTGCTGGAGCAAGAGGCTTTATCAAAAACGGAAATCGCAGCACTCTTCTCTCCTTCAAATGGGGTCTCAGCACCCTCTCCAACAACAAATCAAAAGCTTACGCCCTCCTCCAAGACCTCCACTTGTTAAAAAAAACATCACCAATGCAATGGTGTTCGGGGATTCCTCTATCATCATCAACATGATGATCAAAGACCACCCCGTCCGCAATATTGACCTCCACAAAATTGTTAGAAGATTTCGTAGCATATCCAAAGACATGAAAGACAGATCCTTCCATCATATCCTCAGAATGAATAACAAGCTTGCTGATACTCTAGCAAACAGGGCCTGTGCAAGAGCAGCTGGTCAAATCCTCTATAATGATGGTCTATATCTGATTCCCCTGCCATGATCTTGACTCTGCTGAGTAATCTATTTTGTTGGATCCTCCTTTCTAAATTTTCTGAACTCCACAGACCCTCCCGTACCTCCTCCCTCTTCCCTCCCGTGACCCTATCTCCTCGGGCTTGCTCCCCTGCCTCTTTCTCCCCTCACCTCTGCGCTATATATCCCCTTGCTCCCTCCTCATTCTAACATCCTCCTATAGCGTTCCCCTGCCCAGCACATTTCCCTGTTGCTGGCCATTTTCTCCACACATTCACCTCCCCTTGCTACTGGCCTTCTGCTCCGCGCATTTACCTCCCCCTATTGTTGGCCATCTTCCCCTCCTTCACGTGTCCCCTCCTCTTATATCCACCGCTCTTTGCTCCCTACCCTTGCGTTATGGCATGCAACAAAGATTGTTTTCATTTTGCAGATCTCCAAGACGAGTTCGAGCAAATTCGTGCTTAGCAAAAACTCCTTGATGTAAAACAACAAGCTGATGTGAATCTCTTCCAGCACAGGGTAACGTCTCTCCAACAACAGTTCAATGATCTCTCCAATTACTGCACCCATGCGGAAGAATTTGTCCAAATTCTCAAATACATCCTTGAGAAACGCTCAGCCCCAAGCTCCAGCTCCAACAATGTGAGAAAGGCTGGCACAGAGGACAACACGGATGCTTCAACTGGGCGCCCAATAAGCATCAACTAATCTGCTCATCTCTTCTTCTTAGCATGTCTTTGAAGTTTGTTCTACTTCTTTCTCAGTTTGTCCGCATATACTCATATCTATATTTCAGTGTTTTCTAAACAATAGACCCAAAGAAGGCTTAGCATTTTGTGATAGCTACCTTCTCTGCTGCTCCTCAGAAACACTTGCATGTAACAAGGAAACTTTTCCTCCTCTTTTTGGAATATAATTTAGCACCCGATCTTGTTAAAAAAAAAAAACCATAGGATTAATTCACTTTCCTAAAGGCACTTAGACAAATATTAGATCTGAAGTGGGGCCCATGAGGCCAACCACTCGAATGGGACAACATTCTAAGTGGCAACGCAGGAGAGGTAGTGCAGTAGACTGCGCAGTGGCAGCGCAGGGACATGCTAGCAAAGGGGTAGTGCAGCATAGGTGGGCCCAAGGGAACATTGGAGGCTCACTTGGATAAATAAGGGGCGAGAGCAGCTCATTCCTTATGCATTCAATCACTGATTTTCTGTCTAATAGACTGTAGCACGCTTGAGTTGTTTAGCTGAGTCTACAAGTGCTATTTAGCACAAAGATTTCAGAGCGGAGATCTCAACCTCTACCTCTGGGGACTTCGAGTGCCCGCTCAGGAGAGGAGATTCCATCTAGTTTTGAGAGAGGATTCACAGGAACACATTCACAGGATTCACAGAGGCCACGCAGGTAGTAGAGGGAATACACAGTCTAGTTGAGGAGAAGCGTTGGGAGAGATGGAGAGAGAGCAGATTGCAGTCTAGAGTTTGGAGGGGAGGTTAGCCACCTCCTACTAGGGTTTCTAGGCAGATTTCCAGTAGCATATTCCAGCAGTTCAAACAAAGAACTAGATTACCCAGTAGAGCAGCGTGCCAAGCCCAAGGGGGAAAATTTCTGGGGTTAGGATTTCTGGAAACCCTTCGCGGGTTTTTTTGGGTTTGTCGAGGAGATTCCAGTGTCTAATTCCTGGAATTTTCTGAGCAGAGGAGCAGCCTCAACACGCAGTTTGTTTCTAGCCAACAGCAGTAGTTCCAACAAGACAACACAAAGGAGGAGCCACACAGAACAACAGGGTCTTTGTTTGGGTTTGAGGAGTTATTTCAGCCTGTCTTATGTAGGCCAAGGTGCCATCTCCTTGAGCACCTCATTGTACCTTTTTTCCCATCAGAAAATCAATAAAATAGCTCAGATGTTTTTGCCTCATTCATGGTGTTTTTAATGGTTATTTCTGTTTTGCTGTAGTTTTAGTCTTGCATGATTTATGTTACTGTTTGTTCCCAATTTGGGATATTACAGTGGTATCAGAGCTCATATACTTGGCTCAGCTTGTGGAGCACTCGGTCTATGACATCGGAGGATAGGCAGAACATTACATACTAAAGGTAGTGGTATAGAAGCAGAGAAAGGAGGCTTGAAATCACACCAGACCAAGTAGACAACGTTCCAGTGGAAGAAGAGAGGGGAAAGGCACATATGGTAGAGGAAAGAGATGATGGGGAAAAATATTGTCGGAGATAACAATGCAGAAGCTCACCAAGAGGATAGAGGAGATGGGACAAAAGATTGTCAGAGATAACAAGCAGAGGGAAATTCCAAGGGAATTCCAAATCGGAGAAGGATCAAGCACCTCCCATCACCCACCTGAGCCTAACGTGTGAAAATTTCAATCTAGAAATCTACAGTTGCAGGGATAGATTTATTTCTCCTACTTGTTACTCTGATAAGTTATTTACATAAATCTATCAATAAACTTCGAAATAAATACTATTGCAACATTCACAATTATATATGTAGAGAAGTAAACAGTAAAGAACACTATTACCGATGAAATAGGTAACTGCACTGGTACCTACTTTTTGACGTAGCAAGAAAAACACCCGATTTTGAAAAGTGGTGATGCAGAATCAAAATTTTTTTTTTTAGCATGTTTTTGGCACTTAATTTTTTATTTTTTATTTTTTTTTTCTGTTGTGATGTTTTTTATGTCGATTTTGAATAGTTGTGGCGTATCATCACCAACGTTTTTTTTAGAGGATTGATTTTGACACTATACATTTTATAATGTCTTCTTCTTCCGTGGGATGTTTATTTTTAAGTGCATTTATGTACTTGTGTTTTAAAAAGAAAAAGAAAATATATATATATATATATATATATATATATATATATATATATATTAAATAAAAATTTGTAATGATATCTTCACTTTTTCATATAGATAAAAAATGAAAAAAGGTTCAATATTATAAAGTTTATATTTTCTACAAGTTTATGTATTGCTAATTAATTTTTCAATGCACATCAAATAATTGTCGCTAAAAAACCAATATTTTGAAAGATAGGACAAATTTTCAATACAAATAGAATGCAAAAAAAACACTTTTAGAGGCTTGAAAAAAAAGAAAAAAAAACATGTTAAATAAACTAATTTTTGGGAAAATCTTAAGAAAATAACATTTTTATTGAATTTTATGTCAAAAAATAATAGTAATAACATGTTTTTTCTACAAAAAGTAAGGATTCTTCTCATAAATATCAAAGTCTAAGCATTACAAGTAAAACTGATTAATAGATCTCAAAAATGAACTTTGTTTGCAAGCATAAGTTAAAGATCCTCAAAAATATCAACTAATACATGTTCAACATCATCTAGAACATCATTGATGGCTTTTTCCGCAACATTTTCTACTTCATTTTGGTCATTGTCATCTTCTAATGGATCTTTCATGTCTGCAAATCTTCCAAAGTGTCCCTTTCCAACCATTCCATATAATGGTGGTTGAGATTCCTTTGCTTTTTTTTCCACACATTATTCATTAAAATCCTCTTTTCTCAAACCAACTTCTTGCTTCGCATCTGAAAGGAATTCAAGAGCGTTAATTATTTGTTGAATAAATTTTCATTGCACTGGATCTTTCTCAATGGCAATGCAATTTCTTCCTTTTTGTAGGCAACATGCTAGTGTTGTACCTAATCATTAAGTACAAAAGAAATAAGTAAGAAAATTAGTATAAAGAAATAGAAAGTAAAAAATAAAATATTTAAATTTAAATTTGTATAATAAAACTTACCTGAACCTGAAATAGATCCAAAACCCAATCTCCTTCATTTGACGGCTTCGCCAGGCCTACCTTCGACCCCCGGCTGGGCAGAAGGCAATTCCAAAAATCGTTCTCCGCCCAGCCGGGGGCCGGAGGCAGGATGGGAAGCCCTCAACGACGCTACCCGGCCGACCTCTGCCAAGCCGAGGGCGATTCTCAGAATTGCCCTCCGCCCAGCCGAGTGTGATTCTCGGAATCACCCTCCGCCTTGCCGAGGGCTGGAGGCAGACCGAGCGGCACCGTCGAGGGCTGCCCAGCCTGCCTCTGGCCCTCGACTGGGCGGAGACAGGCTGGGCAGCCCTTGATGGTGCCATCGAGCTGGCCTCTGGCCCCCGGCTAGGAGGAGGGAGATTCTCAAAATCACCCTCAGCCTGGCTGGGGGCCGGAGGCTGACTGGGCGGAGGGCGATTCCAAGAATCACCCCCTGTGGGTCGGAGGCAAGTTGGGCAGCCCTCGATGGCACCGCCCAGCCTGCCTCCGGCCCTCCGTTGGGTGGAGGGCGATTCCGAGAATCACCCCCTTTTGGGTGGAGGGCGATTTCGAGAATCACCCCTGGTTGGGCGGAGGGCGATTCTGAGAATCACCCCCGGTTGGGAATCGCCCTCTGGCCAGCCGGGGGCCAGAGGCAGGCTAGGCAGCGCCGTCGAGGGCTACCCAGCCTACCTCTAGCCCCCAGCTAGGTGGAGGGTGATTCTCGGAAATTCTCAGAATCGCCCTCCGCCCAGCCGGGGGCCGGAGGCCAGCCGGGTGGCGCCATCAAGGGCTGCCCAGCCTACCTCCGCCCAGCCGGGGGCCGAAGACAGGCTGGGCAGCCCTCGACGGCACGGTCGGCCTGTCCAGCCCTCGACCGGAGGGTGATTCTCAGAATCGCCCTCTGCATAGCCGAGGGTGATTCTCGGAATTTCCCTTCGCCCATCCGGGGGCCAGAGGCAGGCCGGGCGGCACCGTCGAGGGCTGCCCAGCCTGCCTCCGACCCGTGGCTGGGTGGAGGGCAATTCTCAGAATCACCCCCCACCCATCCGAGGGTCGAAGGGAGGTTGGGCAACTCTCGACGGTGCCGCCCGACCGGCCTCTGGCCCCCGACCAGGCGGAGGGTGATTCCGAGAATCTCCCTCCACCCAGCGGGGGGTCGGAGGCCAGCCGAGTGGCGCCATCGAGGGCGAGTTCGAGAATCACCCCCAGCTGGGCAGAGGGGGCAGAGGGCGATTCCGAGAATCACCCTCCGCCCAGCTAGGGGTGATTCTCGGAATTTCCCTTCGCCCAGCCGGGGGCCAGAGGCCAGTCAGCCGCGCCGTCGAGGGCTGCCTAGCCTGCCTCCGGCCCCCGACAGGCGGCAAATTAAATTTTTTTATTTTATTTTTTTTAAACACAAACTATTTAAAAAATTTAATTTTTTTTTAAACAAAAACTATTATAATTAAAAAAATGTATTGTTTAAAAAAAAAACAAAACAAAACAAAAATACAAAAAAACAAAAAACAAAAAACAAAACTATTCAATTAAAATTTTAAAATATAAAATAACAATAAAAACAAATTAAAAAATATGTTTTAAAAAATAAACAAACAAATATGAAAAAATATATATATATATATATATATATATATATATTTAATTTTTTTTTTTTTTAATTAAAACAATTGTTATTTAAAATATAAAAAAAAACAATTAAAAAAAAAATTAAAATATGTTTTAAAATATAAACAAACATATATAAGAAAAGATTTTAATTTTTAATTTTTAATTTCTTAAAACTAAAACAATTATAATTTAAAATATAGAAAAACAATAAAAAATAAAAAATAAAAAATATGTTTTTATATATAAACAAACAAATATATGAATAATAAATTTTTCATTTACTTGTTCATTTTTAAAAATTGTTTAAGTCATATAATTTCTCCATAATTTCATGGTTCTCATGGTTCAAATATCTTGAAAACTTGAGATTTACAACTTGTCATTAAGGTTTGCACTGCGAAATTTTATCTTTAATGTTATGGTTGAAAATAATTACAATTTTAGGGTTGTTTAGAGTCAAGATATTTTATGTTTAACAACATGGATAAAAATTGTTCGAAATGATAAGCCCTTCAGACATGATTTTATATTTAACATCATCTATCAAAAAATTTAGAATTTTACGATCTTTCAATATCCTAATATGTTGTCTTTAATTCCATTGTTACAAAGTGTTAAAAGTGTGACACAATGTTTTTTTTTGTTATTCCAGCATCAACTCGTTTTGTTTTGATGGTGTTTTTCAAGAAACAATTTCGTTTTTAGCATAATTTTATAAAGAGGTGAAATTTGACCTTGAGAAAAAAAACAAATGCGTTCTGGAATACACACTTTTTGTTTTTGGGGCATTTTTTCATGTTTTTTGAGTCTTTTTGGGCTAGAGTTCCCGTTTTGAGGTAATAGTTCTCGTTTCATCGGTAACATTGTTAAAGAACATAAACTTATTTTTGGACAATTGTCCCTAGAAAAACCCAATGTGGGAAAACCAGTGTAGCAGATGAGGGTTTTACTATTATTCTTCAGCAAATGAATCTTTACAATGAATACATTGGCAGATATAATCAGAAAACACCTGAGACAAAATTCTTGGCCCCTCCCGAAAATTTCCCGAGACCCGGAAGAGCCTCTGACTTCCTCTGCATTTGTCTGCATGTCTCTCTGCACAGTCCCTGCGTTGGACTGCATCACTCTACGTGGGTTCACTACGCTGCAGCTCTGCAGTGCCTGTTGTGGCTCTCTGTGTCCTTCTATCCTCGTGCTCATTCACTGCTGGCTCCCTCTTCTCTTTCTGCTTCTGCAACTCTGCCCTGCAACTCTCCCTTTGAAATCGAATTCTATTCCTTCATAATCAATCTCCTTCGGGTACTGAGTGTATGCCCGTCTTGCTTTCCAAATGACCCTCAAGCCTTCTTTTATAATCTTCTCGTTGATGAATCAATGGGCCAAATTAGAAGTCTAATCAATGGCTAAGATTAAAACTTGATTTGATCTTCGCTCTTTAGAAGATTCAGACTTTGTCTTATTAATACCCTTTAATTATTTGATTTCCCTAAGTTTAGACTTAGGGTCTCCGTTAAAATAAATAATTAATTTAACAAGACATGAACCAAGTGGAATTTCCACAAACAGTTTTTGGGTTCTTTGGAATACTGATGTCCAAGCCTTCTTACAAAGTTTGAGACTTAGAACACTTTCCGATACTACAAAAATCAACATAATGTTGCCCAGAAGGTGGTGCCACGCACTCCACCATGCCCACATTCTTGGCTTCGGGAGCAGGAGCAGGAGCAGGAGGGCCACAAGAGCCGGAGGTGGCTCACTATGGGAAGTACTTCGCTGAGTATCAGTCTTACGGGCTAAAGTTTAGAGATGCCCTCACCTTCAACGAGTTTTTTTAGTTGAAGAATAACAACAGACCACGAGGCAGACCAGAGGAGGAGGGTACACACAGGGCAATGACCTACAACATACCATGGGCAGACTTTTCTTGCCTACATTTGATAGGTCATCGAAATGTTCAGCCAAAGATTGGGTGTAGAAGTTGGACATTTATTTCCAGCTTAATCAGATGGCTGAGGTGGAGGCCATCAAAGTGGTTGCACTGCATCTTGAGGGAGAAGCCCATGACTGTGGTCCCATGGAATGGCTACGCTGGGTCGCTCAGGAGTGACATCGTATGATGAGTTCACCCGGAGATTGATAGAGCAGTTTGATCGGAAAGATTTGAAGGAGCATTTTGTTGAGCTAACCAGGCTCAAACAGACAGGGAACCTAGAAACCTATATTTCCGAGTTCTTGAGACTTTCAATGATGGTTCTAGACTTATCTATGCCTCAAAGGATATATATGTTCATTGACGGACTGGCTGAACCCTTGCGTGGGCTAGTGAGGTCTACTCGGCCTACTACATTGCAGGACGTAGTAAGGAGAACTAGAGATTTGCAAGACGTTTTTCCGAGGGTGAGGGCTCCCATGCCCAATAGACCAGCGTTCAAGCAGAGAGGGAGGGACGTGAGAGCCCCACCCGCGAGAGGTAACCAAGGTTGAGGGCCACTGGATGATGACACTCGAAGAGATTTGAGACAGAGGAAGCTCTGCTTTGCCTGCCAGGAGCCATGGGCACCGGGTCACAGATGTGCTGGAGGGAAGGCACATTCGATTGAGGTCTTATCCGACAGTGAGGGAGAAGAGGAGTCATGTGATGAGATGGGAGGAGATGCCAGAGCACCAGGAGAGAAATCCTCCACCACCACCTCCCCCAGCAGCAGGAGGATCAGCGTTTGCACCAACCGGAGGGGTCCTTGCATCTTTGTAGGGAGTACCCAAGTACCTAATGCTGAGGGTTCGTGGGGCAGTTCGGGGGCAACGTGTCTTAGTGTTGGTGGACAGCGGGGCTACGCACAATTTCATTGATGCCCAGTTAGCACGGAGGAGAGTCATATAGACAGAGGGCTTTGATGGGTTTTCTGTGATGGTTCCAGGGACCAGGACCATGCAGTGCATGCGTTATGTCCCTGCATTATCAGTGACCATGGGAGAGTACACATTAACAGATCACTTCTTCGTGGTTGATATTCTGGACACCAACTTAGTATTAGGAGTCCAGTGGCTTATCACTCTTCGGAAGGCTACAGATTGGCAGACCCTGGAGATGGATTTTGTGGACAAAAAGAGTGGGAAGCATGTGATGCTTAGGGGCATACACACATACCCTCCTTAGACGGTTTCTGTGCATAGGATGGAGGCAGATTTCTAGAAGGGAGACATAGAGTGGGTTGTGGAGTTGAGGGTTTGAGGGTTTCAGATGCAGGTGTCTCAGGCCAACCTATGCACCCAGATGTGCAGACTCTCCTAGACCGTTACTGTACGATTTTTGGGGACATTCCATCGGGATAGCCACCGGATTGGGGGTTTGAGCACACTATTGAGTTGGAGTTTGGCATTAAGGCCGTGATCACCACCCCCTACAGGCATCCCAAGGCCTATAGAAATGCGATTGAGAGAGAAATTCATGAGCTCTTAGCATTGGAGCACATCAAGCCTAGCACTTGCCTATTCACTTCTTCGGTGGTCTTGGTGAAGAAGGACAGCACATTGCGGATGTGCATACACTACAGGGCACTGAATAAGAAGACCATGAAGAACCGTTACCCTATTCCCAGGATCGACGACTTGATGGATGCGCTGAGGGGGGCAAAGTTCTTCTGCAAGATTCATCTGAGGTCAGGGTACCACCAGATAAAGGTGAGGGACCAGGTTGTTCCCAAGACGACATTCTGAGGTCACTATGGCCATTTCGAGTTCTTGGTGATGCCCTTTGGGCTAACCAATGCTCCGACTACTTTTCGGTCTTGCATGAACCACATTTTATGTGGTGAATTGAGGAAGTTTGTGCTGGTGTTTGACGACATCCTCATATACAGCCACACATGGGAGAAGCATTTGCAACACATAGAGACGGTGTTGCGTATCCTGGAGGAGCAACACTTCTATGTCAAGTTGTCCAAATACGAGCTTGGGTTGACAAAGATGTTCTATTCCGGGCATATCATTGGAGTGAACAGAGTGAGTCCACAAGGAGAAGATCAGGGCCATTTGGGATTGGCCAAAGCCGAAGAATGTGACTGAGCTTCGAGGGTTTGTGGGTATTTGTACCTACTACTGGAAGTTCGTCAAAGGATTTTCACAGCTTGCAGCACCCCTCACAGACCTCACCAAAAAGGGGGCTTTCAGTTGGACGAAGACTGTGTAGAGAGCCTTTAACAATCTCAAGGAGGCGATGAGCAGTTATTCAGTATTAGCCCTGCCAGAATTCATGCAAACATTCGTGCTGCAGTGTGATGCTGATAGGGAGGGGGTAGGCGCAGTATTGATGCAGGGGGGGCACCCCATAGCTTTTGAGAGCCGGAAGGTACTGCCACATGAGAGATTATACCCCATCTACGACAAGGAGATGTTGGCCATCATGCATGCGTTGGCCAAGTTTCGACAGTACCTTGTAGGGAACAGGTTCCGAGTGAGGGCAGATCGCAACAGTCTTAGATTTTTCCTTGAGCAAAAGCAGCTGCAGGAGAGGCAACGTAAATGGGTCAACAAGATCCAAGCATATGATTTTGACATCAAGTATGTCAAAGGGAAGAAAAACGTGGTGGTTGATGCATTGTCCTTGAGACCAGCGTCTTTAGCCTTGATGAGAATTGACGCAGATTGGAGGGCTCAACTACTGGTGGAGTACTCCAATGACCGATTTGCATGTGAGATCCTAGATGGGCAGGTGACGGATGACCGATACAGGGTGATGGATAAGGTCATATACTACCGCGAACGGATCTTTTTGACAAGGAACTCCCACCTACGGGAGAAGATTATGCATGCAGCACATGACTCACCGCTTTCAAGCCACCAGGGATTTACCAAAACATATCGGGCCATCAGAGAGAGGTTCTCTTGGAAGGGCCTCAAGGAGTAGGAGGACGTACTCCGGCATGTCAGGGAGTGCGTAGTATGCTAGAAGAAAAAGGGAGAGTTGAACCATCCAACAGGGTTGTTGTAGCCGCTTCCCATTCCTAAAGGGAAATGGGAAAGCATTTCTATGGATTTCATTATTGGGTTGCCCATGGTTTAGGGCAAGGATTGCATCTTTGTGGTGGTTGACCGGTTGATGAAGTATGCCCATTTCTTCGCCATTTCAGCTCGGTACACTGCTTCACAAGTGGCTGAGCTATTTTTCAAGGACATCTTCAGATTCCATGGTCTAGTGACATGGATAGCCGTTTCATGGGAGGCTTTTGGCAGGATTTGTTCCATTTGGTAGGCACCGAATTGACACCCAGCACCAGCTACCACTCACACACAGATGGGCGGACCGAGATAGTTAACAAGTGGCTGGAGGGCTACTTGAAGAACTATGTCACAGTGTAGCAGAAGGCTTGGCTACGCTGGCATCACTTGGGGGAATACTACTACAACACAACATTCCACATGCCTATCAGTATGTCTCCATTTTATGCTTTGTATGTTTATAATGCACTGACTTCTGTTGATGTGATGTTTGGAGCTAGCAAGGCACCCGGGGCCAAACACTGGATCCAAGAGAGCCAAGACATACTTCGGGCTCTCAAGGATAATTTAGCCACAGCCCAAAACCAGTAGAAGTTGTACGCAAATAGAGGACGCGTGGAGAGGCAGTTTGAGGTGGATCACTTGGTGTATCTCTGGCTTCAGCCGTACAAATAGTCCACGCTAAAGCAGAAGGGAGTTGAGAAGCTCAAGCCACGTTTTTATGGCCCATATAGGGTGATCCGGCGGGTTGGAGAGGTAGCATATGAGCTGGAGTTTCCACAAGGCAGCCAGACTCTTTCATGTCTCATGCCTAAAGAAGGCTTTGGGACAAAAGGTGACTGCAAAAATGGAGCTCCCACCTACTGATGATGAGGGGCATTTGGTGCTACAGCCGGAGGCCATTCTTGATACCAGGGAGAGACATTTGAGGAGCAGAGTGGTCAAGGAGTATCTGATCGGGTGGAGAAACCTTCCAGGTGATGATGCCACTTGGGAAGGGGAGAAGATTCTGGCAGGGAGGACTATAATATTCCAAATTAGCAGTCAGCTAATTGGAATATTAATTTTGTTAATTTTTTTCCTTTTCTAAAGTTTAGCAGGAAATAAAATGGACAAGGAGGGACACACTAATAAACCATAGGATTAATTCACTTTCCTAAAGTCACTTAAACAAATACTAGATCTGAAGTGGGGCCCATGAGGCCAGCCAGGCCAGCCACTCGAATGGGACAACATCCTAAGTGGCAACGCAGGAGAGGCAACGTAGTAGACTGCGCAGTGGCAGCGCAGGGGCGGGCTAGCAGAGGGGCAGCGCAACATAGGTGGGCCCAAGGGAACGTTGGAGACTCACTTGGATAAATAAGGGGTGAGAGCAGCTCAGTCCTTATGCATTCAAACACTAATTTTCTATCTGATAGACTGTAGCATGCTTGAGTTATTTAGTCGAGTTTGCCAGCGCTGTTTAGCAAAGAGATTTCTGAGCAGAGATCTCAACCTCTACCTCGAGGGACTTCGAGTGCCCGCTTAGGAGAGGAGATTCCATCCAGTTTTGAGAGAGGATTCACAAGAGCACATTCAGGCATACGCAGTCCCTCCAGGACAGCGCAAAGGCCACGTAGGTAGTAGAGGGAATACGCAGTCCAGTTGAGGAGCAGCCTTGGGAGAGTGGGAGAGAGAGAAGATTGTAGTCTCGAGTTTGGAGTGGAGGTTAGCCACATCCTACCAGGGTTTTAGGGCATATTTCCAGTAGCATCTTCCAACAGTTCAGCAAGAGAACGAGATTACCTAGCAGAGCAGCATGCCAAGCCCAAGGGGGCGAATTTTTGAGGTCATGATTTCTGGAAACCCTTCCTGCATTTTATGGGTTTGTTGAGGAGAGTCTGGTGTCTAATTCCCGGAATTTTCTAAGCAGAGGAGCAGCCTTAACATGCAGTCTGTTTCTAGCCAGCAACAGTAGTTCCAGTAGGACAATGCAAAGGAGGAGCCACGCAGAACAGCAGGGTTTCTGTTTGGGTTTGAGGAGATATTTCAACCTGTCTTGTGCAGGCCAAGGTGCCATCTCCTTGAAAACCTCATTGTACTTTTTTCCCATCAGAAAATCAATAAAATGGCTTAGATATTTTTGGTTTTGGTTTTGCATGCTTTATGTTACTGTTTGTTCCCAATTTGGGATATTACTATGAAAATGAAATAGACAAGTACAAGAATATTAAATGAGATGCTTGCAAATAAATAATAAGCTCACTATCCAAAAATTGCGTAATAACCAATTGTATGCAAGATGAAAAAGGTTATGTGTGAGTGTGTGAAGTAAGGAGTGGTCTTGGTAAATTTTACTTAAATTCCTTCAACTTCGCAAGGACTAGTAGGGAGTTGTAAGAAGGCTAGGATGAGGAAGCAATGGCTTCATTAACGATACCCACCTAGGACTTCAAGACACCCCGCATGCCTTCGTTCCTACAAGGGACCTGTTACCCACCACTTGTGGGTAGTGTATATAGGAAAAAATTTCTCCCGGATGTTCCTCAGCTGGCAGCCAACAGCCCCTTGCAGGCACCAGATAGCTCGATGTGCCATTATCTCCGCCACTTGAGCCAGCAATGTGGTCCCTCGCCCACTTGTTATGCTTGTATGTTTGAAGGTGGGTCTCCCGCCCCGAAGGTATGGCTTTTCATTGGTATAGTTGAGTAATTTTACTTACTTGTCATGGGCACTTTTGGGCATGGATTGGTGGGGGAATTTGGCGGAAAGAGTGGGCTAGGTTTGCACTCTTGTCTCCATTGCCTGATTTCGTGGTTAGCCTTGTATCCTAGTCCTGTGGGATCTCCTTTATTAGCCATTAGCTGTAGGGTTGGCATTACATAGGAAATCCCAATTTTGGTTGTGTGGTCCTGCTTCTCAACACCATATACATCACTCCCTTCCACTCATTTTAGCCCCATTCATCTTGTTTCCCATTCAAGTCCACATGTATCCGTTGGGTCCACATAGGGTTAGCCTTCACTCGTCCACACCTTGGGTTGGGTCTAGAACAATGCTTGGAGGTTGATGTAGCTAAAAAGAAAAGAAAAAGCATAATTTGGCTACTCTCAAAAGGAAATTTACCACAAAATGCAAAAGAGGGTCAGGACATACAAATTTAGCACGTAGGCAAAAGCCAGACATGAGCTCTACTCCTTTATCATCCATGGTCATCCCAATTCCTATGAGCCCTAGACGAGCCCCCCTACATCATTAAGGAACCCATGATTGTCCCAACCCCTGGGAGACGATGAACTGTGCTACCTTAAGTGGGTATCCAAATCTTGATGGGCCTATACCACCAGTGGGTTCCCTCAGCAGTGCACTAAGTACGCTGCCAATCAAGTAATCCTTTTCGTGAACTAAGAGAGGTTGCCAAGGGTGTTACCAAACAACTTGGTGCCCCCATGCATGAACAAGCAGCAAAAATGGACGAGTATGTTTGAGGTATGATTAGTGGTTTCCTTTCCACGTTATTTGAGGAGTTGGGACTCTATTATAGAGGTCCAAACTCCAATTGATGGCCACCATATTGGTGATCTATTCACCATTCTACGGTGCGTCGAAGCTACACACAACTGGGCTAGTGTTGATCCATGTGGTTACAGAGAAAGGGCAGGGTTACCCATATGCACAGAGAGTAGCTGACAAGTACCATGGCATTGCCAAGTTTGATCCCGCCACTAGCAAGCAATTCAAGGGAAAGGCTCCAACTCAAACCTACACAACTTATTCTGCCAAGGCTTTGATTTCAGAAGCTGAAACTAACAAAATATATTGTTGCAATCCATGCTGCAATGCAGGGAGGCATTGGCCTAAATATGTTTCCAAGCGCTTTCCCACAAGATGCTTTGATGTTGGAATAGCAGAACAACATGCTGTTACTTTTGCTGCAGAAGGCCTGAAGCCCTTTTCTGCTATATATTCCTCTTTTCTGCAGAGGGCCTATGATCAGGTTATACATGATGTAGACTTGCAGAAATTGCATGTCAGATTTGCGATAGATAGAGCAGGGCTAGATGGAGCAGATGGTCCAACTCATTGTGGAGCATTTGATGTGACTTATTTGGCTTGTCTTCCAAATATGATAGTCATGGCATCTTCTAACAAGCCAAATTGTTTGACGTAGTTGCAACTGCAGCTGCCATTGATGATCACCCTGGTTGCTTCAGATTTCCATGAGGAAATGGAGGAAGCGCACAGCTTCCACCTGCTAACAAAGGAGTGCCCTTAGAGAAAGTTGCAGATGCCAGATTCTGCAAACCACCTGATCGTGATCTAATTCGATCTCTTGCCAGGGAGCAAAAGGTAAAAATAATGGTTGAGGAGAAAACTTCTACGATTCCTCAAGAACGAATAGTTCTCCCAAGGGAGAAAGATCATTTGCAAAGGTGGAATTGCAAGACCCCAATGAAAACTCTATTGGAAGTTTAAAGGGAGTTACTGAGGGCATGAACTTAAACTTTTGTAAAACAAGAATTATTTGGGAGTCAACTGCAAAGTCTCAAAGAGACAAAAGCATAAGCGCATTTCCAATTGATATTAAAAACAGGGAGATCCAGCTATTACTAGAGATAGGGTGGGCAATTTTGTGCTTCCAAGAGTTGATGTTATGAAGCTGCGTGAACATTTAAGGAGGATCTTAGAAGTTACTCTGCCTGTTACAGATGACATGGAGGCTTCCATAGAGAATGTTGCCTTATCTTCCTACGTTTATGTTAGTGCTACTGTCGATAGTGAACCATCAGATGTTGAAAAAGAAGATCCTATTAAGGCTAGCTTTGAAATATTAGCCAATAGAAAAGTGGCCACAAAAGAAGTAGGAAGTATGAATGTAGAGATAGACATATGACAATCTGCTATTTCTGATGCAAAATGTGGTACAACAGTACAACTTCTTCTAGTCCAGGTTATCACAGAAATGTATCATATGCATGGACAACTGTTAGCCTCAAATACAATGGCACTTCTAGACACTCTATTTTATAGTTGTCTATGCACAGCAAGTGAACAGCGACTATGCTTTGTGTTTGAAGCGTCAGGAAGTGTTTTGGATGACCCAGATCCTCCTTCTGGAGGAGGAGGCTTATCAGGCATATCTTAATGTAACACATGGCAACGATATGAATGTCATTTTCCTCTGCATCTGGCCAATGTCAACAGATATCAAATCACAGAACAGGAGTAAAGGTTCCAATGCAGCAACCATATCTTTGGTATGATGCCAATGATAGCAGACATGTTTGAAGAAACCAATATTCGCTGTGTTGAGCTTTGTAGCTCGAAATGTACTTCTGGTTTTGTGTCTTGAGTCTTGACTAAAAGGACCTTGATTTTCCTCGTTAAAAGCTTGCATGCCACGCTCAAAGTGTGCAAGCGAGTTGCAAGCATGTTTATATGTTGAGTGTTATCTAATGCATGTAAAGCAAACTAAATTTATGACTTGTACTTGAGTTAAAAGAAAGCTGAAGATAGAATAGTTGACTAAAGTAAAGTCACTTATCTTCAGTGAACTTGAGGAGTGTTACATCCATGAGCTGCACATATAAAGCAAACTAAATTTATGCAATGTACTTGAGTTAAAGTAAAGAAAGCTAAAGATAGGATAGTTGACTAAAATAAACTCACTTATCTTCTTCAGTTGTTAACTTGAGCAGCTAATTTAAGTTATTAACCTGAGGAGCTAATTTAGGTTAGGAAAGTTATAAATTGAGGAAGTGCTGAGGCTAAGACATAACAGCAGCACAAGATTGAGAGAGGCTTCTAACACTATGAGCATCAGCTAGTTGATGACTTGGTAGCTTATGCTCTCAAAAGTAAAGGCAGGCATGTAAGTAATTATGTATGGGCTTGCAAAAATTATGATCATGATGTCCAAAGTGACTTTCTGGCACAGGAGTTTGGGTTGCTTGGGCTGATGACATGAATCTTGTTATCCTCAGATGGTAAGACTATTGAAGCTGAGGCCGGACATGGAACTGTCACAAGACATTTTCGAGCCCATGAGAGAGGAGGTGGAACTAGTACTAACAGTATTGCTTCAATATTTGCTTGTACTCGTGGACTTGAGCACAGGATAAAACTAGATGATAACGAGAAGCCTATTCTTGGAGGTCTCAGGCTGAACGTACTATAGCATGCTATGCTTGCAGACTATATATTTATTTGGAGAGATTGCGGTGGAAAGAGACATCCAGAGTACTCAAATCTTTAGTGATTCTTAATTGGTTATTAACTAGATTTCAGGGCAGGCATTCATATTTCGTTCTAGATCGATCAAAGAGCATTTGTGCAGGTTGGGGAAATTCAATTGTCATATTTTTCCAGCCAATGATACTGCAGTTGGATTGTCTAAGAGGGTTGTGAATGCTCCACTGCGCTTGCTGGAGTCCGCAGAGTCTGGGGAGTCAAGCCAGATGCTATGACTATTAGACAGATCTTGGTTTTGTATTTCCTGGAACGAACATATCAGTGTTTTTTTGTTTTTTTGATCTGATATATGTGGCCAGAAATACAAAAAAATCAGTTTAATTTTGAGATATCGTTCGATAAATATAGCTAACTTTTTTAATTGATAGTTATAGCTGTAGAGCTTAGAGATCTACTTTCTCAGACCTCGTTACTAATCCAGAGAGTTGGCAGCAGCACTCCTTTGTTGTATCAGTGTCCACAGACACCTTGCTGAATGTAATTTCAAAGGTTTCTTCTTGTAATAAACCAAATTATGAACTTGATGAAGAGGCAACTGAGAAGGAAATCGGAATTCGTCTGTCATTTGAAAGCGAGTTTGGGAGGTCAAGGGGTCGAATCCACGATGGGCAAAGTCGAAGAAAACAACCCTAAGCAACAGAGAAAGAGATAGGGCAGGACCGATATCCATACTTGACCTACTTTTCATCAGAGTCCATTGCAATAGTGAGTCTTTCAACTCAATCCCGATGTTGGTATGCTGGAGTCTCAGATCTCCTTGCTTCAATTGGTATCAAGATAGACCAACTCCCTCCACTCCATTCAAGTATTCTTTGTGTGCACCGGGCCACCTCCTACCAACCAAACAAGAGATGAATAAAACCATCCGAAAGGATATTTACAGGAAATATGTACAAGTATTTGGATAAACCCTCAGGATGAGTTACCGAAGATGGCTTTCTATGCTGAGCACTTCATGTTGTTGAGATATAGGCTCATTGTTTGGCCCCATTACATGCTTTGCCATTGGATGCACGCACTTCAGATTCCCTTGGGTCAGATCAGAGTGGGTTCTCATAAACTGCGGATTGACACTGACCATCAGATTGCCCAGTTAGACAGGATATGCCAGTTGTGCCACCTCCAAGACACTGAGTCAGAGGAGCACTTCATCTTTCACTGCCCCATTTACTATGAGATTCATGGGAGATTCCATTGCTTGTTCAGAGGGATCCAGATCCTGTGCAACGGATTACGTCATTTTTTACAGTGCTCCCGTCAACAAGTGGCACGAAGCGACAAGTTAATAACATTGTTGCCTCAGACTCTAGATCAGTGCGGGCTAGAGGGGTCATCCCCCTAGCACAGGGACCCCTGAGTCATTACTGAATTAGATCTCTTACTACCAGGGAGTTGAGATCGCCCAATCACCACATATCACTTCTTCTCGGCAGCAGCGTAACAGAGGCTCCAGATGCTCCCCTAGCTCTCCCTCGAAACAACACTCCATCTTGAGTTTTTTGCATTTGACCTAGAGTGTTAGGACAGAGATTTAGTGGACCATTAATTTGTGCCCTCGGCACTTGGAGTCCAAGACTTTCCTCATTTTGGTTTTCAGGCATTATGTTTTTCTTGCTTTATTTCTTTTTTCTTGCTCTTTATATAGGAGACCTTTTGATACTACTCCTTGTATCGACATCATTGTACTCCGCAGTCCCATTGACCTATTTTTGTGGTCATTTGTTGGACATTAATATAATTATCTTATTATAAACAAGATTTTAAACGAAAGCCAGCAATCATATGCTCTGCTTCCTTGCAGAATAAAGGAGTTGGTTGTCATCAAGAGGGATCACAATGACGTATTCAGGAAGGAATGGTGGCAGACATTAAGGCCCGTATTTCTCGTCATGAAGAGGGAGCCGGCCGTCGAGAGGATAGTCAGATTTGCTGTTGCTTTCGCGGCGTACAGGGATGAAAGTACTGGGATGAATCCGATGCGTTCTTGGAAAAGTTCTTTGGGATTTTGTTATACTCCTCTGATGCCTCTAACAAGGTCGTTGGGTTCCGAGCATGCCAGATCTTTCCGAGGTGATTATGAGGTTACCAGATAATGCAGAAGTGAGCAATTAAGTTTGGGATGAAGTCATAGACTGCATGCAAAGACGAATGCATGATAAAGTTCCATCATCAAGGTTTATGTTGTTCGTGCTTTGGCACGCTTTGCAAATGATATTGAGAATATGAACATTGTCTATCTCTACAAAGAAGCTTTGGTTTCTGAGCAAAATGCTAGGAGATTACAAGAAGTTGGGAACACATGCTATGGAGGTTTTCCTGGGACGAATCGAAAACCTTAGAGCAATTTCGGCACCGATCCATCCGCCTACAGAGTGGACCAAGTTTATTTTTGGGCCGCTCCCCTGGTCAGAAAAGGCTGCTGTGTCTACACTTTGAAGGCGATTCCACTTTTCTCGCTGATTTCTTGCTTGAATTTTACATGCACCAAGGATCCAAACCAGATCACTTGGTGGAGAGCCTCATATTCTCATAAAAAAATCTCAGATCCAATGTTTGGGATCTAATTCAAATAAAAGATAAATAGAAAGGAGACCACATGAAGCAATTTCAGAGCAGTTAGTTCATGTTTTTATCAAAACATTTCTGTAAAACCAAATGTCCTAAGGGTCAGAGATC
Organism: Pinus albicaulis; assembly: GCA_034641835.2. NCBI lineage: Eukaryota > Viridiplantae > Streptophyta > Pinopsida > Pinales > Pinaceae > Pinus > Pinus albicaulis. The sequence goes on along the minus strand of CM076569.1, from coordinate 994,247,464 downwards.
GGATCTAGTGTCAGATATAAAACAGAGTATTCCTAGTGTCAGATATGAAACAGAGTATTCCTGCTCATATTCCAAGTTTGATTCATTCAGATAAAGTGATGCAGGGTTTGCTCCATTTGGAGGACTATGTCATCCAAAGAAATGCCACAATTATCCTGAATTTAAAAACGCAAAGTAATGCCTAAGGTTAAGATTGCAAAGTGATGCCCAAGGACTAAGGTGCACACCTGGGTCATTTTTGGCTGGAAAGGCTCCGACCTTGTTTAGGATGCATTGAGAGAATGATGTTGCCACTAAAGACAATCAAAGTCCAAACCTGATAATTCAAGTGTCATACGTGGCTGAGAAGATGGAAAAACTCCTAACTCTCTGGCAAAACCCGCAACTCTGTCTATAGAAATACCAAAAGTAAATGGTTTTTTCACTCTCCTACAAACAAAAGCTATCATAGGTCGATTTAATGATTATTCACCCAAATCTAAAGATCTAAATGAGTGGATTTAATACAATTGGACCAGATATGTTGATATTGATATTTATCTGTGCCAAAGGTTTTTTTGTGGTTCAGTTTGAAAAACAAAGACTTTAAACATGTCATAAATGAAAGATCATGGTTTTAGGGAATGGCAAGCCTCTCTATTACCTCATGGTTTCCAGGATTTGATGCTAACACAATGGTGGTAAAGCTACATAACTTCTCACTTCCTTACTGGCACCATTAAGTTCAAAAGGGCATGGGGAACACATTGGGAAGGTTCTTAAACATGGATTATGAAAGAATGGACAAAGGTATTTTCACTTTTGCATGCATATGTGTGGCAATGGATTTAAGCAAAGGTTCTCATAATCATATTTATCTGAGGCATCAAGAGTTCAGGGGGACACAGTGGTTAGATTTTGAAAATACTGCTTTTAGGTGTAGGATCTGCCATCAAACAGAGCACTTGTAGAATACATGCAATCAAGCAAAGAAAAGGATGAAAAAAAACAAGCCAAAGCAAAGAGAATGGCAATTCCCAGATCCTACATCTTCAAATTACAAGGATGAAGAAATGGATGAGACCTAGCAACATCGAAAAACACATGGAAGAAGAAGAGAATCAGAAGGACCAAAATAAGCAGACAAACATTCTCAACAACAGCAACATCAAGAGACAAAATCCTCAAGGATCTCAAATGGAGGGAGAAGAGAATCAAAAAGACCAAAATAAAACAACTCAGCAATGATCTTGATTAGTGAGAACCAGCATGAGAAAAAGAGCACAATCAAAGAAAGAAGCCCAAAAATGAGTTGGCAATTGTTTCAGCTACTCCACAAGAAAAAAGAAAAAAGAAAAACCAATTTATTTGGCCATCTGTAAATTTGTGTTTTATTCCTTTCTGGTGCTGCTGTGAGTGTAAATTTATTTTTTATTCCTTTCTAGGGCTATTGTGAGTGCTTCAAGCACATCATATGGTCCATTTGTAAATTTATTTTTTATTCTTTCTGATAGCTTTGCTACTGTGAGTGCTTCAAGCACATCATATGGTCCTTTGGGACATTTCTTGAACGCACTTGGTGCATCTACTACAATGTAAATATTTATGTACTTTTTTCTATTTTTGGGGCAATGGAATCAGAAAAACATTTAATTTTGGAATGTGACGCTTTCAGAGACATCAAGGCAGTTGCAGTATGTTAGCATCAATTCCATGGCATTGTCTTTTTTAGTGAGGGAACTGTAGACATCAGGACAGTGACCGCAATTTTGGAATGTGACACTCTTTCAGAGACATCAGGACAGTTGCAGTATGTTAGCATCAATTTCATGGCATTGTCTTTTTTTAGTGAGGGAACTGTAGACATCAGGACAGTGACCGCAGTATGTCAGGACAGTGACCGCAGTATGTTAGCATCAATTCCACAGCATTGTCTTTTTTTAGTGAGGGAACTGTTAAAAGATTGCGTCACATCATCAATAATATCATTCATTTATTCATTTGGTTTGAAAATATCATTCATTCATTCATTTGGTTTGAATACACTTGGTGTTATTTTTATTTTATTTTTCTTTAATAGAAAATTGCTGATTTTTCCATGGAAAAAATACATAAACCAACTAGAAAGAAAAAAATGCACAAGGAATTTATTGACAAAGAAGATCCAGATTAATTCGAAATACGTAAATGCAGTAGTGCTGAGGGCACTTCCTGAAAGAGAACCAGATAGGTACCAAATAATTACCTAAAACATAAAATAACCAGATAGGGCCCAAATACAGAAGTTCAGTACGCATTTACTGAAATGGAAAAATAAAAATACAACAAAAACTAACGCAAAGGCATCGGCCCAAACAATCGAAACTCGGAGGTTGAAGCAAAAGCCTGGTCCTTTCACAGGAAGATAATCTGCATAAAACAGGTATAATGTCATGATATCTCAAATTACTTGATGTGGTGCTCATTTGATATTATATATTTAAATAATGCCGAAGAGAAACACATTGTCATTTATTGTTGGCAAGATGAATCACTGTATGAGGCCTCACTGTCCTGGACCTATAAAATGGCGAGTATTATCAGCGAACTTTCCATCGTCAAATTTTGCCTCCAAGTGAATCAGATAAGCAGTGCAAATAGCTTACCTGGGATTATAAAGCATTTGTTTCGCCCCCAACCGAAAAAGAAATAGGTTAAAAGAAAAAAAACAAACAAACAAACACCAAAACACTTATGGGTTTTTATAAACTTTGCATGTACGGAAAGCTACTATCAGAAAACACCCACGTCAAAAGGATGCTGTCAGCGAAACTTCCATGGCTACTCTATGCCTCCCATGAATCAGATAAGCACTTTGAAGAGCTCATCTGGGATTATGAAGGCAATGAAACCCTAGATGAACGGTTACGAAGATATAATAACAGCCAAAAAGCAAATGCACAATGATAGAAACAGCGCAGAACTCCACTAAACTATTCCATAGATTGTTGCAGATGATTCAGAGCCATTAGGCCTAATTTATAATGAATACATTCTAGTCAGTTAGATTGAATAATGGACTCGCTTTGGATCCAGTTCAGCTTCTTCCTTTATTCTTTGTCTGATGTCTACTGTCTTTGTTGGATATCTACTGCGAAACTATCGTATTGTCTCGTTAACCCCAAACCCTAACCCTAGATAATAACCAAAACCCGCTCCATACACGTGCATGGGTCGAGAGATACTTGTATCGATTTCATACATTTCGGATTGAAATCAATATTTAATTATTAATTAACTCTATAACCAAATATCATAAATAATTAATAAAATATAAATAAATCAGAGGTATGATAAACTCATAGTCTAAATAATCTACAGAATAATCTAGAAAGTTTGGCAAGAATATGAAAAATACCTGTAGAAATTTTTGAAAATTTGAGTTATCATTTTCAAACTTCAAGATTTTGAGTGGTTTTTTTATGGTGGCCACCCAAATACCATGGGCCAAATTATTATTAATACCATGAAAAAAAACATTATTAACCCTAATATTAATATTAATATTAAAAGATTATTATTATTATTATTATTATTAGATCTAATATTAATATTAATATATTATAATATTAATATTATTAAATTTCAATTAATACAATATTAAATTTGTTATATTATAATATATATTAATATATCATGATATATATTAACTATAGATATATATGGGAGGGAATAACAAAGACATAAAAGTGATAGAGGTGGAGAGATAGGGGGAGTCACAAGGGAGAGATGGAGATAAGCTAAATGAGAGGGGAGAGAAAGAATGAAGAGATAGAGTGAGAGGAGTGAGAGAGGGAGACGGAGACACAAAGATGGAAGGGGGAGAGGAGTGAGAGAGAGGGAGGGAGATAGTGAGAGGATTGGAGGGTAGAGAGAGAGAGAGAGATGAGGGGAGAGACAGGGAGGTAGGAGAGGAGGAGACAGGGAGGGATAGAGAAATGGAGTTGGAGGGGGAAAGAGGGAGGGAAGAATAAATACATAGAGAGTAAGAAGTGGAGAGACAGAGGGAGTGACAATGGAGAGATTGTGAGAGAGTGTGTATGTTTAGGGGTGAGATAAAAAGACAAAGAAGGATAGATGGAGAGAAGGGGGGAGAGAAGGAGAGAGGGAGGGATATAGTAACATAGAGAGAGAGAGAGAGAGAGATGGCGAGAGAGAAAGGGAGAGAGAGAAAGGACGGGAGGGAGGTAAGGAGGGATGAAGAGATGGAGTTGGAGGGGGTGAAGGGGGGGGGGGGCAAGAAAGACATAGAGAGTGGGAAGTGGAGAGAGAGAAAGAGTGAAAAGGGAGAGATGGAGAGAGAGTGTGTCTGTTTGGGGGTGAGATAAAGATACAAAGAAGGAGAGATGGAGATAAGGAGGGAGAGAAGGAGAGAGGGAGGGATATAGTAATAGAGTTGGAGGGTGAAGAGAGAGAGAGAGGTGGGAGAGAAAGTGAGTGAGAGGAAGGAAGAGAGAGGATGTGAGAGAGTGGAGAGAGGGAGGGAAAGAGAGATGAAGTTGGAGGGGGAGAGAGGGGGAGGTAAGAAGAAATACATAGAGAGAGAAAGGTGGAGAGAGAGAGAGTGATAAGGAAGATGGAGAGAGGGGAGAGAGGACACCGAAAGGAAAGAGAGAGAAATGAGGGAGAGGGAGAGAGGACACCGGGAGGAAAGAGAGAGAAGCGAGGGAGAGGGAGAGAAGGGGAAGAGAGAGAGATGGGGAGGGAGAGGAGGAGTGAGGGAGGGATAGTTAGATTGGAGAAAGAGAGTGTATGTTTTGGGGGTGATATAGAGAGAGGCAAAGGGAGATACAGATAAAAGGAGGTTTGCACCTCTAAAGATTTGATCCCTCTTGGCACTTGATAGATCCAGATTTAAGATTGATCTAGGTTGGTTTAACAATATGGTTTGAATGAATCATTCTTATTTTTTAATTAAAGAGATAGTTTGAATGAATCTTTTTTATTTAAATAGATGGTTTGAATGAATGAATTATTGATTTTTAATGATGTATATGATATCTCGTGGTTTAAGGGATCACTTATTATAAGTGAATCCATATTCAGAGTTTTTCTATGTTGATTTTGTTGTTATGGATCTTGAATAAGAAAATCATTGTTTGGGAAGTCTCATTGATGCAGGAGCATCAAAGCTAAATTTTTATTATTCCTTTGTGTAATTTAGGGGGTGAGATATTTTAATTACTTTATTAATTAATTTGCTCATTTTTTAATAAATTAGGAGAGAAAACATAAATGTGAATATTATTTTAAATATTCCTTAAATAATTAAGGATATGAGTGGAGTGAATTAGGTAGATAATCTAGGGATGAGGAATTCCATAAACGGGACTTAGTTGAGTCCAAAAAAAGATAAATCTAAATTACATTTTAAGTTGAGATTTGTGTGGAGGAAATTATGGAATGGAATAAATTATATTTATGTATAAATATGTAGCTTGTGAAGGTGAGAAAAAGGAAGCGAGGAAGTGAGGAGGTGAGGAATACAGAGAGTAAGAGGAATGGTTTGAAGGGCCGAGAGCCAAGAGACCGCCCATTGTAATATTTGGCCAAAGAGTTTTTATGTTTTTATATCAGTATTTTATTTATATGGCTCCCACTCCTTCATATGTATTTTGTTGAGCTGAACATATTTGTGTATTCAATGAAGAATTTTAATTTTAAAGGAAGCACATGAGTTTTTATATGCTAGGATCTGTTAACCCAGTATCCTGGCATCATTTTGGTATCAGGGCTGATGGTTAAGGGCCTCATTTTTTGTTGTACCTCTATTAATGTACGAGTGTCAAAATTTCTTGTGCAGAGGCGGAATCGAGTTTATGTTTTTCCCTTGGAATTGTTTTTGAAATGGCACAGATGTGATTGTTGAGTCGAGTGAGTTGGGTGAATATGCATGGCTCAATTGTGGGAATGATCAGAGTTTGTGGTGATTGGAAGGAACTGTTTGAAGGACCCAATCCATTGGTGTTGCTTGGGATCCATTTTGTCGGCATGAAGGAGACTGCGCAAAGCAGTTTGCAGCTTTGAAAGCGGGTTGAGCGATGAAGTTATTGTGAAGGTACCTTTAAATTGTGCATTGATCATATGATGGATCATTGCTCAATAAAATTACATTTTGTGACCATGTGAGCTTCGTGGAGTTGATAAACGAATTGGATTGAATTGTGAGTGAGACAACAGTGGCCATTCATCTTATTACCTTTTGTGGGATATTCACGTGGTCTGTGGAGGTTTGAGCACAAAGGATTAATGGCTACAGTGATCAATTGAGAAAATCCTGTGGAGAAGCTCGTTTGGGAACTAGAGAGAGAAGAGTGCCAATGTGTAAACTGCAAACACAAAGGGCCACTAATGAAATATTCAGTCCATGCATTAGTAATCTAATTTGTGTTTGGTGCTATATGCTTTTTTTAACTGTTGAGTCTGCAGATATATGTATGCCGCCTATGAATGTATGAGTTGCAGGAGGCCAAGTTTCATGTGGAGAGATTGTGCGTAGTTTTAAAATATTGCAGTGAAGGTGTTTGGAACAATCTTGCAGGAGAGAGTAGTCTTAATATAAGATGGTGCGTGGCTTTCAAATGTTGCAGTGAAGTGCGTTCAGACTGATTTGGGCACGAGAGAGCAGTCTTAATATACCACGGTGAGTGCGGACAGGTTGAGCATTTGTGTGAGCGCAGGCAAAGACACCATCGGAAATGTGTTGATGCATTGGAGGCTTGGAACGTGCAGCATATCTAAAGCTAAAGTCCGTTACAGTAATAATGCTACAGGCAACGTGTTGAGGGGAGTGGTGGTGTAAGTCCATTGCATTGCCAAATCGTGGCATTGTGATGTGGGCGTGTGGTTTTAAATTCGTGGAGTCTTCGCAAAGATTAAACACAGCCCGTGGGGTCAAGGTGATGGTAACATTTGCTATATATCTTGTAAACAACGCATTCCAATATATATATATATATATATATATATATATATATATATATATATATATCTTGTAAATAGCGCACTCCAATATAACGTAGTCAGTTTGACATCGTAGATTTTGATTGCAATACTTTTGCTTCCTTATGTGACTATTGTATAGATCGTAGGCTCAAACAAAAAAAAGGCAGCAACGAAATTTGATTCCTTTGGTTTCTCATGAGGTATGCTGGCGGTTTTGCTTAAGTGGACTCCAAACATTAACTTTGGATTATCCATTATTAATAAAATGGTCCCTAAAAGAATCCATTTATTATTGAAACGTGGAGATGACATGATGCTGCGACATATAAATATTATGTGTTAATACAATGGAGTATGTAATTGCACACTAAGTGGCAAAGAACGAATCAATTGCATCAAGTGAATATTAACCTGGGTCTTAGTAAAATTGAATATTTTACTTTGAAAGTAGAAATTTGCTTTCTAAAACAAATTTTGGAAGTCAGTCATATCAAGGCACTTAAAAAAAGGCATGTGTGGGGCTTGTGAAAGAGGTGTGGCTCCAGCAGAACATTCAAGGTATGGATCCAGTATTTCCATGGTACCATCTTCCAGCGTAAGAAAAGGTCACTGGGATTGATCGAGGTAAAGTTTTTACAAATAATTCATGAACGGTTTTTTTTGGAGAATGTAATCTTGAAAGGATATTCGGTTACATTAAGATTTCATGTTTTCAAAGCAAGAATTTGAAAATAAAGAGATTGAGATAAAGGAACTTGGCTTAAACTAAGGGGGGAGATTGTGCGTACTTTGAAGGTTTCTAACATTATTTGTTGGAAAAATATTTATGTTAGAAAATTGTTGGTTAAAGATTTATTTGTTGGCGAGAGAATGGACCTTGCACATTCAAAGTAAATCTGTGGAGTCTTGAATGTATTCCTAAAAGAACACGCAAGGGAAGGGTTGGATCATTTCAACCACGAGAAGATTCAAGGTAAGTGCTCATTGAATGAATCAATATTCATTGAGTAGAGGTATTTTAAAATTTGGATGATTAAATTTCCTTGCCATACTTGTTGCAAATGCGGAAGTATAAATGAATGGAAAATGAATGGGAAAATGTGCTAATCTTGGGTGATATAAAGAGAAACATGCATTTTATGTGAGAGGGTTTATTATGCATAATATGGATTCTTTGTAGTTTTGGTGAAGTCATTTTGGAACAAAGCTTGTAGTTGGAAAAAGGAGAATTATTTTGATTTTTGATTGAAAATATAATTGTTTGATGTTGTAAATCTTTGTTTTACCATCATGTGGCGGTATCTAAGGAGGTGATATTCAGGATGGACGTGATGTACAAGTTGTACATTATTCAACGAAGAGGTTAAAAACATGTTCTATGTACACAGGTGAAGAGATGTGAATTGATGTTGTATGGTGCATAAAAGTGCAGGGTAATGTTTGCATTAAGATGACGAGCTTGTGGGAGTGCGAGTATTTACAGTGACAAAGACGACACAAAAGAATGGAAACCAGAGAATTGAGATTGCAGAAAGAAAGGTTTACTAATAATCTTAATAGGAGCATGAGGTATGATAATTCAGGAAGGTATTTTTGAACATTGAAGATTGAATGGTTTATTATTTTCACCTTAAAATAAATCTTGAAAAAACTAAATTTCATTTCGACTAAAGACTTCAGAATCATGTGAAATGATGAGGGCAACTAATGATTTTTCATAAGAATGAAGTATGAAAGGGAGTGAAGATTTTACATGTATTAGGGGTGTATGTTGTTGGAGAATTGTAAACTTGAATTAAGTCAAAATACCCACTATCATTATTATTGGGGCAAAGCTTGAAGTCAAAACAAATGTTAGAGTCAAATGAAAGTTTGGATAGGTTGAGTTAAGATTGAGTATCTTCATCCAAGTTGAAGAATTGGTGTAAGTATGAAGTCAAAGAGTCGTAAGCGAAGTAAAAAGTCTTAATGTAATGGGGTGCATAATCGGCAGAGCCCGACACCCAAAGAGTCGGTCATTGTAAACCTTGAATTACTACAGTTGTTATTTTGCAACAAAGAGAAGCAAGAGGGTTTCCAGATATTGGTTCCAAGATAGAGAACCAAGAGAAGCCAAGCGTTCCAATATAGAGAACCAAGAGAATCCAAGCGCGGGAGGAGAACTTGCATTTTTTATGAATGGAAAGTGTGAAGGATTGGTGGAAGGAGAATTGAATGAAATCCACATGTGAACATATGAAGTTCACCAAGGAGGAGAAGATGATTGTTGATAGTCATTTCTGAAGATATAAAGACCACAGCAGAGGGAAGAAGAAGGAAAATTCCAAGGTAAGTGGCATATGTGAGCAGTTGACAGATGAATATTATGAGTGGAAGAAGGCTGAGATAACAGTTCACCCTGAATTATTAATGAAATTGTTGCAGAGAAATGTGGAAGACTAGACACATGGTTGGACCATGAGGAAGAAGGTAAAGTGGCAGAGGCTACACGCAAAGAGGGAAAAGCAGGTAAACATACAGTTAATGAAAGAGTTGAGGAAGCTCGAGCAGATGTTGAGGTGTAAAGAACTCAGAGAGGTTGAGTTAAAAGTGGATGTTTCCATTTGTGGCCCAGAAAAGGGTGAAATTCTGGGTGAAGAGATCAATGAGGAAGATCTCATGAACTATTGGGATAGTTCAGAGGAGTCTGAAGATGTGTTAGCAAGAGAAGCAAATGAGGCTATGAAGCCTTGCATTTTAAAATCTCATAGTTTATGTATGTTTGCAGGATGTGCGACAGATGGTGGACAATTTGATGGAACTGTCATAGATATGAAGGAAACTTTTGAGGTGAAGTCTGGTGGAGAATTCCTTTCAGAGGATGAAGGTACAAATTTGTTGCAGCAGGAAGAAATCATAAATGAATTCTTGTTTGGGGTAAGACAACAAGTTGAAGCTGTTATGGAGCAGAAGCAAAATGGAAATGTCGAAGAGATATTCCAAGGAGGTAAACAAATGTATTTTTTTAGTGAATTTGCTAAGGGAAGTTTACAATGTGATGATGTTGAAACCAAGACAACTCAGGAAGATTGCCAGAAGAAGGATGAAGCTGGGAATGATGGTTGTGATAAAGTGCTGGATATATTTCATATGGAAATCGAGTTCTTGGAACGATGGCTTAAGGAACCTGATGGAGAAGTAAAACTTGCAGAACCTGATCGAGAAGAAATTACAGTTACTATACATGATAGAGATGAAATGTTTATAGAGTTGAATGAATGTTATAACTTTTCAGATAATGATGTAAGTGTATGTACGGAAAGCGACATTAACGGATATGATGTCGAAGTCAGAGAAGTTGAGCATCACGTACAACAAGGGAGTTGTGTCCATAGAGACAAAAAGGAGATAGAAATATTGATCCAGCAGGATGAAGATGGAAGCAGCCAACAGTTCGTAATAGAATCTATTGAAGTCCAGAAAGTCGATGATGGGAGATTGATGCCTGAAGCATCGAAAGAGACCAAAAGGTCTAATCTTTTTAAAACTAACAGTTTGTTGGTGAATGCAGGTACAACATCGGACGAGAGAGTTGTTGCTATAAAAGCAATCAAAGAGTATAGTTGTAATCAAGAAGGAGTTCTTGATTATTTTTCATTGTAGAAATTTGAGTGTTCAGCTCAGTTGGAAACGAAAGAATTCGACAAAGAGGAATTACTCTGAGGAACTGGCAAAAGAAAGTGTTGGAGGAGCCGATGGAATTCGATCGACAAAGTGTGTGATGAGTTACCAAATCGAGTTAATACTTCAAAGGACCAGCGACAGAACAAAGTTTGGAATCCTGGCGGGAGCAAGTCATAAGGACTTGTAGCTGTCGCATTGTTACAGAAAAACAACAAACCTCATAGACGTGATTCTATGGAAACTTCTCTACATGGGGAGTCTAATGCAGGAGCATCAAAGCTAAATTTTTATTATTCTTTTGTGTAATTTAGGGGGGTGAGATATTTTAATTATTTTATTAATTAATTTGCTCATTTTTTAATAAATTAGGAGAGAAAATATAAATGTGAAAATTATTGTAAATATTCCTTAAATAATTAAGGATATGAGTGAAGTGATTAGGTAGATAATCTAGGGATGAGGAATTCCATAAATAGGACTTGGTTGAGTCCAAAAAAAGATAAATCTAAATTAGATTTTAAGTTGAGATTTGTGTGGACGAAATTATGGAATGGAATAAATTTTATTTATTTATAATTATGTAGCTTGTGAAGGTGAGAAAAAGGAAGCGAGGAAGTGAGGAGGTGAGGAATACAGAGAGTAAGAGGAATGGTTTGAAGGGCCTAGAGCCAAGAGGCCGCCCATTGTAACATTTGGCCGAAGAGTTTTTATGTTTTTATATTAGTATTTTATTTATATGCCTCTCATTCCTTCATATGTATTTTGTTGAGCTGAACATATTTGTGTATTAAATGAAGAATTTTAATTTTAAAAGAAGTGCACGAGTCTTTATATGCTAGGATCTGTTAACCCAGTATCCTGGCATCACTTGTCTCATCAAAAAACTCATTGAGATTGTTCACCTTTAGATTGTTATCAAATTGATGACAAATAAATTTATACACTGCACATTCTTTGATAAAATGCCATGATGTTTCTACCACATCTCTACTCCAAAAAATGCAAGTTCATTCTTCCCGATCTTCTTTAGGGACCACCCATCTCCCAATTTCACATCTTAGATGATGGGAGCTAGTCCTCAGCTGTGCAATTAAAATTTTAGCTTTTCCCTTGATTGAGGAACTCAAATACTCTTTATCATCATGTTTCCACGTTGAGTTAAATTCTTTGACATAATATGTTTTTTTTTTGCCTACCTGCTTTGTTCACATGGCTATCTAGAATTTTTCTAACACCCACTTTTTTATCTCCTCCTTAACAGGAAAATCATGTAAATTTATGTCCCATTTGCCCAACCACTTTCTATTTTGTGATCCAGACTTATGTAGGAACAAAATACAATACATAAATACACATAAATGCAGACATGCAACAGAAATAAGACATCATTTCATTAATATCTCATAATGAAATATGCTTACAGACATAATGGTAATAAACTAACTAGGGCATTGGTAGCTTATCTCTAAGAAGAGATGTGGAATCTACATGCCTCTGAAATGTGTTACGATGAGGCTAAAATGCCTATTTATTATTGTGAATCAATGGAGAACCCTAAAAATCCAAAAACCTAACCCTAGGAGATGAAACGTCAGACTATGGGTCCCGTCGAGGTAAATCGGTACATCAATTTCCCAGGGTCGTAACTTTGGCATACTATACATCGTTAGAAAGATCTATCTGAGGACTACAACTGTTGATAGAGAATATTAAGTGTCTAACTTATATGGTCCGAATCTTTCATGCCCAAGAAATGTCGTTTAGGGCCTCAAAACGGCTCTAAAAGTTCAGAACTCGAAAAACTGCCAAAAATAGTAAAATGTGCTACAATTAAGGAAATTGAAAAACTGAAAGAAACAATGGTGGGGGTCCAAGTGGAATAGGTGGGTGGCCACCAATATCCACCTATATCATTCCTCCCCCCTTAGGAAGAAATGGTCCCCATTGCGTTGAGTTCCTCCATGAGATGAGGAAATTTATGTTGAACTTGGTCCCTGGTGAGCCACTTGCCCCGGTGAAGGAGTTGGCCTGCTTTGACAACTTGATATATCTCGATCCTCTGATTGCGGGTGTTCTTCATCTGTGTGTCCATAATCCAATTAGTTGAGGCTTGTTCCATGCAATCTAGATTTAACTTTGTTGGTGTGAGTTGTTCTGCCATGTCGTATGTGTCCAGTAGAGGTGGAAAGTAGGATTGAAGGCGGTCCACGTTGAACAGTCAGTGTAGACCAAAGAATGGTGGAATACTGAGCTCAAAGGCATTTTCCCCTACAACCTTGGTGATGGTGTATGGCCCATATTGGAGCGGGCGAATATTGCAGTGGGGTCCAGCGAGGCGCTCCTTCTACAAATGTAGCCACACTTTGTCACCCACCTGGAAGTTGTGTGGCACCCAATGCTGATCATGCCGCTGCTTGTACTTAGCATTGGCTCTATCCAGTATGTCATGAACCTTTAGCAGATGTGCTAAATGCGCTCAATGAAGTTGTTCTCCTTGGCTGCTTTAGACAGGACATGAGCCGAAAAGGCCTTAGTAGCGGCAAATGGCATGGTTATGTCAATGGGACATAGTAGTTGGAATCCCAAGCCCACCTGAAAGGGGTTATGGTCGGTTGAGCCGTGGAGGGCTCAGTTATAGCTATTTTGTACATAGGGAAGGCTATCATCCCATGTGCGTGGATGCTTTGAGTTGTACATGCGCATAATGTGTACAATCATCTTGTTGATGACCTCTGTCTGGCCATCAGTTTGGGGATGGAAAGTTGTGGACTTAGTGATCTTGGTGTCCAACATTAACTAGAGGCTAGACCAAAATGTACTAAGGAACTTGTTGTCCCGATCTGAGATGATAGACTATGGGATCCAAAAGTGTACCCACATGCATTCAAAGAATATTTTAGCAGCGGCTTCTGCTGTGATATTCTTCTTGTAGGCCGCCATAATGGCCATCTTCAAGAATCTGTCGACGACCACGAAAACACAGTCATTGCCATGCTTAGTAGAAGGAACGCCCGACATGTAATCCATGGAGATGGATTCCCAAGGTCAACTAGGGGTAGGCAGCGGAGTATAAAGGCCTTGCTTCTTGATGGTCGGTTTGGAAATGGCGCAAGCAGTGCAAGATTTGATGTACTTCCCGACATCCTATCGAAGGTTTGGCCAATATAATACTTCTACAGTACTACCACTATTTTCTCGACCCTGAAACACCTAGCGACCTGACTATAGTGTGCTCCCCAAATCATCTTGGCACACTCGCTTGAAGGAACACAAAGGTATCCCAGGTGACATAACAGTGCATCCTGGAGGTGGAAATTTGGAGCTCAGTTACCCTCCAAGAGAATTTTGTAAGTGTGGTTGAATTCTGGATTGCTCTTGTAGAGTAGCGACCAATCAGAATTCATGTGCCCATAAGAGTTGAGCATGGTGGTTACGATCAATGGTCGGCTGAGGCAATTTGCAACATTATTGGTGCTGCCCTTCTTGTACTTGATGTTCAAATAATTTTTTTGCAGATATGTGGACCACTTCTAATGGCAATTGTTCTGAAACTTCCCTTGTGTCTGTATGAATTGCAAGGGTCGGTGGTTTGTGTGGATGACCTTTTGCTTCCCCAAAATGTAATGCTTCCATTATCGGCAAGCCTGCACAATGGAATACATCTCTTTGTCATAAGTGGGATACTTCCGAACTGTGTCAGATAATGTCTCACTGTGATATGCCACTAGATGCCCCTGTTGAGTAAGAACTGTCCCAATAGCATAGTCATAGGCATTTGTCTCGATCTCAAATGGTTGTTGCAAGTCTGGTAATGTGAGCATTGTGTCAGATCAAAGGCGATATTTTCAACTCTTTGAATGGATTCTATTGAGATTCAGACCAAAACAATTTTTCTTTCACTCCTCCCTTGGTGACATTACTCAAGGGCCAAGTGATATGAGAGAATCCCAACATGAACCTGCGATAGAAATTAGCAAGACCCAGAAAGTTGCGGAGCTCTGTTAGAGTGGTTGGGATGGCCAATCCCGAATGACTTAGATCTTGGTTGGATCCACATGCACCCCCTGTCATCAATAATGTATCCCAGATACCGAAGCTGGGTCATTCCAAAAGTGCACTTCTCCAAATTGGCACACAACTTATGTTGTCGCAATGTTTGGAGGACCTGTCAGATGTGGTGGAGGTGATCTTCCTAATTTTGGATAAAGATTAATATGTCATCCAAGTATACAACTACAAATGAGTTGGTGAATGGCTGCAATATGTCATCCATCAGTCTCATGAAGGTTTCAGGAACATTTGTTAACCCGAAAGGCATGACCAGCCATTCGAGTAGGCCCTCCTTGGCTTTGAAGGCAGTCTTCCACACATCGGAGGGTTCGATTAGTACCTGGAGATACCCAACTTCAAGTCGATCTTGCTGAAATATTTCCCCCCCTTGAGTTGGTCCAGAAGATCATCAATCTATGGGACTAGGTACCTATTCCGAACAGTGATCTTGTTCAGTGCCCGATATCCAATACAGAGTCTCCTAGTCCCATCCTTCTTCTGCACCAACACGATCGGGCTCCCACAGGGTGATGAACTCATTTGGATATGACCTTTCTGCAGTAGCTCATGAATCTGCCTCTTGATTTCATCGTTCTCCAGAGTAGAGCGCCGATAGATTGGTCCATTGGGCAACGACGCACCTAGGGTCAAATCTATGAGGTGCTTGACTTGACAGTGCAGAGGCACCCCTGCTGGTCACGTGAAGATGTCCCCATACTCCTCCACAACTTTGTCCATTGTTGTTGTCATGGGAAGGAGCCTTATTTGGAGTTCGTGGCCACAATATTATTCTTTCCTGGATGGTGGATCATCAAGAAAACAAATTTCCCGGTTTTGGAAATGAGCTTACTGCATTGTTTTGCTATAACCAAAGAGATGGTGGTAGGCGGTGCTACCTCTGGTATATTGTACAACTTATTTCCCAAAGTAACAATAAAAGCACAAGGTCGTGACTCATATACAACATGTCTCTTCCACAAGTATGGTTGGCCTAATAATACATCACAAACATCAAGAGGGGAAATGCCACATAATACCTCATCATGAAGGGCTTGATGTTGTAGGGAAGGTGACATTGTTGGCTGACGTGGAGATCTCGTCCTTGGTGAAGCCACCCGATGGTGTACGACTATGGATGTGTTGTGGTCGGCAAGCCCAGCCGCTTCATGACCTCTGCTAAAATGAGGTTCTTTTGGCTCCCGCTGTCAATAATGAACTGCAGTGGGGAACCCTTTACCCACATCTGGGAATGGAAGAGGCACCCCTCCTCCTATGGATATTACGGTTCCTCCTTTTGGATCTTCGTGGTGGCAATGGTGGCGTTGGGCTCAACATCGATAATTTGCTTCACTTTGTCACTCCCCTTGTCGGGTTTTGATTTAGAGTCAAAGCATACATCTGATTCAGAAGCCTTCAGCTCAGCCACCAGTGACTGCTTGGCGCGACACTCACTTGTGTTGTGAGTGGAGCTCTTATGGAACTCACACCACGTTCCCATGTCTTTCTTTGGCTTCGCGGTGTTTTTATTTTCTTACAGCTTTGGCGGGTTATCGTGGGTCGCCCTACCTTGGATTTTTCCTTTGTTCTACGGTTTGGGGGCACCTTTTCCTTGCTTCTGATTCGCAGATTCAAAGTCTCGCTTCTTTTTTTTGAACTTCTGCTCAATTTTGGTAGCATACCGGTATGTTGCACCAAGCGAGGAGATGTCGAGGAACTCCATTTCCTCCTGAATGTATCTGTGCAGACAATTGCGGTACTTCAACACCAAATGTTTCTCTGAATCTTTAATACCCAATTTTGTGCGCAGGGTATGGAACAAATTCGTCAACTCATGCACATCTTGATCCCTTTGCTGCCATAGAGTAGTCCATTGCATGTAGTTGTCCTCATAGCTCCCATGGGATAATATTGTTCCTTGATGGCGTCTTAGAAAGAATTCCAAGTGGGTGCGGCGGAAAACAGAGAGGGTTCCCTCTTGTCCTTTTTCTCACAATTGTTTTCTCACCATTCCTTGACATGGGGGGCAGCTTTGAGGAGTGCAAAAGAAATATTTTCTCGGTTAGAAAAGCCATGAACCGAGAAATACCCTTATAATAGATTCAACCATCTATCTACGATGTCTGCGTCTATTTGGCCCTCAAATATGGGAATGTCAAAGTTTACTTGTACCTTAAAAGGAGTTGCGCCTTTAGAGTGGCTGTTGGATGCAAATGCGTTGTCGGTGGGCAGTCGTTGAAGAATCTAGGCAAAGCTATCCATAATCACGTTCCTTTATTTCTTGAGGGCCTTTTTGAGCAATATTTTGATAGGATCTCATGCTCCCTCATATTTCTTTTCGTCCCCCATGGGTGGCCGTTGGGGTTTGCGAGGCTTATCTTGCAAAGGTTCAACCAGATCGAGCCTTAACTCCTTATACCCCGACCTCGTTGGGGACATGCAAAGAAGGATCGAGAAAGAGTAGACCACTCTGATACCACTAATACCAACAAAAATAAAACTTCATTTCATTAATATCTCATAACTAAAATATGGTTACAAACATAATGGTAATAAACTAGATAGGGCATTGGTAGCTTACCCCTGAGAAAATATGTGGTGGCTACATTCCTCTAAAATGTGTTACAATGAGGCTCAAAGGCCTATTTATTATTGAGAAACAATGGAGAACCCTAAACATCCAAAAACCTAACCATAGGAGATGAAACTGCAGACTATGGTCCCCGTCAGGGTAAATTGTTACATCAATTTCCCAGGGTCGTAACTTTGGCATACTATCTCTGTTTAATGCACATGATACATCATTAGAAATATCTATCCGAGGAATACAACTGCAGAAAAATAATATTGAGTCTTTAACACACATGATCCAGACCTTTCATGCCTAAAAAATGTCGTTTAGGGCCTCAAAACGGCTCTAGAAGTTTAGGACCCGAAAAACTGCCAAAACGAATAAACTGCGCTACAATTAAGGAAACTAAAACACTGAAAGAAACAATGGTGGGGGTCCAAGAGGAATAGGTTGGTGGCCACCAATATCCACCTAGATCATTTTGTTTCATCCATGTATTATTCTGGTGATTTATCTCTTATTCAACAACCAATTTGGGCCATCAGTGCTTACCCATATTTTCAACCTTCTTCAGGTAACTTAGCAAATGAATGATCATTTAAGCCTTAATTAGAAACATACCAAACTCATCTAAAAGGATATCCTATGGGACTGTTGATTTGACTTTGAGGTTACTTGTGATTAGGTGCTTTTGAATTCTTTCTATTTGTTGCCATTTGTGGCTTGACATGTTGCTCCCTCATATTTTGCAACCATAGAGGGTAACTAGAACCACTAATAAACCAAAGGGAGTTTTCTTAGTCTTCCAATCCCAAAGTTCTTCTTGTCTACGCCTATTCTAAAGAAGGTACAGAGCTTTCCACCCTCCTTCGATTCTCTTTGATTTACATGTCTCCTAGCTGAGCATATAGTGGAAATCAATTCCTAGATACTTGCACTCATCTACAACCTCCAAGGGGCTGTCCTCAAAGAGAAAAGTAACATGTTGTTTCTAATTTTTCAAAGAAAAAAATCATGACTTTAATTTTCTTGGTATTTACTTGCATTCCCGCATCTTGAAAAAGGAGCTCCAGAGCTTTCAAGTGTTCTCTCAAACCTAGTGCATTTTAGCAATAAGTATAAGGTCATTGTGAAAACTTCATTTATTACAATAACTAGAAATTAATTTCCTAATTGTTAATTTTATTTAACAATTTATTTGCAGTTTGCTACGACAAATACCAAATAATTTACACTAATTTTCACAAATAAAACTACGGAAATAATAGTGTTGAAAACTGAGAAAATACTAGCACACACACACATAAAAATGACACTGTTATTTTTGGACAAATGTCCAACCGTTATTATTATGTAGCAGTGAAAATCTAATTACAATCTATGGATGCCCAAGTGGCAATCCAAACAGCAAGAAAATCTGAGAAAAATTATTTTAAGGGAATTACCCTTCTTCTACAAGCGACCTCGACACAACTTCCTTTAGAAAACTCAACAACCTAGACCCGTTGTGTCAGCCTCTGAGTTTCTCTGCACAAACCCTATGACGTCAAATCCCTAAAATGCCTTTGATGAAGTCGTTTTGCCTGTCTCTGTTGAGGAAATTGCCTCTTCGGCACTCTAGACCCTTTCCTCGGCCTCTAGAACTGAGAACAGATTTCTCTCCAGCGAAATCGAATTTCCCTCTGAAGCTGACTGTGTAGTTCTTTGCGCTGCCTCACTGGGAATAACTTGGCTCCTTGTTTTTGCCTCTATAGATGTGGAAAACTTCCTCTGAATCAATATCCCTGCCCCTCACACACTTCTTTGATCTTTGACGCTCTCGCAACTGACTATTTCTACTCTGGAAACTAGTGTAACACCCTCCTCCCACATTTACCCAAGTTAACCGGTCTGTTGGGGTAAACATGTGATGCGAGGCTACTATGATGTGATTCAACCTCCTAGGTCACCTTAAGGAAGTGTAACCGACATAACACAACCAATCTAACCTTCCACACATACTGCAGAACCTTTAGGAGCCAACCAACCCTTCTAGGTGGTTAACCCTTGAGACAACTCATCATTTGACTGGCCTAGACCCTTATCCACTCCCATGACAAGCCCTATAAGTGACTGAGGCCTTCCAGTTGTTCCCACAACAAGGCATGATAGTGACTATGGACTTTTCTGGCTTTTTTTGTGTTAGTGACGCCGAATTGTGTGCCACTTTTTCAGGCCCATGACTCAGGCCACTACCCAGAACTTCATGAAAACTTCAGAAATGATAAATAACATGGGAGCAAAGATACTAATGCAAACTTGGATACAAATACTTGATCTAACCTCTACTATCCATGGCATGCATTTTATCAAACATGTCACAAATATGTAATATACAGGTCATAAAATGATATCTGAGCATAGGGGCCTCATACTTGTCTGAGAATCGTAAAGAAACATTGTTTCCTTATCGCAATAGCCGCATTAACATTTATTAGGACATATATACAGTGTATATTCATTTTCTAATCAAAACATGATGAAAACCATACATCAATTCTGTCATAAAACATACTCAAAACCAACATGTAACAAACAAAAATAACAAGAATATAACAACTATAAAATCCTCATATAAACCAATACATTTACACATAAATAACAAGGAGAAGAAGTTATTTTTAATATATGCAAAAACCAACCAGTTATGGGACTTACACGAACCACCCAACCATAGATTGGTAGAACCAAATATTTCTTTCAGCCAATCACCCCCGTGCCATATTCCAAGAATGAATGTAGGACTCAAAACCAAACAAAACCAGGTTTCCTCAGGCTTTATCGCAATCCCCACTGAATCACTAAGCGCTAAAAAAATATGAATGCCACTAGATTTCTCCAACAACAATGTCAGTAATTTTCCTACCACCTAGTCTCTAGGATTTACCGTATATCCCGCCATTCACCGGTTGAGGATTCTCAAGCCTAATCGAGACTCCACCCGCCATGCTTTTCCGTATATCCCGCCATACATCGGTTGAGGATTCCTAGGCATGATCGAGGGCACACACCTCTAGGATATATTGTATATCCTGCCATTCACCAATCGAAGATTCCTAGGCCTATCGAGACACACAAAAACTGGCTTTATCACAATCCCAATCCAGTTCAGGGATTCTTAGACCATGTGCTATTTCTTTCAGAGACCACCTCACTCAGTTTTGAAACCATCCAGCAAACCAACTTAACCAAATATAAGAGAACCCATCACAACATGGCTATCCAGAAATGGCAAGGCTAGGCTAAAGAACAATTTCACACCTGGAAATTTCCATTCCAATGATAGCAAGAGAACCAAATACACACATGCATGTACCATGCATTCCAAATATAGCAAGGAAATCATGCAAGAAAATCGACACCTGCAAGTAATCCCACTGTAGTTGCTTGATCTTGCTCTTCCTTGCTTTATCATTGTTTTCCTTTGCCTCCTTGGTCCTTCCTTTTCTTTCCTTGATCCAATGCTAGAGTGCTCCAATAAATCTCTAAGTGTCCAAGAGTGTGAGACAGAGAGAATACCGAGAAAGATCCAAAACTGAACTGACAAAAGGTACAAATTGATCCTCATAATCCTTTTATTAATGAGGCCTTTATTTTCTTCAAATTTCCATTATTTTCCTTCATTTTCCTCCTCACATGCAACCTCTAACCTTTCACCTTCCTTTCCTCCTATTTTCCATTATTTTCATAAATAAATGCCAATAATGCCACTTTTCCTTTCCAAATCATTTTCCGTTGTCTCTGCTAATTTCCTGAGCCATAATAAACCAAATGAAAACCCACACTAAGATGTTTTTCCCAACATTCATCTTGGAACATTTGTCCCATGACCATGGTTATTATTTTGACTTTATTAACTTTATTTAGATGATTTTTTTACCATGGTTATTACAGAACCCTCCCCCTTGGGGGAACACCGTCCTCAATGTTCAATGACACCTACAACCAATAAGACTGTTGAAAGCAAAACATACCTCCCATGCATATTCATAATTTAGCTCGTTGCAGTATTTACAATGATCATCTTGCTGAGAAGAAAACCAACATATCAACATAACAACATGACACCCACAATGAAATGACACTCATACCACTTATCAGAGCTTTATAACACAAACCATGGTGGTATTTACATCCATATACATATGTACATATATCAAAACATGACACCAAAACAATCACTCAACCAACGAATAGAGAAGGATACATAACCCACATTTGATACACCATATCCCATTTAGCTTCATCCGGCCCAAAGTACTTCCACTGCACTTTAACCTGCTCGATTGCTTGGTTCCAAAGCATGAGTATCTTTATCTGCAAAATACATTATAGTTATGGGTAGAATTCTCCTTTTGGCTCCTCCTGCAATACAGACCAATCAATAACATGATCAACATTTTTAACATACTTATTAAGTAATGAAACATGGAAAACATCATGGAATTTCATTTTCGGAGGTAGTGCAGGTCCATATACTACTCATCCAATCCTTTCAATAATCTTGAAAGGTCCACAAAATCTAGGTGTCAGCTTTGCACACGACTGAATCCTCAAGAAGCTCTTCTTGGGTTTGATGTACAAGTAAACCTGTTACCCAACCTGAAATTCCTTAGACCTATTGTTTTGATCTGTATAACGTTTATGTCTGTCCTGTGTTTCTTTTATATTATTCTTGATTACTTTCATTTCCTGTTCCATCTATGTGTTATGCAAGCAATCCCTTCTTCGGAAAGAAGTGATCCCTCTATCCCAATGAGTGGGTCTAGTAACAACCGTGACAAAGGATACAAGATTTCCTAGTTTAGCATTGAAAGTAAAACGAGAGAGGGAGATGGCCTACCTCTCTCCTTATGCATTCATTTCCTCGATGTCGATCCTTTCACTTCCAGGCTCATTCCTCATTATGCCTTCTTCGTCTGAATACTTGTAAAGAAGAACACACGACAAAAGATGAAAGATGTATAATATATATTTCAAATGAAACTACATGAAAGATCAAGGAGTATCATGCTAAACCAATTAACATTAACATATTTATGGGAAGCGAAGTATACTTTGTATTATAAAATGAACAAAGGAAAGATTATAACTGGTGCCTTGATGTTGAAGGCCTCCTTCAGAGTGGTAATCCAAGTCTAAGCCACACTATTCAATCTCTTCTCCTTCTTCGTTAAATCGGCAACATGTAGGCGCAATCAGGCAGAAGTAAGGCAACCAAAAATGACCAACCCAGCCTCACTAGCATGGCACTTTCTTATAGCAGAGCTAAAAAGGTTAAGGATGCACTAATGAGGGGGAAAGGTCTTATCTCAGGGGGGGGAATTTTTGGAGATAATATCAAGGGCCAAACATGGAAGTATTCGACTATATCATCAACCAACAAGTACCAGAACTTTTCTCTCAAGAATTATAGAGGTCAAAGCTTTTGCTCCATTTTCGGAGAATCCGCGTAAAGAGGACTAGCATGACTTTACAGCTAAATTCCTGCACTGTTCACAGACAGGGACAAGGTGACAAGAACAAGCTTACTAATGGGAGGACCGCGCTAGGCTTGTAAAATAAGTTTTTTTACAAACTTTTACATAAAAGCTTCAAGGTGTTTCTCTTTCAGGTCTTTAGGGATATCTTAAGCACGTTGTCCAGTATGAACAAGTTTACACAAATTTTGTCACTCTGCGACATTTTGTGACATGGCCGACACAAAATATAACACTTGGGATAATAAATGAGGAATGCGAAAAAATACTATGTAACACTCTACCAATGTGTCTGGTCCTATCAACACCCTGTTCACTGTATCACTCCAACTGATGGGAGTATTCAACTCCGCTCATAGAGTGCCTCAAATAGACTCATATTCAATGACTCCTCGTAACCATTATTATAATCAAACCCAATCAATGGAAGGTACACCTCCCATATCCTATGTTGATGCATCACATACATCCTCAACACTTCCTCCAATATCCTGTCGACCCTCTTTGTCTACATATGATAAGTTGTGTTGAAGTCCAACTTTGTCCCTAAACTTGCAAACAACTCCTTCCAAAACTTTCAAGTGAACTTAGCATCCATATCTGATACAATATTGCGTGGAACACCATGTAATCTTACCACATCTTTGATGAAGACATGTGCCACATCACTAGCTAAATACGTAGACTTCACTAGAATGAACTGTGCTACTTTTGTCAACCTGTCCACCACAACCATGATAGAATCATGTTGACTATATGTCCTTAGAAAACATACAATGAATCTCATAGAATTGACCTCCCAATTCCAATTTGGAATTAGAATCGGTTGTAGTAGTCCACCTGGATGCTTACATTCTGCTTTTACCTGCTAACAATCCAAGCATCTAGCCACAAACTCTGCCACATTTTTCTTCAGATTTGACAATGACAAAAATTCTTCATTGTTTTCAAAGTCTTATGATATCCTCGGTGACTTGAATACTATTTTTCATGAAACTCTCCAATATAGTATTCTTGAGTTGATTTTTATCTGGAACATATATCCTATCCCTAAATCTAATCAAACCATCTATTGTAAGACGATAGTCTACATCCTAATCTCATGTACCCTGTTGTAACCTGTGCCTAAGCTCCATGTAACCGCCATCTTGTTGTCCTATTTATAAGATATGATATTGTAAGTATGTCCCATAAGAACTCATAGTTGTTATATGATTCACATGTATCCTCATGTTAAGAGCATATGCAACCCTGTTCTCTTTACGCTTTATGTACCTAATCTCAAAGTAAAACTCACTAATCGTGGCAAACCATCTAACTTGCTTGGAATTCAGATTTGGCTGGTCAAACAAGTATCTCAATCCATTGTGAACGTTCATCAATACAAACCTCTTGTGAAGAAGATAGTGCCTCCACATCTTTAGTGCATGAATAATCGCCGCCAACTCAAGATCACGTTTCGAATAATTTTGTTCGTGCTCATTCATTTTCCTTGATTCATAGCATACCACCTTTCTTTCTTGCATAAGGACTTTGCCAATTCCTCTCTTACAAGCATTTTTACACACCACAAAATCTTTGTCTGGATCTACAATATTTAACACTAGAGCATTTGTCAACAACTTCTTCAATTTCTCAAAACTTGTTGCACACTCCTTTGTCCATTCAAATTTATTACCTTTCCTTTACAACGATGTAATAGGATAAGAAATCTGTGAGAATTTCTTGATGAACCTTGTATAATAACCTGCTAGCCCCATAAATGATCTTAACCCATCCACATTCCTAGGAGGGGCCCTCTCTATGATAGCCCTTATCGTTTTTGGATCCACTACTATGCCTTCTTTGGAAACAACATGTCCCAAGTAATGTACCTATGTTTGAAAGAAAATGAATTTACTGACTTAGCATGCAATTGATGCTCTCTAACCAATCACAATATTGTTTCTAATTGTTCAGTATGCTCTTACTCATTCCTAGAATATATTAATATATCATCAATGAATATAATAACAAACTTTTTCAGATAAGGACGCAACACATTATTCATCAAACCTTTAAAAATAGTTGGAGCATTAGTCAAACCAAATGAAACTACAACAAACTCATAATGCCCATACTTGGTTTGGAAATTTGTCTTGTAAATGTCCTCTTCCTTGATGCGTACTTGATGGTATCTTGATCTCAAATCAATCTTCTAGAACATTGTTTCCCCCTTCAACTAATCAAACAAGCACTACAATGAAAAGACCCTTTAGAGGATGTTTTTGAGGAACCCATTATAAAAATACCCCATACATATGTTTCTAGCGGAGGAGGTTGGCGGGCGGAGGGTTTTACGGATGTTTTACACTTGGTGCGCTTATCATCCAACATCACACCTGTGCTCCTTAGAAGAGAAAGCATCGGTGCGCACAAAACATTGGCACATCGGACACCGTGCGCTCCATACACACTCGCCCGGTGCATCGTATTACTGTAGAGCACCGGTGCTTCACAACTCTTCTGCGCCAGTGCATCATAAAACACCGCGCCAAAACTAAAACCGCTCGGTGTAGTATTAAGAATCTGCACCGATGCATCATAAAACAACGTGGAAAAACAGAAACTGACCGGTGCGTTCGTAAGAAACAACACCAGTGCACCTATAAACCACGCACACCAGAAAAGGGTTAAGAAAAAAAATTACGGCAAAAAACTGTAGAAATTATATAACTTATGTGTTATATGTCCAAGATTCTCCTGATCTCACACTATTTTAACTTCATGCAAAATACATAATCTATTCCACCATTTATAATTTGCAGAAATTAAATCAAGATTGTAATGCACACATGAAACAATAAAAATTCACACACATTAATACAGTTGTTTAATGGGAAAGCTTGAAGCTAAAAACCCCAACTATCTATATATAATATATGTCATAGAGATCATGTAACAATCCTCATACAAAGATGATGATATCAAGCTCTCTTTACGATACAATCGCTACACACTAATCAAGAACAATCAGCAAAAATCTGCACTGATTTTTGCCCTCCTAATAGCCTGCCTCTACTGTGCAATCCCTGCTGAAGAATGGCTCTGGATGAGTTCAAATTGCTCTAGCCTTGCTCACGCAATCCTCATTGGCATCTCCAATGAATGTGTGGTGCATATAATTCAACACTGTAGTCACAACTGATAGTCACACTTGCTCTTTCACCAATCTCTCTACTGAGTCTCCACTGATCTGTTCTGCACTATAGTTAACTATTGTCTTTGTCCAGTTAAATAATGAGTTATTATTTAGTGAATTAATTTAACTAATTAATTCACTCAACTCCACTTAAAGTATCAATCAGTTAGAAATAGACACAATCAGTTCAACTGATTTTAACTCCACAAGTGTAGTTAAACTAGAAACCAACCCCACTAACTACTTCTCCAACTCCACCAAACTTTGCCACTTGAGTTCTAACTAAAGTCCTCCATGCATGAACCAACAGTAGTTCTAGGAATTGTGTAATTCCTTCAGCTAGCTGATCTGAACAATTTGTTAACTGAATGTCAGTGCTCCAAGAGAATAAGATAATGTTTAGAGTCCAAATATTATTAATAGCTAATAATATCTGACATGTCTATTTTTAGACTGGCAGTCTAAAAATAGACTTCACCCAAAATGTCTAAAAATAGAAGTCCATCTATTTTTCCAACTTGACCAACCATCCACAAATAGCATCCTGCAACTCATAAATATGATCGACATGTCTAAAAAAGACATAGTCTAAAAATAGACTTTGCGCCAAAAATAGCCTGCGGGGCCCACTTAGTGAAGGCGACTCTTTTCACTAAGCTCATCATCTTGTTGAATCTCAACACTTCCTCTCAACAAGATAGGGATTATCTGCCACCCCGATCCTGTCTCTATGGTATTCGAATTTTCTCCTGGTGAGCGCCTTCGTCAGAATATCTGCATCCTGATCTTCCGTAGGAATGTAAGAAAGCAACATGATCCTCCGCTGCACACAATCTATGATATGATGGTACCAGATGTCAATATGTTTAGATCTATCATGAAATACTAGATTAACTGAGAGTTTAATGCAACTTTGATTATCACAATATATCACAGTAGGATCTAAATGAGAATCGAACAAACCGACCAGGATCTTCCTCATCCATATAGCCTCGCATGTAACCAAACTTGCTGCCATGTACTCGGCCTCCACTGAACTGAGTGCCATGGATCTTTATTTCCTGTTGTACCAAGAAACTGATGTAGATCCAATACTGAAGATCCCTCCAGATGTGCTCTTTCTGTCCATTGGGCTTCCTGCCCAATTTGCATCCACGAAGCCATGCAGCTTCACTTCATCCGATTTTCTGTACCACAATCCATACTCAGATGTGCCCTGAGATACCTCAGGACATGCTTGCCTGCCTTCCAAAAGAGCTTGGTAGGCTTAACCATAGCTTGTGAAAGCTGGTTCACAACATAGCATATGTTCGGTCGTGTATTGACTAAATACATGAGCGAACCAACCAACTGTCGATAAACAGTGGCATCCACTACCTTTGCCGATGTAGTATCCTCCTTCCTCCAACCACCAGGAAGAGGAGTGTCAATAGGCTTGCAGCCTTGCATGTGAAACTTCTCTAGTATCTCTTGGGCGTACTTGCCTTGAGACACAAACAGTTCACCTTTCCACTGCAAAATTTCCAATCCCAGGAAATAATGAAGGAGGCCCAAGTCCTTCATCCCGAACTCCTTTGCAAGATCTGCCTTGCATGAGTGTATCAACAGTTCATCACCCGTTAGTATTAAATCATCTACATAAATCACAATGATCAAAAGCTTACCCTCCACCACAATCTGGTATAGGTTTGAATCTGCCTCACTCTTGGCGAAACCAAGTCCGGTGAAATAACTGTCTATCCGTGTGCACCAAGCATGAGGTGCTTGTTTCAGCCCATACAATGCTCTTTTGAGCCTGCACACATGCGGCTCGCTGTTGAAGATTTTGAATCCTTCAGGCTGCTCAATTTACACCTCATCCTCAATGATTTCATTGAGGAACGTAGTCTTCACATCCATCTGATGAATGTGCCAACCCATCTACGCTGAGAGAGCAAGGATGGTCCATATGGAAGAATACCTTGCAACAGGTGCAAAGGTTTCTTCATAGTCGATCCCCTCGATCTGTGAGAAGCCCCGGGCAACAAATCTTGCCTTATACTTCTCAACGCTCCCATCAACAGCTTGCTTCACTTTGTAGATCCATCTCAAACCTACCACTGATTTCCCTTCCTACCTTGGGACAATCTCCCATGCACTGTTTCTGACAATTGAATCATACTCTTCCACCATGGCATCTACCCATGTGGGATCCTCCACAATTTCCTCAAAAGAGGATGGCTCCATCATGATACACTTGCTCATCAGAGCCATGTATCCAGTAAATCGGTCAGGTGACTGTCTCTGTCTGCACTATGATGTAGGAACTCCTACATTCTGCACTGCATCAAGATTAAGCCGCTCGACTTCTGTAGTGCGCTTCCACCCTCTGATGTTTGGTGCTGCATGAGTGGTTTCCTCCACTCCATGAACCTCCTCTTGTGGCTGATCCACATCTTGAGGCTCATCTTTAGGAACAAGTAGCTCCTCCTCTGCATGCAAGTGTAGCTCCCTCTCAAGCGACAACTTCATG
Organism: Pinus albicaulis; assembly: GCA_034641835.2. NCBI lineage: Eukaryota > Viridiplantae > Streptophyta > Pinopsida > Pinales > Pinaceae > Pinus > Pinus albicaulis. The sequence continues at coordinate 994,219,007 of CM076569.1, read as the reverse complement.
GCTTTCTCCTCATGAAAATTGATATCCTGTCGCACGACAATCATTCGACTGTCTGGAAAATACACATGATAATTGTGGGGTGTTTCTGTGTACCCCACAAATATCCCAACCTCTGCGGTCGACTCCAGCTTCTTTCTAGCATCCTTCGTTACATGAATGTAAACAGGTGAGCCAAAAATCTTCAAATGAGAAATATAAGGCTTCTTACCAGAAAACGCCTCTTCGGGTGTACTCATGCCAAGTACTCTATGAGGACAAAGGTTTTGCACATAAACTGCAGTGTTGCATTCCTCAGCCCACAAGTGTATGGGAAGGCCCTAATCATGCAACATCGCCCGTGCAACATCCACGATCGTTCTGTTCTTCCTCTCAGCGACCCCATTTTGTCGTGGGTTATGAGGCGCTATGAGTTCTCTTCGAATTCCTTCTTTGCTATAGAAGTCTTTGAATTCGCGAGAGATTTATTCACCACCATTATCACTCCGGAGAGCTTTCACTTGCTTCCCCGAATCTTTCTCATCCAGCGCCTTGAACTCATATAACTTTGAGTATGTCTCGCTCTTCTTTTGCATGAAGAAGATCCAACACTTACGAGAAAAGTCATCAACAAATATCACATAATACCTGTGCTTTGCTATTGAAGCAACTGAGAAAGGTCCACACACGTCTGTGTGAATTCTCTCAAGGATTGTCGAAGCACGACTATCCTTGTCATGAAAAGTGGTCTTCACAAATTTTCCCAAAGTACATCCCTTGCACTGATCTGACTGCGCAAGTGTACCTTTGGGAAGCCCGGTAGAAATCTACTACAAAATTTTCAAAGATCCATGGTGAAGATGGCCCAATCTCCTGTGCCACAATTCGCCCTCATCTTGACTCACCACTCCTTTTGCTTTGCCTGCCATTGCAGTGCAGCCATCTACCTGCATTTGATAAATATTCTTAACTTGAATCCCTATCCTCCTAGTTTGACCAGTTGTTTTATGGCGCAGGAAAGCTTTTCCCTCGCTAAAAACAACATCATAACCCTTGTCTTCCAGCATCGCCATGGAGATCAGATTCTTCTTCAATCCTCGAACATGCATGACATCCTTCAATATGAAAGGTTTACCGGACTCCCTCTCAAAGGAAATGGTCCCGATACCAATTGCACTGTATCTACCATCATCGCCCATCTCGATGTGCACTCCAAGATCCTTTTCCTTTAGATCACTAAACAAAATCTTTGTCTCCGATCATATGGAAAGACGCACCACTATCAAGAAACCACACCGATCCCATCACACTTGAAACCAAGCATGCGATCAAAGAAAAGTCGAGCTCAAACTGTGAGGCTAAGGCCTCTCCTGCTGCAGAACCAACAACGCTCTTATTCTTCTTCTTCTGTGGGTAGTTAGTGGCGAAATGGCCATGCTGGTGACAATGAAAACACTTCACCTTGGAGAAATCATGCTTCTTGCCTTTAGCTTTGGATTTGGAAGATTTATTCCCTTTTCCTTTCTGAGCTTTGGCAACCAAAGCGAAATTTTATTCATCTTCATTCTTCGATGAAGATCCATCCCTGGTACCCCGCCTTATCTCCTCCTACACAAGATCCGACCAAAGTCGTTCCCTTCCTGGCAGTTTCTCCCGTCCATTGACAGAGTCTTCGTAGCTATGCCAACTCTTCGGAAGCCCAAGGAGAGCCAAGATCACCAAGTCTTCTTCATCAACAGTAACCCCCACACTTCCTAGCTCATCCTTGCAGTGGACAAACTTCGTGAGGTATTTTGGAATACTGTTGCCTTTCTCCATTTTTATTTTTCTGAGCTTGTCTTTAAGCGCCAACTTCCTCTGGTCACTTCTGCTTTGGAGCAAGTCTGTCAAATCCTTCCACATTAAGAATGGAGTGGATTTCCCGTGAAGGCTGGACACAATGTGGTCCTTCACACCTTCCAACAGAATCATTCGACACTTTGCTACCTTCTTTTTCCATGCGTCAAGTGCGGCTGCATCGCTAGAAGCAGGCTTCGGAATATCAACATCTATGAACTCCTTCAACCTATTATCATCCAACATCGCCTCCATCCTGTCCTTCCATGCTATGTAATTTGAGCTACCCTCAAGGGCATACTCTAATCATAATCTGTTGAAAGACATTTCAATGAATGCTCAACTTCGACACCAAGAAAACACTGCAGCAAATTCGAATTCCACTAGCACAAAATTCAACCGCTTCAATAATTGCAATCTCCTCCAATGATCAACACTTCTCCGATACCATGTAGAAATTATATAAATTATGTGTTATATGTCCAAGATTCTCCTGATCTTACGCTATTTTAACTTCATGCAAAATGTGAAATCTATTCCACCATTGATCATTTGCAGAAATTAAATCAAGATTGCAATGCACACATGAAACAATAAAAATTCACACACATTAACATAATTGTTTAACGGGAAAGCCTGAAGCTGAAAACCCCAACTATCTGTATATAATATATCTCATAGAGATCATGTAACAGTCCTCATACAAAGCTGATCATATCAAGGTCTCAGTACAATACAATCACTACACACTAATCAAGAACAATTAGCAAAAATCTGCACTGATTTTTGCCCTCCTGATACCTGCCTCTACTGCGCAATCCTTGCTGAAGAATGGCTCTGGATGAGTTCGAATTGCTCCAGCCTTGCTCTAGCAATCCTCATTGGAATCTCCAATGAATGTGTGGTGCATATAATGCAACACTATAGTCACAACTAATAGTCACACTTTCTCTTTCACCAATCTCTCCACTGAGTCTCCACTGATCTGTTTTGCACTGTAGTAAACTGTTGTCTCCGTCTAGTTAAATAATGAGTTATTATTTAATGAATTAATTTAACTAATTAATTCACTCAACTCCATTGAAAGTATCAATCAGTTAGAAATAGACACAATCAGTTCAACTGAGTTTAACTCCACAAGTGTAGTTAAACTAGAAACCAACTGCACCAACTACTTCTCCAACTCCACCAAACTCTGCCACTTGAGTTCTAACTGAAGTCCTCCATGCATGAACCACCAGTAGCTCTAGGAATTGCATAATTCCTTCAACTAGCTGATCTGAACAATTTGTTAACTGAATGTCAATGCTCCAAGAGAATAAGATAATGTTTAGAGTCCAAATATTATTAAGAGCTAATAATATTCGACATGTCTATTTTTAGACTGGAAGTCTACAAATGGACTTCGCCCAAAATGTCTAAAAATAGAAGTCCATCTATTTTTCCAACTTGACCAACCATCCACAAATAGCATCCTGCAACTCCTAGAATATGATCGACATGTCTAAAAATAGACATAGTCTAAAAATGGACTTTGCGCCAAAAATAGCCTGCGGGGCCCACTTAGTGAAGGCGACTCTTTTTACTAAGCTCATCATCTTATTGAATCTCAACAAAAACTGGATTTTTCACTTTTTTTTTTTAGTGCTCCAGAGCTCTCAATTACCAGTGCGCTATACAAGAGAAAGCATCGGTGCGCACAAAACATTTGCACACCGGACACCCTGCGCTTCGTACACACCTGCCCGGTGCGTCCTATTACTGTAACGCACTGATGCTTCACAACTCTTCTGCGCCGGTGCATCATAAAACGCCACGCCAAAATAGAAACCGCCCGGTGCGGTGTTAAGTAACTGCACTAGTGCATCATAAAACACCGCGCCAAAACATAAACGGACCGGTGCGTTCGTATGGAATAACATCGGTGCGCCTACAAAACGCGCACACCGGAACAAGGTTAAATAAAAAAAAAATATTACGACCAAAAAACCGCATTTTCACTTTTCTGCCCTCAATCACCGGTGCGCTCTAGAAGAGAAGCACTGGTCGCATAAAACATTGGCACATCGGACACCATGCGCTCCCTACACACCCGCCCGGTGCGTCCTATTACTATAAAGTACCGATGCTTCACAACTATTTTTCCCCGGTGCATCATAAAACACCGTGCCAAAACAGAAACAGCCCAGTGCGGTGTTAAGGAACCACCCCGGTGCATCATAAAACACCGCGCCAAATCTGAAACTGCCCGGTGCGGTCTTAAGAAACTGCACCAGTGCGCCTATAAAACCACGCACACTGGAACAGGGTTAAATAAATAAAAAAAAAACTACGGCAAAAAAAAAAAAACACTTTTTCACTTTTCTCAGTGCTCAGAGCTCTCAAGCACTGGTGCAATTTCTCCTTCTCTGATCTGCCTTGACATCGGTGCTCCCATTGCACCCATTGCACGCACTGCTGCTGTGCATTGGCCACCAATCTTCGGCTTGCATTTTTCAAAATGGTGGGCAAATTTTCTTTTGCAAATTCTACAGCCAATATGTCTCCTCGACGGTGAAATGTATAGGTATTTTTCTTATTTTTCCATAGTTAAGATTTTTAGCAGATTAGAATTTGAAATAACCTTAAAATTAACCATTTAAAAGTATTTTATTTTTTTTTCTCGCGCAATGCGCACAAGCCATTCGGCTCGCACCGGTAAGCAGTGCTGCCTGTAAAATTGACAGGTCGCATCGCAACTGGTGCTAACAATATCCGCACCGGGTCCGGGGTGGTACCGAAAGGCGCCCCACATTATTTTAAAATTAAAAAAGAAGTGCGGTGCGGTCATTTAGCCAGTCGCACCATTGACCATGGGAATAGCAACGCTGTGCGTTGATGGAAATATCTACCCCAGTATCTGTCAGCGCACCTCATTCGGCATTTCGACAGGGTAAACGGTGCGGCCGATTAAAAGACCGCACCGTTGACTATTTAATTTGTCAGGAAGTCAATGCGCTGACACGACTATACGCGCCAGGGCATATATTTTAGTCAGTGCACCGCTCTTCTGACACCATATATAGTCAATGATGCTTGAAAAAATTTCAGGTGCACCGAATACGGTTCGTTTTATGTAATCTGGGGCACCGCCGCCGGTGCGCTACAAACAAAAAACGCACTGGAACCGGTGCATGACTGTTTTTGTGGCACACCGACTGGTCTGTTTTTCTTTTCAAAAAAAATTTATATATGTATATTCCTAAATACATGTCTGATATAATTAAAACAAATTATTTAGTATGTCAATGATTCAGAGAGAAGAGGAGGAACAACATCAGCAATAGGCGGAGCAATATGACATGCTTCGCCAGTGGGAGGCATGAGAGAGGGAGAGATATGCGTACCCTCGCCCTATTACAATAGATACCCAGGGGCTCCTAAAGCAGGTAGGCCTCCACAAGTTCTATGAGGAGGCTACTTCCCTAAAGGCCCATAGTGTGTTTTTGAGACATCTTATATGTAGGTGGAATGCCCACCAACAAGCTTTCTAGGTTGGTCTTGACCAGTGGTACACACCCACTGAGGAGGATATTTATTTCATTACAGGGCTATCGAGGAGAGGGGTGGATTTTCCCTCGTTCCCAGAGGTTCCAACTAGTTGTGTAGTAGGGAGTCAATTAGTTTACTCCCAGAGATACATTGGAGCAGATGTATTGTCTCCTTCAGGGTTTCAGGTCCTTAGAGGCCAGTTACATATTGGTGCATTTGGTAAACATGACGTGCAATGCCTCTCACTTCTCATTTCGACCATTTCACACAACACCAGTGACGGGCAACGCATTAGTTTCCCACTTCTATATTATGTTGATTATTTAGTACAGGAGCCATGACTTGTCAGGTGGTCTTTCATTTTTTTTGCGGCACTTCTATATGGCCTTAGATAGATGTCGTGCTCTTGCACAAGGGAGGGTTAACTTCCCTTTTGCTTTAGAGCTTTTTTGTTTATTTTTTGAGAGGTTTCCAGAGATGAGGCCTATTTTTTTTCAGCAGCCTCGTAGGCTGATGTTGGAGGCCCGGATGCACATGTGGGGGCAGATGATGCCCAAGAGGGGAGAGACTATGTTTCCAGCCAGGATATTGCATGATGCATTGGACTTACTAGCCAGTGTTGACGAGCTGCATCCCTTCATTATGGACCCCCGTCCTTATGTTGGATTGGATTGGCGAGGGTGTGCCAACATACTCTTCACAGATGATGAGCCACCAGATGATAGAGGTAATGTTACTTCTTTATTTACATTTATTATAACATGTTCTTTAACTTGTTTTTATTAAATTGTGTAATGAAATTGTTTAATTATTATTGTGTACTTGTATATATTTTGCAGACATTGGCTCTTTTGATGGCGACAAGATGCCGGAACCACCACATGATCCAGGCGTGGATCCTGATGATGATCAGGACATGGCAGATGCCGAGGATCATGATCAGGAGGCCGGTGCAGAGAGACATGCTCCTACTGGTGTGCCGGTACAGCCTTTGTTAGGCATGGTTGACTTGATACTAGATATAGGATGGAGTTGGTTGCCCAACTCAATGCATTGATTATTGAGGCGGGCATCAGGCCCGCTCATTATAGAGACACATAGGCCGATGATAGGCTATTTCAGATGTCAAGAGGCATGTCGCGTGACATGTATAGCCTGATGCAGCATGTCATAGGAGCTACGACAACTGTTACATGAATAAAGAGCACTGTTACACGTTATAGGCGTGGTTAAGCCGCAACACGTGATGGACAGTCCGCGAGCAGCGACTCATCATCTCCTGATTGCTCACCTCGCGCCATACCAGATGAGCTTGAGGCTCCACTAGCATCTAGAAATCATAATGGAGATGAGGCTGGACCATCGGCCACGTCCAGTCAGGAGCCTGCAACATCCATCAGTACTAGTCATGATCATGAGCAGGCTGGACCATCGACCGTCGAGGCTGCACCATTGACTGAGCAGGCCTCCACTATTACTGCTTATATTGATGTTGTACTACCAGCAACTGATCCATCCATCAGTACTAGTCATGATTACGAGCAAGCTCGACCATCGACTGTCGAGGCTACACCATTGACTGAACAGACCTCCACTAGTACTGCTTATATTGATGTTGTACTACCACCAGCTGATCCATCCATCAGTACTAGTCATGATCATGAGCAGGCTCGACCATCGACTGTCGAGGTTGCACCATTGACTGAGTAGGCTTCCACTAGTACTGCTATTGATGTTGTACTACCACAAGCTGATCCATGACATTTATATTATAGTTATATATTTTTAACATTATTCAGTTATATATATATATAGTCCATGTATTTTATGTTCATGTTGCAGTTGTACTTAATTTGCATGACGGTGATCATCATGATGTGTATATTGTTAGGTCATGTTAGATATGTTCATTTAATGTTTAGCTTGCAGATAGATGTGTATGTGATAGCATGAGTTATTTGACACGAGATGTATATTTGATGTTTGTGTTGTGATGATGTTAATATATAATGTTAATTTGATGTTTGAATGTGTTTTTTAGTCGAATATGATGTTTGTATGATGGTTATCATAATTGTGATGTTTATTAATTAATTTAATATTAAATGACCATGATATTATTAAAAATCATGTCATGATTGTAATTGAAATTTAAAATTTTAATTGTATGTAAAATTGTAAAATTATATTTGTAATTGTAATTGTAATTTTAACTGTAATTGTATGTAAAATATTTAATGTAAAAATTTAATTGTAATTGTAATATTTAATTTATTGTGAAATGATTGTAATTCTAATTTTAATTTTAATTGTATATATGACAAATTGTAAAATTGTAATTGTAATTCTAATTGTATGTAAAATTTTAAAATTGTAATTGTAATTGTATGTAAAGTCTTTGTAAAATTGTAATTGTAATTCTAATTGTGTAAAATATTTGTAAACTTTTAATTGTATTATTGTGAAATGATTGTAATTGTAAAATTTTAATTTTAAATGTAAAATTAAAATTGTAATTGTAATTCTAATCGTAATTGTATGTGAAATTGTAAAATTGTAATTGTAATTGTAATTGTATGTAAAATATGTGTAAAATTTTAATTGTATTAATGTGAAATGATTTTATTAAAATATTTAAATTTTTGAATTTGTAAATAATTGTAAAATAATATATCTAGAATAATATGAATTTTTGTAACATAATAAAGTTTAGAAAATAATGCAAATAAATTCATGTACTTTAAAATTATCATTATTTTATTATGATCTTACATACAAAAAAAAGAACTTTATACAGTCTGGTGCGCTTATCATCATAACACGCACCGGTGCTTCACAACTCTTCCGCACTGGTGTGTCATAAAACACCGCACCAAAACAAAAATTTTGATCTTACAAATCGCCCCGGTGCGCCTATAAAACAGCGCACACCGGAACATGGTTATTCTGTAAAGTGCAGTATTGGAGCAGCGGAGGGTTCGAATCGTGGGCAAGAATTTTTCTGAGGATATGAGGGTTTGAAAAGATGAGAGTTCAAATTTCGGTTGAGAAGTTTATAACAAAGAAAATGAGTGATTCAAACAGAAAGATGGACAAAAATGCTTACAGGGATGCAGACGGCTACAGAGCTCGACAGAGTACAAAAGAAGAAAAGGAATACAGGTTGAGACTGGCAGAGAGCATTCGGTTGAGGCCGATGATAGGGGAGGTTGAATGACAGAGAAATGGAGAGAAGAGTTGATGGCAGAGAAAGATCAATCGAGGCAGTCGATAAAGGCAAGAGGCACCATGAAGGGAAGGATTCTCATTCCCTTAAGGACAACAGAGAAAGATCAATTGACTTTGTTGATCGGGCTGGTAGGTCCCATGAAGGGAAATATTCTTCAGAATGCATTTAGAAGCAGTTGGGATTATTGTATGAGCTTCGGTTGGCTTACATAAACTTTTACCGGCAAAGCTGATGTCGCATAAAATCACATCTTCGACTTTCAATTGAACCTGAATGGCATCTCTAACTTATCTGAGCTATGGTCCTGTGGATGAAACTAGTAAAAAGTCTGCTTGTATTATAAATGGAAATCAAATGACCATTTTAGTGGGAAGAAAAGCATAGATACCTGAAGCTACCATATTTCCACCCGCAAATCGGTTTCCCATTGGAAAAGCTAATGTAATAGCCTATTTTGCAATGTCTTTCCTCTGCTCAACCCTATACTCATTTTCTATGGGAAACCATTGCCTCCACATGTAATAACTGTGTCGTCTAGTCGAAAATCAGTCTTCTTCTGCTAACAAATGCAGAATGAAGGACTTATTGTCATTGCTCCTTGCAAATCGGTTTCCCTTTGGAAAAGCTAATGTAATAGCCTATTTTGCAATATCTTTCCTCTACTCAACCCTATACTAATTTTCTATGGGAAACCATTTCCTCCACATGTAATAACTGCATCGTCTAGTCGAAAATTAGTCTCCTTATTATTGCTCCCAGAACATTAACCTTCTGCATATTATATGTACTAATTGCTGGCAGGCCATTCGTCTATCTGCATATTATATTCTAAAACATATTGGTTGCAAATAGTTAAGTGCCAATTATAACAGGTTCACATGCCACAATTTCCCACTTGGGCCCTGTAGTATTGCATCTTCACATGCTCCACATTGCATTCTCTCCATATAATCAGTGGGGACCTCCTACAATAAACAAAATGCATTGGAAGAATAGTTATTTCCATCAAGAATATATCCAATTCCAATTCTCAATTTTAATTCTAATTCTAATTCTCAAGAATAAACAAAATTCTAATTCTTAATTTCTATGGTTGGAGTTCACTAAATTTTGGTGCCTTAATCGCAAATCGGTGCTACTGTACATATAACTGCACCAGTGCCAGTGTTACAAAAAGACGCACTGGTGCAGTTCTATTAAGTGACGCACAGGTGACGAATAAACGAAATAAAAAAAGCGCAACTCTATTTTCTTTAAGTGAAAAAAAAAAGTGGCAAATTGAAAAATGGGCGGAAAAATATTTTCAAAAATCTAATTTCATAAAATAATTCTTTAAATACTAAACACTTTTCATTATTTCACTATTTTTGCTAAAATTTTCAACGAGATATTTGCAGGAGACATACCTGGAGCAATAGAGCACGAGGGCACTATAGAGCAGCGAAACACGTTTGAACAAAAGTATTCAGACAATCAGAAACCAAACCTCTGGTGATTCAAACCTTGCATCATAGAATTACAAACCATCTCATGATTAAATTTGATTATTTTTTTTAACTTTTTCTGCAGTTTTATCCATTTTTACCCTAAACCCTTCATTTTTTTTTTTTTTTTTTTTTTTCCCTTTCTTCTCCCCGTTTCTGTGATTTTAGAATTAGGGCTTTTCATTTTATATTGACATCCAACCTACGGGACGACTTGCATAGTCGGATCCCAATCCATTCAGCCATTGCATGAATTTATGGAAAAAATGGATTTTTATTTTATTTTATCGGTGTGCCCTGCGTAACCTAGCGCACCGATGCGCTATATTATAAAACGCACCACGCAAGTATTGTGTAATAAAAAATTTGAAAACAATTTTTTTAAATCAGAGGGCCATATTTGAAATAGGGCACCAATGCTCCATGTTACTAGGATAGCACCGTACGGTCTATTACACTGTTTGTGCGGTGCGTTTATAATACCCCACACACTGTACAATCTATTATATTGTTTTGTGATGCGTTTTTAATAACTCCACGCACCAGTGGCGGTGCGTAAAGCATGAAAGGTACACCGGTATCTTGAGATTTATTTTTTACCTAAAAAGTTGACAATTTATTTATAAATATATTAATGAATGATATGGTACAGGTTTCATATTGATAAATAAATGATTGACAAGAGATCAAGTAACAAAAATACTGATAACACATCAAGAAAAGCAAAAAAGACAAGTTCTTTTTAAATTCTCTATAAAAAATATTATTTTTGAACTATATGTAAGTTTAACTAATATGTATTGTTTATTGTGTATCATGCAAATCCACAAAATGACGAAGCTCGATAAGATTATTTCTGATCTAGGACCAGAAAAGCGTAAAAGCTTGATGGAAAAATTACAAAAGGATGAATCAGGTGAATGAAAAAATACTGTCGATCCAATATGAGTTTCTTTTTTTAATTATCATTAATAATATACTTAAAATTATTAGATAGCATGTGTCAAATAGTCTATTAATTCACATCTGTTTAATGTTCTACAGGGACCAACAACTGAGAAAAGGAACGTTGTTCTAAGAAAAGAAAAGAGAGTAGAACATGCAAATGAAAATGAATTGCTCCTTAGCTCATCTGGAGTGGTGCTGGAAGTTAACGAAAGGGGGGAAATTTTTTACAAAATTTTGAGGGATCTAGTGGAACAAATGTATAGACGTTCTTCCACTTACAATACAAAAATCAATCCAATGATTCCAAGAACCAAATTTTATCTAAACTACAGGAAATTTTTATAGAGAATTGGTCAACGAGACATGTCAATCTTTTAATAACAAAAACATACAAAAAAAAGGAATGAAAAAGTAATATTCTTTAAATGCTTGTCTAGAATTATTTATAAATATCACTTTTGTTATATTTACTTTTCATATATCAATATAAAAATTAAATATTTTATTGTCATGTTATATTTTCAGGAAGATTATGAAAATTTCAAAAGATGAACGAGTTGATATCAGAAATGTGCCAGTAGGAATGTCCAAAAAGGTGTACAAGGAGATGGTCAAAGAAATGGAAAAAATTGCATCGTAGGAGGAGCCATCTCAACAACAACGTGCTTCAAATGTATCATGTAATCATTGAATTTTTTGATCATTAGGTACAATAAATAAACAATTTAACATTAAATATTAATTTTCAAGAATTTTCTTGCAGAAAAGAAAAGAAAATGGAACCCATTCAGCACATAAAACATGATGACAAGGAAGAAAAGGGTTGATATCTAAGTTTGTGAGTAATTGTTACTTCCTTATAACAACTTAACTAGATTTAATTTTTGTATTTTTTAAGTTGTTTTACAAAAATCATCATTGAATGTCTTCAAATAGGTGCTAACATACAAAGAAGAACCATCAAACGAATTGATTGAAATTGGGCTAAATATGGGTTGTGAGTATATGTTGGCATATCATAAATTGATTGTGGAATTTGTAAGCATCTATCGATCTTGTTTTACTTAGTCGTATATAATTAATAGAACAAAAAAATCTTTTATATTAAATATATGATTTGTTATGGGGTATAAAACTTGCAGGAAACAAAGTATGGAACTGCGCCAACAGATGAAATTTTGAAAGATGGCATGGTACATGGTTTTGAAAGAATGTGTATAGTTTATGAGTCAATTGTTGCTATGGTACATCATTTTTCTTTTCGATTTACATTGATGTATATTATTTGATATTGTAATTTTCATTATTCTCACCAATTTATATACACTCATTTTAGTTTATTTTTATGTTTGTAGATGGAAAGTGAAGAAGAAGAAACAATCAACGTCGTGAACACAACATTCCTGAAAATAACCCAAGTCATGGAAGTAGCTCTAGAAGTGACAGCAGTTCAAGCAAAGATGATGGTCACTATGTAATTTGGATATCAAAGCAAGGCGTTTTATTTTTTGAAATATGTCTGTGAAATCAGACATTTTGTTTAATGTAATGGACATAGTGTCCCAATTGAAAGACAAAGGGATACGAATAATTGTCCCATTTTGTATGATAAAGGCCGTCTTATATATATATATATATATATATATATATATAATCATAAAATATGTTTTAATTTATTCTATTGTGTTCTCCATTGTCGCTATTGCGTTCTCCATTGTCGTTCTCAAATGCACTAATAAAAATTTAATTCATATGAATATTGTTATAAGATATATATGTGTTGACTTTTGATGAATAATGAATTTTAAAAAACCACAATAATTATGATATGATATAACAAATTAATCCAAACATCACATTCAAATGCATTAATAAAAATTTAATTAATATGAATATTGTTATAAGATGTGTCGACTTTTGATGAATAATGAATTTAAAACAATCACAATAATTGCACTGTCACAGGTTGATGTTTTTAAAAAATACAAAATGAAAACTGGTGCGTGTCAGTTACTATACACCGGTGTGTTTGCATTCTCAAGCACAACGACGCATTTCTACGAACTATGGGCACCACACAAATACCAAAACCAATTAAAAATATCAGTGCGTTTGTGCAGTGCGTTTATGTGTCTATACGCACCGGTGCCGTTGTATGATCTACGGGCACTGCACGAATACCGATACCAATTATAAATCTTGGTGTGTTTGTGTGATACTGCGCACCGGGGCATTTATATGTCTATAAGCACCGGTGCATTTGTACGACCTATGGGCACCGCAAAAATATCGATACCAACTATAAATCTCAGTGCATTTGTGTGATACTAAGCACTGGTTCGTTTCCATAAGTCTACGCACCGGTGCATTGATACGACCTATGGGCACCGCACAAATCCCAAGACCAATTAGAATGGCTCGTGTGTTGTATCACCAATAGTATGCCCAGTGCGGTTTTATACCTTAATGGCCCGGTGCATTCTCCTTCGACCACCCTGGGGCTCCTTCTAAATTACGCACCGGTGCGTTAAAGCTAGAGTAGCACACCGATGAAAAAAAATCCGTAAGAACCTCCGGCCGCCCATTTTTTTTATTTGTGTTGAATTTCCGTTGAAAGCTCTGCCAAAACCTCCGTAACCATAAACGTATGTTGTTTTTGACAATTTTGGCCAATTTTATAACATAAAAACCTCCTTTATAACCTCCGCTAGAGGGTCTTTTCCTTGTAGTGAAGTCATGAATCCTCGAGAGCATATACATTTTCTTGATGGTTACCTTGTTCAACTGATTGTAATCAATGCATAACCTAAGAGTACCATCCTTCTTCTTTACAAACAACACTAGTGCACCACAAGGCGATAAACTTGGCCTAATGTATCCCTTATCAAGCAATTCCTTCAACTGCAACTTTAACTCTACTATCTCTGGAGTGCTCGTCCTATATAGTTTCTTTGATGTTGGTGTTGCCCCAGGTACCAACTCAATGGAAAATTCTACTTCCCTCTGAGGTGAAAACTCTAAAATATTTGTTGGGAACACATCTTGAAACTGTTGTAAGATTGGGCACTTACTAGATATCTCTCCATCCTCATCCTCCTTACCTTTATCACTAGAAATATGCACTACAAATAACATGCACCCTTTTCTGTAACTGCGCTTTACCTACATAGTTGTCACCATTCTGACTGGTGTTGCTTTCTTCTTACCCTATAATATCCTCTATTCTCCATCGTCATCCAAACACTCAATATATTTGGCATAAAAATCCACCTTAGTGCTTATAATGTATAATAATTTCATACCCAAAAGCATACTATATGATCCCAACGGTAATACATTCAAATGTGATTATGTAAGCATACCATTCAACTCAAATGTACAAGCTCTTACCCAATGATGAAATATTTTCTTTGTACCTGTAGCCAACTACAATAACCAAGATTTTACATGCAATTATTCAAACCACACTTATCCACCAAGTCAAGGTTAACATGACTATAATTAGATCTAGGGTCAATCAAAATAGAAACAACTTGATCACAAAGCTTACCGTACATATCAATGATAGATATTGGGTGATCTACCTACCTGTTATCCAATGCTACATAGATACAAGGAATGCTTTACCCAACATCCCCAACAGTCTACACTTCCCATGCACTATAAATATAAGGCCTACCACCCTGATTTTGTGAAAAAACTCTCTTAAGATGCTCCTTACCACATAATTGTCCAACACTGTAATTGTCCTATACCACCACCTTTATTTTGCTGTTGTGACCCATGTCCCTGTCTAACTACGTTGGACTTCTTGTTAGGTGCAACATTTTCTTTCTCTTCTACATTTTGGGGCCTTTTTCTTTTCAGATGTCATTTACCTTTAGCTTTATCTTTCCCTTTCCACCATTTCCAGTATTCTATATTATGCTTTGACTGCACATAACAGTGCTTCAATTTCCCAATAAATTCCTCAAGTGACAGAGGCTCACCATATTCAATCTAATCTCTAAATGCTAATGGTAATCCAATGAAAACCTCTGAACTTTAACCTTTTCATCCTTAAAGTATGGAACATACCTCAACAACTTTAGGAACTTGGTCGTATACTCCTCGTCTATCATCGATCCCATCTTTAACTCATATAATTCCTTGGATTTGTTGTTGTAGTACCTCTCTGACAAGTATTTCTTCTTGAAAAGTATCTTGAATTCATGCCAACTCAAGTCTTATGTCCTAATGCCTCTAAATCATTTCACATCTTTCCACCATATGTATGATTTCCCTTTGATATTGAAGATAGTTATTTTGGCCTTCATATTCTCTGTGTACTCATGCAACTCAAATAATTTCTTCATCCAAAGTAACCATGCCTTTGCATATTTCGGCTTCTTCAAATATCGATAAAATGCAGGTGGCTTTTCTTTCCTGAACTCGTCTGGAAAATATCCTTTGCCACTCCTCCTATAAGGATGATAATGATGATTGTCATAATGCCTGTTGAACCAGAACTACAGTAGAATTTGTGTCCATCACCTCTCCTATACAGAGCATCCAAGAGCCTCCCCTCTATGATCGTGTCATCTCTATTCGACTTGTGCCCACCGTGAGATCTACTGCCATATTCCCCATTAATCCTATCCTCCTACCCACGGCTTGTCCTAAGTGGTCCTTTTCTATGCAATTCTAAAAAACTTTGAAGGATTACTGCATTGAATTCTTCTTGTTTCTCCTGTGCTTGAATGATCATATCATTGTCTGCTTTGAAAATTCTTATTTCTACCTTTAATCTTCTCAATGTGTCTATTAAGTCAGAAGAATGCCCAACACCATGTTTCTCATCTGATCCATAGGGAGAATCTCGTGAACTGTAGTCTACCATGTTGCTAGTCATATTTTATATTCTTCCTGTAAGTATACCATGTCAAGTAACCAAACATAACATAATCAACATACCCTAGTATAGTTCATGGGAGGATATCTCATCTGCAAGATCCACGAGATTAGCATGATACATGTATAATCATAATCATAACAATAATAAACATCATTTCAACCATTATCCAGTTACCAATGCATGACCATACCGACCATATACAATGACCTCATGCACAACAAGTATCACCATTTCGACGTATGCATAATAACATACAAACATTAACATGCATAACCAATGCATAATTGACATACACTCATGATAACATATCAAATCATTAACACCATCAACTTTCACATGGCGATACAACTGCAACCATGACCATCACCCTGCATACTCAACAAGCACATAGACCGCAAGCATACAAAACACATATGCAATCAACATGTATGCATGACCAACACATCGCCCATCCAGTCCAAGGGGTGAACCATGCTTTGATACCACTCTGTAACACCCTCCTCCCACATTTAGTTAACCAGTCCGCTGGGGTAAACATGTGACGAAAGGCTAATATGATGTTATTCAACCTCCTAGGTCACTTTAAGGAAGTGAAACCGACATAACGCAACCAATCTAACCTTCCACAAATACTACAGAACCTTTAGGAGCCGACCAAGCCTTCTAGGTGGTCAACCCTTGAGACAACTCATCATTTAATTGACCTGGACCCTCATCCACTCCCATGACAAGCCCTACAATCGACTAAGGCCTTCCAGTCACTCCCACAGCAACGCATGCTAGCAACCATGGAGTTTTCCAACTAGTTTTGTGCCAGTGACCCCATATCTTGTGCCACTTTTTGAGGGCCAGGACTCAGGCCACTGCCTAGAACTTCATGAAAACTTTAGAAATGATAAATAAAATGGGAAAAAAGATACTAATGCAAACTTGGATACAAATACTTGACCTCACTCCTACTAGCCATGGTAGGAATTTCGTCAAACATGTCACGAATATGTAATCTACGAGTCCTAAAATTATATTTGAGCATAGGGGTCTCATACTTATCTAAGAATCGTAAAGAAGCATTGCTACCTTATCAAAATAGTCGCATTATCATCTATTAGGACATATATACATTATATATTCATTTTCTAATCAAAACATGATGAGAACCATACATCAAGTCTGTCATAAAACATACTCATAACCAACATGTAACCAATACAAATAACAAAGATATAAAAACTATAAAATCCTCATATAAAATAGCATATTTACACGTAAAATACCAAGGAGAAGAAGCTCTTTTTAATGAATGAAAAATCGAACCAGGTATGGGACTTACATGAACCACCCGACCATAGATTGGCTGAACCAAATCTTTCTTTCAACCAATCACCCCCGTGCCATATTCCAAGCATGAATGTGGGACTCAAAACCAAACCAAAATAGGTTTCCTCAGGCTTTACCGCAATCCCACCGGACCACTAAGCCCTAAAAAAACATGGATGCCACCGCATTTATCCACCTACACAGTGAGGAATTTTCCTGCCTCCTAGTGTCTATGATTTACCATATATCCCATCATTCACTTGTCAAAGATTCCTAGGCCTAATCGAGATCCCACCCTTCATGCTTTACTGTATATCCCACCATACATTGGTCAAGGATTACTTGGCTTGATTGAGGGCACACACCTCTAGGATTTACCGTATATCCCACCATTCACTGGTAGAGGATTCCTAGGCCTACCAAGTAACACGAAATCTGGCTTTACAACAACCCCAGTCCAGTTCAGAGATTCCTAGGCCATGTGTTCTCTATTTCAGATAACATGTCAATCGGTATAGAAATCATCTGGAAATACATCTTAACCAAATAAACACATGCATGTACCATGCATGCCAAATCTAGCAAGGAAATCACACATGCAAATCGATACCTGCAAGTAATCCCATTGCCACTGCTTGATCCTGCTCTTCCTTGCTTGATCCTTTCTTTCCTTTGCCTTCTTAGTCCTTCCTATTCTTTCCTTGATCCAAAGCTATAGTTATCCAAGAAAACTCTAAGTGTCCAAGAGTGTGAAAGAGAGAGAATAGAGAGAGAGCTCCAAAAATGAACTGACAAAAGGTACCAACTGATCCTCATAAGCCTTTTTATTAATGAGGCCTCTATTTTCTTCAAATTTCCATTATTTTTCTTCATTTTCCTCCTCACATGCAACCCGTGACCTATCACCTTCCTTTTCTCCTATTTTCCATTATTTTCATAAATAAAAGCCAATAAATGCCACTTTGTCTTTCCAAAGCCTTTGCCACTGCCTTTGCCAATTTTCTTAGCCATAATAAACCAATGAGCACCCACACTAAGATGTTTTTCCCAACATTCATCTTAGAATATGTGTCCCATGACCATGATTATTATTTTTCTTTTATTAACTTTATTTACATGGATTTTTTATGAGGGTTGTTACAACTAGTTTGCAACTGTCACTCTGTATATGAATTTAACTCCTGATACTGATGCACCCTACTACTGAATAGTGTGGGCCCTTATAGCTAGGTAATTATCCATGAGGTCGATTCCTCAAGGACCTTGCCCATCATTATAGATTTTTGGGGCTACATCTCCAAGTCACCCCACCTCACTCATGGAGGTATGTCTGACATCGTCGTGAAGTATTCCTTTAACTTGGAGGACAATCTATCTATCTCAGCATGTGCTGCTTTCTGGTCCTACTTGTCCTTATTTCTAAGAGGACACTGGGTACTGTAATTTCCAAACTCGCCAAACTTGAAAGCGATTGACCTTAGATAGATCCTTATTATTATCCTTCTTCTTCTGCTCCCCCTGTGCCTTTCCAGGACCCTGGATGCAAGATTCACATTCTCATCCTCACTCTTCATGCCCTTATTATTGTTGCCACTGATGGTGCTCTTCAACAGAGCCCTCCTCAACTCTTCCTGCTACAGATCAGACCACATCATGTCCCACATTTGCAAGGTATCTTTGCCTAAGATACTCTGGATAAATACTTGCTAATCCTCTGAGACACTATTTAGCGTCAATAATACAAGATCCATGGGTTGAGGTGATGACCCAACAACTTCCAGCTAATCTCAGACTTTCTAAATCCGAGTGAGAAAGGCATCTATGTTGTCACCCTTCTGCATTCTTGTGTTCCTCATCTTCTCCTGGAGATAAATATATTGTTGCTCGGAAGAACTCTGGAATAGCTCTCACAAGGCATCCCACATTTCATTGGTCATTTCCTTATCTACCACATGTGAGACGAGATGGTCTGGAACTCCATCCAAATTCATCCTCTTGGCCTTCGCATTTACTTTATGTACTCCTTCTGTTGATCGACATCTTAGGGTACTGCTACCACACTCTCTGCATAGGGATTCAAACCATATTCAACCATAAGGAATAAATTCTTTTCCTTATCGATGACATACTTGGAGGCACCCTCCAATCTATCCTAGTCCCTGATCTCAGTTGTGGCCATATCTAATTTGATCTAGAAACTCCCTCTTTCTCTACTCGGATACTGCTCTACTACTCATACTTCCTCTTGGAATATGTTGTTCTGCTAGCCACTACTACCAATACACAACTGGGAAAATCAAATTTCTTGGCTAGAACCCTCTGAGATAAATATCCCTCTATGTGTTTGCTTTTCTATTCCACCCGAACTTGGTTTTGCTGCTGTAAAACCCCCTATGTCCAACCAAAGAATCCGCTTAGTGAAAATCTAAGTTGATCCTACTCCCTTTGATTGTTGGAATCTCTAATCTAAGCAACGCAATTTCTATACTTCCCTACAATTGAAAATCGAACTGTTGCCTCAGAAATTTGGCTTGCCTATCTACGCATTGTGCTGCCTCAAGAATTTTGGCATGCTGCTACATCTAAGTAGTGAAATTTTCTCTCCCGCTTCTGAGCTTCTTGGCTGATCACTTACACTCTGATACCATGTGAAAACTTCATATATCACAACAAATGGAAATTATTTTCCTAATTAATTTTATTTAACAGTTTCTCTGCAGTTTTCTACAACAAATACCAAATAATTCACATTGTGATTTCACAAATAAAACTGCGGAAATAATAGCACTAGAAACTGAGAAAATACCAGCACACACACCATAAAAAACCTACTTGGGTAAACCGATGCAGTAGTGAGGGTTTTTATTATTATGCATCCGTGAAAATTTAAGTACAATTTATGGATGTCCAACTAGCAATCCAAACAACAATAAACTATGGGAAAAACTATTTTAACGGAATTACCATTCTTCCACAAGCAACCCCAACACATCTTCTTTAGAAATATCGGCCTCTTGGACCCTTTGCACAAGCCTTTGCGCTGCTCTACGTAGACATTATAACATCAAGCCCTGATGAAGTCATTTTTCCTATCTCTGCTAAGGAAATATGCTCTCTTGCACTCTGGACCCTCTGCCCGGCCTCTAGAATTGAGAACAAATTTCGCTCTAGCTAAATTGAAATTTCCCTCTAAATTTGACTATGTAGAACTTTGATCTGACTCAGTGGAAATAAATCGACCCCTTTCTGCTGCCTCTCTCGATCAAGGAAACTTCCTCCAGATGATTATCCATGTCCCTCACTCACTGCTTCGAACCTTGGAACTCCGGAAGATGACTACTACTGCTCTGGAAATCGATCTGCCAAGGAAATTGAACTTCTGGTGTTCTGGTGTGTGTTCTCCAAGTGCCCATTAACTTCTTCTTATAATCCTCTTCTGGAGCACCAATAACCAATATTGAAATTTAACTAATGGCTAGGATCATCTTGGAGTTGATCCATGTGAGTTTCTAGATGATTCATAGCAATGTTATCAGAACCGAAAAACCTTGTGGATCGAGAATCGATAGGAACCGGACCGGAACCGATAAAAAACAAGAAAAAATTTGGTTTACCAAAAACACGTAAAATATTCATATTTTAAATAAATACATATATATTCATGTGCATCTATATGAATCAAAACCATTTATACACAAATATGCAAAATTTCTCATTTACATAGCATGT
This sequence comes from Pinus albicaulis, assembly GCA_034641835.2. Lineage (NCBI taxonomy): Eukaryota > Viridiplantae > Streptophyta > Pinopsida > Pinales > Pinaceae > Pinus > Pinus albicaulis. Next base: position 994,198,063 of record CM076569.1, on the reverse strand, counting down.
AAGGTTGCATATAACCAAAATAGCATAGAGTGCAATCCATCTATGAACCGAAAATACATCAACAACTAAGCTCTAGATGGCCTCTAACATAAAAAAAATCATGCTACAACAAATGCCTACATATCATCAAAATCATTTCTTAAATTGGGGTATTCTCCATCAATATAACCCATTTAGGCATTAAAATAAGATAGAAAAAATGTAGCATGTCATGTCAATATTTTGTTTGAGTGATGGGTACATTAATAGTTTGAAGGTTTCTGTGGTGTGAGTTTTGAGTTGGGGAATTCAAGATCTCCACAGTATTCATTTTTATATCTACGTTTCGGGTCGATGAAATTCGAAGAACCAAGTACATCCTTCGTATTTGCTGGACCGCTCCTACTTTCTCCTCATCCCTCCTTTCACTCCATATTGTATTTATTTCATGAATCCTCCTCTCTTCTTGGTAGGTTTTGTCCTGATGATGGGTCTTGGTTTAGACCCGAAACATAGACGTAAATATGGGTACATTTTTAGTAGAGTCATGATAGAGGAGTTCGATAACCAATGCCACTAACATCAAAGTACATATAGGGCTTGGTTTTTGTAATTACTAGTTCCATACCCTTGTACATGAAAAAATCCAATGGAAACATTGCAATCCCCAAATCCTAAAATCCAGAAAAAATTATTAAGTCTGATGGATTTTGAGTGAAATCTGAAATTCTAATTTCTCCATATGAAATCCAATGAGGTTGGAACCAATCTCAAACATCTTGAGTCATTTCATGGTAATGTTAAAAATTTAAGTAAAAGGATGAAAATGAAAATTTAAGGAAAATGTCACTTTTACTTTTACAATTACCATGAATTGCATAACAATACTAAGGCCACATGCTTGAATAATAGGCTAGCCTAGGGGGAGTTTAAGAAGTGGGACAACCAAATAAAAAATAATAAAAAATCTGCAAATACCGTTCCTGAACTAGTCGATTCGGAGGCATGGTTCAGACTGGTTTTGGGCCAAAAACGGTTGGACCGGCTAGTTCCACTGGTTCCAATCCAGTTCTGATAACACTGATTCACACCTTGACTTAATTAATTTTGATTAATTAGCCATATTTCCTAAGTTTAGACTTAGGAAATATTTAAAAATCAACTAATAATCTAATCAAGCCATCTCTATGTGGAATTTCCATAAACAAATGATGGGTCTTCGAGATCTCGTTTATTCTAGCCTCTCCACCAAATTTCGTGGCTAGAACACATCCGATGCTACATAATCAAACAACCATTTTCATATAAAAGTAGTTTCACCACATATCTTTCCAAATAGATTCCTTCTCCTTTGATATTGTTTATCCACTCTTAAAGCTTATCAATATATAAACCAAACAACGTGGGGGAAAGAGGACATCCCTACTTGACTCCTATGTCACTTCCAAAGCATTCAGACATGCCTTCCTTCATTTTGATTTGGGCTCTAACCTGCTCATAAATCTTAAAATTGCCTTATATTTATTTGGGATCCCTAGTTCTTCCATTTTGTGCCATAGCTTATCTCTAGGGATATTATCAAAGGCTTTTTTGAAGTCAGCAAAGCAACATAATGCTTCTCCGCCTTGGTTGTACTAAAATTTTTCAATGAAATGTCTTAGAGTGATGCAATGATCAATGGTAGAATGCTTAGGCATGAAGCCAACCTGCCACTTTGCTCCTTTTCCCTCTTTTTCTTCCCATTCGCTGATTTTTCACTCTAGAATGCTCCAAAATTTTTTCCAAGAAGAGGGTTGATCATAATAGTGTGTTAGTTAGAAGGGTTATTGATGTCTCTGATTTTGTGAATAGGTATAACATGAACACTAGTTGTCCACTCAACTGGAGAGCTATCTTGATTGACCTTGTTAAATATCTCCTTGATGTGAGGAGCTAGAAGCTTCCCTCCCCATTTTAAAAATTTTGCCTATAAACTGGCAATGCCTTGTGCTTTACCATTTACCATTTTATTTATACCTTATTCAGTGTCTACTACCGAAAATAGCTTTGTTGAGGAGACAATTATAGGAGGCTTACATTTCTCATTTGTTTAGCTCATATAGAAGTTTTGCATAGTCTAACCATTGGGCATCTATGATATTGTTTTCTATTTGTCTTTTCTTTTGTTGTAGTTCCTTCTTGAAACCTTTAGGATTATGTTTTCCTAAAGAAATTAATTCCTCCCTACTTTTTTTTTTTTTTCAATTGCTTATATATAATCTTTTTTGTTTGCTTGAATTTTATTTGAGGGATCTTTTCACATCATTGCTCTCCTTGTCATACCAAGGATTAGCTTGGAAGGTATTTGAGATCCTCTTCAAAGGCTTAAATCTCTGAAATACCTTTAAGGATTTGTGTAATAAGGGAATCAACATACTACTGCAAATATATATTTTATCTCTTTCATTATTCTTGTAGCCCCTATTGTTGCTTTTGGCCAACTGGAGGTGTTCTTTAAGATCATTTCCGAAGAGGTCCTAATTTTCTTGATTTAAGATAATTCTCCCATGTTCAAAAAATTTCTTACATGAGTGTTGGGTATGTTCCCCATTTCGATATTCTGTATTTATATCAAGCTTAATAAAAAGAGGAAAATGGTCAAAGTCTAGCTCTATATGGCAACAATCAATATTGAAGTTTAACAACTTGGAAATGGACCTTTGAGAGCATATAACATACTGTCTATTGTGCTTTGCTCGTTGTATGTTTTACAAGTGATACTATTGGACTTCGACCAATTAACCATGTCATTTAGGCTAAAAATGCCTAATAGTTCTACTCCAAAGTGTGAAACCTTCCCTTTCCCATCTTGTGATGTCCTCCTCCAAGGATCTTCTTCATTCTCTCTTAGCCATATCAGATTGTTATCCTCTCCCATATTGTTGCCCAACCGAATAGATTGATTGTTTGCTGTTACAAAATTAAAATCACCAATTTGAAATATTTCTCCCTTAGTGATAAAGTTTGAAATATCTTTTTTTAACGTTTCATAGTGGTCTTCACTATCTACTTTCCATTTTTGTAGAATTTTGAGCTTTTTGGAGCAAAATAACAAGCAATGAGCCATATTGTTGCATCAATATATGTTATTTTCAGCCATATAAATTGTTTATTTGGGTCTTCTTTCTCCAATTTTATAATCCCAATCTAAATTTATTTTATTAGGATTGTTATTCCTCCATTTCCTTTACCTTATTTACTTTCTTCATTCCAAACTGAGATTTTAGTGTATCTTTAAAAATATGGAACTCTACATCCATTATGTTCATGTGTTTCCATAAGGTAAACAATGTCTTTACCCTTGGATATGGGCTCTAACCTTGGTCCCCTTCTCCATGAATAACCTCTGGAATTCCAGCTTACCATTTTTAGGTAGTCTCGTGGGGCCCCGAATCCCTATTTCTTGTGTGTTAATCTATCAGTGACTTGGGATTTCTCATTTTTCAACCATGTCGACTACCTTGCCTCCCTTGTTGATTTTAATTTCTCACATTATTTCCTCCTTTCTTCTTGTTGGGCAAATGTTAAGTCTTCATCTAAGTGGATACAATTTCCTTTAAGCAACCCTCTATTCTTGAGGATCCTAGACTTGTCCTCCATGCTTCTTAAAGTAAATCTCACATTTATATCCCTACCTACTCCCATATTTTTTCCTATCATGTTGGCCTTTTGAATCCCCCTCTGTCCAATACAACTCATCCTTGAGAAAATTCCATGCTAGAATATGTGTTCTCTCTTTTTCCCCAAAGTCCTTCAAGCCTTTGATGATGATATTTATTGTTTCTTCTTCTTTGTAATTTTCCTCTCTCATTTGTCTCTTGATTTCTTTTTCTATTATTTCATTTTGTTCACTTGTTGGTTCTTTACCACTCGAGCCTAGGATTTAGTCTCTTTTATTTGCTCCATTAGCTTGTTTTCTATTATTTCCATGTCTACCATTATTGGCTGAAACTTTTCCATCTAAATTGTGCTAGATGCTCCCATTGGCTCTAAATGGTTTTTTTGTTGTTGCTCTTGTTTATTCCATTTCTTGCTTTAAGTTGATTAATTCTTGCTTCCCATTCTCCATTTTGTTTTGAAGGCATTTTACCTACTCTTTTAACAAATTGTTCTCTCTTTTGATCCTCCCTCTATCTTATGTGTTTTCCTTTATTTGGATGTCTTCTTGTTGTACTTTTGCCTCTAAAATTCCAATCCTCTTTTTCTTGCTCATGAACTCATTTACATAAAGTTTTGGAAACCATAATAAATGTGAGGTTGTGGGACTGTATATTGTTTCTTTGAGGTCCATCCCCTCTCTCCCCTTTGTTTAATGCAGAGGTTTCAATTTTGATTTGTTTTGTCTTTTATGTTTTATGGGAAGAAAGAGCCTCTTTATTTTTTCCTTTCTTACATCCTTGGTCAATTTGTTTCACTATTGCATGGCATCTTATAATTGTTTCCACATAGTTGTTTTTTGTTACTTTTGGTAGAATCATGATGAGTCATTTTTCCTACAATTGTCTCCTTTTCCTAACTTGTTTGCGCTTTAATATCCCCAAATATTGTTTCTCATTTACAAATATCCATTTATTGCTTGAGTCACATGTGTTAACTTGTTGAAACTCTGGTAAAATGGGTTTCCATTCTGATTCAGGATATGTTTATGTAGGCATTCTCATTATCTCACAACAGTTTGGAGTCCATTTTACTAATCCAATATTTTTTGGGCACTTGTTTTCAACTAAAAAATGGTTTTTAACAACAACAAACCTAAGATCTCTTCTTTTAATACTGCCTTGAACCAATTCAAGAACGAGCATGGATTTAAATGGTACTTTGATGTTTCCTAACCCCTCGATTACACTTAAAATTATTTTTCAACCCCAACATGTAGCAAAAGTGGGGGAAAGTTAAAATTTATGATTCAAAAAAGACAAAGGGGAGAGAAAAATGTGGTAGACATATTCTGAAAATCCTTGTAATGATCCCACAAACCAGTCTCAGTTAAAGATTGACCCACAGACCCCTGACAATGCCTCTCCTTGACTACAGCGCTTTGTGCTTGTGACCCGTAGGCTTCACCTAGCTTGAAATTATTAGGCTCTGTAGCTCTAAGGGCATCCTGGTCATAATAAAGAAGAAGGAAACAACATTGCGTGGTAAGTCAGTTGTTCTCAAAAGAGTGAGAAAATCTATCTCAAGTGTCAAACCCATAGTGAGGACAATCATCATTTGTTGTTATCTGCGAATGTAGGCTAACTCATCACTATTATTCAAGAAAAAATACACCACCTAAAATTACCTATTGGTGGTCCACAAGCTTTCAATCTTGCCAGATGCCTCTGGGTCTTGGGTCGTTAACATGTTTCCTTACATATGAGGAATACAAGCTCTTAGCCGAGAAAAAACAGTGATAGGGCATACCCCAGGCCCAAGGTAAGTCGCTTGTTGTAGAAACATTAATTAATTATTATTGAGTCAAGAGGCTCATTGAGTTAAGAGGCTCATTCTACAATCCAGTATGAAGGGATGTGTAATTTCATTCGTGCTCAAAGTAGAGTTGGCATATGTCCCTTTAAAAATACTTTAAATGAAAAAACAACGTTAGCTATAAAAAAAATAATGATTATATATATTTTGTTAGTTTTAATTAAAAGCATTATAAAACATCAATAATCTCATTATCATTGTGCTGACTTGGTTGGTTGATATTTCACTTCACTCTTTGAGTAATAAATAAAACATTTCAATCTCTATGTTAAATAATATAATTTTATATAACTTTACAGAGGTAAAGTATTAAAAAAACCTTATTTAAAGGTAAAATAATTTAGTTCATTCAATTTTTAATATAAAATATCAATAATAATAAATTATTCAAAAATAAAATTTAAACAATGAAAAATTACATATGGTCTATATAGAGAGAGAAAACAACTATAGTTCTATCTTAATCACGGATTTATCAAGCACTAAAAGAGATTAGATCTCTTGATGTGTAAAATATTTCTTTAGATTTTTCATTCTAAAAATATATTTGCATATAATGAGATTTGATCCCTCTCGAATCTTGGTAGATTTGTGGTTAAGATGGATCTATATTGGTATTAAGAAAAATAGATATAATTTTTCGATTTAATACAATTATTTACAAGCAATTTCTTTGTCAAGGTGATATCTAATTCATAAGAAAAAAATAGTCTAGATTCATCTTAACTCTATATCTACCAAGCGCCTAAAGGGATCAAATATATTTTCACTTTAAAAGTGGCTTGCATCTCAAGAGACTTGATCATTCTCAACCCTTGGTAGATTCAGAGTTAAGATGGATCTAGATTGTTTGAAGTATATATATATATTTTAATTTTTTTTTACCAAGTCAAAATGTTACACAAGACAAAAGACATTACAATATCTCTACAATATTGAGCTGAAGAATTTTATACTTTTTATTTCACTTTTTTTTTTTTTTTGACCAAGTTAAAATATTTAATAAGACATTACAATGTTTAGCCAAACATGACAATATCTCTACCATACTAGGGTGGAGAGCACCCCTCGATGCAAAAATAAATATCATTTTTCAATTTAATATGTTTATTTTACAAACAATCTCAATATCACGATAATGGTGATGTCTTATTAACCAAATTACTTCTATCTTAGGTCAATATCTACCAAGCACTGAGAGGGATCAAGAACGAAGTTAAGACAGATCTAAGTTGATTATTTAAATAGGCTTCATCATAACAAATACCATGGACAAAACCATCGGTTGTCAAAACTTCGAGTCCAAAAATTGTTAACAATAAATTATTAATTTTTTTATTCGACCTATTCAAAATGTTTATGTTTACATTACAACATCTCTTTCATACTTGGCTCAAGAGCGCCTCTTGACACAATAAGAAAATAAATAAAATTAAAAAATAAAGTACTAATATATTGTAAATCATTGTTGAGAATTTTTTCCTCAAAAATTAAATATAATTTATTTTTTTTATTAAGAATTAATATATTTTTAAGTGGGAAAAAAAACCAAAGTGGTTCATGGTCATTATATTATTCAAACATTAAATTAGTTTGTTTTTTAATGGAAAATGTATACTTTAAAAGGTCTTCTAGCATGGACAAATGTAAGTGGACATATGCTAGGAGGATGCGATGTCACATGTCAAGAGATAATAATTCATGAGTAAATCAATCTCAATTGGTGTTTCTAATCTCTTAATGACTATTGGAATACTAGTCTAGATTCATCTTAACTCTCAAATCTCTCGAGGTGCAAACCTTTTTTGAAGTGAAAGGATATTTGATCATTCTCAATGCTTAGTAGACCTACAGTTAAGATGGATCTAGGCCGATATTATATAACTTTCACATCTCTATATCTAAAATATTCTCATTTTTCATTTTATTAAAACCTTGATTTAATCTCTATGAAATATCCAAAAAATATTTTTAGTAGTATTGAGGGAAGAGGGTTTAGATATATCTCAGAAGTATAACCTTTTTTCTTTTAGATTTAATTAAATAAATGTTATAAAATTAAATTAAAATAATATATTTATAAAATATTTTGATTGTGAATTCAGTTATGGTTTTTGCACATGTAATATTGATAAGCCATGGTATTGTAACAAAGCTTATTTACAAGTTAATAATATCCATGGTAAAGTGGGGGTGAATATCCATAGTTAAGAATCTTGTTACATTGTAAGTTTATTGTAAGTATTAAGTTTTTATGTACTTATTAATTAACTTTAAATATGGTTACAAATTCATTATTAGTCCTTGCCAAGGCAAGACTCTAGCAATCCATTTGCTTGTTGACCATTATTAGTTTAGAATCGACCAATGCAACTTATAATGTTTAATTTTGAAAAAATAAATATTTATTTTTCAATATTATTAGAAAAATATTTTTCAAACATTCTATTGGACCATAACTTGAAGGTCTTATTGTAGCCTTTGCATAATATAATACCATGTATATAATTGCATCACATATTTTATTCCATAATTTATTGATATGATTTTAATATTCATGCATGATTTATAAATATTTTTGTAGTTACTTTTTAATCCAAAAATAAAATCCTTGAAAATAACTCATATTCACATAAATAACATATTTACCATTAGTTACTTCCCACCATAATTTAAGCAAGTCTTTACATAAGAGACATATGGAAATAACATGTAGGTAAATATAAATTCAAGATATTGAGCTAACATTTAAAAAATGGTGACATATTATCTTTCTTACAATACTCCTAACACCTACACATCTCCCTTGTATCGGGTTGTAGAGCGCATCTCGGCGCAATAAGGAAATGAAGGATGGTTGTTATGTATCAAGGCATTTTCATTGGTCATTGGTACAATAGAATTAGAGGCTAGAAACTATTCGTTTAGATGATATCCATAGTCTAAAGTGCACAAGAGGGTCATCACCTCAACGATTTGTAGTCATTTATGAGGCTTACTCCCAAGTTTATAAAATATTATATGGTTAAGAGGCGATATGGAGTAAATTTTTGATTGAGAGCATGAGGTGGAATGAGATTACGACAATAATAATATTTCATGTGTTGTACTTTGCCTCTAGTGGTATGATTTTATTTATTGAAAGCTTATATTATGTGGTCAACCAAATAAAAAAGTTAGTGTAGTAGTGTTGTACATTTTTAACTATTAATTAGTGGAGTTTCTCTATTGAAAACATAGACCATGTGACCATCCTAATAAAAAGCACTTTGTATAATGTTGGTGTGAATTAGTGTTAAAAGCTTCATTTTAAACCACTAATTTAGATTTTATTAACAAGCATCACAATTTCACACAATTTTCATGAAATATTAGCTTTAATGAATTAAAATTAATAATTAAAGGCAAGAATTTAAAAACCATAATTGAAATAACACCAACAGAATTCAACAATGTAATAATAGAATTCACCCATATGGGCTTCATCTCTAGGTTCGCTTCAATTGGTGAATAAATCCATTCAGATGGATGCAAAGTATATTATTTCACTTCCTTAAGCCAATCCATAAGCTCTTTTTTAAGGTTGGAATTTTGACAATTCCACCTTTTGCATATGGTGGGCCCAAAATATTTAACGCTTTCTCATCCATTTTTTAATAAATAAAGTTGTTACATACATGCAAAAAGATACGATCATTAATTTGAAAATAATGGTGTAAATAATTTATGTTTGAGATAGACAACATGAAATAGTTAAAACATCAAAAAATACCAAGAATTTTTGGTGTTTTTATTGGAATCCCTTTGTCATTCACCAAAAATGTGCATGATTTGTTATTCGTGCTCTTAACAGGTGATGCTCTTGGAAATGAACCCATAATGTCATCAGTACTAGGGTTTCCTTTATCACCACCTGATCCATATCCCACTTGCATATTTGCCTCAGGGGGCATGTGCTCATGGGTCACAACCAATGGTGTGGACCCAATGTCACTACTGGGAGTATGACCACTCGAGGGTGGAGAAGTGAATAGTTTCCTCACAGATATATAGGGAAGCTAGTGCTGGGAAGACTCTCATTTTGTGTCTCCGCAGTTCCACTAGTACTAACACCGAGCTGAGGATCACCTTACTGATGCAAGAAACAAAGTGCCTCCAAATAACCCTACATAAGAAATAAAATGGTTTTTCGATTAGATAATGTAAAAGTTAAAAAAAAGCTTTCTTAATTGAACTTATGACAAAAAAATCACCTTAAAATATGGTTATTACCTTGTACATTTTAAGGTCTTTGTTCAATTCCTTGATCCTAGCCTTAGTCGTAGGACTTTGATCCCTACTGCGAATCAACTCCATAATTTGATTGTTCTCTTTCTTCACATACTTTGTTATTATGACCTTAAGGTCAAGGGATGACCACAAATATTTCTCATCAAGAACATGATCATCGTCATAAGGTCGGAATAAATATTTCAACAAAATAAAAGTTTTCATTTCAATTATATAAACAAATAATCAAAATTATGCATTAAATGTAAATCGAAATTGTTAATTGTTTAATTCTCACTGTGCAGGTGCTTTTCCACGTGGATCATCTTGCCACATAATAATATATTTAGAGTCGTGAAACATTTTTAGAAAATGTTAAAGAATAGGTATCAACATAAACATTTAATAGATGGACATATAAATGCATACAAACATGAGGAATACACGACTAGTCCTATAACATGTGTAGATTTTAACCCTGTACATAAATTACCTGCAAACGAATTCTAAAAACAAAAAATAAACAATGGCGAGAACATAAAACATAAAACAGATATACATAGTGCTTTTCCCTTGGATCCCCAAAACGATACAACCAGATTGATTTTCCATTATATTCATTTAAATATTGCAATACATATATATACATGTCGAAGCATTCATAAACCCCAATCCATTAACCCTGTATTAGAACATAACCATAGTTCCCTTGATCGGATCCATAAAATACCATGGGAAAAAAACCGTCATGCCCAAAATCATGTGCGAAACCTACGCACAAAACCATAGGTAGATCCGCCCGCCTATTATAGGGTCCCAAAAAAAAAATTCTTGGGGTGATGCCTCGGACTTGTCAAATTTCAGTATGTATGAGCACAAATAGAAAAAATTTCAGCGTTGGCCCCATTCGCAGGTCATTATGTGTGGGGTCAAGTAATTAGAGCATCATATACGCCACCGATTATTACTAAATTTTAAGTAGTGGATTGGTCCTTAACTGGGTTAGGCCGAAAATTGGTAACAATGAGCTTGAGATATGTGAAAATAATTAGTTCCTAGCCATATTTTTTGCATTCATGGTGACTCATATTGATGTAGGAATTCTGCTAGAAAGCAGATCCCGCATATAAGAACACAACTGCTTCAAGCACTCTGAAAATACTCAAAGTTTCTACAATAAAATCATGGAAAACATCCAACTCAATTAAATATGAAGGCGAAAAAAGAGCCATACAAATCAACTCCCTTAACTATATTAAAATTCTGTGGCCAGATATTACATTGGGCGGCCTCTTGGCTCTTTGCCCTTTAAACCACTCCTCACTCACTCCCCTCAGCTCTTCAACTATTTACGTGTGTTCTCCTCACAAAAACCACTCAAATTTATACATAAATAATGAATTTAATTCACTCCAAAAATATCTCCACCTAATCCTCAACTAAATATAATTTAAATACATTTTGGGTGTGGACTCAACTAAGTCCCGTACATAGCATTCCTACTCCCTAATTTTGCTACCTAATTCTATTTTCTCTCATATCCTTTTAATTAATAAAAGAATATTTACAAAATCCTCACTTTTCTAAATTATCTCCTATATTATTTAAAAAATAACAAATTAAATAGTAAAATAATTAAAATGTCACACCCCCCTTTATTACATAATTAAAAATGAAAATTGGCCTTGATGCTCCTGCATCAGAATCCCAAGGTTGAAATTAATCATGAGCTCCTGATCATGTGTTCGGATCTGTGTATGCCTGGATCCCATATCTTGTGCTGCAACTTTCCATTTGTCGCTGCTTCTGTCTATTGTTCTTCTCCAAGTCTCCATACTTTATGCTGCATTGCCCCACTAGCTGTGCTCTCGCAATCTTTTGTTGTCTTTCTCTTGCTGCTTCTTCTTTGTTTTACTGCTGCTGGCCTCTTCCGGGATATTTTCATCATCATCCACCTCATCAGTTCAATTTCTCTATCTAAAAGATTTTCTCCAACATCTGCAATAAAACCTGTACTCACAAAACAATTGTTAGAATAAAAAACATAAGGCTTCAGTTCCCCTTCCACTGCAGGCAACATTTCAGTATGCTGCTCTGAAATTCCCTCATCTATCAGCACATCAGTACGCTGATTCAATTCCTCTGTGAGACTATCAGTTAGTCCCTCCTCCACATCATCTGTTTGAAAAATGTTTCCTTGTTTCGTGTCTTTCAGTAACTCTTCCTGAACATAGATCCTTTGCTTTTCCAACTCTCTCCTCTGAATATCTAACTTCCGATATAACTGAACAATCTCAACTGGAGTAGAACTCAGAAATTTTACACAACATTCCATTCCTTCACTTGCTGTTGACCAATCATCAGATGGTCCTTCTTCCCCCACTTCAATATTCTGCTCAATATTTCCATAAGACCCCTCTGTCTTCATTCCTTCCTGAGATCTTGCTATCTCAACATCATTCTGAACAGATTCCAGATTCAACTCTTCTTCCTTAACAAACTTCAAAGTTTTTCCAACACCCTGTGATATGCCTGCCATCACACACAAATCATTAATCTTAAAAACATAATACCTTGTGGTCTCACCGGATGCTTCAGTCGACATCTCTCTTTGCTGTTGTGAATACTTCATTTGATTCAGTTCTTCTGTAGATTTCCCTTTTGTCTCATCACTACTTCTATTCTCCCTCTGGAAATCTTCCTGAATTTTCCTGGTTTCATCATCATTACATTGTAAAATTTTGTCAGCAATCCCATTAAAAAGATACACCTGTTTACCTCCTTGGAATTTTCCTTCAGTATTTCCACTTTGTTCCTGCTCCATAACAACTTCGACTTGCTGTCTTATCCCAAACAAGAAGTCATTTGTGATTTCTTCTTGTTGTAACCAATCACCACATTCCTTCTCTGAAAGTAATTCTCTACCAGACTTTACCTCAAGAACTTCATTCTCCTTCGTGACAGTTCTATTAGAATGTTCACCGCCTTTCGCATATCCTGCAAACATACATAAACTATGAGAAAAATTGCAAGGATTCATAGCCTCATCTGTTTCTCTCGCCATCACCTCTTCGGATGCTTCTAAACTATCCCAATAGTTCATGAGATCCTCCTCACTAATCTCTTCACCAAAAATTTCGCCATGTTCCGAGCCACAAATGGAAACATCCATTTTTAACTCAGCCTCTCCGAGTTCTTCACAATTCAGCATCTGCTCGAGCTTCCTCAGCTCCTCCATCAACTGTATGTTTACCTACTTTTCCCTTCTTGCGTGTAGCTTCTACCACTTCACCCTCTTTCTCATGGTCCAACCATGTGTCTGGTTTCTCATATTTTCCTGCAACAACTTCATTAACAATTCAAGGTGAATTGTTATCTCGGCCTTCTCCCGCTCATACTCTTCATCAGATATCTGAAAATGACTATCAACAGTCATCTTCCCCTCTGTTGTGAACTGCATCTATTCACGTGTGGACTTCATTTAAGCCACTTCCCCGCAATTCTTCGCACTTTTCATTCACCAAAATGCAACTTCTCTTGTTGTGCTTGGCTTCTCTTTGTCTTGGGACCAATCCCTGGCAACCCCTTGCTACAATTTGCTGCAAACAACACCTTAGCATGCATGTGTTATTCGATAGTAACCCAAAGGACTGAAAACCCACATTCACACTCTCAGATGCATATAAAAATGCATTTCAAATTAATTCCTTCAATAAAATTGGGAATCTAGAAAACCCGCCAAACTCACAACACACACTTTCTTCAATTTTCCAAATAAGAATGTACCTCAATTTTCACAATCTGGGTAATCTCAATTTAACATGCAGAAGCTTCTTTCTACGAGTATTTGATTTGGAACCTTATGATAAACCCAACAATCAACTTCATATGCGGAAGCCACTTTATATTTGAAGCCATATTAATGAACCCATTCCATTCAAATTGAATAGCCTTCGATTTTGCATTAACTCGAATTTGGACTAATGTGCTCTTACCTTATGAAATCCACATGAATGTATCAGACTTTGGATTAAAAACCCAAACATTAACATAATACTATCCACCTATGGCTTATCATTCACAATTCATATCAAAGGTCGATTTGGTTAAGAAATAACTAATACATGTGAATGTTAACCAACCCAAATGTCAACACGTATTATATCAAACCTTCGACCTTAAATTAAAACACCAGCGCCAACATATATGAATGTTCTTTCACCATTAATATATTTCATTTGATTGATCTCGACAACCAAAGCTCTACTTACACTCGACCCCATGCTGACCTTTCATACCATTTAAAAGTTCAACTTTTGTTTAAATACCAAAGCACCAGCTATTAGATTTGACTCACCGTAGATTTCAACGCAAACCCAATACACACCATCACATCAACCAATAATACATTTATGCCCAAGATTTCCGACCTTGTTTTAACGTCCACGCATCTTCCGAACGTCGTCGACCCTTCAATCTTCAGCATATCATTTGAACGCTTATTGCATTTATAACCAAGCATCCACCAAACTTTAAAACGCAATCAACTTGCGTAGTTTCCGACCGGTGGTATGTAACGTAGTCAAATTGGCATAACGTTTTCGCTTTTTTTATAACTTCACAATGCAACGTAGCCTCTCCCAACGCAATACGCCGTGGTTTGACCCCGGGATTTAAGCTTGTGGCATTCTCACAAGTTGCGACATACACGCAAAACACTGCGCCTTCTCCCATCGCAATTTCGACTTCTAAGTACACTTTGGCATGGCAATAATCACAAATGCAACATTACATATAATTGACTATCACAGTAACCAACCCAACTATTATTTGAACATTCATATCGATTTTCATAAATCATGCGTTATGTGACCATCACAGCAAGGAATCAAACTTCATATCGACCAATCCAGCAAAAAATCGATGCTATACATATTCATTTATCACAGCAAACACCCAACATTCATATCAACCATCACGCAAAAGAATCGATGTTCCACACTTCAATTGATTACCACAGCAAATAATCGAAGCTTCAATCGATCATTACAGCAAAGAATCGAAACTCCAATCGATTATTACAGCAAAGAATTGATGAACCATCACATTCATAGTGATTCCTCTCTGCTATAACTATTCTACGCATCTTACAGTCAAACAACAGCCGGTCACAAACTTTAAACAAAATGTTACCTGCAGGTGCGCGGTCTTTGACAAAAGATGTCACTGTTTAAATCCGAATGCATAAATTGCTGGATGTGCTCATACTGACTAGCGATCACACCAACTATTAAATACACTTACAGACTTTTAAATGAAACACGTTAGTTGTAATTTCACCCTTATATAACGTAAGAGTTGATATAACACAACGTTTTTTTAACTTCTGCGTGCATTCCATATCCACGCAACTCAGAACCAAAGACTGTCAACACACTCTCCATCGCAGCTTCAGGTGATTTGTTCACCGCTTCAACACAATCTATACTTGTTGAATGTCATCACTTCACCAGGTACACAAATCAAGCTCTCCCATATACATGCAATGAGCGATGCTGCCCTCAACGAGTTCTAAACTCTGTTTTGCTCCGTCTGGAATTCTCTGTGTTGGTTAGCTTCAGCGCTAACAACAATGCCTTCAATGAGCTCTTAGCTTTAGTTAGCTCTTCTTGGAATTCTCTACATTCGACCAATCTACGTGAGGTGTCACCATTACGTGCGCTCTATCAATACGTTCAACTCCATTGATAAATTCCTCCATTTTCCATCAATTCCTGTGTCCACAGCTTATACATATTTCACACACACACACACACACACACACACATATATGCAAATTCTCAACAGGTATCTTCCTGCTCTGATACAAAAAATGATGCAGGAATTCTGCTAGAAAGCAGATCCCGCATATCAGAACACAACTCCTTCATTAAATCAAAAAATATTCAAATTTTCTACAATAATCATGGAAAAAATATAACTTAATTAAACATGAAGGCGAAAAAGAGCCATACAAATCAACTCCCTTGTCTATATTAAAATTTTGTGGCTAGATATTACATTGGGCGGCCTCTTGGCTCTTTGCCCTTTAAACCACTCCTCACTCACTCCCCTTAGCTCTTCAACTATTCAAGTGTGTTCTCCTCACAAAAACCACTCATATTTATACATAAATAATGAATTTAATTCACTCCAAAAATCTCTCCACCTAATCCTCAACTAAATCTAATTTAAATACATTTTGGGTGTGGACTCAAAAAAGTCCCATACATAGCATTCCTACGCCCTAATTTTTCTACCTAATTCTATTTTCTCTCATATCCTTTTAATTAATAAAATAATATTTACAAAATCCTCACTTTTCTAATTTATCTCCTATTTTATTTAAAAATAACAAATTAATTAATAAAATAATTAAAATGTCACACCCCCTTTTATTACATATTGAAAAATGAAAATTGCCCTCGATGCTCCTACATCACATATACTTTGAGAGATTGGAAGCGGAGTTTAAGAGAGATATAATAAATTATGTCATGTATTGGTCGTGACAACAAGCTTGGAGATTGGTGAAAATAATGAGCTTCTCTTGCATCAAAAGAGTAACTAGGTTCTATTTACAAATATCAAACATAATCATGATTTTATGCATTTGATGAAAGGAGAAAAATAAATTTTATTATTATTATTTTGAAGCATGGGTTTCATGCTCAAGGTCATTTTATTTTATAATTCAAGCACCCATTGAGTGCTTCTAGGGCTTTGTGATAAAGTCTAGGAGTTAATTGAGTCATTGTAAGATGTAAGACCCCTTTGGGCATCTTGTATTATGTAAAAGAAATTTATTTGAGTCATAAAAGACCCTCCAAGACAAGTAAACCTAGATGCAGCAAGTCGGCCTATATGAAAGAAAAAGTCGGCCTCATGGAGGCAATTCGTACCCCTAGAAATCCAATATATAAGAGGCATTCGACCTCATTTGAAGCACACATCAAACACATACGAAGAAGTAAGAGAAGAAGTTCGATCTTAAATAGAAGAAGTCCTAAGGCATGTGAAGTTAAAGAAGGAAACCAGGGTAGAATTTTTTGGGTTTATCTCTCTCTCTCTCTCTCTCTCTCTCTCTCTTTCTCATGTGTAATGAAATTTTGAAACCTACGTCAAATTTTTTGAGATCGAAGTTACTAGAGAAATTGTTGGGATAGAAGTTGTTGGAAAAGTTGCTAGATCAAGTTTCTAGAAAAGTTGTTGGGGTCGAAGTTGTTGAAAAAGTTGTTGGGGTCAAATTTGTTGGAAAATTTTCTTGGGCCGAAGTTGACGTGAGAATTGTCGGGGTCGGTTGCCAGAAAAGTTGCTTGAAGGTCGAATTTTGTTGTTGTAAGATGTGTAAGGAAATATCATCATGAAGGAAGGTTTACTTAGACTTGGAGGGGTATTTTTCAAGGGTCACAGGTCTTGGAAATAATCATATGAACATTCTATAAGAAGAGAATAATTATTGTAGGTTTTCCTTTCAAGATTATAGGCTTTTTCCCTAGCTAGATGCCTACATTATGTGTCCTCTTGTCTCATTGTTCTAAATTGTTTGGTAGTTTTTTTATGATGCAAAATACAATAATAATCAATTTAAAGAATAAAATAATAACAAGTACCTCAAGCTAAGTAAAATAACATCACAAGAAGTTATCAAAGTAAGATAAATCACCTAATCTAATTGCCCCTATATTTCTCAACCTCGGTATCGCAGCTAAGGTGAATACAACAAGGAGAGGCAACTCGAATATCACTAAGAAGGTTACATAAGGACCAATCAAGAGGATATCATCAATGAGGACTAATACACACATCATATTGAAGGAAGGAACTAAGGATCATCAAAGAATACTACCCATCTCATTACAAAGTTCAACACTTTGTACTAGAGGAAGCAGAATTTCAAAGAAGACTTCAAAAACCCTAGTTTATTCAAAGAAGGATTCTACACTTCAAGCATTCTTGGGAAGCTCACACATTCTACAATCATCATCCAAGGAAGCAAAAAGAAGCAGTGCCATCATCATCAAAGGAATCAAAACTATCTCCCTCTCTTGAAAAAGGAGCACTGTCATCTTTGAAGAAGGAAGACATCTTCAAGAAATCATCATCATCAAGAAGGGATCTTCAATTATCAACATCATCAAGAAGGCATCAAGTTGAAGATATCATCTTCAAAAGGAGCATGTTCACTCGACAAGTAAGTATTTTCTAATATGTCTGAATTTGCTATCAACATGACTTCATTTTGCAAGGAGAGCAACAAACTAGTTGGGTCACCAAATTTCCTTGCATGGAAGAAGAGGATAGATTTGATCCTCATAGAGAATGAAGTTATTGAATATGTTAAGGGTTCAATCTCCAAACCATCACAAGAGCAATCTCAAGCACTATTGCAATACATAAGTGCTCAAAGAATCCTCATAGAATCAATCAAGGATTCCCTCATCCGTTATGTAGCAAAGTTGGAGAAATCGAAAGATATCTATGAAAAGTTGGTAGAATTGTTTTCCGTAAGCATTGTAGGAGAAGTTATATCATTGAGAACCGAATTATGCAAAATGAGGGTATCAAAGGAAGAAGGGATAACCTCATACCTTATGAGGGTGTCACAAATAAGAGATCAACTATAAGAATTAGGAGAAATAATGTCTGATAAAGAAATGACCACCATTGTGCTCAATGCACTACCTGATGAATGGGGCAACTTTATATCAAGTATCTATGGAAAAAAAGATGCCACTCCATTCAGTGAGCTTTGGTCATTATGTAAGATTGAAGAAACTAGTTTGAAGGCAAGAGCATTTTGGATCAAATGAACAAGTTCAAGCATATGCTACCATGGCTAGGAGAAAAGGAATGTTTGGAAAGTTTGATACTCCGGAAAAAAAAAGATCGATATGTCAAAGATACAATGCTATGAGTCTAATGAATATGGGCAACCTAAAAGGAATTGTCCCAAACTCAAGAAGGACAACGAGAAGAGAAAGGAAAGAAATGAAGCCCATATCACCGAAGAAGTAGAAGACCCTGAAAAGAAGACAAAGAAGGAGGAAGTAAAAGATCTCTACTATGACTTGAATGCTCATTTATTTTCAATTTTATAAAATATAATTGCCATGATGGAAATAATTACAAGAATTATAGACGGATTATAGAAGAGATAGATATGAAATCATCCTAGAGACATGGTAGTCGAAAGTAGGAGTCTATATGGATGAAGCAGTAATCTCACGTGATAGAAAGGAATTAGCTCATGGAATCTCCATTGGAAGCATATAAGTACAACCGAAGTAGCAATTTATATGGTTGGAGAAAGTCATCTAGCAAGATAGAAGATAAAGAGATCATCATACATCACCATCATTAGAAAGGAGCTTTTGCAGAATGAGGACCATTAAGATCCTCCATTGGAATCTTTGTTAGAAGATTCACCTCTACTTAAGGAGAAGTAAGTGTCTTGCAGATGATCTACATTCCACATTATGTGGGATCTACAGGTTAAAAGGATGATGGTATGATGACAAAGATGTGCAGCATGACAAGTCAGTTGAAGTACTTTCATCTTCAAGCAAGGAAATGAAGTTGCCCAAAGGAAGTCTATATGGCCACATGATGGAAGAGGTATGTATATATTTGATAGATAGATAAATTCATGTCATCGTATGGTTGCAGATAGAATAGTTGAATGCTCTATCTCATGAGCATGATCGAAGAAGAAGGATTTCTTCCATTAGAATGATGAATGAAGGCATGTAGATAAGGTGCCTTGAACTCTTCTACATATTGATAAGATGAAATCAACATCACATGACCTCATATGGAATATGAGGTGGTTGACAATCATGGTTTTGATGTTGAAAGAACAATGTAAAGAAGATCCCGAGGAAAGCAATATGCGAAGAAAGAAAGGAGAGTTCGTGATAGATGCAACTATAGTCACGTAAGATAAGAAAAGTGATCAACATTTGATAACTAGAAGGATTGGCTATGACATCTCCATGAAGAAGGTATGAAGACCTTGACATGTATGATGGAAAAGGAAAATCTTGGTAATAAATGTCTTGGAGATGGATTCATACATGTGCAGGATGTTGATGTTGCAAGAAGCTGATATCATGACGAAAGGCCATCATAAAAAGGTAACTTTGATTTGATGTTCATTTTGATTTTTGAAAACATCTGGATGGGTTGTTACAAGGCTATCGAAAGAAGGTTGTAGAAGTCACCTACAAGTAATACTCATGTGATTGGATGGAAGATCCTGATAGAAACATGACTTGGAAGAGGTAGCTATATGAAGAAAAGCTAGATGTGGACTAGAAGATCACTTTCTGATGAAGAGAAGGATGACATGGCTATTGGTTCAACACTATGGTTCGTTGAAGGGAAAGTGATGGAGAAGATGGTCGATGCCTTAAGATAAAGTGATGATGAAGAAGGCTCCATGATGAATAAGATGAAGTTCATGACATGATGCAAGAAGAGGAGCCCTACAAGCAACTAATAGTACCATGATCTCCACCAAAGAGCAGATAACTGCTGTCGGAAACAAGTCCCTAGTTGAGAGGGAGCTTGGGAAAGTTCCTTGCTAAAAGGGAGCTTGGGAATATTTCTTTTATAAGAATGTGTAGATCCTCCCCTGTTGAGAGGGAGAGATAGACACATCATTCTTGTATTCATGTTATCAAGAAAGAATGGGGGATTTGGTAAGCATCTATAATTGATTCTGATACTCTTTGAGGATGTGGTAGGGCATCCAATAGGCAAGAGTAGTCGAAGAGGAAATTCCTTGAGGATATGTTATTCCAAGACAAGAATGGTCTTAAAAGGACAAACCTAGTGAACATCCGGATGGGGCATGTGCCTTTAGAGACAATGATGAAAGGTGTCTATTAGTCATTGTCTCGCCAACATTGTGCTCTAATATTGTGGAGAGATAAAGCTGTTAGTCAAGGCCTTTCTATGTGACAATGTTGGTTGGGATGATGAGATGCACTAATAGAAGTCAAGGAAATATTTTTTAAGAGATGGATTATCAATTTGACTCCTTCTTATGTGATTAATCTTCGCATGATAATTGTTAAAAAATATAGGGAAACTAGATTAGGTGTTTTTCTCTTACTTTGATAACTACTTTCAGGATTATTTTATTTAACTTGATTAGCTTCTTCTTTCACTTGATTATTATTAGTGTTCTTATCATCAAACAACTACC
Source organism: Pinus albicaulis (assembly GCA_034641835.2). Classification (NCBI taxonomy): domain Eukaryota; kingdom Viridiplantae; phylum Streptophyta; class Pinopsida; order Pinales; family Pinaceae; genus Pinus; species Pinus albicaulis. Next base: position 994,177,053 of record CM076569.1, on the reverse strand, counting down.
AAACTATGAAGATCAATGAGACAAGAGGAAACAAAATGTAGGTTGCAAGCCAGGACCAAAACCTCTCCTCTTGAGAGGAAACCCACAAGAATTATTCTCTTCTTATAGAATGTTCAGATGACGAATTCGAAGACCTAAGACCCTTGTCAAAGACCTCTCCAAGACCAAGTCAAACTTCTCCTTCTTGATGAACTTTTCTTTCTAGCTACTTTGACCTAGCAACTTCTAACAACTTCGACCCAACAACTTCCAACAACTTCGACCCAACAACTTCGACCCCCAACAACTTCTAGTAACTTCGATCTTCCAACAATTTTGACCTAGCAACAACTTTGACTTCGCCAACAACTTCTTCTGCAACTTCGACTTCCCCAACAGTTTCTTCTGTAACTTTGACTTCCCCAACAACTTCTGCAATTTCGGTCTAGCAGCTACTTTGGAAACCCTAACATGAGAGAGAGAGGTCCAAAGCTTTGATCTTGCTTCTCTTTCTTCTTTTCCTTGATTTTCGTCCTTTTCTAGCTTCTTTCTTGAGGAGATCGAACTTGCTTACTTACTTGATTTATTGATCCTTAAACGAGGTCGATGTCCCTTATATATAAGCTTCTTAGGAGGTTGAATGTACAACTTATCATCTGTAGAAAAAGATTCTTGAGGACATATTCAGGATGTATGTTATGCATCAACAAAGGATGTGGGAAGAGTATATTATATTGGTTGAGTTTTCATACAATAATGGGTATCAAGAATCCTTGAAGATGAGTCTGTTTGAGGCACTTTATGGGAAAAATTGTAATATTCCTATTAGTTGGAGTGATCTAGTGAACAAGGTGTAGATTAGACCTGATATGTTGGCAGAAATGGAATACGAAATGCAGGTTATTAAGAGGAATTTAAAGGCGACACAGGACGAGTAGAAGAGTTGTGCAAATCAACACAATGCATTCAAGGAGTTTCAGGTTGGGGATCATGTGTTGTTGTGCATCAAGTCCAAGAGGAGCTCCTTGAGGATTGGATCATGTGCGAATCTAGCACCTCAGTATTATGGACCTTTTGAGATCCTTGAGAGGATTGGTCCAGTGGCCTGCCAACTTGCACTGCCTCCAACAATGAAAGTCCATGATGTTTTCCATGTTTCATTAATTAAGAGATATGTCGGGGATGTTGATCATGTGATTGATTGGTCTGTATTGCAAGTGGAACTAGAGGGATAATTCCAACCATAACCACAGTGTGTATTACAATGGAACAACTCATGCTATAGGACAGAGCAATCGAGTAGGTTAAAGTGTAGTGGAAACATTATGGGCCCGGTGAAGCTATATGGAAGATGGCTGATCAGATGCGGGATATGTATCTTTCATTATTTTCTAGTTGAGGAAATGAGTTTTTGGTATATGTATATGTATATGTGTATGGTTGTAGATACTGCAACGAGTTGTGTTATAAATCTCCAACAAGCGATATGATTCTCATGTTTTTCACGTTGGTCATAGTTTGCAGTAGCTGTTCATTGTTTTTTTTTTGACTTTAACGGTTATTTTGATTAATGGCGGAAAAACTGCTGCCGCGTACAAGAACAATACAGCTCTGTTTGACAATACAATCCTGTTACACATATGGGGGTTTCTCCCTTTGAAACTTCAGAAGATGTCGCCTATGGATTCGGCTACGAGCTTGCTAGTTCTATGAGAGAAGGTGCTTTGAGAATGCAAGAATTGTCTCGACAGCCCTTTGGATACTGATTTTTCAACCTAATTGCCAGATTAGATGTTGCTCTGTCCGTTGTGCTGCTTAGCAATTATTCATAAGTCAAGGCCCATTGCCTGCTCCTCGTCCTTCTACTAAATCCCTGGACAATGGTATTACATACCAACTTCTGGTTGATCCATAGAAGCCAGCGACGGAAAGAAGAACCATGGCTGATCCTGCTTCGCTGTATGGAGGTGAGATTTTGAGGTATAAATGTAATCAAACACAATATTTGCTTTGTCTCTGCTCTGGCATCATATTCTTGAAAGACTGAAGTTGTAACAACGATGGCCAGTGCCCAAACACACAGCCATATATGCCACCACTCCAGCCGCTGTCCAACTTAGGCTGTAAGGTTGGGATTGCAGGGTGTCAGACCAATATGCTGCAATACAACCTTTGGTTCTCTTACCAGCATCGACAACAACTTTAGTGCGCTCTTAACAATGAACCAATCATGCAATTACCTCAAACCTGGAACTTGATATCAACAAGTCTTCGAACTTTCACTTTCTGCCATATGCATCTAGTTAAGTCTGAGCTTCCTATGCACTTCAGATGTATAGTAATGTAAATAATCATTTCTGTTTGAAATGCCTAGCCGAGTAGCGAACACACTGTGATAGAAAGCAATCCAACAAAGGCAGAGAACACACTGTCGAGAGGCCGAACATTACTGGACTATGCAGCGATTCTTCAGACTAATTGAAAGAGATCTTTGGCTACAAAGCCGAACCAAGATTGGCTTCAAAGTCATCTTGGTGATCTTATGTCTCGTAATATGATAAAAGGATATTTTACGAAACTTTGCCAGAATGAACCTAATTTTCTTGAGAATGAGGACTAAGTGGATCTGTGAAGGGTTCAAATGGGAGATCAGCACTTGAATGATAAGTCTGGAGTCACCGAAGACCGTCAAAGAGTGGATGTTCCGATTGAGAGCCAGAGAAAGCCCCTGCCACAGAGCCAGAGCCTCAGCTCTGTTATTTGATTCGAATCCCAGACCCCAATGATACCTGAGAAAAGTAGAGCCATCAGGGTTCAAAAGAACACCGCCCCCACCCGCAACCCCAGGGTTGCCTTTAGAGGCCCCGTCGAAGAAGAGACAGTGGTCATCCAGAGCAGATCGTCACTTTATAAACTCCTGTTCTTCCAGGTGAATTTCCCACCTAGCATGGAAAGAGGCCGGGGAAATAGAATTGATTTGATAATTTGGAACAATATCTTTCAGCCAAAGCTCCTCCTCACTGTCCAGAACCGCTTCATTCCTTAAAGCCAGTTTAGCATCCAAAGTCTCTCCCAAGAGTGCTTTAATTTTGGAGATAACGTTGTTTGTAGTGCAGTTTTCACCCCTGAACAATCTGTTGTTCCTTTCCAACCATAACTTCCAGCAGGTGTATTTAGGGATCCACATCCAAGCAGTCTTAAGAAGGTTTTTTTTATTGAGGTAGAACGGAGATAACTTGGCCCACTCGTGTAGCAGATTTGGAATATTTCTTGGCAGCTCAACCTTGTCAGCCTTTGACCTCAGAACCCACTTCCAAATAGCTTTGGCAAAAGGGCACAGCAACATCAGGTGATTAGCTGTTTCTTCCTCTGACTTACACAAAGGGCATCTGGATGGCCCATCCATTCCACGTTTTCTCAGATTGTCTTGAGTAAGAATGTTGTTGTGAGCCAACGTCCAGCAGAAGAAGTCTACTTTTGGGAGTGAAGGGAAGGCCCAAATAAACTTCCATTGCGTTGGGTCAGAAGGGACATTAAGAATAGCAATCAAACTTTTGTAACCTTCAGAAACCGAAAAAGAGCCAGAATGGGAGCCCCACCCTTTTTTGTCCTTAGCTGTTGCTGAAGTGGGAGTTTTTCCTTGGAGCTTGTCTAAAAGTAGCGTAGCTTCAATTTGCAATCGATGTGGAACCTCTCCCAGGTTTCAGCTGTCCCACAGTCTACCAGAATCCTCCGTCCAGGTGGATATGTCCCAAAGGGTTTTATCATTGGACTCGGCGGTACTTCAAGTATCAATATTTGCAAGGCTCCTCTACCGTGTTTCTCTAATGGTCGCATCTCCTAGTATCGGATCTTCCCAGATTCTGATTTTTTTCCCATTACCTGGGATCCAGTAGAGATTGGAACTGAAATGCTCCATAGCAGAGAGACAAAGCTTGAAAACTGGAGAACCTTTGGTGGTTTTTGGTGGTTGATCCAAACACCTCAAACGCTGGCCATGAAAATTTTTCTTCCATAGGACTCTCTTACTCCAGCTAGATTTCCCAGCGACAATATTCCACAGAATTTTGGAGCCCAGAGCGAGATTTTGGGCAGCCAAATCTCTCATTTGAAGACCTCCTTCCAAGATTGGCCTCTTAATGGTATCCCATTTAACTAAATGGAGTCTTCTTTCATTATTTTTCCCCCCTTCCCAAAGGAATCTCCTCAGAATACTATCCATTTTACTGAGGAAGGTTTTGGGAGCAAGCAGAATGGAGTGCTGATAAAGAGGCATACTTATGAGAAAAAATTTCAATAGAATAATCTTTCCAGCATTGTTCAGCCAAGAGGCTCCCCAAGCTTGTATTCTGAGCTTTAGCTTGTCTAAGAGGGGCATCCAGTGGGCAACTTGAGGTATGGATTTGAAGATTGGAATCCCAAGATATTTAAAAGACTCCCAGGTCTAACATCCTTTCATCTCTAAGAGCCTAGCAATGTCAGTCAGCTCCTTGACCGAGAAGTTCCAGCCGAAGATTTTACTTTTTAAATAGTTTATCTTGCTGCCCAAGACCTCCTTATAAATATCCAACTCCTTCTTAAAATATCTGGCCGAGTTTATGCTCGCTCCTCCAAGAAGCAGAGTATAATCGAAAAATTGGGCATGGTTTATGTCTTTAACATTGTGCACCATTCTGAGGCCTGGAAGATTTTGGACTTGTTGACAATAGTCTAGTTGGAAGCTAAGCACAGAGGCTTGGATAGCATAGAGGAGAGGGGATAGAGGACAACCTTGTCTTAAACCCCTTGAGGCATTGAAAAAATCAGTAGATCGGCCATTAACCAGCGACGCAATCCAAGGTGAGGCAATGCAGGCTTTCACCCAATTTATGAAGGTTATTGAGAAGCCCAATTTATTCATAAAAGCAAACAGGAAATCATGTCTCACCCTGTCAAAGGCATTTTCCAGATCGAGTTTTATCACCATTCCTTTCTCTTTTCGGTGGCAACTTGAATGAACTGCTTCTTGTACCAGCACAATATTGTCCAAAATCTTTCTCCCTTTGATGAAACCTCCTTGATTTTCCGGAATGATGTCCGACAGAATATTCTTGATACGGTTGGCTATGATTTTGGTAATCAGTTTATAACTAGTATTACACAGCGAAATGGGATGGAATCTACTAAAATCAGAAGCTCCTTTCTCTTTCGGTATCAGTGCAAGGAAGGCCGAATTGATACTGCCTCCTATCTTAGAACATGATTGAGACTTCCTGACCATTCTCAGAAGGTCTTTATTGATTGATGACCAACAAGACTAAAAAAACCTAGCAGTGAACCCATCAGTACCGGGTGCTTTATCCGGTTCCATGCAATCCAAAGCGTTCTTGAGCTCATCCATGCTGATCGGTGCAGTCAGCATAGTGTTAACAGAATCTTGGACACAGTGAGGAATTAGATCAAACGGATAGGCGTGAGAATCTATAGGAGGGTCTATAGGCGCCGAATAAAGATCTTTGAAAAAAGTGAAGGCTGCTCTCTTGATGCCTTCAAAATCTTTAACCACAGCATCATGGGAGCGGATTTCTGATACATTTTTGAATTGCTTGCGAGCTTCGACTTGCTTATGGAAAAAGCTGGTATTTTTGTCGCCGGCCTGTAACCATAAGTTTCTAGATTTTTGTCTCCAGTACTCCTCTTCGTCCCTACTAGCTTTATAAAGGGCTTTTTGCAACTCCACTTCTTTTTGAAGCAGACTTTGGGTAACAGCAGAATCCTCCATTGCTCATTGGAGAACAGAAAGGTTTTCTAAGGACTCTTTTCTCTTGGCAGTGGGAGTTTTCAGAGTATTAGCCCACTCCTTGAGCCTTCTCTTAAGACCCCTCAATTTTTCTTCCCACACAAAGAATGGGGATTGCAGGACATGCCGATTCCAGGCTTCAGAGACCACCTCATAGAAGCCCTCTTGCTGAATCCACAGAGGACTAAATCTAAAGGGAATGGGACCAAGGTTTCCATCCATGGAGAGCTCGAGACTAATGGGTTTATGGTTGGAAGTGCAGTTAGGAAGGATTTTGGAAGAAGCCATTAGACCACAAGTAAGGAAAGAGGTTTCGACGAGGAATCTGTCCAAACGAGCAGCTATGTGGTTGGGCCCTAATCTTTTGTTAGAACAAGTGTATTTCCTAGCAGAAAGCTTGATATCCTCCAGATCCCAGCCGATCATTATGTCTTCAACCCATTCTCTAGCTGGGTCCCTAACAGGAGAACCCCCCTTTTTTTCTTCAGTGGCTAGAGTAACATTCAGATCACCTGCAATAATGATGTTTTCTGGATTGTGCAATAAAGAAAGGACCGGAGCGAGTCCCAACAAATTTTTTTCTCCGCTGGTGAGACCGGAGTATAAAGATTGAACATACTTACTTGTTGCCCAGAATATTTGTGGAGGAGCTGAGTGAAAATCCAGTGATGGCAACTTTCTTCGTGAGTCAAGTCATATTTGGAGCTGTCCCAGAAGGAGGCAATCTCGCCAGAGGCGCCCCTAGCACTAACAGCTCTTCCGGGGCCTTTACGCCAGAATATTTTGCTAGTTTGGAGGAGAAGAATATCCTCCAGCTTTGTCTCCTGGATGAGAAGGATTTCAGGCGAGTGCAACCTCACAATGTCTTTCAGGGCATCTTCTTTCAGCCTGCTTCCTAATCCTCTGCAATTCCAGGAGACAAACTTCATTATTTACTGGCTTGGGAGGTTGTGGCTCCTTTTGGAGCCCTGCTGTGCTTGCGCCCGGATTTGGTGTTCATCATTCCTTTGAGAGTTTTCTGGGAGCCTTGGAGAACATCCAGATAGGTTTTCTCCTCTCTCTGTTTCTTCTTGGATTTCCGGCCCCTGGTCGATTTGATAGGAGTAATTTGTGAGCTGTCTGATTCGGAGTCTCTTTCTTCTGATTCTCCCCCTGAGTCAGAGGCAAGACTAATGTGCTGGTCATTGCCTTCGGATCCACCTTGACCAGCCTCAGTTAGTGGAACAGTTGTTTCTTCTTCGGTTTCTTTCACTTTCTTCGACTGATCTTCAGTTTCTTCATGGTTCTCTGAGGCATCCTCCTTTTCGCTTGAGGAGGGGCCTTCATTTGAATCTGGTATGGTCTTGGAACTGGTCTGGGGTTTCCCCATTGGCCCTGATTTTTTCTGCTCGTTGGGCTTTGAGACTACCTTGCCCTTTTTTATTTCTTTCCATCCTTCTTCTTCCCCCTTGTCCCCTGATGGGGATTTGGGGCAGTTCCGTTGAAAGTGACCGTGTTCGTGATAGATTCTGCATTTAAAGGGTAGTTGCTCGTAGTCAAGCTTCTGGAAGTGGTGCCAGTCTCCAACTTTAAGTTTGATGGCCTCCGGCAGACCAGCTTCCAAGTCAACTTCCACGCAGATTCTTGCGCAGGTGTATTGGCCCTTGTTATCAACTTTGTCGATGAATCTGCCCAGTACGTTTCCTATCTTTTGCAGGGATTGGTATCTCTAGCAGTGTATTGGAAGATTGGGGAGACGGACCCAAACAGGAACCTCCTTTGGGACATCTACTGAAGGGTCGAAATCGGGGGTCCATTTATTCAGGAAGAGACCTTGATTTCCCATGAAATAAGGACCGTTTCTGAACACCAGATCTCGGTCCTCCTTGGTAGTGAATTCGAAAATGAAAAAACCTCTACCTACAGCATAACTTATCACGTTGTTGGGCAGCAGGGGCCTCCAGTTTCGTTGAACCCATTCATCAGTCACTTTTGATGTTGGCCATCGACCCATAAATTGCCCCACTAGACCTCTGTCAGCTAAATCTAGAGCGATTTTGATCGGTTGGTCTTCAGGCAGAGCAATTTCTGGAATATCATCAAGCTTTTTGATGAACTTCGGCACTTCGGGATGTGCACGTTTTTTTCCTTTCTGAGAAAGCAGGCATCGAAAGGCCTCTGCTGAATAAGAAGGAGGGGTGGGAGAGGGCTCCACACCCCCTGGCGCTCCCATGGCGGCGGAATAGGCCAGGCAGCGTTCGCTGACCTAACCGATGGCATGCAGAGGAGAAGAGCGCGCGTGAGAATTGAAATTTTCAAATGGTCGTGGGCTTAGCCCGAAACGGTTAATCTCTCGCGGCGAGCCACGCCCTCACTCAGGATTGAGCACAGGACCTGTCCGTCTTTACGAGAGCGACCTTACCACTACGCCGCCTCCACAGACCTTTAGCTGTTCATTGTTAATACTGCATCAAGTAATATTATAAGCTCCACAGGCAATATGCTTTGTTTTCAGCAGTTTTCTAGTCACAGGTGTCGTAGAACACCGAGGAAGGTGTTCCCCAAGGGGGAGTTGTTTGTAATATCCCCTGGATGATTTTCTATGTAAATAAAATAGGACCAAGGTCATGGGACACACATTATAAGCTGAATGTTGGGAAAAACATAGCGATAGGTATCATTGGTGATTAATTAATGGCTAAAAAAATTGGCAAAGGCAAAGTGGCATTACTTTGTATTTTATTTATGAAAATAGTAGAAAAGGAAGGTGAAGAGACACATATTTTCATGAGAAGGAAATTGAAAGAAAAATGAAAGAAAATGAAGAAGATAGAGCCCTCAATGATAAAAAGGATTCTAAGGACCAATTGATAACTTTTGGCTGGTTAAACTTTTGTCAGTGTAGTTTTGGAGCTCTCTTCTATTCTATCATTTTCTCATATAGTTGCACACTTAGAATATTCTTGGATCATGCTTGGAGCACTTTGGAATATATTGGATTTAGAGAAATAAGGCAAAGGAAAGAAGGGAGCGCAAGGAAACAATTGGATCATCAATTACAACTGGATTGCTTTGTATGTAATAGGTTGCATGTGTGATTTCCTTGCCAACTTATGGATGCATGGTGTACATGGAATTTTTTTTTTATGTGTTTTCATTAGCGTGGAGATTTGCTTGGATTGATAGTGGTTTTTGCCTTGCCTTGTCATTTCCTATATAGCCACAGGGTTGTGGGCTTTCCAACTTGATTGATTTTTTGATTGGTGCTCATAATTCCTTATGGTTGTGGGTTGGAACAAACGCCCTTGAATCCCTGGAGCAACTTGGGTTGAGTTTCTAGTACTGAATTCTAGGTTGGGACAAATGCTCTTGAAGCCCTAGAAAATCTTGGGTTGAGTTAGTAGTCCTGGAGCCTAGGTTGGGAAAAATACTCTAGAGCTCTTGGTGGGCTGAGTTACCAGTCCCTCAAGACGGGTTGGAAAAAAAATCTGGATCCCTCAAAGGCTATGGGTTGAGTTACTACTTCCTAAAGCCTTGGATAGTTCAGGTAGAGACCGATCTAGTTAGTGTTAGTGATGTATGAATGTGGAGGTGGAATCACTGTGGTTGATGGTTGAGGTGGTTTGGCCTCTGGAAGCCTTGGTTTGGGTTTGTTTTCATTTATTCCATAAGATCACAAATTCATGCTTGGAATATGGTGTTGGGGTTATTGGTTGAAAGAGATATTTGGTTCAACCTAATATATGGTCGGGTGGTACGTGGAAATCCTTGACTTGGTTAGTATTGTCATATGTTAATATGAGACATTTTCCTATTGTTATCCATGAGTATTTGTAGTGATTATGTTGGTGATAGTATGGTTAAGTTTCATGGTCTTTATGTTGATTATTCCTTGCTTATCTGTTGGTTATATGAAGTGTATTATCTATGGATTTTTTCATGAATTGTTTATTTATCGATTTGTTGATGAATATATGGACTAATAACATTGTTGCAACTATGTGGAGAGGGCATAGGGCCTTCTTGGTGATTCTGGGATGAATCTCAGACTATTATGATCATATATGCACTCATGACACGTAGCTTACATGCTTGCCATGTGTTTGACGAAATATCTAGTTTGTTTTAGGAAGTCCAAGTCAAGTTTTTCCTCCAAGTTTGAATATTTAGTTTTGTTTACATGTTTATTATGATTATGTAAAGTCTCAGGTAGTTATGGGTAGTGGTTTGGAGGCTGACCTAGAATTATGGCTTTGATATTGGGACCACACCCTATGAACTAGGAAAATTAGGTCACAACCACATGGAGGTAGTGTTGTGCTTGCGGTTGGAGGTCTATAATCACACCCAGGCCTTGTCATGCATGCATTTTGGAGTCTAGGTTAGTGAAAAGGAGCCCTAACTCAGTTATTTTTCCCCTAAGTGTCCTATATCCCCAAGTGATATTGTGATTTGTCATTTTGTGATTATTTTGTAGGCCCCACTTCCTTAACTGAAGCTTGGAGGTTAGGTCATATCATAGCAAATCTTCGTCTCATGTTTACCCTGACAAGATGACGAAATTGGGTAAATGTGGGAGGGGTGGTTACAGATTGGTATCAGAGATTCTCGGTTCAAACACTTGGACTAGATGGGCGGGATATGAGTATTATGCATGCATGTTAGTTGTCGATATTTTTGTTATGCATGCATTGTGATGGTCATTGTCATAGTTTGCATCATTATGAAGACACTGCTATGATGTTGATGTTGCGAAAATTGATATGTTGATTTCATTATATATACATATGTTGTTCTAATATAGATTGAATGTGCAAAAGAGATAGCCTTTCCTAAACATCACTGAGGTATGTTGATTATGTTTATATTTGGTTTATCTGACATGATATGTTTGTAGGAAGTGGAAGATCAAATATGACAAGAAATATGGTGGATTACAATTTACATTACTCTCCTTATAGATCAGATGAGAAACAAAGAGATGAGTACTCTCTTGACATAGTAGATACCTTTAGAAGTTTAAAGGAAATGATCAAAAGTTGTAAGGCGGTTAATGACATGATAATTTAGTCACAAGAAAGACTTTCCACGGCATAGGAAAAGAAAACGGAGGTCAATGCAGTGATTCTTCAGAGTTTATTAGATTTGTAGAGACAGGGAAAACCACAAATCAGTTATGGACATGAGGACATGACTAATGGGGTGTATGGTAGTAGGTCTCATAGAAGACATGAGTCATACATGGATGACATGGTTAAAGGTGGAATATGGTTAGATACAACTAACATGAGAGGTAGTGGATACATGTTCTATTCTAGTTCTAGTTCAAATAGGTAACATGGTCATCATCATTATCATCCTTAAAGGAGGAATGAGAAGAATTACTTTCCATATGAGTTTAAGAAAACCAAGCCTCCTACATTTGATATAGAGCTAAAGAAACTGAAAGATGTATAAGCATGGTTGCTTGGGATGAAGAAGTTCTTTGAGTTACATGCCATATAAAGGAAAAGCGGACATCTGGTGGGAAGATGTGAAGCGTGTCAAAGGTATCAAGACAAAGGAGTTGAGTTGGAATGAGTTCAAGAGAATTTTTAGAAATAAGTACTTTTCAAAGAGAGATTATGACGGTAAGGCTGAGGATTTCTACGAATTGAAGATGGGTTTTATGAAAGATGAAGAGTATATGACTAAGTTTTAGGAGTTATTGTGGTATTTACCTTATCTTAAGGATGAGAAGACGAAAGTTAAAATATTTGTTACTGGGTTTTCGTTATCATTTAAGGATCAAATTGAATATGATGAACCTCGAACATTAGAGGAAGTAATTGGGAAGTTGAAACATTGTTATGAAAAATCTAAGCATAAGTCGAAGCCGAAGGAGGGTTTGAAAGGTAATGACAAGACTAAGGGAAAATGGGATAAGGAAGGAGTAATACCTCAAGATGTGGGTAACAAGGAGAATGAAACGCCATACAAGAAATTAGATGCAATTGATGGAGGACAGGGATTTAGTATGAAGAGAAGAACAAGGGTGATGGCAGGAAGATTTTGTAATGTTGGAATTTTGGTGGAGAACATTACAGGAGATATTGTACACAACATGAGGGTGGAATTCTAATCATTAGGAATCTATTATCGAAATGGGAGGTAAGATTTGTGATCAAGTTATTTACATTTTGATTGAACCTAGATCTAATAATAGTTATATCAGTCTTGATTTGGTGGATAAGTGTGGCTTGAATAAAGAAGTGTATGTAGAGTCTTGATTGGTGTAGTTTGCTAGAGGTACCAAGAAAAGAGTTCATCATTGGGTGAGATATTGTGCATTTGAGTTGAGTGGTATGTCATCAACACAATTAAATGTGCTTCCGTTGGGATAGTACAATATGTTGTTGGGCATGGATTGGTTGTACATTCACAGGACTAAGGTAGATTTTTATGACAAGGCTATTTAGTTTTTGAATGATGCTGGAGAGAAGATAATATTGCAGGTAAGAAGAAGCCTACGTCACTGAGAATGGTTACAACTATGCGGGCAAAGCGTAGTAGCAGGATGTGTATTGCTTGCAGTTCATATTTCCAGTGACAAAGGAAAGGGTGTTGAGGATGCTAAAGTCTTGAAGAGGTCTCTGGTTTTGTAGTAGTTTCAGGATGTATTTCCACTAGAGATTTTAGAGTTACTTCCTCATAGGGATGTGGAATTTTCTATTGAGTTGATGCTAGGAGGAACACCAACATCTAAGGCATATTATAGGATGGGTACTCCGAAATTAGTGGAATTGAAGTTTCAGCTTAAGGAAATGCTTGATAAGTGACAAATTAGGCCAAGTGTGTCACCTTGGGGTGCACCTATATTGTTTGTGAAGAATAAGTAGGGTAATTTCATTATTAGAACATGCAGAGATCATCAACGTTCTTATTGATGATTAGATTGACTTAAGATTAGGATACCATCAGGTACACATCAAACAAGAGGAAATCTACAAAACTACATTTCGTACTATGTATGGGAATTATGTGTTTGTGGTAGTTCCTTTTGGTCTTACTAATGCTACAACTACTTTCATGTGTTTTATTAATGGTGTGTTGCATCCTTATATGGAAAATTTTGTGATAGTATTCATTGATGACATATTGATATATTCTAATAATGAGGAATAACATGCAGAACACCTTGCAACAATTATAAAATTGTTAAGAGAGCGTTAGTTTTATGCCAAGCTTAGTAAGTGAAATTTATTTCAGAATTTTTTTCATTACTTGGGACATGTTGTTTCGAAGGAAGGATAACAGTGGACCCCGAAGAGATTAGAGCTATCATGGAGTGCGAAACTCCTAGGAATGTGGATGAGGTCAGATCATTCATGGGACTAGCAGGTTATTAAAGGTAGTTCATCGGGAACTTCTCGTAGATTTCCTATCCTATTACATATTGTAGCGAAAAGGGAAGACATTTGAATGGACTAAGGAGTGTGCAACTAGTTTGGAGTAGTTGAAGCATTTGATTACAAATTCTTCGGTCTTGAAGATTGCGTATCTTGATAAAGAGCTTGTGGTTTGTACAAATGCTTGCAACAGAGGACTTGTGGAGTCCTGATGCAGGAAGGACATATGGTATGCTATGAGTCAAGGAAGTTAAATGATCACGAGCGGAATTATGTGACTGGCGATATTGATTTGGAAGCTATCATTCATGCATTGAAGATGTGCAGACATTATCTTCTTGGTAGGAGGTTCGTCTTGATGAGTGATATTAGTGGGTTGAGATACTTATTTGATCAACATAATATGAATGCTAAGCAATCTAGATGGTTGGATACTCTTAGTGACCTTGATTTTGAGATTAGGCACATTAAGGGAAAAGAGAATAGGATTGCAGATGCTCTCAGTAGAAGAGTGCAGGTGAACGACATTGCAACAGTGGGTTCTCATGGGACATACTTGCAGGAGCATATCTTGCAAGTGGGACAACATGATGATAGGTATCAACAATTGAGACACAAGTTATAGTAGCAGGGTGTAGGTGATAGGGATGAGGAGTATCACCTCACGACAGATGAATTGGTCATATTTTGGAGTAAGATTTATGTGCGAGATGACAGTGAGCTAAAGAAGTTTATCTTGATGGATTTTCATGTTAAGCCATATTCAGGTCACCTGGGATATCAAAATACTTTGACAATAGTTAAGAAATCCTACCATTGGCTGAACTTGAAGAAAGAGGTGGCTGAGTTTGTTGTGATATGTTTGGACTGTCAATAGGTAAAAACAAAGTGTGAGCATCCAGGTGGTTTATTACAACCAATTTCGATTTCAAAGTGGAAATGGGAGGTCATTTCCATGGATTCCATTATAGGTTTTCCGAGGGCATCAAATCAACATGATTCCATCATGGTTGTGGTTGATAGGTTAAGAAAGGTGGCACACTTCATTGCAGTGAAGTCTATGAAATCAACTAGTGAAGTAGATCATATTTTCATTAGGGAGATAGTGAGGTCGCATGGTGTTCATAAGAAGATTGTATTCGGCATAGATTCCAAGTTCACCTCTAGGTTTTGCAAAGAGTTGTTTTCAAGCTTGGGGACAAAGTTTGTTTTAAATATAAATTATCATCCACAAACATATGGAAAAACAAAAAGGGTTAACAATATTCATGAGGACACATTGAGGATGTATGTCATGCATCAACAGAGGAGGTGGGAAGAGGATTTTCCACTGGTTGAGTTTGCGTATAATAATGGGTATCAATAATCCTTGAATATGAGTATGTTTGAGGCACTTTACAGGCAGAGTTGTAATACTCCTATCAACTAGAGTGATCGAGTGAATAGGGTGTTGATTGGACCAAATATGTTGGCAAAGATGGAACAATAAATGCAGGTTATTAAGAGGAATTTGAAGGCAACACATGACATGTAGAAGAGTTATGTAGATCAACACAAGTTATTTAAGGAGTTTTAGGTTGGGGAGCATGTGTACTTGCACATCAAGCGCAAGAGGAGCTCCTTGAGGATTGAATCATGTGCCAAGATGGTACCTCGATATTGCGAGCCTTTTGAGATCCTTGAGAGGATTAGACCAATGACCTATAGAATTTCAATGACTCTGACATTGAAAGTCCACAATGTTTTCCATGTTTCATTGTTTAATAAGGATGTGCAGGATGTTGATCATGTCATTGACTGATGTTTATTACAGGTGGAACCAGAGGGAGTATTCTAGCCCAAACCACAATGCATATTGCAGCGGAAACAACTCATGCTTCGAAATAGAGAAATCAAACAGGTTAAAGTGTAGTGGAAGCACTTTGGGCCCGATGAAGCTACATGGGAGATGGTAGATGAAAGACGGATTATGTATCCTTCATTATTTGTTGGTTGAGCAAATGAGTTTTTTGTATATGTATATGTGTATGTGTATGGTTGTGGATACTCCAATGAGTTGTGTTATAAAAATCCAATAAGTGGTAAGATTATCATGTTTTTCATGTTGTTCATGGTTTACATTAGTTCATAGTAAATACTTCATGAAGTTATGCTATAAATCTCCATGGGAAGTATGTTTTGTTTTCTGCGGTTTGCTGGTCATATGTGTCATAGAACATCGAGGACAGTGTTCCCCCAAAGAGAAGGGGTTCGTAACATGACCTAGGTGGATATTGGTGGCCACTTGCCTATTCCACTTAGACCCCCACCATTGTTTTCAGTTTCCTTAATTGTAGCACAATTTACTATTTTTGGAAGTTTTTTGGGTCTTGAACTTCCGGAGTCGTTTTGAGGCCCTAAACGACGTTTTTTTTTTTTTTTGGAAAATCACCATTGGAAAATGGGATTCTTCAAGTTGACATTAATTGTTAGTAGTTGTATTCTTCGGATAGATGTTTCTAATGAGGTATCGTGTGCATCAAACGAAAATCGTATGCCAAAGTTATGATCCTGAGAAATTGATATACTAATTTACCCCAACGGAGCCCATAGTTTGATGTTTCATCTCCTAGGGTTAGGTTTTTGGATGTTTAGGGTTTTCCATTGTTTCTCAATAATAAATAGGCCTTCGAGCCTCATTGTCACACCATTTAGAGGCATATATCCACCACATCTCTTCTAAGAAGTTATTTGATATTAATGAAATGAAGTTTTATTTTTGTTGCATCTATGCTTTTATGTTTAGTACTGTATATTATCACGTCCCCACATAATTCCAGATCATAACAACCCTTGGATGATTTTCTATGTAAATAAAATAAGACCAAGGTCATATATATGTATTCCAAGCTGAATGTTGGGAAAAAGATAGTGATAGCTATCACTGGTGATTAATTAATGGCTATGGAAATTGGAAAAGGTATTGGTAAAGGCAAAGTGGAATTAATTGACATTTTGTTTATGAAATAAAGGAAAAAAGTAGAAAAGGAAGGTGAATAGAAACAAATTTGCATGAGAAGGAACTGGAAGAAAAATGAAGGAAAATGAAGAAAATAGAGGCCTCAATGATAAAAAGGCTTTTGAGGATTAGTTGCTAGCTTTTGGATGGTTAACATTTTGTCACTTCAATTTTGGAGCTCTCTTCTATTCTCTCATTCTCTCATACTCTTGCATACTTAGAGTATTCTTGGAGCATTCTTGGATCACTATGGCATACATTAGATTTAGAGAAAGAAGGAAAAGGAAAGTACAGAGCGCAAGGAAACAATTGGATCAATAATTACAACTTGATTTATTTTTAGGTAACATATTGTATGTATGATTTCCTTGCTTATTAATGGATGCATGGTGTATGCATATGATTTTATGGTTATATGTTGTGATTGTCATGGATATTTTCCTAGAGTGACAGTGGTTTTAGACTTGCCTTGCCATTTCTTGGATAACCATGGGGTTATGGGTTTTTCCACCTGATTGTTTTTCTGATTGGTGCTCATAATTCCTTATGGCTGTGCGTTGGACCAAACGCTCTAAAAGCCTTGGAACAACTTGGGTTGAGTTACTAGTCCTGGATCCTAGGTTGGGACAAACGCTCTAGAGCCCTGGAAGGTTGTGGGTTGAGTTACTAGTTCCTGGAGCCCTGTACAGCTCAGGTAGAGACTGATTTGGTTGGTGTTAGTGATGTTTTACCGTGGAGGTGGAATTACCATGGTTGAGTGTTGAGGTTGTTTGGCCTTTGGAATCTTTGGTTTGGTTTTGTTTTGGTTTATTCCATGGGATCCCACATTCATGCTTGGAATATGGCGTGGGGGTGATTGGATGAAAGAGGGATTTGGTTCATTCCAATATATGGTCAGGTGGTACGTGGAAGTCCTTGACTTAGTTAGTATTTTCATATGTTACTATGAAACATTTCCCTATTGTTATCCATGAGTATTTGTAGTGATTATGTTGGTGATATTATGGCTGAGTTTCCATGATCTTTATGCTAGTTATTTTATGGTTATATGTTGGTTATATGAAGTGTATAATTTATGGATCTTGTCATGAATCATTTAGCTATCGATTAATTGATGAATTTATGGAATAATATCATTGTTTCATCTACGTGGAGAGGGCATAGGGCCCTCTTAGAGATTCTCAGATGAATCTCAAACTATTATGATTAGAAATGCACTCATGACCTGTAGCTTACATGTTTTCTATGTGTTTGACGAAATGTCTAATGTGTTCTAGGTAGTCTAGGTCAAGTTTTGCCTCCAAGTTTGAATATTTAGCTTCGTTTTCATGTCTATTACGATTCTGGAAAGTCTCAAGTAGTTATGGACAACGACCTGGAGGACAACCTAGAATTTTGGCTCAGATCTCAGGACCAAACCCTCTAAACTGGGAAAATTAGGTCACAACCTCATTGAGGCAGTGTTGTGCATGCGATTGGAGGCCTATAACAACACCTAGATCTTTTCATGCATGTGGTTGGGAGTCCAGGCCAGTTAAAAGGAACCCCAACTCAAGGCTTGGTCACTTGGGGTGGTTCTTTTGTCCCTGAGTGTCCTGTAACCTCGAGGGATGTTGTGAGTTGTCAGTTTGTGGTCAATTTGTAGGCCCCACTTACTTAACTAGAGCTTGGAGGTCGGGTCATGTAATTGTAACTCTTCGTCTCATGTTTACCCTGGAAAGTCGGTAAAATTAGGTAAATGTGAGAGTGGTAGTTACACATTGAATAAATACATTAATACATTAACCAAATTTATTAATGTTGGTATTAATGCATTAACACATTATGTTAATGAAATTATATATAGGTTTCTCCAAATACATTCTTGTTAATAAACAATACTCCCTCTAACCTATTAAATGAGAAGTACTCTTTCCATTTGGCAATTGTTTTATCGCTGACCAAGACTTGATAATATGCTCTCCAATTTTAATGCTCTTCAACATAATACACTAATGTTCCAATGTATTACCAATGCCAAAATAATGTATCAACTAGAAATATGGTATACAAAGGTATGAATGTAGTATAATCCCCATTGTATCATTCATTAAAGAGTACTCATTAAATGCACAATGTCCACATTCATGCACGATAATCCATATACCAAACAAAATTCTTTGAACTCTCCTGAATTTTTCTAATGTTCAAACTATTCGACCAAAATATTTTAGCAATAAGATCATTGAAGCAAGAGTGCTAAAACCAACATGCAAAAAAACTTGGCCTCCTAAAAATTTCAAACCATACATAATTAATACCAAATGTTTACCAACAAAAACCTTGCATATACTCACGCCAAATGCCATAATTCATTCACAAATATATAAGCAACCCATATATTAATAATGACACACAAAATAAATATTTCAACTTTTCATATAATAAATGTGCCAACGTAAAATTTAGTACCGCTATAGTGTCATATCAATTCCACGCCACATATCAATCTCATTGTAACACGAAAAATATCATTGACCAAAGAACCAGAGAAAATCTTTGTCGAAGCCCCAATTGGAATGGGATGGTGACGCCAGGGATAGATGGTCCTCCCTTTTGCACAAGTAGCATGTCCCTGGTGTTCTTGTCTTCCCCTTCCGATGACGTCAAAATTGGCATGGTGATACAATTTGAAATTGTACGAGGAGATCTTCATGGTGCCATTATGAGGATTGAATTAGGAGATGTGCGCATTGTTCAAATAAAAGAAGAATTCTCCTCATGGTGCCATTATGAGGATTGAATTAGGTGAGTGTGTGCATTGTTCAAATAAAAGGATAATTCTCCTCATGGTGCCATTATGAGGATTGAATAAGGTGAGTGTGTGCATTATTCAAATAAAAAAGAATTCTCCTCATGGTGCCATTATGAGGATTGAATTAGGTGAATGTGTGCATTGTTCAAATAACTTTTGACAAGAAGAATTCCATGTGTTTCAAGTATAGGATGTGCAGGGTGGACACCGTTGCTCTAAAGGTTAATATAAATTTTAATCTGCATTTTGAGAAGGGATGAAGTATAACTTCGATTCTGCAATTTTTCGGGTATCTAAACAATTCTACATGTCATTATAGAGACAACAAGAAGTGGCATTTTATGTTTGTTTTCATTTCCAAAATAAAAAATGTGTTTGCTTTGCGGTTATCCACAAATTTAACAACGTAGGCCTGTCTTCCTCCAACTTATACAGCTGGCATGGAATCTCTCAAAGGCTTGTGGAGCGTTGAAAATTGGAATTTTTGATGATGAGTATTTTTTCTCACCATTTATATGTTGTACTCCGCCTTGTAGATAAACATGGTTTGATTTGCAAGGAGTAGTTATTTTAGCTGTACTCTAATCAACTTGTTTTTTTGCTTTGAAAATTATGGAAATTTTATCAAGATTTTAAGAAAATCTGGCATTGATTTTTGTAAATCTAGGTTATAGCTATCAAACTTCAAGATTTTGAGTGTCTTTGAGGTTTTTGATAATGCTAATCTATTTTCACTATCAAAAACATGATTCAAACATTACCCACATTATATAAAGTTTCCAATATATATTATTCCACATATATATACTGCCAACTATAACATTAAACCTTATATGAATGGAATATTTTATTTTCCAATAAGATATTTATTAGATCTAAGACTTTTGTGATCCATAATGTAAATAGAAAATCTTTCAAATTAATCACATCATTAATATTTGGTTAATCCTTATAATGTAATTAATCCGATTTTTTTTTTTATCTACATAAGATATTTATTATCGTCACCGATTATATTAACGTCGCTGCTAATACAACGTGACAATAATTCAATTCAATGTTGTGGTATAAATAACGTTGCTACCATACAAAATATTAATCACTGCTGCTGCCACCAACGCATTATGCAATTGCATTTTAGAGCAACACGAATCATTTAGTCCTCTTGCAATATAACACAATGAACACAAACAATCAATGCACACCGACATACACCAAATAACACACCACCAATGAAGGCATATCTCAATGGAGTCTCCAAATGTAATGAATGTACAACAATAACTTGGACGATAAATTGTTGTGTCCCTCTCTCCTAACGCTTGTGATTGCACACAACATATCACCATATCTAAAACCTTGCCTGAAACTTCTTGACGCTAGCTCCTTCCATTATGGCGTTGTAACAAAAACTAACATGCTCCACCCATGTGCCACCCAAAGTAAAACAATTTTTTTAACTCATGTGTCAGTGTGTTGGAGCTATGTTATAATCCAGTCTATTTTCTAATACGCAAGATTATCCTGCGTGAGCCCCTGCAGGGCTTGCTCTAGCTGTTTCCTTTGCTCGATCCACTACCACTGGATTTACTAGAGAAGGGTATTGCCGCAGGATTATACGTGGGTGGTTTAGGAGCACATAAGGCTTGCTTGAGCACAAAATTTCCAAGTCTTCCGTAAGTCCTTCCTTAGAAGGTTCTGCCTTAGTAATATAAAATAAACATAGGCTGCTTAATCGACATAAACAATAGAGTCCATTTCTACTGCCCCTTTTTTTAGATATATATACACTCTCCTTCGTTTTCTTTGGGCTTACTCATAAGAGTGTTCATAGCAGCATTTGGGCAATGACTACAATACCTGCAAGTGAATATCATATCCTTGCCAATCGGTGGGATTTGTCGATTGCCCTTGAGTTCGTTCTCTAGCTCTAACACTGGTTCCACCACTTGACTTCCTCCATTAAGTTTTTTTTAGTCCATTAAAAATCTTTAGGACTTTTATAGTCGCGATTCGTTAATGATACTGCATTCCAATCCTTTGGAGAAACCCAAATTTACTCACTTTCTCCCATTCTTCTTTTGTGGAAAAGATTATATGAAGTGATGGAATATAAAACTTATCAGTTGAGATGTTAAACCCGTAGACTCATAGTTTGATACCAGCTCGTCCATCTTCGGAAACGGCCTCATTCATTTGTGAACTCAGTCCTTACGGGGTATTAATAATTCCTTCATTACGCTAACGTGACCTTAAGGGAAAACCCCTACTAATCATTTACCATTGATCAATAGGAGCTACTCATTTACCAGTGAGACCTTAAGGGAAAACCCCTACTAATCATTTACCATTAATCAATAGGAGCTACTCATTTACCAGTGATCAATAGAAGAGTTGTCCGGTCAGGGCCCTCGATTGGCTTTACCCTTCAGTTCCATGGATTGCACCGAATTCATTGGTTTAAATTTGGAGGAATAGCGAGCTTCATGGAAGTCAGAAGCTTGTTTAAAATATACACGTGTCAACTTCATTTATGAATGCAACTAATTCTTCACAAAGTTTCTCAACCATTCAAATATGTACTTATTATGTCACTTTGTTAAATTTTGTAAGATTTTGTAATGCTGCAAATGAGATGCATTCTACCAATCTTGGAACAAATACTTTAACTTTTCTAATGAGTACATTTTGCACGAGGTGCCTAGTGTTCTTTGGATCTGGATTACTTTAAATCACTCTTTCAGGACATTCTAGGGACTTCTCTCCCCTTAAGATGTTGCTTCTCTAACACTCCCATTACTAATATTCTTTATTTATTTCATGAGAAACACCCCTATGCTAATCCATGCTAACTTCATTAGGTTATTGAAGTAAATGGATGTTACTTTTTCTTCCTTTTTCATGCTTTAGTAGGTTGATTTATGTTGTTTGCATTTCTTTCGATGTTTAGACTACTTGGAGTTGCTTCGATATTATGTCTACAACTCTTTAGGGGATATGGAAGTTTGTAGTCTTTGGCTTTGTGTCAAAGGTTGCTAAATAAATAACACCTTATTTGACCAAGATATGGCGGAAATGGTGTGTGTCTTCTTGTGCTCTTCTTTCCATACAATTTACACTCAACAACTTTATCTCCAAATTCATTGCACAAATAGCAGTAACCATAGAAATGATTTGTGTACCTAGTGGATGATTGTCTTCTTAGTTTGTTTGCTTGAAGGAACCTTCTTGTTTGTTGCATCTTGTACTAATTATTCTTGGTTTGCTTCTTCTTACATTATGTTACTATATGTCCAGGTTCATGGGAGTGGAATCATGAGATATGTTTCCTCCTTTGAGATCTTGAATACTTTCTAACCTCATCTCTATGCGAAGATTGCATCTTTCAATAGTTTGCAAAGGAGACTTTCTTTGTTTCATTCTTCTACTTCTGGTTCCGTTGCTTGTTTTTATTTGTTTCGTTACTAATCATGCTATTAGTACCTTCTTCTACCAGTCCTTTTGAAGTTTCTTTATCATCCTTAATGGCTGCCATTTCTGAGTTCTTCATGGAGGAAATATCTTCTTCTAAATTTTGACACAGTCTATTATTTTCATCTATATCTCTCTCCTTCAATAGACTGCTCATAATTTCTTCAGTTCTTCTTGCTTCTTCAAGTTGTGTCTTCAAGCTATCAATTTCCTCCTTGTACTCACATTCTCTTTCGTCACATATCTGCAACAATTTCATATGGTCTCTGTGTGAAAATTTCTGGACACAGTAACCCTACTGCAGAATATTGATTTACTTCTCCTACTTGTTTTATTATACACAATTTCTTTAACTGAAATATTCAGAAAAACATCAAAGAAAACGCAATATGCAGCCTACACATATACAGATCATTTAGTGAAACATAACGCACATATGACAAAGGACACACATGATTTTTTGGACAAATGTCCCCGGAAAAACCCAAATCAGGAGAATTGGTGCATCAACGCTTTGATGGTTTTATTATTAAGCGAAATTTGAATACATTGTTGGAACCAGTAGTGGTTTTCCCTACAGAGAAATTCACGGTAGTTGTACCTTATCACTCGAAGACAAAAAATATGGTTGATTCAAACCCTTCAGGAATTACTAAATATGAGCCCTTTCTAGCTCAATGGAATCCTCAATGCAACTCTTCCAGCCTCTACGTTAGCCTCTCCTGCCCAACACAGCCTCTGTGCAGCACAAGCTGCCCCTGCATCACCTTGAAGGCCTCTGCGCTGTCTCTACATCGCTTAGAAGGGTCTGCTTCCCTCTCTGCATGGTCTCTGCGTCAGCTTGACTGGGCTGCGTCCCTCCTGCTAGCCTCTGCGCTTCCGGGTACGGAACTGCCTCTCTAATGTATGTATTCTCGGCCTCGAATCAAAACATCCCTTGTCAATATACCCCTCACTAGCACTGCAAGTTCATTCGAAAATTCTCAGCAAACCGTGCCCCAGAATTTCGACTTAGCTCAAGTGCTGCTACTATGTGTGTATTCTCCAATTGACCCCAAGCATTCCTTTAATACTTTTCTCGTTGAGAAATAAACGACCGTGATCTAATCACTAATCAACGACTAAGATTAGAGAAATATTTATCCACATCACTTAGAACATTGTCACCACATGTGTAAATTAATTCACTTTAATTTTTCAATTTCCCTAAGTTAGACTTAGGGTCCCTATTAAAAAATTTAAATATTTGAATAGCTTTTACACTAGGTGGGATTTCTCCAAACGATTTTTGGGTCTTGGAGATCTCATGTGTTCTAGCCCTTCCACAAAGTTTCAGAGCTAGAGCACATTCGATGCCATCCAAAATCTCAACACTTTACTCTCATTTGTAAGTCTATCTATTCTAGCCAAGAATAAGTCAAGCTTGGATTTGTCTTCAACTAAATTTTCTTCATGAGAATGAGATGCATTTTATAGTAGCAAGACAAATCTCATTTGATTGAAGACTTTCCTTTTGACAAAACTTTTTCTTCCCTTTTTTTCTTCTTCTCCTTTTCAACAATGCTGCTACCAATGTCTCCTTCATGCATGAGCTGTAACCTTCCCAAATTTATTTTGTAGAATTTAAATCTATCATTATCTCAAGATCCTTATTGTGAAGTTTATTATACTTTACACATTTGGCCTTAACATTCCATTGTTGTTCTTCAATAGAGGGGGAATAATATTAACTATATCCATCACATACTAGCTTCCATACACTAGGTCCATAAGCTATCAGTTCTGATTTTATCTTATCTCTCCATCCATGAAAATTTTCAGTACTAAGCACAAGTACATTTTATAATCAACAAGATCTACCTTCAAGTTGTTAGAATTATACAAAAGGAACCGATTTTGATACCAATTGATGAAAACTTGACTAAACTAAGAGGTGGGGGGTGAATAAGTTTAGTACATTCATGGGCATTAAAATTCTTTTCTTTTAGATGATTAATTAAAACATTAAATGAACATATTAACACATAATGACCAACATATTTAATATGCGTACAACAAGTAATAAGTAAACCAGAACATTACATTAGCACATAATATCAACACATATGGACACCAGATATAAGTGGAAAACCATAAAGGGAGAGAAACACAACTTTGTTATTGTTGTGATGCAAAGGCAAGCTTTTACTCCCTTATTACATCTAATTTTTTGTAGGCTCCAACCTACAAGAGGATACTACCTCAATTTTTCTACAAGCTACAACATGCAAGGAATCTCTAACTCCCATAAGTTTTCTGCAAGCTACAACTCACAGGAAGATCCTACCTCAATAGGATACAACTTGTTATTTATCAAGCTCCAACTTGAAAGGAAACTACAATCCCCTGATACATAAAGAAACAACATGCTGGTTTACCTGGTCATCAATTATGCATACCTCCATCTTTATATCTACCTCTTCTCCCCTTCAAATGTGCTTCACATCAGCTTCATATGTTCTAGGTAACTTACAAAAAATCGACTCTCGCATGCTCTCTAACCCTCTAACCTTTAATCTATTTTTTCCTTCCAAAATCACATCTTTTATAAACATAGTTTGTTGGTTGTTTGTATTCCATATAAGAATATGAAGTGAACAGGCTTGAATCTTTTCCTTCCACTCATTCATTTCCAAACCCTTCATATTTTGAATATTAAAACACAAATAAGTGCTCAAATATTATTTTCAGCCACTTGTAATGATTAAATACACCAACATAATGCCAGCATATGCAATAAAGTAACACATTATAACATCATAACATACGCAAAACATTGAATTTCCAATGAAATTAATATGCACACAACATATGAAAGCAATGCATCACTCTCCAAAGCCATACATATGTTCTGCAACATCTTGTATCACTAATTCTTCATGCCATTTCCTCAACAACCTTCATTCTTGCCTTGTTTGTCATGGAGTATTTTCTTTGTTGTCATGGAGTCTTATGTTTCCCTTGCAAGACAACAATTTTCTTGCATCACAACATCTCAATCATCATATGCATACATGATTACCATTAGTCACTATTCCATATGCACACAATCTACCTCACTAATCAACACCGATGAACATATGTAAGCATGGACAAACTTTCACCAACACCCTTTGAAGCATAACAAACATATGAAATCAAGATTTAACAATTTGTTCTCCAAGGCATAACAATACCTTCATTGATATTGTTACCACTCCTTTGTTGTTCCTTTGTTGTTTATGCATACCTTTGTTAGTCATGTTATTTTATACCTTTGTTGATCTTGTTACTTCTCCTTTGCCTTGTTTCTCTTGCACACCTTGCATACTTTATGGCATACCTTTGTTGATCCTATTAATGCTCCTTTAGATTGCTGCTCCTGCATACCTTGCAAACCTTACTGCATATCTTTGTTGATCCTGTTACTGCTCCTTTGCCTTGTTGCTCCCGCATACCTTTTTGTTCCTATTGTTCCTTTTCCCTCAATGACAAAAATGCCAATACAATGTATATGTGTTGAAACTAAGGCATAAATCAAGCACACCATATGTCAAACACTACTCAAAATAACGTTTATAATAATACAACTGAAATGCAAAGGAATGTGATAAATTTTACATGTGGCCTACACAGTTGCACATTGTTGAAAGGTTAATTTCACCTCCCCAGTACTGTAGCTGCTTTCCAGATTTGTATGAAGGGCTCTGCCACAAAGAGCTGCTTGCTAAAAATGATGAGCAGTCAATTCCATTGTGTGGTTCAGCGCCAGTCCTGTAAAATTTGAAAACAGCCTCTGTACATCCAAAATAGAGCGTTAAACACTTGGAAACAGAGCTTTCACGCTTTGTTTAAAAAACATAGTATATATAATGAAATTTGGGTTTTGTTTTAAACGCGGGAGATTGTTTTGTTTTATGTGAAGACCGGCGGTCCCCACGCCAAGTCAACCGTCTAGTCAGCAAAGACACGTGGCATCTTCTTATTCGGTCGCATTTTATTTTGAAGTCGGTTCACAATTCAAATCCGGACCCGAAAGATGTTAGGGCAGATTTCATAAATTTTTCGGGTCACAGTTTCTCCCCGTACACAAAACATTTTGGCGAACGCGATATGGAATTATGGACTCGATTGAATATTCGATCGCGCGTCCAAAACCTTGTGTGACATCATGTCATTTTGTTATGCGAAAAGGCTCGATGCATTTTGGTTTAAATTCATTTGAAGTCTGGTGGGCGGAGTTTGATAAGTTTGTTTGTATCGCGCAATGATCTTTATTTCGTTTAAAGTTTTGTTATGTTTATTATTGCGCAAGCATAAAGGTTTTTAAAACCTTTGGAAAGGTTTTATGTTTTTATTAATGTTTTGATATATGTTGTTACATATCGCGTTTTTTTTGCGATATAATACCTTTGGTATTTTTTATGTTTTAAACATACATATGTTTTAACATATGTAATAAAACATATGCACAATGAAATGTGGGCCCTCCCGACAGGTTTAGTTTAGTTTTAGTTTTTAATATAGTTTTATTTTATGTTAAAGTGTTGAGGTATAAAATGTAAAAAGCCCGAGAGGCTAATGCAAGTTAGATATACACAATAGTGTATTTGAAAGAAAAAAAGACAGAATATTTGTAAGCACAACAGTGCGTTGTTTTACATAGACATAATGTAATTTTGAAGTGAGACAGAGAGTGTTTTTGTTGTTGAACAAAGACAGTGAAGTTGTGTTTTTAGCACTGTGTATGCAGCAGTCTAAATTTTTGTATTCCCTCAGTCAGAGGAGGTTTTGTAACAATTTTTTTTTAAGTTAATGAAATAGTTGTTCAAGTGCAAAAATCTGTCTCCAGTGAAGCAAATTAAATTTATTTTCTCTGTGTTAAGAGGAGAGCATTATTCTCTCCATATTGTTCAGGAATTCTCAAAGAAGCTGAAGGAAGGATTTCTTGTTGCAGCAACTTCTCCAGGAGAGTGAAGACTCAGTCAAAAGAATCCAAGGTATTTCTCAAAGACAGTTTTATTTGTGTTGCTGTTTGCAGAACAGTCATTTTATTTTGAATACACAGTCAATTTTTTGAAGCATAGTTAAGAGTGCAAGAATGGCTGGAGCCAACACTAGCATGGGTATTGGTAATACTCAACTCCCACAATTTAATGGGAAAAACTATGACTACTGGGTGATAACTATGAGAGCTCTGTTTGCTTCCCAAGACTTATGGGAACTTGTTGAGGATGGATTTGAAGAGCCAGCAGATGAAAATGAGTTTGATGGTTTAACTCAGGCAGAGAAGGAACTGTTGAAGAGCAATAAGAAGAAGGATTCTAGAGCCCTCTACTTTTTGTATCAAGCAGTGCATGAGAGTGTGTTTTCAAGGATAGCAGCAGCTAAGAGATCCAAAGAAGCATGGGAAACTCTCAAGACAGCTTATCAAGGCATGGAGAAAGTGAAGACAACAAAACTATAATTGCTGAGGAGAGATTTTGAGACTCTCTACATGAAGGAGTTAGATAACATTGACTCATTCTTCACACATGTTATTGGAATGGTCACACAGATAAGGTCTCATGGAGAGACTCTTGAAGAAAGGAGGATTGTGGAAAAACTATTGAGGAGCCTACCCTCAAGGTTTGATGTGATTGTCACCACCATAGAGGAGACAAAGGATCTCACAAAATTTTCAGTTGATGAGCTACATGAATCACTGATGACACATGAGCAGAGATTGGGTAGAAATGAAAACCCATCTCTGGAACATGCCTTTGTTGGCCGGATAATTCGTTCTTGTGGACAAGACCGATCTCCCTAGTGTCAGAAGACAATCTAGCAACAAACGAACAACTAAGTTTGTCTTTCTCTAAATATATTTGTTTTACAAATAAATGTTATGAAGGTGTCGATCCTACCTTAGATCCAAATGCTTATTTGCGGTCGTAGTGCTTCCGTTGCATCAAAATCCTTCCGTCGCAACAAGAGTTCTTCCGTCGCAACAAGAGTTCTTTCGTCGCAACAATAATCCTTCCGTCGCAACAATAATCCTTTTGTCGACCTGCAATCACAAACAAGAAAATATTAAATAGCACCTGTATAAAAAATAATTATAAAACATATCCATCATAGTGATCAAGGAATCTATGAAATAAATGATCAAACGATAGCTTATTGAAATAAACAATTGAACGAAAATTTATTGAGAAAAACAAAACTTGATTGTATTAATCTTAAAATAACAGAAGAACCTTACAACCTTAGCCTTGATGTTCGAAAGGCCTTCCCGGGGTCCGAAGCAGGAGTCTCCTCTACTTTGATAATTCTTGCACTCTTCCTCCAGGAGCATAAAGAGGTATGTGATCTTTCCTCTCAAAAGCTCAACAAAAAGAATACTAAATCTCAAAATCACTTCAACTCAATCACACATAAAGGTGAACTCCAATTCTCAATCTCCAAAAGCTTAACCATTTGAGGCTACCCAATGCCTCCTTTTATAGAGTAGATGAGGAGGTTAGGATTCCATCTTTGTAGGGATAGAATCCTCTTTCAAAGGGATAGACTCCTCACATTAAGGGATTAGTTCCTTAAGGTGAGGGATAGATGCACCTTATCAAAGCGTACTCATCCCCAAAAATTCTCATCTAGAACCTTCTAGAATTGACCTCAAATCAGTTTTTTGACTTTACTTTCTCGCCTTTTTTACTTTGAGGAGGGTACGCAGGCATTGCAAAGGAAAACTGCGTTCTAAAACGCAGGTAAGCAGTGTATTAACTGCGTACCCAAGCTAGGAACGCAGACAGGATTCATGTTACATGCGTACCCATTCTTTCAGAGGTTTTTAGGGTTTTTCCTCTTGTTTCAGGGCTTGACATGAGGAGTAAAGGTTGTAAGAATTGCAGAGGAGGTATGTATGAGTGTTAATGAGCTCATACAGTTAGCAGAATGTCAAGGTGACAGTTTTTAGTGTAACAGCCTTTAAGACCCAGATGTTCTTTGGAAGATGAAGAGAGAAAGGCAGAGGAAACAAGAGAGGAAGAGGCAGAAGCCAAAACAGAGGTGGAAGGAACATTCCAACAAATGCTCAAGGAAGGGGCAGCAATCCAAATCAGAACCAAGGCCAAGGCAGCAACCAACAAGGTGGAAAACAACATGCCCAAGGACAGGTATGACAAATCTAATGTCCAATGTCACTATTGTAAAAAATATGGGCATTATGCAAATGAATGTAGGAAGAAGCAACATGATATGAGTAATAGAACTAGTGCAAATTTCACTAGAGAAAATATCAGCCAAGATAAATTGTTTTTAGCTTGTAATATGGCTGAGGAAAAGAGTGAAGATTTATGGTTTCTAGACTCCGGTTGTAGTAACCATATGACAGGAAACATAGCCATGTTTTCTATGTTAGATGAGAATGTGAAGTCACAAGTCACATTAGGGACTGATAGTAAAGTTTCTGTTATGGGAAAAGGAGAAGTAAATGTTTTAACAAGGAAAGGAGAAAATAAATCCATAACAGATGTTTATTATGTTCCTGGAATGAAATGTAACCTCTTAAGTATTGGACAACTTGTTCAAAAGGGGTACAATGTTTTCTTTGAGGATGATGTATGCACCATCATGGATAAACCACCCAACAAACAATGTATTGTTGAAGTGAAGATGACAAGGAACATGATGTTCCCTCTCAGAATGAGAGCAGATTTGAAAAATGGAGAAGAGATAGCAGCAGTGACACAATAGGCTTTCCAAAGCGAAGTAAAAGATGAAAATTGGTTGTGGCACTTGAGATTTGGACATCTCAACTTTGGAGGACTTAACTTGTTGAATAGAAAAGGAATGGTAAGAATTTTGCCATTGATTGAGAAACTAGACAACCTTTGTGAAGGTTGTATCTTGGGGAAACAACACAGAGAAAGTTTTCCTTCCGGGAAAATTATAAGGGCAAAAGCACCCCTAGATATTGTCCACTCAGATTTATGTGAATCGATGCAAACTCCATCACTTGCTAGCAGCCACTATATGTTAACATTCATAGATGATTTTACAAGAAAAACTTGGGTTTACTTTTTGAAAAACAAAATTGAAGTGTTTGAAAGATTTTGCAATTTCAAAGCACTTGTAGAGAACCAAAGTGGGATGCATATCAAAGTCCTAAGGATTGATAGAGGAGGTGAGTATATATCCAAAGAATTTCTACGGTTTTGTAGAGAAAATGGAATTCATAAGCTGTTTACAACCAGGTACACTCTACAGCAAAATGGAGTTGCTGAAAGGAAAAATAGAACAATCATGGATATGGTAAGGAGTATGTTAAAGGCAAAGAATTTTCCTAATGATTATTGGGTTGAGGCTGTACATTGTGCAACGTGAATAGATTCCCTACAAAAGCAGTCATGAACAAAGTGCCGGAAGAGGCATGGAGTGGCACAAAGCAAGGTGTCACACACATGAAAGTTTTTGGATGTGTGGCTTATGCACACATTCCAGATCAGCTAAGGAAGAAGTTGGACAACAAGGGGGAGAAATGTATTTTTATTGGATACAGTAAGGAATCCAAAGTTTACAGGTTGTACAACCCATCCACCAAGAAGTTTATTGTGAGCAGAGATGTTCAGTTTATTGAGGAGGAAGCTTGGGATGGAAGCATAGAGAAAACAGTGAATGTTAAACACTGTTTGTCTCATGATGAAGATGATGAAGAGATGGATGAAATACATCCCCAAACAATAGCACCAACACAAGCGCAGCAAGAGACACCCTTGAGGAGAAATGAAAGTGCTTCACCAAGCACACCACAAGGAGGAAATTCAAGTGCTTCTTCAAGCACTTGTACACCAAATGAAAGAGGTAAGAAGTTCAGAAATTTAAATGACATTTATGAACAAGAGGAAGCAAATGAAGGTATGAACTCTTTGTTTGCTTTATATTGTCATGTTGATGACCCTATTCATTTTGAGGAAGCTATTAAAGATAGGAAATGGATAGAAGCTATGGATGAGGAGATTAATTCCATAGAAAGAAACAAGACATGGGATTTGGTTGAACTCCCAAAAGGAAAAGAGGTTATTGGAGTTAAATGGGTCTACAAGACCAAGATTAATGCTGAAGGAAAAATAGAGAGACACAAGGCCAAACTTGTTGTCAAAGGGTATAAGCAGCAGCATGGGAGAGACTATGGGGAAACTTTCGCACCGGTTGCTAGAATGGAAATTGTGAGAAATGTGTTGTCCATAGCAGCACAAAACAAGTGGAAAGTTTACCAAATGGACATGAAGTCAACATTCCTAAATGGAGTGTTAATGGAAGAGGTTTATATTGAACAACCTCTAGGCTACGAAAAGAAAGGCCAAGAGCACAAAGTGTGCAGATTGAAGAAAGCTCTTTATGGGCTGAAGCAAGCGCCAAGAGCATGGTATAGTAGGATAGATTCCTATTTACTGGAAAATGGATTTGAAAAGTGTGAGGGTGAACCCACCCTCTACATTAAAGAAAAATATGGAAAAATGCTAATTATTGTGTTATATGTTGATGATGTTATTTTTATAGGTAATGATGATTGCCTTGCTGAAAGTTTTAAAAAGGTCATGAAAGAAGAATTTGAAATGACAGATATGGGTTTGTTGAGATACTTCTTAGGAATAGAAGTAGAGCAAAATGAAAATGGGATTTTTATCTCACAAGCTAAGTATGTTAATGAGGTTTTGGAAAGATTTAATAGGCATGAGAGCAAAACAACAATCACTCCCACAGTAATGGGATTAAAACTCAGCAGAGAGGACAGCAACAAGGATTTTGATCCTAGTTTATACAAGAGCATAGTTGGCAACCTCATGTATTTGACTGCAACTAGGCCTGATATAATGCATGCTGTTAGTTTGATTTCCAGATTCATGGAGAGGCCAAAAGAAGCACATTGGCAGGCAGCGAAGAGAATTCTGAGGTATGTTAAAGGTACTAAAAGGTTGGGTATTTTATATACTGTTTTAGAATGTTCAAATTTAATTGGATACACTGACAGTGATTGGGCTGGAGGTGTAGATGATCGGAAAAGCACTTCCGGTTATGTTTTTCACATGGGTTCAGGAGCCATTTCATGGGCTTCTAAGAAACAGCCTATTGTAGCGTTGTCTACAACAGAGGCAGAATATGTGGCAGCTACAACAATAGCATGTCAAGAGATTTGGATGAGGAGAATGTTAAGGAGTTTATGCCAAGAGCAAGCAAAAGGAACAATAATTTTTTGTGACAATAGCTCAGCTATTGCATTATCCAAGAATTCTGTGTTTCATAAGAGAATGAAACACATTGACACAAAGTTTCACTACATCAGGGAGCTGGTAAACAATGGAGAAATTGTTTTAGAACATTGCAGAACTCAGGAGCAGTTTGCATACATTCTGACCAAGCCATTGGGGCAGAAGAGTTTTGAGTTTTTAAGAAAATGTCTGGATATGACTGATAACCCAGCAGTTGAAATTAAAGGGGAGTGTTGAAAGGTTAATTTCACCTGCCCAGTACTATAGCTGCTTTCTAGATTTGTATGAAGGGCTCTGCCACAGAGAGCCGCTTGCTAAAACTGATGAGCAGTCAATTCCATTGTGTGGTTCGGCGCCAGTCCTGCAAAATTTGAAAACAACCTCTGTACATCCAAAACAGGGCGTTAAACATTTGGAAACAGAGCTTTCACGCTTTGTTTAAAAAACAGAGTATATATAATGGAATTTGGGTTTTGTTTTAAACGCGGGAGATTTTTTTGTTTTATGTGAAGACTGGCGGTCCCCACGCCAAGTCAACCGTCCAGTCAGCAAAGACACGTGACATATTCTTATTTGGCCGCATTTTATTTTGAAGCCGATTCACAATGCAAATCCAGCCCCGAAAGATGTTAGGGCGGATTTCATAAATTTTTCGGGTCACAGTTTCTCCCCGTACGCAAAACATTTTGGTGGACGCGATATGGAATTATGGACTCGATTGAATATTCGATTGCGTGTCCAAAACCTTGTGTTACATCATGTCATTTTGTTACGCAAAAAGGCTCGATGCATTTTGGTTTAAAGTCATTTGAAGTCCGGTGGGCAGAGTTTGATAAGTTTGTTTGTATCGCGCGATGATCTTTATTTCGTTTAAAGTTTTGTTATGTTTATTATTGCACAAGCATAAAGGTTTTTAAAACCTTTGGAAAGGTTTTATGTTTTTATTAATGTTTTGATATATGTTGTTACATATCGCGTTTTTGTTTGCGATATAATACCTTTGGTATTTTTTATGTTTTAAACATACATATGTTTTAACATATGTAATAAAACATATGCGCAATGAAATGTGGGCCCTCCCGACAGGTTTAGTTTAGTTTTAGTTTTTAATATAGTTTTATTTTATGTTAAAGTGATGAGGTATAAAATGTAAAAAGCCCGAGAGGCTAATGCAAGTTAGATATACACAACAATGTATTTGAAAGAAAAAAGACAGAATATTTGTAAGCACAACAGTGCGTTGTTTTACAGAGACAGAGTGTAATTTTGAAGTGAGACAGAGAGTGTTTTTGTTGTTGAACAAAGACAGTGAAGTTGTGTTTTTAGCACTGTGTATGCAGCAGTCTAAATTTTTGTATTCCCTCAGTCAGAGGAGGTTTTGTAACAATTTTTTTTGAAGTTAATGAAATAGTTGTTCAAGTGCAAAACTCTGTCTCCAGTAAAGCAAATTAAATTTATTTTCTCTGTGTTAAGAAGAGAGCATTATTCTCTCCATATTGTTCAGGAATTCTCAGAAATTCCAACATTGCAGGAATAAAGGCAATATTATAAGCTACTAAGTTGTGATAGTGCGACTAGAGTCACCTACGCCAACACAACTTAGAGTAATTAAATTCAACATTTTTATCACTATAATGCGCTCTCCCGCAAGAGTGTTATTGATCGACTGAATTGTGACTTCGCTACGTTGATTCAAATTTCATGAAAGCATAATGTGACTTGTGGATATAAAACAATTTGATTAGGAATATTGATTAAAGAATGGACCAACAATGTACAGAATATGGAGGCACAAAGTAATAATTCATACACCATGCATTGAATGCATTGTCAAACGAACAATATATGCAGAGAAGTGATATTCTTATTGCTCACAAGCCACGATGAAGGATAATAACACACTGCAACAAGATATAATGATGGCGCGTTCTAGGGATATTAAGACAAAACCAATGCACAAGTTTATACAACCCAATAATTGCAAATAGCTAGATGTGGCAACCATTAAAAAATCTTATGTTGAATAATGCTAAACACAAAATGGTGCATCTATCGAACAACGCGTTGAACGATAATAGAAACACTACAACAAAAGCTATATACAAATGTTGTGGTGTAAACTTATGTTGAAAACATGACAAAGAAAATGTGGAACCATGCAACCAGAGGTTATAAGATAAGCTATAATGATGAAATACAAAGGATTTGGTAAATCCCATTAAGGTTCTGTAAAAGGTTGCGTGGAAAACATTAAATTGCGATGCACTGAAGGAGGATATTGCAAACTTAAGATAAAAATCTTATTCCATGGATGTGGACCTTTTCGGGTTTCCAAAGATTAATTATGTTGACCAATTTAATTTCTGATGAATGAAATATAATTATTACTAGTTTTTATCTTGTTATATTAGAGTCTTATAATCTTCCGATAGGATTATTAATTATACGTTTTCAGGCCTGAAGTTGCCGCAATATTTCAAGTCTAATGTCGCATGGATATATGGACTCCTTCATGACAATAATTAGATGATCCAACCAAAACCAAGGCAGCCCTATGGTGCCACAATGGAATGGAAAAATTCCTTCAAGCCCAATGCCTTTCTACAAGAAGACACATCAAATCACGTTGAATTTTCCTTTCGCCATATTGTAAATATATTATTGTCATTATTGAAAAATATTAAAATCATGTTAAAGGCCAAATGAAAATGTGAAAGGATAAGAAGGAATACCAAAGGTCACTTAGAAGATGAAGAGTCAATTGGAAGTTGAAAGGTCATGAGGGATACAAAGGTCATAGGAGAAGATGAAAAGCCACACATTGATTCTAATATTAATGAGAAGATTTATACTTCACACATTGATTACCATATGTGTTGATGGAGCTTGTAATGACTATTCAAAATTTTTTCTTTTATGTATGTGGTTTTACACATTGGTTTCATGTTTATGAACTAATTTGTTTCATGTAGCTAGTGTGTTGGCTTTGAATCTTTGCCCCTCATTCAATGTTAATGTTAGTTATTAATTGTGAACTAAATCACATTTTGTCTCTAGCACTCTCTTACTTGTGTATGTCTTAGTTAGTCTCAACTATTTGATTCTTCATTAGGGCATGCTTTCACTCATTATGTTATTGTTATGTTCTTACATCATGTTCCACAAGTCATCAATGGAGAGTTGATTTCGTCCTCATTCTTCTAATATATTACACTTGGTATCAAACTTATCTCTTTGCATTTGATATCTAAGAGAAAAAAACACACATAGTGGCAACTGAGATGGTATCCCAGATGGGGTTCTTATCCCAAATGGTGTGAGGTCTAATTGGGACTTCATACCGAGGAGACCCCCTAGTGTTGGCAGATTATTCAACACCGTCAACAACAAGCTCTACAAACCATTAAACTATGAGAACACTCATATCAATGTTTCATTATAAAAACCCAATAATATCATATTCCTCCATTCACAATGTTGATACATTCATTGTCACAGACATGCAAGTAAATATAATTATCTTATTATCTTGAGTGACAGAAAACTAAGGGAGGGGCTTCAACTCTCCCCTAGCTATAGGCAAGATACATTGCAAAATTTCTTGCAGCTGACCACCCTTGAACCATATTTGGAGTTTGAGGTGTTAATTTCTCATGAGTATTCTCACCAATAACGAGTCAAACAAATGGTAAGAAGAGGAGTCCACTTTCCATGTGGTTTATCAACTGCCTCCAATAGTAAGCACCACAATTACTCTCTATTCCAATATAAATAAACCATAAGAATTCATCCAAGGTGCAACGAGTAATATTTAGTTCTTGGAGAACAAATACAATACATGGGTGTTTTATCAACTGGCTTATTTAAGTAAGTATTGCAGGAGCTAAGAGCCCACTAGCACGATGGTTTATTATCCCCAAGGCTGGAACTTAGTGGTTTATCAATAAGCACTGGGGTGTCTCAACCCGTCAAGTGGTTTATTAGCCCTCTAACTAGCATCCTCGTCATTTACCATCCCCAAGGCAAGCATTGAGTGTTTCATCTTCTCTACTAAAATTTCACTTCCCAACCAACCATAGGCACACACCACTAGTTTTAGTAAAATTTAGGGTATTTTTGTCCCAATCAAAGAGCATATCCTAGGAGAGGTCATCTCTCTCTCTCTCTCTCTCTCTCTCTCTCTCTCTCTCTCTTGCAGATCCATGTTTGCTACAATTCTCACATTCTACATTATTTTTTCATTTAGCATTCGATGTTCCTTCTTCTACGATCTATTCCTTTTCTCCCTCTATGTAGTCTATTTGTGCATCCTCTTCCATCTCTGTCGCACCCCCCTTGTACTCTCTCATTGGGCCTTTGCTTCACATCCTTTCCTTGCGTGTTGACCATGCCCACATGTTCCACAAGAACTATGACTATTTGGGCTCATCCTTCACTTAGGAATCCCAAACCTGAATTCAACAGTTGCATGAGCAACACCATAAATTCATAGGGGAGATAGATGGTGAAATAAGTATAATGGTTTGGATTTACAAAATATCCTCCTCGTCAGACCTCTAAATATGTGTCCACTTCTCTCAGCCAGTCAATGTTTACATTTCCATATTATTTACATGAATTATAATTCATACAATATTTACAAGAATGATAGCAAAAAGGGCTACAACAATTGGGGCACTCCATCCACTCAATAGTCTTGCAAAGATTGCTCAAAGCATTGATAATTCTAGTAAAATACTTTCTTGTTTCGCATTAGAAAATTGTAGATGATACCCTGTTTATGGGATCTCCCACTATCATGGAAACCAATATGCTCAAACAAATCCTTGAACATTTCTCAATTGCCTCAAGTACTAATTTCAAGCTCTCAAATTCTAAGATATTTTTTAACACCCCTTTAGCCATTCAAACACACATTTGGGCTATTAAATCAACCACCTTTTCGATAAATATATTGAGGCTCCCTTGGTGGAATCCTCCATGAAATCAAAACATTGGAAAAAAATCCTAAAATATTAAGGATACATTGTTGGACCTTTTAGTTCCTCAACATTGTTGGCTAAGAAATCCTCCTAAAGTTAGTGCTGCAACTTAGTTCCTCAACCATGTAAACCTCAAAATGAATCCTAAATATCACCAGGATATTTCAATGCTCCTTTATTGGGGGTTGCCACAATGGAAAAAATTGGCCATTGGTATCATGGGCGAAGATTTCCATACCTAAGTCAAAGTGAGGCATGCACCTTAAATACCTAGAAATCCTTAGTAAGGCCTTTAGCATGAAAATTTGGTGGAGATGGATATAGGGAGGTAGGGAACTGTGGAAACAGATATGGAATAAAAAATTCAACCATTATATATTCTTCCAGCAACAAA
The DNA here is from genome assembly GCA_034641835.2 of Pinus albicaulis. Taxonomy (NCBI): domain Eukaryota; kingdom Viridiplantae; phylum Streptophyta; class Pinopsida; order Pinales; family Pinaceae; genus Pinus; species Pinus albicaulis. The sequence continues at coordinate 994,139,021 of CM076569.1, read as the reverse complement.
TCATATCCGCTTGAATTATTCAAAGCTCATCCATTTGGAATCATAATAATTCCAAAAAGGATCTCATCTAGTAGCATATTTTCTAGGAGATTCACGATATAAAATCAGTTCCATCTCCAATATCAAAGGTGTTATGCAAGCTCACCATCTAATTAATGTGGTTGACTATTGGTAGGAAAATATCCTCCCCTCCCCTTGTGGACATGGAAGGACAACAATCTTTGGCCCCATCATGGAGAATAATGTAGTATGATTCAATTTCGAGAGGGTCTGCAAAGGAGTAAAATTTAGATCCAAGAAGTACTAGATAAAATTCAATGTGGATATTAGACAAACAATATGTTCACCATCAAGTAAGTGTAATATCCCAAAATTAAAACATAATTAAATATGAAAATACTTACGAAAATTCAATATGATTAATTAATAACATGCAAAAAAATAATTCGTTAGTAATTACATAACCTACATGATAGTTGAGTGAGAGGAATTGTATTTGGGAGTTGACAAACTCAACGTACTTACAAATTGTAAGAACTAATTTTTTTGTGATATCGCTGAACACAACCAACTTGTTGGGGATGACTTTCCACCCACACATAGGCTCCGGTGCACTATGTCTTTCTATAGCCGGCCACCCCCAAGCCCTCAATCAATTATTGCTGCCAGTGAATCCCACATATCCTAGAATTCTCCCAGGAAAGAAGAATGTCTCACGTTCACCTTCTAATTCATTAAATAGAACAACTTGTTCTAAAAATTGAAGGAAATTATTTATGCACATAATGCATGTTTCATCATGCAATTTCTATTCTTTGTCTTAGGTTTTTCTTAACTTTATTCCATAATTTACTCTTACTTATTTTATTATTTTAATTTTTATTAATTTGTTTTTTTTTCCATAAATTTATTCTTACTATTTTTTATAGTTTCATTTATTTACTTGTTCTAAACTTCACTTTATTATTTATTAATTAATTATTATTCTCACTTTTATTATTCACTATTTATATATTTATTTATTATTAATTTGATAATATAGGGAATTTCGTACTCCCCCTCTTTAGAAAACTTTGTCTCAAAGTTAAGTATAATCATATTACTTATAAGTTATTATTTATTTATTTGTTTCTTATCTTCTATCCAACACCCTCTATTGTAGCTAGTATTAGGCCACCAAGTTACCACAATATGCATATAAAGTTACATCACAACACCTTGGGAAATTTTGAGTACTCTCAATCTATTCTTTCCCAACTTTCAAAACTAGGCTTAAAGCCCCATCAATCTATACTAGAGCCCCAATGCTCAAACCTCATCTGCCCCAAGGAAGGCATCCAATCCCACATATAACTCCATCCCACTTATGAACTTCAGCATCACAACTACAATGTTAGGCACTTGACCTTCTCAATATTGACCCATTATCCCATTGATAATTATACAAGGCAAAAGAAACACTAGCCTAAGTAGTTGATTGAGTTTGTCCCCATCATATAAGGTTTTACACATTATCCCTCATAGGTATGGGCTCCCACAAAATCATCAAATAAACTGGCCCTCTTCGCCCATTGGTGTATTTCTTTTCAATCACCACTTCACAACATGAAACCAATGCATTAATTATAACATCATCATCTCATAAAAAATAATTAACGTGTCAAATCTTGCAAGTCATCACAAGAATGCGACATTGTTATTATCACAACATCTTGAATGGTCAGGAACTACATGCTTACACATACCATCACATATTGATATGCCATCATAAATATAACATTAACATATATGTATTAAATATATATCATTACGTCATAAATAATGAAACCACATGTTAATATAACATCCAAATATGATAATCTCTTAACCACAAATCACATGGAGAGGGATAAAACATATGAGCATTCTCATCACATTTCATAAAAAATATTACATAAACATGAATACCAATTGTTACATTTAATGCAATAATATTGTTACACGTCCATCTAGGTTTTCTTTTGGTTATGTCAGTCAACCTAGGTTAGATCGTCAATACTATGAGTTTCATATTCTCACCAAGATAGAAAATTTATTTTTGATAATAATTTTCTCTTATCTCAAGAAATTTGACTATTTATGGGGTAGGTATAGTTGTCTTTCCTCAAATGCTAATGTTCTCATATATTTCCTCATCCAAATGCATTGTTAACTTCCAAGTGGCTCTCCATTTTCTAGAGCACAATCTCTAAGCATGTGTTCTTTGCCCATAGCGAGAGTTGGTGAATTTTGTCACTATCATAAAAACCATTATATTCTTGGCCTTGGATATATTTTTATCATTATCTAATATTCTTGCATCACTTTACATATTTTTCTTATACATTCCATTGCCACAATACCCAATAACATGTAAACACTAGGTTATCATTATTTAACTTAACATTATTCTCTCTTAGGACCATTGGCTCATCTAATCCAAATATATAACTCATCATGGGCATACACACTTCTTACTCTTCATCCAGGATGGAGTGAGTCCTACAGTCTATATGATAGGCTGAGTCTTAGAGATCAATGAGCCAACACCTAACAAGTAATCTACTTCCTTTTCCATAAAGTAGACCATTGTTATCCTTGAATATTAAACCTTTAAACATTTTCCTGAGTTTATTACTTGTCTCTCCTCACCAATTATGATTTTTTATACATCCTATATTAATAATTTTAAAATTATATACAGGTCATCCATATAATCATTGCTAACCATACTTAGTCACCATTCATGCTACTCAATTAACTGATTAATATCATTAAGAAGGTTCATTTCTTGAGAAAGACACCCCTTCACTTCCTCATAGGAAATATTCATGTTGCCATGAAAATAGCTTATGTTCCTCCAATTCTTCAGTTTTATTATGTATTCTCTATATTTAAGGTTTTCTCAAAATCACCAATTAAACACACCTCCATAATATCTTCTACTTGTTGTATCCTCATATTCTTCCTCCCTTACTATGGTGTTCCAAAATTAGACACTTCCAATTAAAAAACAAATCATTGCAATAAAAGGATTATTTTGGAAATACACTAGCTTCAACATAGTTCCTTCCTCTTAGAATAATAAGATATCATTGCATTACTTCCAATTGGGCTGGGGATTCTTCCCCTTCACTATTGTTTTTTCTAGAAGGAAAAATTGTAATTTTATTCAACCTTAAGTAAGGAACAAAATTACATTTTGTAGATGTTGTTGAGAATTTAGTCATGTCAACCTTCGGTTGATGAGCTGTTGAGATTCAACAAGATGATGAGCTTAGTGAAAAGAGTTGCTTTCACTAAGTGGGCTCGCAAGTTATTTTTGGCGCAAGTCTATTTTTAGACTATGTCTATTTTTAGACATGATGATCATATTTCAGAAGGGGCAGGATGCTATTTGTGGATGGTTGATCAAGTTGGAAAAATAGATGAAATTCTATTTTTAGAATATTGGGCGAAGTCTATTTATAGATTGTCAATCTAAAAATAGATGCATGTCAATTATTATTAGCTCTTAATAATAATCATACTCTAAACAACAACTTATTCTCTTGGAGCACTTCAGTTCAGCGCACAGATGTGGCCCATCAGCTGACAGAAGGAATTATGCAATTACTAAGCGTTTACTGGAGCTAATGCATGAAGGACTCAGTTAGAACTCAAGTGGCAGAGTTATGACACAGTTGGAAGAAGTAGTTATGGAGTTGTATTTAGTTTAACTCAATTAGACTTAGTTGAGCTAGTTGTATCTAGTCTAACTGATTGATACACTAGTGAGAGTGGAGTGAATTAATTAGTAAATTAATTCACAAATAATAACTCATTAATCAACTGAACAATACATCAGTTAACTACAGTGCATGGAAATTTCAGTGGAGACCAGTGGAGAGATAGGTGAAAGGGCAAGCTAGACTATCTGTTGTGACTATAGTGATGCATTGATTGCATCACACACACATTGGAGTTTCCAATGAGTATTGCGCAGTAAATCCAAGAGTAATTCAAATTAATTTAGAGCTATTCTTCAGCAGGGATTGCGCAATGGAGGCAGGCTAGTAGGTGGAAAATATTGGTGCATGGATTTGCAAGATTGGTCCTGATTAGTGTATGACGATTGTACTGTACTGAGAGCTTGTGATAAGCTTTGTATGCTTTGTATGAGATTTTCATATGATCTCCATGTTACATAATATATAGTTGGGGTTTTCAAATTCAGGCTTTCCCGGTTAAAAACTGTGTTATGTGCGATTGATTATTTTTGTTTATGCTTCACATGTGTGTGCAATTAAATTTTCCACAAAAGATTAACAAGTGGAATAGATTCAGTATCTTGCATAAAGTTAAATAGTGTGAGATCAGGTGGATCTTGGACATATTCATGCTTAGTGCATATAATTTCTACATGGTTTCAGAGCATTGTTTATTGAAGATTGAAATTGTGAAGTGAGTTTGTGCTGGTGGACAATTTGAATTTGCTACAAAATATTCTTGGTGCAGAAATCGAGTATACATTGAAATGTATTTCAACAGGTTGAGATTGGAGTATGCCCTTGATGGGAGCTCGAATTACATAGCCTGGAAGGACAGGATGGAGGCGGTGCTGGAGGATAATGGGCTGAAGGAGTTCATCGATAGCGATGTTCCTAAGTCGGGATCTAGCGATGCTGCATTACTTGATGCATGGAAAAAGAAGACTGCAAAGACGAGGAGGATTTTGTTGGAAGGTGTGAAGGACCATATTGTGTCCAGCCTTCACAAGAAAGCCACTCCATTCTTAATGTGTAAGGCTTTGATAGAATTGTTTCAAAGCAGAAGTGACTAGAGGAAGTTGGCGCTTAAAGACAAGCTTAGAAAAATAAAAATGGAGAAAGGCGACAGTATTCCAAAATACCTCACGAAGTTTGTCCAATGCAAGGATGAACTGGGAAGTGTGGGGGTTACTGTTGATGATGAAGACTTGGTTAGCTTGGCTCTCCTTGGGCTTCCGAAGAGTTGGCATAGCTACGAAGACTGTCAATGGACGGGAGAAACTGCAGGGATGGGAGCGACTTTGGTCGGATCTTGTGCAAGAGGAGATAAGGTGGGGTACCAGGGATGGATCTTCATCGAAGAATGAAGATGAAGAGAATTGCGCTTTGGCTTCCAAAGCAAGGAAAGGGAAGAGGAATAAATCTTCTTCAAAATCCGGTGCTAAAGGCAAGAAGCAGGATTTGTCCAAAGTGAAGTGTTTTCACTGTCACAAAGATGGACATTTCGCCACTAACTGTCCACAGAAGAAGAAGAATAAGCAGGCTGCTAGATCTGCAGCTGGAGAGGCCTTAGCCTTGCAATTTGAGCTGGATTTTTCCTTGATCGCATGCTTGGTTTCAAGCTACATGGGATTGATGTGGTATCTTGACAGTGGTGCGTCTTTCCATATGACGGGAGACAAAGAGTTGTTTAGTGACTTGGAGGAGAAGGACCTCCAGATGCATATAGAGATGGGCGATGATGGCTGGTACAGTGTGACTGGAATTGGGACCATTACCTTTGAGAGGGAGTCCGGTAATCCATTCTTGTTGAAGAATGTCATGCATGTTCCAGGTCTGAAGAAGAACTTGGTCTTAGTCGCAATGCTGAAAGACAGAGGTTATGATGTTGTTTTCAGTGAGGAAAAAGCCTTCCTTCGACATAAGACAACAGGTAAAACCAAGAAGATAGGGGTTCAAATTAAGAATCTATACAAGCTAGAGGTAGATGGCTACGCTGCAATGGTGGGAAAAGCAGAAGAAGTGGTGAGCCGGGATGAGGGCGAATTATGGCACATGAGATTGGGCCATCTTCACCATGGTGATTTGAAGATTTTGTAGCAGATTTCTACTGGACTTCCCAAGGGTATTCTTGCGCAGTCATATCAGTGCAAAGGATGTACAATGGGTAATTTTGTGAAGACCACCTTTCATGAGAAGGAGAACCGTGCTTCAGTGATCCTGGAGAGAATTCACATAGACGTGTGTGGACCATTCTCGGTTGCTTCAACAAAAAAACATAGGTATTATGTGATATTTTTTGATGACTATTCTCGTAAATGCTGGATCTTCTTCATGTAGAAGAAGAGTGAAACATTCTCAAAGTTCTGTGAGTTCAAGGCATTGGTGGAGAAGGAGTCGGGGAAGAAAGTGAAAGCTCCACGGAGTGATAATGGTGGTGAATACATCTCGGGCGAATTCAAATACTTTTGTAGCAAAGAAGGAATTCAAAGAGAACTCATAGCGCCTCATAACCCACAATAGAATGGGGCCGTGGAGAGAAAGAACAAAACAATCGTGGGTGCTGCACGAGCGATGCTGCATGACCAGGGCCTACTAATGCACTTGTGGGTGGAAGCATGCAACACTATGGTTTATGTGCAAAACCGTTGTCCTCATAGAGTATTTGGCATGAGTACACCCGAAGGAGCTTTTATTGGTAAGAAGCCTGATATTTCTCATTTGAAGATTTTTGGCTCACCTGTTTACATTCATGTGACGAAGGATGTGGATGCGAAAGCAGGCCTGACTAAAAGGGCGGATCTTGTAAAGAATTGTGGCTTTATAACTATCATATGTATTTTCCAAACAGTCGGATGACTGTTATGCGATGGGATATAAAATTCAATGAGGTGAAAGCCATGAATTTGTCGGCAAGGGTGAGCTTCACTGCATCTGGGAGGAGGGAACTTCTTGTTCCCAAAGATGAGCCTCTGGAATGTGCAGATTAACAGGAGGAGATTCATCCAGTGGAGGAGTCCACTCATGTAGAACCAAACATCAGACAAGGCAGAAAGCGTACCACAAAAGCTGAGAGACTAAAGCTTGATGCGACACAGAATGTAGGAGTCCCCACATCACATAGCAGACAGAGACAATCACCTGACCGATATACTAGATACATGGATCTTATGAGCAAGTGTATCATGATAGAGCCATCTACTTTCGAAGAAGCAGTGCAGGAGCCCACATGGGTAGATGCTATGGTGGAGGAGTATGACTCCCTTGTCAAAAACAGTTCTTGGGAGATTGTTCCAAGGCCAGTGGGAAAATTAGTTGTAGGATCAAGATGGATCTACAAGGTAAAGAAAGCTGCTGATGGGAGTGTCGAGAAGTGTAAGGCAAGATTTTTTGCCCAAGGCTTCTCACAGATTGAGGGGATTGACCATGAAGAAACCTTTGCACCTGTAGCACGATATTCTTCCATACGGACCATCCTTGCTCTCTCAGTGCAGATGGGTTGGCACATTCATCAGATGGATGTGAAGACCGCATTCTTTAATGGGATCATTGAGGAAGAGGTGTACATTGAGCAGCCTGAAGGATTTGATATCTTCAGCAGCGAGTCGCATGTGTGCAGGCTCAAAAGAGTGCTGTATGGGTTGAAACAAGCACCCCGTGCTTGGTACACTCGGATCGACAACTATTTCACTAGACTTGGCTTCACTAAGAGTGAGGTAGATGCAAACTTGTACGAGATTGTGGTGGAGGGTAAGATTTTAATCATTGTACTTTATGTTGATGATTTAATACTAACAGGTGATGAGCAGTTGATACACTCATGCAAGGCAGATCTTGCAAAGGAGTTTGAGATGAAGGATTTGGCCTCCTTCATTATTTCCTTGGATTGGAAATATGACAGCGGGAAGGTGAACTATTTGTGTCTCAAGGCGAGTATGCCCGGGAGATACTGGAGAAGTTTCACATGCAAGGCTGCAAGCCTATCAACACTCCTCTTCCAGGAAATTGGAAGAAAGAGGATGCTACATCGACAGAGGTAGTGGATACCACTGTTTATCGACAGTTGGTCGGTTCGATCATGTATTTAGTCAATACAAGACTGGACATATGCTATGCGGTGAACCAACTTTCACAAGCGATGGTTAAGCCTACCAAGCTCTTTTGGAAGGTGTGGTAACCATGTGAAGATATCTCGGGGGCATCAAGTATGGATTTTTATCAGTGCAGACGAACTGGATGGGGTGAAAGTTGCATGGCTATGACATGAGATCTGGGATTGGGCGGGAAGCTAACTGACAAAGAGCACATCGGAAGATTTCGTCTCGGATCTATGCGGTTTCTTGGTACAACCGAAACAATATCAAATAGCCTCAGTTGGTGGGGGAGAAGTGAATATAACACAAGTTTAGCATGTATGAGGCTATATGGATGAGGAAGATCCTGGTCAGGTTGTTCGGTTCACACTTAGAGCCTACTGTGATTTATTGTGATAATCAGAGTTGCATCAAACTCTCGGTTAATCCACTATTTCATGATAGATCTAAACATATTGATATCCGGTATCATCATATCATAGATTGTGTGCAACGGAAGATCATGTTGCTTCAGTACATTCCTACGGAGGATCAGGATGCAGATATTCTGACGAAGGTGCTCACCAGGAGAAAATTCGAATACCATAGAGGCAGGATCGGGGTGAAGGATAATCCCTATCTTGTTGAGAGGTAGTGTTGAGATTCAACAAGATGATGAGCTTAGTGAAAAGAGTCTCCTTCACTACGTGGGCTCGCAGGCTATTTTTGGTGCAAGTCTATTTTTAGACTATGTCTATTTTTAGACATGATGATCATATTTCAGAAGGTGCAGGATGCTATCTGTGGATGGTTGATCAAGTTGGAAAAATAGATGAAATTCTATTTTTAGAATATTGGGCGAAGTCTATTTATAGATCGTCAATCTAAAAATAGATGCATGTTGATTATTATTAGCTCTTAATAATAATTAGAATCTAAACAACAACTTAATCTCTTGGAGCACTTTAGTTTAGTGCACAGATGTGGCACATTAGCTGAAAAAAGGAATTACGCAATTCCTAAGGGTTTACTGGAGCTAATGCATGGAGGACTCAATTAGAACTCAAGTGGCAGAGTTATGACACAGTTGGAAGAAGTAGTTATGGAGTTGTATTTAGTTTAACTCAGTTAGACTCAGTTGAGCTAGTTGTATCTAGTCTAACTGAATGATACACTAGTGAGAGTGGAGTGAATTAATTAGTAAATTAATTCACAAATAATAACTCATTAATCAACTAAACAATACAACAGTTAACTACAGTGCATGGCAGTTTCAATGGAGACCAGTGGAGAGATAGGTGAAAGGACAAGATAGACTATCTGTTGTGACTATAGTGATGCATTGATTGCATCACACACACATTGGAATTTCCAATGATGATTGAGAAATCAATCCAAGAATAATTCAAATTCATTTAGAGCTATTCTTCAGCAAGGATTGCGCAGTGGAGGCATGCTAGCAGGTGGCAAAGATCGGTGCATGGATTTGAAAGATTGGTCCTAATTAGTGTATGACGATTGTACTGTACTGAGAGCTTGTGATAAGCTTTGTATGCTTTGTATGACATTTTCATATGATCTCCATGTTACATAATATATAGTTGGGGTTTCAGCTTCAGGATTTCCTGGTTAAAAACTATGTTATATGCGATTGATTATTTTTGTTTATGCTTCACATGTGTGTGCAATTAAATTTTCCACAAAATATTAACAAGTGGAATAGATTCAATATCTTGCATAAAGTTAAATAGTGTAAGATCAGGTGGATCTTGGACATATGCATGCTTAGTGGATATAATTTCTACATGAGCAACAATAAGAAATCTGTAAAAACTTACATAAATTTTGAGGGGGTCAAGTGTGATAAAAATCACTTGTCTTCCCCCCCCCCCCCTTTTTTTGAGCCAACACCTAAAAAATAATCTACTATTCTTCCTCCCATACTATGGTATTCCTTTTTCATAAAGTAGACCTTTTTTATCCTTGAATATTAAACCTTTAAAAATTTTCTTGAGTTTATTACTTGTCTCTCCTCACCAATTATGAGTTTTTATACTTCCTATCTTAATAATTTTAAATTTATATATAGGTAATCCATATAATCATTGCTAACCATACTTAGTCACCATTCATGCTTCTCAATTAACTAATTAATATAATTAAGAAGGTTCGTTTCTTGAGAAAGACACCCCTTCACTTCCTCATACTAAATATTCATGTTGCCATCCAAATAGCTTATGTTCCTCCAATTGTTCAGTATTATTATGTATTCTCTATATTTAAGGTTTTCTCAAAATCACCAATCAAACACACCTCCATAATATCTTCTACTTGTTGTATCCTCATATTCTTCCTCCCATACTATGGTGTTCCAAAATTAGACACTTCCAATAAAAAAACAAATCATTGCAATACAAGGATTATTTTGGAAATACACTAGCTTCAACATAGTTCCTTCCTCTTAGAATAATAAGATATCATTGCATTACTTCCAATTGGACTGGGGATTCTTCCCCTTCATTATTGTTTTTTCCAGAAGGAAAATTTGTAATTTTATTCAACCTTAAGCAAGGAACAAAATTACATTTTGTAGATGTTGTTGAGAATTTAGTCATGTCAACCTTTCGATTGATGAGGAATAATAAAAAATCTGTAAAAACTTACATAAATTTTAAGGGGGTCAAGTGTGATAAAAATCACTCTTCTTCCCCTTTATTTTACTTTTTTTTTGAGCCAACACCTAACAAATAATCTACTTCCTTTTCCATAAAGTAGACCATTTTTATCCTTGAATATTATACCTTTAAACATTTTCCCGAGTTTATTACTTGTCTCTCCTCACCAATTATGAGTTTTTATACTTCCTATCTTAATAATTTTAAAATTATATATAGGCCATCCATATAATCATTTCTAACCATACTTAGTCACCATTCATGCTACTCAATTAACTGATTAATATCATTAAGAAGGTTCTTTTCTTGAGAAAGACACCCCTTCACTTCCTCATACTAAATATTCATGTTGCCATGCAAATAGCTTATGTTCCTCCAATTCTTCAGTTTTATTATGTATTCTCTATATTTAAGGTTTTCTCAAAATCACCAATCAAACACACCTCCATAATATCTTCTACTTCTTGTATCCTCATATTCTTCCTCCCATACTATGGCGTTCCAAAATTAGACACTTTCAATAAAAAAACAAATCATTGCAATAAAAGGATTATTTTGGAAATACACTAGCTTCAACATAGTTCCTTCCTCTTAGAATAATAAGATATCATTGCACTACTTCCAATTGGACCGAGGATTCTTCCCCTTCACTATTGTTTTTTCCAGAAGAAAAATTTGTAATTTTATTCATCCTTAAGCAAGGAACAAAATCACATTTTGTAGATTTTGTTGAGAATTTAATCATGTCAACCTTTCGATTGATGAGCAATAATAAGAAATTTGTAAAAACTTACATAAATTTTGAGGGGGTCAAGTGTGATAAAAATCACTTGTCTCCCCCCCCCCCCCCTTTTTTTTGAGCCAACACCTAACAAATTATATAATTCCTTTTCCATAAAGTATACCATTGTTATCCTTGAATATTAAACCTTTAAACATTTTCCTGAGTTTATTACTTGTCTCTCCTCACCAATTATGAGTTTTTTTTTTCCTAACCCCATGGTTGGGATCAACTGTTACTATTTCTAATTCATTTCCAGCTCCTTGTTGTAACCAACCCTCCCATATCTACCCACTTTCACTGACCTTCTAGGGTAAACATGAGAGCATAGCTACTGTGACATGAATCGACCTCTTAGATTCATTAAGGAAGTGGAGTCGACAAATTGAAACTTTATTTACCTTCCTCAAGAGCTACAGGACCCCCAAGATCTAAACCACCCCTACAGGTTCTCAAACCCTTAGTCAGACTCCTTTTTCACTGACTTGGACTCCCATTCACATATATAACACTGTATCCATGCAACTATATGCCTCCAGTCGCATGCATAAGCCTGCAAGGTAGCGACTACAATCCCAATTTCTCAATTCTGAACCTGCGACCCCATAATTAGTGCCACATTTTTAGGGCATGTATCCATACCAATACCCAGAACTTAATGAGGCTTTATAGATGATAAATGACATCAAGACAAAGACATTCATACAAAATTTTCTCAAAGACTTGACCTAACCATGACAATCATTTTTCCAAACAGATTGAGAACATGTAATCTACAGGTCATGAATGCATATTTGAACAGGAGGCTCTGATACTTGTATGAGAATCATCAAGAAGGTCTAATTCCCTCTCAAAATAGCTTCCATAACATTTTTTAGCTTATTCATTCATTAATCATTCATCAACTAAGAAAAACATATCAAGATCCATGGCTAGAACCTATTATGAAACCGTGCTTATAACCAACATATAACCAAAATAATAGCAATCATAGAACAATCATCAAATCCACATAATATCAAGTATAACTACTCATGAAATACAAGAGAAAAATAACTCTTATTAACATATGCAAAATCCAACCAAGCCAGACACTTCCATGTACCACCCGACCATATATTGGGCTAAACCAAATATTTCTTTCATCCAATCACCCTCGTGCCATATTTGAAGCGTGAATGTGGGACTCAAGACCAAATATACCAGGGCTTCTTGAATATCAAACCACCTCCACCATCAGGCTTTACTGCAATCCCTCGAAAACCGTCAAGAGATTCCTAGGCCTAAACAAGTGTATAAACAACCAGGCTTTACCACAATCCCTCCATTATCGGTCAAGGGATTCCTAGGCCTAAAACAAGAACATACACTACCACGATTTATCACAATCCTGCCAAAACTGGTCAAGGGATCACTAGGCCCAAAACAAGCTTGGATGTCTTCGAATTTCTTCACCAATACCTTGAGGAATTTTCCTGTCTACACCCTAATGATTTACTGCAATCCTGCCAAATCGATCAAGGGATTCCTAGGCCCTTGGAATTTTTCCTGATACCACCTCACCCGATTCCAAAACCATCCAGAAAGCTAAAGCTCAACCAAATTAAAGAACCCCATCACACCACGGTTATCTCGAAATGGCAAGGCAAGGCTGAAACCATTGTCAAACTTGGAAAAACCCCAATAATCACGACCTTCGAGTTGGAGTTGGATTTTTGCTGACCATACTGAATAATTCTCATCTGAAAACTTGAGTAGCAAGGATGCATGGGTGCTTAAACATATGGTTAAACTGGAAAGGTGCTGTCAATTAATTAATAATCATTCAATTTATATATATTAATTCATACATTAGTGTGGTAAGGCTTGGTTGACAGTTCTAGTTCCTTGGATATCTATTCACTTGATATTGAAGTTCTTATTCCCGTATGTATTCTTGCATGGGGTGAGGTGCGATACGAGGTTGAAGTTCTTATTCCCATATGTATTCTTGCATGGGGTGAGGTGCGCTACGAGGTTGAAGTTATCACAACAAGGAAAATGAAAGATATCCCTTACTTACACTCATAATTCCATTGATTGAGAGGAATTTTGTTGATCGAGATCTTCGATATTTATTCCCTTTTGATTTTTAAGAGGATTAAAGGCTCCAACATACAAGGATTATCGAATGGGGAGCTTCCCTTGTCCTGTCTGTTTTGAAAATCTAGCCAACTTTTGGAATTTCCCATCATCGACCCATTCCCTGTTCAATAATTTCATTTCTTCTTTCCAACCAATCAAGATATTTTACCTATAATTTGAAAGTTTTGTGTGTGCTACCAAATTGGGGGTCCAAAGAAGGACATGGAGGGGGATCTGCAGAAGAACATAACAGAGTTCTAGGATGGAAATAAGGAGGAATTGGATGAGGGGGATAAATAATACTTAGGTGCTTGTGAAGGGAGATCAACCCCTTCACCTACTCGAGATACAAAGGAACAAGTGGCGATAGTGTTGGAGGAAGAGGAAGAAGAGCCTACTCGTAAAAAGGTGGTAAAATATTGAGATCCACATTACCAAGAGAGGAAAATTTCATAGAGGTGGGGTTTTGAGCATCAGATAATCTATGGCTATGGATACACTTCGTGTTGGAAGAACAAATATGAACACACTTGAGACCAAAGAAGCAGTAGCCTTGGATACACATGGAATCTGAAAAGAAAAAATTATGGAGTGGGAAACCAACAAGAAGCAACACCTATGAAGATATCATGCAAATGGATAGGTGATCAAGCTTGGTACCAATTATTTTCAATGATCAGTTACTTGGTTTACTCTAATGGTCTGAGGACAAACTATTTGGTTGGGGGTTTCAATGTTATGGCCCTAGAGGAACAAAACGTTAGGAATCTAGGCCTGTTATATCGTATATGGTAAATTCATGATATTTTATATGGGGTTCATGGGATTGATGACATGTGGCATATAAAAATTCCATAAAGTATGATCATGATGCACTTATGAGGAAAACCACTTAGGAGTTTTTTCCTCACCTCCATGGTGGGAATGTGGTGGGGTGGGTCTGTAAGACCAATTATACCTTTGAGGCATAGGTGGAGAACTATAAAGCTCGTTTTGTGGCTAAAGGATTCTCTCAATAGGAGGGAATGGACTACACCAAGACATTTTCTTTTGTGGCTTGTAGGGTCTCCATCAACATAGTGCTTGCTCTGTCTTCTCGTCATGGACAAGAGGTGCATCAAGTTGATGTGTTGAGTGGATTTCTAAATGGAGACTTGTAGGTGGACATATACATGTAGGAGCCTCCTAGATTTGAGAAGCCACAACCGATCATAAATGTATGTGAATTAAAAGGTTTCTCTATGGAACTAAGTAGGTAGTGAGAGCTTGGTATGAGAAGATTGATAACTTATTTATAAAATTATGATTTTTGAGGTGTGGGTCTGAGAATAATGATTTTTTTCAAAGGGTAGATGACCATGTGTTGGTGATTGTATTCCATGTGGATGAATTTTTCATCATTGGGATACCTCTTTTGGGATTGGAAAAATGAGGACTAGTCTAAATAAGTCATTGGATATGAAATACCTTGGTATTTTTCACTTCCCACTGGGGATGGAAGTTTGGAAACTAGACCATGGGATTATTATTTCTCAACCCATGTCTCAAGAGGTTAGAGATGGAGGATTGTAAAAACGTTGCTACTCTGTTTGCATTAGGGGTGAAGCTTGGTTCAGGAGATCGATTTATTATTATAATAGGGTTCCCAAGTGTCCTACCCATACCTAGAAGGCACACCCCAAACAAGAGTAGGAGCAGAGTCAAAGGACGCAGAGACATAGGGGGTGCTTAAATAAGCCAAAAGCCTCACTAGTAACGAAGACAATCTGGTGGAGACACAACCAGTAGAGTAAGTATTTAAGTCAACATAGAGGCTTTATGGGACCCAATGCCAATTAGAATATCCATCATATTTTCTAGTGGAGTCAGTAGATCTAGCATAAGAAATAGAGACAGAGACATAGTCATAACCAACAACAACAAATAAAATTTCACGATTTAGCTTCTATAATAGTAGATGTACAGATCATGACCGAGATTCAAACCTTCAATAGTAGATAATATTGAAACTTTATGGCTAGCTTCTTGGAAAAGAGAGTTTTTTGTTTGTTTGTTTATTTGTTTTCTGGGTCTTACTACGTATGTAAGAACACCCTACTATTATTGGCTTGACTTATAAAGAAATATGCTTTATAATTTTATATGAAAGCACAAGTTCTTATGATTTAAGGTCAGGGCGATACAAGAGAGCTCAACATGAATCTTCCTCGCTTGACCTCTTATTATATATATATATATATATATATATATATAGAGAGAGAGAGAGAGAGAGAGGTAATCTATGCACCCCATAAAGTGAATGTGTTAGTACCTCTCCCTTTCTCATTCCCATTCCCATTCCTGGTTAGTCAGCCATTCCCATTCTAGTGCTATTACTAGTGAAATCAAAGGCACCACCATTACCAGTTAGCCCTAGTTAGCTGCTCCTTGAGGCTACATTTGACCCACTACAGACAGATATGTCGGCCGACCTGCAAATGCTTGAATTAGAACATTATAGTCTTACTAGAATAGGGATAAAATATATCAATAACAATCCTCATATTGAGATCTCCACTGATAGGAGGGTCAAGAACTTGCAAATACAGATCAATATGTAGATCATCCAGGTGCAAATCCAATCCTAGATTGAGAACGAGTAGCCAATTGTTGGTAGTTCGAGCATACCTTCAATTTAGAGAGATAAAAAAACGAGAGCTTGTTGTTTACCCATAAGCAGTAGTTACAATTCCAACATCAGTCATATGCCCCATAAGATTATCTATTTAGCAGAATTTATACAAATCTAAAATGGTATAGTTTGTATGTATCACATGTCCTATCTCATACTTATTATTTAAGTATAGACTCATATTGTCTGACATGCTTCTGCTTATGTGAATATAGGAGGCTATTCTATCGTCTACCATCCTTTCCCTCGCCTAGGTAATAGGTAGCCTTTCCCCCGCCTATGCTATTGATTGACTACATAAAGTAAGGTGCCTCCCCTAGACCCCTAGAGCTCATTGAGACCAAGGATGTATTTGGGTCACTAGATTAGAGGGTAGTTGAGCCAGATAGATTAATATTTTGACTAAGATAAGGGGCGCGATACTTGGACTCGAGTGAGGTTAACTCTGGACTAAAATTATGGGAATAGAGGAAAAACCAATACTTTAGAAGGAGGATAACCTAACACCTAACACACAACGGTCATAACATAGTCGTAGCCCTAACTAACTAAGTAGTCGTGTTAGATCAACCTAACTAAGCCTTATCCATACCCATTTTCTTCTTAGCATGATCAGTAAGGCCTATGATACTCCTACTACTGGACTTGCTCTTGCTCCTGCTTCCACCTAAGCCTCTGGTACCTTTGTCCTAGGTCTTGGATCTACCTAAGCCTCTGGTACATTTATCCTAGCTCTTGGCTTTGCTACTGCCTCTACTTGTTACTGTCAGTGTTGTATTTATTACCCCAAAGGAGGACACCTTGTACTTGAATTTTAGGCCTTATTTCCCCAATACCAATAATATCATTGAGTATGAGGCTTGACTCAAGCGTAGTGCATTGATTTACCTAGGAGCCTACTCCATCTAGGTCTTTGGAAATTCTTAGTTGATCGTGAAGTATGTCTAAGGTGAGTATGCTATAAGTTGTCCCATGCTTGTCGCTTACTATAACATTGTTTCTCATTTTTTGTGCAATCACTTCTGCACATCACATGTCCACAACGATACAATTTGGATCTTTATACGATAGTGTCGTCAACGTCGCTAAATACTATTAAGATTCACCTTCCTTTCTGGACAACATCAGCCAAACATAAATGATACGAGTTATTCACCTCTCCAAGCACCTTCTATCGAAAAACCATATAATATTGAATGGTTGTTTGAAAGATTGTTATGCTTGTTTCAAAAGAAGAAAAAAGATTCAGATTAAAAAAATGATTTTTGTCTCCAGCGGGCAAAGACGAATCCATTACTTAGCTATCATCTCATATTGCCTGAGTAATGGAAGTAACGGTACGATAACACTGATACTTGAGTTCCCGAAAGGTGTCCACCATCCTGGTATAGGAGCCTCAATGGTGAGGTGTGAAAATAGCTATGAAATAAGTTCAAGTGGTGTTCTTGGGATCTATCTCTTTATTAAAGGTGGCGTAAAGAAGACCTTTATATCCTTTATGAAACTTGATCCGTGTCTCTGTGTTAGCTGTGCGCATCAAGGTCCTGTGTCGCCGAGTGGTGGGGGGTGTGGGACGTGTTTGTGGCAGTTTTCCTCGCTATTTTTCTAGCCTTGAAGGTTGGAGTTAGCCTCATAATCATATTATCATGAGTAGTAGTCGTGTCTACCACTAGTTTCTAAGCAGTGGTATTTTTGGGTCCCCTATCACTTAGGAACTCCTGCTAAAAAAAGTGAGATTATTGCATATAAGAAAACCTAAAGATGAAATTTTAAGTTGCGGTCATTAAGTTTAAATATACATTCCAAGTAAATGATTCACAACCTTTCAAAGAGTATAGTCCAATCCATCACAAAGTTATAGGGTTCGGTGGCTGCAAGTGCACTCTATGGCTCCTATTTCTATAAATGTGTGGGAAAGAGTGCGTTCTCCTTGTCGATCATACTCTTTGGAAAAAATCATAGGCATTTTTAACCTTAGCTTTGGTCACAAGTTTGCTAACCTTGTTATCTTTCTCGAGTGTTGTAACTAGTAACCTTGTTAGGGTTCCAGTTGAGTCTCGGTTGCAAGATTCTCTTTGATCTATGAGTGAACTTATACTGCTTGCTCTCATCGTTTCTAGATCTTGGGAGCTTGACCTGGAACCGTAGAGCCTCTCGATTTGTATTGTTTATACACCCTAGGGAGCCCCTAATAGCATATTCTTAGGATATTTGGCTACAGGGTCATAGTATATCTAAGCTTGTATTCCCTGAGAGGGCTTCATATTGAAGTACATTTCTGCGTATGACTGTGGTTTCGTCCCACCTTGATGAAATTTCTTTTCCCAATTGCTCTCCCACCTCGATGCCATTTATTTTCCCAATTTCTCCCAGTCGGGCTACAAAAGGTTCAAGATCTTGTGCTACCTCGAGTGACCACTAGAGCTGGTAGCGTAGCATGGCTTTATAGGCCATTTGCACAGATTAGATTTTCTCTCAGGACTAAGAGACCATATTATTCAAACTTCGCAATACATTGTCGTCAAGCAATAGCTCTACGGAAAGTTATGTCTCTTAACATCCAACACTCCATGATCAATGGTCACGTTCACTCTGACCTATAAAAAAAATATTTTCATCCTGCATGATGTATAGGAAAATGGAAGAATACAAAAGCGAGATGAAGAAGAAATCAATCCATAGCCTATGGAGATAAAAATATTTTCTTTCTTTCTTTTTCACTCCCCATGATCGATCGGTTGGAGAAAGAGCCCACACGAGATTGAAGCATGACCTGCTTTTGTTACGGTATAAGCCCAAAGACTATGTCGAACTTGACTCATCATTTTAGACCTCAAACCAACCTTACTATACCACCTTAAGACAAAAAGGAGGAACCCATCCGTATTTGGTAATTACACCGAAGGTGCATTTTAAGGGGAGGACTACACTCGCCGTTTCATTGTTTATCCATATCCAATAAAAAGAAAGAAAGTATTGAGTTTATTTATTTATTTTGACTCCTGTCCTATCAGTATCTTGCCCCGATACGCATTGAATATTTGTTTCGGTGTAATTTTCCTGTTCCTTTACAATCACTACATCACATAAATTATTGTAACCTAAAGTTATATTGCAAAGACTATCACTTCACATGGCAGGAAATCAAGCAATGGCACCGAAGTCTACGAGCTATGGGTAAGTATTCTAGCTATCCATAGTAGGTGCTGCATTTCAGACTGGATAAGCATGTATCATGGTGGTGATTTTCATGTAGTACAACAACATTGTGTTCTTTAAATCACTTAGTTATTAATAAAATCAATCATCATGGTAGTGCTAAAAATGAGTCCAATTTAATGATGGTAGTATTAGAACTCGATTTTACAACTTAACGTGGCTTCTATTTAAGGTAACATGTAGTTTTGATGGAGGAAATGCTTATAATTTTTTAAATGAATATAGTTTGAAGTGTGCTCCCGAGTCTAAGAAATCAAATAGAACCATTGTGATGTATATTCAAGAGAAAAGTAAGTTGTATGCTTGCATCACATTAGATGTCATCACTGTTTTGGTGGAGGATTTTAATGTTGATCAATAGGAGGTTAATTCATTATGCTTCTAAGCTGGGTCCTTATCATCGATGGTAGACAACATTCTTAAGCAACTAGAAGACAAGCATATAGAAATTCTTACCATATGTATAATATAGTCTACAGACAGTTGTTGTGACATTACTGAAAATTTTAGTTATATCTTTGATCAGTTGTCTCCAATATTATTGGGTAATTTGTTAGTTCCTTGTCAGGACTAGTGCCTTCTCCATTCTATTGGTTGATGTTTAATAGTTTATCAGAATAATTTATTAGGAGTTATATTCAGAAATTTCGAAAACATCCCTTGAGATTTTCTAAAGACAAATTTCTTTGAGAAAAAAAGAATATTTAATGCTATCATGTTGTGTAACAGGTAGACTTAAAGTGGGAGCTTCCATCAATATGATGGTTACGATCAATGAAAATTTTAAGAAAATAATATGACAAAATAAAGAAATATATTGTAGACATGGAATGGCCCTGAAATCATAGTCCCCTTCACGAATAGGATACACAATGAAAGTGTTGCTCAAAGATCCATTTCTCTATCTGACAAAGTGGGCAAGTCTCGCTTTAAAACTGCTTCCATGAATGCAAATCCGATGCTAGATGATAATGAATTCATTCTGGAACAATGGAAAAGAAACCTTGAACTCATTGAATGAATCCCTGACATTGGTCTTACAAAGCATCTTTTGTACCAATATGCAGAAGTCGTATAACAGACTGTAAAATAGAATAGTTGCAAAATTTCGATACTATTTCCTACAAATCCATCATTGAGAGTCATGTTAGTAACAATTTCTCAATAAATAGGATCTATGGCTTTCTCAAGGATGATTTCCAAATGTTTGAGAAGAGTTAGCCACACATATCAATGTATTGCATAAGTCATCCAAGTTAAACCCTTGGGAAATCTAATCATGCATAAGCAAAAAATAGCTCGGCTGGAGCATAAAAAAGACAAAAAATCATAGAATCTTCAATCTAGTATTGTTCTTGGAATCTATACAACCAAAAGCAATTAAAAATATCATTTTGTTTTGGCAGGGAGAATAGTAATTCTTAGAGAATCATAAAATAATAAGAGAAAATGAATTAATAATGTGAAATAAAGTATACTTCAATTCTACATTAAAATATATATATATATATATATATATATATATATATATATATATATATATATATATATATATATATATATATATATTTTCAATAGAAAAAAAAAAACTACTCTTTATATTAAAAAAAGGGTAGTACATACAACTTGGAACTTGCTTGTCCTCATATAAACAATATCAAAAAGCATATCATTCAACTTAATAAGACCAATAACAACTTTGTAATCTAAAGCTTAATGAACTATTCAAACTATACTACTCAACAAGCCCGTTTCAGCTCAGTATCACTAACCATGTTACAAAAGTTGTGTCTGTTCTAGATACACAAATATTTCTGTTTCTTCAAGTTCATTTGTCCACTTGGCATTTTGATTTTCTGTCTCAATTTTCCTTCCTATCTATCATGAGTAATTAATTGTGCCTGCATTGATAAAAAGACCATGGTCAAAAGATGAGAAATAAAACTTACCAGCTGTCCAATTATGTTCTCTGTAAATATGATCAAATTTTACTCTTTGGAAAGTACTTACGAGTGTTTTGATACGATTCATCTATCTGTTTAATATAGGCGGGTTAAATATATTATTTCCATTGACCCATTCAATAATTCCTTTGACATCTCCCAAAATCTGTATCTGTTCAATGCCTAACCATTTTTCTGTGATCAACACTCCCCATAAGGCAACAATTTCCGCTCTGCTGTTTGTGCCCCTTCCCCCTTCCCATCATAAATGGTGGCATTTAGTAGCCTCAATAAAAGTCATTGCTCCATAGCCACATACTCTTCTAGAACTGGTCCCATCAAAAAACCCCACAAGATACAATTTCATAGATCCACTATTCTAAAAGATCTGTAACCTATACTTGGTGGAACCAAACCTATTTCATTGTAAAAAGACATAGTCTTAATAATGTCCTCGCACACCTCTATGTATTTCTGCTAAAAAATAATAGTGTTGCGTCTCCTCAAAATAATCCATATTATATATAACAAGAGTGTCATGTACTTCTTGTCATTGATCCATATTATAAAACCTGAAGTTAACGAGGAGAGTGAGCCTTTATCTGCTATTTTGAAGTGTCCCATCACCCCTTCCCAAATTGCCTTTGCATAGGGACATTTTATGAATAAATTATTCATCTCCTCCTCAATTTTTGTACATAAAATGCAAATGCCTGGACTCAGTAAGCAGAAAAGTTTCCTTTGATAGGGAGAATGGCCTATTTAGGGGGGTTAAAGTATATAAACATCAATGGGTTACCCATCTTATGTTTGTTGACGATCTCCTATTTGGGGGTCAGGTCTCGGTGGAGGAATGGACTATCTTACATAAAATTATTAAGTCATTTGGGGAAGCCATAGGTTTGATAATGAATGAGGAAAAATGAAAGCTTATACATGAAGGAGGTGTGGATAACACAATACAGGTTATTAAAGATATTTTGGGGGTGACATCTAGGAATCTGGTAGATGGATTCACTTATGTGGGATTCACTTTCAAACCTAGTGCATATAGGATTGGTGACTGGGATTGGCTAATAGATAATTTTAATAAAAAACTTGACTTTTGGTCACACAAATGGATGTCTCTGGGTGGGAGACTCATTATCCTTAAATTTGTCTCACAAAATATCTCTGTCTATTAACTGCATCTCTATCTCTTTCCCAAGGGGATTATCAAAAGGATACAAGCGATTATGGGAAGGTTTTTATGGTCAGGAATACGCTCTGGAGATGGGAAATACAAGATCCATTTGGCTCAATGGAATATCATAGCACGTTTTATTGATTCTAGAGGATGGGGATTTATCGATCCTGGTTCCTTTAACAAATCTCTCATAATTAAAAACATGTGGAGGGTTGAAGTGGGAGAGGGATTATGGTCAACTATCATTCAAGACAAATACCTGTTCGACCATTCATTTACAACATGGATTATGAGAGGTGAAAGGAAGAAGGTACATATTTCTTACATGTGGAGGATCACATACCAGGTGTTGTCTCTTCTTATGGGACATGTGCGATGGTTAGTGGGAGATAGAGCGCGGCTTCAAATTGGACTATATGCAATGGCAAGTATGAACATAAGACATACCTTATCAGTTTTGATTATTAATCATTTGCATGACAACACACACACACACACACAAATGGAAATATATTATATTTTATATTAGAATCATTTAACTGTTAAAAAAACATATTATATTAAAACAATATGAAATACACTAATTTCTATATACAAATTTCTTCATTAAATATAGATTACTAAATGTTTACTCATCCATATCATATCCTTCGATGTTTTGGGAAAGATTAAAATTGTTTTCTTTTATTTAACTACTAGCAAACATCTTGTGTTACATCACTTTCTTGCCTCTTTATATATATATATATATATTAAATTTAAACTAATAAATTTATTAAAATATGAAAACTCGCATTGCCACATTTTCATTACATTAATTATATATATAGAAAGTGGCCTTGAATAGTTAGAAGATATAAATGGAGAAAATGTATTGAAATTTAAAAGTGAAATAAAGGAAGAAATGAATTTTACTATTGAAGCCAGCAATGAAATATAAGATAAACAGAAATAAAGGATAAAAGGAAATAAAGAAGAAGCCTTAAATTCTATATCATTAAGTTTTAATTAATTTTAATTTCTTAACTATCAAAATATTTTCATTTTTATTAAGCTTTTCAAGGCTTTTAAATTACTTATTCACATTTTCAAGAATTGTTTTTGACACCTATATGTACAAGTTTAATTGCCAAATGCTTCTTATTTCAATTTAAGGTGGGTGAGTATCTGTTGAATTTTTGTAATTTTTTAATTGATGACTTAGATTGATTCTCAAGGGAATATGCTCAACACATGTTTAGTATTAATGCAGTGTGTTACAAAATTTGTTAGGTTGCATTGACTTTTGATAAATTTTAAAAATTATATTTGTGCCATGTGGCTCCCCACCCACCAATTTCCAAAGAATTTGAGATTATTCCAATTTTAATAAGTTCCTCCATGATAAGTTCCTCATTATTATTTATAACATTCATTTATATATAAGAAAATTTTATTTAGAAAATTGATCCATTACTTTTAAAAAACTTAATAAATTATATTTGTGGCATGTTGCCAGACCTACCAATTTCTTAGGGATTTGAGATTATTCCAATTCTAATAAGTTCCTCATTATTATTTATAACATTCACATATATAAGCAATTTTTATTTAGCAAAATGGTCCATTTTACAATAAGATGTGTGCATTATTATTTATAACATTCACATATATAAGCAAATTTTATTTAACAAAATAGTCCATTTTACAATACGATGTGTAATTCCTTTTTTTGTCAAGTTAAAGCTGACCCATAACCTTTTTATACTTCATGTAAATGTGTGCACTAGTAATGCATTCTTTGCGTTGTAATAGCTTTTTTGTTGGCATACTTTTTTTTGTTATATTTATGAAGCGTTCAACTATATCAACCACATTAATGTTTTTAATGTGGTTGTACTAGTAATATCCGTAGCCACATTTTTTTTGTTTATCAAGTGGTCTGAGTTCATTAGATATTACATCAGGCTTGACCTGTGGCTTGAGAAACCGCGAACCAGGGGCATCTAACCCTTCAAAATCACCTGGGAATCATGCCCATCCCGGGCCACACCAACACTAAGCTAACTGGGTTTAACTTGGCTCCTCCCCCTAGCACTGGCGTAACAACCTCCGTGAGGTTTAATTCTGGATCGCCCTTCTGACGAGACCATCCTCAACCGGCTGTGCTAGCAAGACTTAACATCTATAACCACATTTTCAAATCAATCAATATATATATATAATGCTCTTCTAATAAATACATACACTAATTTTGGCTTTTGGCTATGAAATTGTGTAGTTAATACTAATTTAAGCTTGAAAATTTGTGACTAATACTAATTTAAGTTTGATAAACCACACATTTTCAAAATATAATTTAGAACAATTATTCTTACTCTTTTAATATGATTGTCATGTTTTTAAAAATTTCACTTTTGATTCGTTGGTTTTTTAATTTGTCTTTATTTCCTAACTCATTATTAGTTAAAAATAATAAAAGTTATACACAATAAAACTATATTTTGTGATATTTTTCTTTTAATTTAATAAATTGTAAATCAAATTAAATATAAATAAACATCAATTAAAAAATATATGAATCATACCATTTCAAATTATATTTTACTATATTTTTCTATTATTTAATAAATTTTAAATCAAATTAAATGAAAATAATAATGAATAGTTTTATTCTTTGTTATTGTCTTAATTTTTATTTTTTCTCTTTCTTAATATAATAATCTAGTTTTTTAAATGTTACCTTCTATTTCATTAAATTAGATATTAATTGGAACCGGTAGGAATCGTACAATTTCAAATTTTATATTCATTAAATAAAAATAATAATGGGTATTTTTTGTTTTGTTTGTTTTCTAGTTTACGTAATATTTTGTATTCATTAAATAAAAATAATAATGGAGTTTTTTGTTTTATTTGTTTTCTACTTTATGTAAGTCTTAAGATGGCTGACACTACTAACTCATGGCTTGAGTAGCCATAACTAAAGGACATCTAAGATGTCAAAATCACCCAAGGATCACACTCGACATACTAGCGCTTAGCACGGATTGATTTTTGCTCACGGAGCTTCAAACTTGTGACCTTTACATCACAGAGTGCCTTAATAGAACACATTGCCACTATTTGCTCTATGCCCCATTAACAATAATGATTAGTACTCTTATTCTTATTCCTAGTTATCAAAATCCTTCCACTTTCATCAAGTTTTTCAAGGTTTTTAACTACTCACTCACATATCTGGGAATTGTTTTCACACCCATGTGTACAAATTTATAATTTTCCATAGTGACATTTTTAATTCAATATTAAACCCACATGTAGAGGTTTAAGTTTCTTCATATAAAAATATATACATACAGTGAAATTTAATTTGAAGTTCTGAAAATTTGTGGCTAATGATAATATAAGTATGAAAAACTATACATTTTCAAACTATAATTTACATGAATTATTCTTATTATTTTAATATGATTGTCATATTTTCTAATAGCATAGTTGAACTCATAGACATAATGGTTTTTTTCTCACTCATTTTTCTTGGTCAATTTGCCAAAATCTGGTATATGTTTTAAGAATCTTAAAATTAAGCTAATTAATTTTCAAAGTTCAAGTGTATTGTGGTTTTTGAGGGTGTTGAATCCATTTATGCATTTTTAAACAACAATAAATCCAAAATCCCCCATAAATTCAATTGCCTCATTTCGGGGAAAAGACCATTTTGTTTATTAATTAAACTTTGACATTTTTAATTCTTCATATTTTTAAATAGTTTTTGTTTTCTATCTCATATTTATTTCCAATATAAGAAAAGTGATGTATATGATTTAGGATATGTATGTTAAATTATCGTTATTACATTTTTAAAGAGTATTTTATTATATTGATCCTCTCAAAAGTTTATGTTTTAACATTAAAAAATAAAATGTCATTTTTCTTCAAAGATTAAATGGAAATTTTACTTCTTGTTTGCATACTAAAATGATGGATTTGATATTACAGAGTAAGTACATTTCTTTTCATCGAAATGTAATTCTTGATCCCACTTTTTTTCCTTAGATGTTCCCATTAAATTTTTGATCAAATTGAAATTTCATTAGTGTGCCACTTAATTTACTAACATTTAGATTTATTTTTCCATGAGGGTAAACCAAAAGCTTAACATTTTTTTTTTCTTTATTTGGATTTTGAACAAATTATTTTTAGCAACTAAGTTTACTTAAAGCTAAGTTGAATAAAAACATACTAACATGGGTAGAAGCGCCCAACCTATTAATTGATAAATGAAATCCCAACAAACTTTAAATGACTAAAAAAATGCAAATTTCCATTTTTTCTAATGGGCATGTATGTTATTGTATACATTTTATGTTAAACCATTACAAATATTTGGGACTATTGAGAATGAGATGAAAACCTCCATCATGGAATTAGATAGGGTAAGGATCCTTATTTGGTGCCCTCTGCTATGATGTCTCAACTTTGTGTGCCGATGTAGTCTTTGGTGTTTTTTCACATGTTTCTTACCACTAAATTATCATTTTCAACCAAAACAATGTTTTATTTGCCCAATGTCTTAATTTCCTGTAAAATACTTGATATAAGTTAAAATCATTCAAAATCAAAAGTAATTTATCCAAATAAACCCAATTGAAAACAATATAAGACTTGTGATATTTCCATATATTTTTTTTTATCAAATATTCAATTAAGGTTTGTGTTTGCACTAAGAACATGGGGTTCTATTACAATAAAAGGTTGGACATCCCTTTCAATATCCATGAGACTATGTCGGTTATTTAAGGTTTATTATGGTATCTACACAAGTACTATGCTCTTTCAAGGCCAACATTGGTGGTGTGAAAATATTTTACATAAGCATTATGGAATTGACATTGGTGGTGCGATAATATGTTACATGAGCATATGGAATCTAGACAAGTTTTATTCTCTTTTGTAATTAAGCATGATAATATGTTACTTGAAACATGCTAGAATTGACCATTTTCATTTCACTAATTTGAATTGAATGCATTTATCCTCCCCATGTAGTATTATAAATTGGTAAGGTAATCAAGAGAAAAAAAGTGGATGATAATAATTCCTACTGTAACCACTTTAAACTCTATTAGCTTGTGGATATCCATATATTTCTTCTAAAAAACACCCTTTTTTTGAATGAGATTGGTTTTCATGTATTGATCTATCTTCATATCCACGCGACCTTCACAGTAATTCTTGTAATATGGTAAAATTTGACCCACCTAAGTATATCCCTTTCATTATTAGATAATGTGATCCATTGGTATTCAAAGAACAAGAAAGTTAGTTAGTGTTAGTGTGTTAGAATTTGGAAGCACCTATCACTTATAAGTTTCATTGTTTTGATGACCTGATAAGATGTATTTAACCAAATTTCTTATAATTGATGTCACATTATTAATTTTACATAAGTATATTTGTTATTATCTTTGTCAAACTTTATACTCTCCATTGAATACATTAACCTATTATCCTAAAAACTACATTCGACTCTCCTTTTACAATATATCCACCCTTTATTTTCTTCAGTGTCTCCTTCCCCTGTTTCGGGGGTATGCTAGTATTAATTTAGTGATCTTGGCTATCACCAGTAACTTGACCCCATCAACATGGAGTTATATCGAGTGAATTCTACTTTTTGAGTATGGCGGTATAACTCGTAATTTTACCCAATAAGATGGCATTTTAGATGGTGGTCAATTTCGTGTTATAATATGACCCTTTAATGAAGACTAATAAACTTATCAATTAAGCACAAACATAGCATATTGGTAAATTTCAATTTGTGATCCTTAATTGTATCAATCAATCTATCTTAAGTAACTTGGTCTTATCATGGCACTAAGAAACTAGGAAATTAGAACTAATAACCTAACACTGCATTTGGTAATTTCAATAGTGTGAACATGGCCATATAGTTTTGAAGAAACTTTCATAACCTAGAGTCATATTGGTAATTTCTCTAGCAAGATCCTGGTGTTGTACTTGGGAATATTGTACCTTTGTGATCCTCGCCTAGATCATAGAATATTTCACTTATAGAACTTGGCCATGAATAGAATATGTATCTTATTCTTAACCTCTTATCCTCTTATCTCATTATTAGTCAGCTACTAACAACAAGTAATCTATCCCAATGGAATCTACTTCACTAAAACTAGAAGTAGCTCATGAACTCTAACTAAACTCTAATCTTCTAATTAAACATAACTCTCCTAACTATCTCATAGCTCCTAACTAAACCTATTCATTATTCTTAACTAACCTTAAGATACTCATCGATTCACTAACACATTCATTGATTCACATAAACAACACATTACACCCCAACATCTCTAATTAGGTAAGGAAAAATCCATACCGTTTAATTTAGGGCACTATCACTTCCTTCATTAGGTAAGGGGGCACCTCACCCTCCTCTGTCAGGTGAGAAATTCTTCCTCTCCCATTGGTTGAGCCTGCTTGCGCACCTCTCCATATAAGTCGAGCAATAAATTCCTCTATTTCCTACTAGCCTACCCCTCAATATGATTGCATGCAGGGCACTTACTATTTCTATATCCCTCCCACCCAGCTCGTTGTCGTTGGAGAAAGAGCATGTCCTAGGCACAAAAAAGTGTTTTCTTCACCATTGTCAAAGAAAATCCCACTAGATATAAAGCCTATTTCGCCGTGATTGAGAATAAAGGTATGGAAGTTCACCAACATATAATTCCGACAAACGATAATTTATGATTTATGGGCTTGAAGACTTAGATGGGAACTTCCACCTTAGTACCAACTTTTGTGCACCAAATAATCTTCTTTATTCCGAACCCAGTCCTAATTCTTTCGAACTTATAGATCCTTGGTGTCTATACATCCAACTCTACAAACCGATTTTTTTCTTTTTGCTCTAAGGAAAGGCTTCCATTGAAGGGGTGAAGTGCACATGCTTAATGTACCATACCCTACAGGAGCTAAGTACTAGGTTCATGTTGTGAGTAAGAAGCTCTGTTCTGGGGATGTGGGATACTCTTCCCATTTTGTAGCAAGAAGCATAGGCCCAGGTATGTGTGTGTAAGCTTGCCATTGGTGGGGGATGTGGGTAGTAAGATGTTATTTAACTGGTATGTGGAGTAAAAATAATTTTGACTGACTATAATGGGTGGGGGGGCCAAATTGAAGGGTTTATGTTTTGAGATTCTTTGTAATGGGATGGGTGAGTGAACTGAATATGAATGTTAGTTTTGTTGTGCTAATTTCATCTTCAAAATTATAAACAATTTGCTGATATTTTGCTTCATGTGCATAGGTTTCTTGAGGTTTTTGTGAGTGTTAAACATGTAAATGTACTGAGTTTTATGTTAAATTCATGAGCAATTTAAACATTAAAACATAATTATGAACATCAACAATAAAATTTACAACAAATCATCAAATGATCCATTGACACAGTGTTTTAATGAAGGAATTCACCCCTCCTGGGCTACATCTCCTTGGTCCAGCTTCCATGGCTTGTGCCTATGTATTAGCTCAAAATGGAAAAAAGTGTTGCTTACAATCCTATATTGCTCATAAAACTTGCTTCAATGTGTTCATAATGTCCAAACCCACTAAAACTGGAGCAAACTCCAGTTAGGGCCGCTAATTTTGGAGATCTGCCGAAATTGGTGAACTCCGCCAAAAAGGCCGTTGTATTAGTCAACATAAAACATTGTTTAATTAACATAAAATAGGGTCTTAACGTTAATCACGCTCTAACAAAATCCAAATTGACGATATGGATTAACGCAAGTTAAATATTAGTGAAGGTTTAATTAAACCCACACTTAACACTAACCTCTACAATTAATATTAAGCTCCGCTCCTGGTCTTTGCAAATGGTCCTGTGGTGAGGGGGCTGGTCCGCGGGGCGGTGCCCTCCTTACCCCCGCTGGTTCATATGTATGAATTTAAATATAAGTCGAAATCACAATATATTAAGTTCCAAGTGCGTGGTCTATTGGAAGTCGGATGTGTTGGCGCAGGGGAGGTCATGGGTCGAACCCAAAACTCCATCCTTCCGCCGATAATAAATTTTGTACCGAAATACATTATATGCCTGACCTTTGTAAATTAACCATAATTCGGACTTTGGACTTTAATAAAGATTTCAGCCCATACCTTGGTCCACCAGAGGGGGCACGTGGCGGCCCCTAGTTGCACCACGTGTCTGCCTCTGGTTGGACTGTTTCAACCATATAATAAAACAAATGTCATTCGACCATTGAACTGAAATTCAGAAATTCGACCTTCGTGGTAAAAAAAAAATTCACCTTCCAAACTTTCCAGCGAATATTGCAGTGACACTTGTCACAATGTCATTAGGCGAAAATGATTCGGATTTATGCAGGAACATAATGAAATACAGAGATGAAGTAGAAATAAAACTTCATTTCATTAATAACAAATAACTGAAATATGCTTATAGACATAATGGAAATAAACTAGCTACGGCGTTGGTAGCTTATCTCTTAGAAGAGATGTGGCGACTATAGGGCCTTGAACTATGTTACGATGAGGTTCAAGGGCCTATTTATTATTGAGAAATAATGAAAAGCCATAAACATCGAAAAACCTAACCCTAGGAGATGAAGCACCAAAACTATGGGCCTTGTTTGGGTAAATTGATACATTAATCTTCCTGGGGACGTACTTTGGCATATGATCTCTGTTTGACGCGCAAAATACCTCATTAGAAATATCTATCCGAGGACTAAAAATTTTGATGTGAGAAAAATCAAATAAATCTCCATGTTTCTCCCGGGTTTTCCAAAAAAATATCGTTTATGGCCTCAAAACGACTCCTGAAGTTCAGGACCCAAAAAAATGCTAAAAATAGTAAACTGTGCTACAATTAAGGAAACTAAA
Source organism: Pinus albicaulis (assembly GCA_034641835.2). Taxonomy (NCBI): domain Eukaryota; kingdom Viridiplantae; phylum Streptophyta; class Pinopsida; order Pinales; family Pinaceae; genus Pinus; species Pinus albicaulis. Next base: position 994,107,669 of record CM076569.1, on the reverse strand, counting down.
AAATGAAAGAAAAAATGGTGGGGCCCCAAGTGGAATAGGTGGGTGGCCACCAATATCCACCTAGATCATTCCTCCCCCTTAGGAAGAAATGGTCCCCATTGCGTTGAGTTCCTCCATGAGATGAGGAAACTTCTGTTGAACTTGGTCCCTAGTGAACCATTTTCCTTGGTGCAAGAGTTGGCCAACTTTGACAACTCAATACAGTTGGATATTCTGTTGGCGAGTGTTCTTGATTTTCATGTCCATGATACAATCCGTGGTGGTATGTTCCATGTAGTTTGGGTTTAATTCTGTTGGTGTGAGTTGTTTTTCAATGTTGGAGGTGTCCAGTAGAGGTGGGAACTAGGGTTGAAGGCAGTCCACATTGAACATTGGGTGCATACCAAGGAATGATGGAATAATGAGCTCGAAGGCATTGGCCCCTACAACCTTGGTGATGGTGTACGACCCATATCGGAGCGAGTGAAGCTTGTGGTGGGGTCCAGTGAGGCGCTCCTTCTGCAAATGTAGCCACACTTTGTCGCCCACCTGGAAGTTGTGTGACACTTGATGTTGATCATGTCATTTCTTGTACTTAGAATTGGCTCTGTCCAATATGTCGTGAACCTATTGGCGAATGTGCTAAATGTGCTCAATGAAGTTGTTCGCCTTGCCATATTCAAAATGTAAATGAGCCAAATCGGCCTTAGTAGTCGCAAATGGCATGGCTACATCAATGGGACATAGTGACTGGAATACCAAGCCCACCTGAAAGGGGCTGTGGGCGATTGAGCTGTGGAGAGCCCAATTATAACTGTGTTGTACATAGGGAAGGCTCTCATCCCATGTGTGCAGATGCTTTGAATTGTACACGCACAAATATGTACGATCATCCTATTGACGACCTCTGTTTGGCCATCAGTTTTGTTGTAATGTATTATATTCCTTGGAAGGTAATAATGCCTTTGTATTATGTGTCAGAATTTGAATACAATCTTATGCAAAAGAGTAACACATTATATCCCATATTCATTATGGCATAGTATACTCTTGTACCCATTCATTATATAAAGAGGTGTTATTTTGGAGAATTATATTATCCCACATTCAATATGTGAGAGTAATTCCTCCACATCTCTGGGTATATAATAGGGTCAAGGGAGTCTTTTTGATTACCATCACATCTCATCTTGTTCTCATATTTGTATTTGTATCAGGTTATTTGTAGTTTCTCTCTTTGTAAGATTGTAGGAGATTTTTGGAGATAATAGAAGACAACCTTCCCGTGGACGTAGCCCAATTGGGTGAACCATGTATATCTGTTGTATTATTTTTCCTTGTTCTCTTTCTGTTCTTATTTATATGTTGATATGTTGTTGGTTTCTTAGATAGATAGCTAGTTTATTAGATCTAATATTCTCACATGGTATCGGAGTCATGGTTACTATGATCTAACATCTTTGAATTTAACCATCAACATGTATCTTCATTTTTTATTATCTGGGCACTCATTTTTTTTTGTATATTTTCTTTCTACCTAGTAGCCATTAGGGTTCTCTTTAGATTTGGGCATTATTCTACATATTTGAGATTTTTTTTCTCATAACCCTAACTTATTTGTGTAGTTTTTTTGCATATTTTTTTTCAAGGGGCTCTTGATTGTTTTTCTATAAGATCTATATGTTTTTTGGATTTTCAAGGGGTTCTTAATAGTTTTTCTGTAATATCTATATGTTTTTTGAATCCTCCTCAAGGAAATCTATCTTCCAGTTGTAATATTCAGTTACGGTAGTTATGGTAGTTTTTATTTATTTATTTAATATGGTAGAATATTGGTAGACTAAGGGTTCAGATCAAAATTCCGGCTACACTGGTGGATGCAGAGTGGCTGTGCCATTTCTGAAAACTGGTTATAATAAGCATTTGGAGCATTATTGAGTGTTTTTTGTTTTTTCCACCTGAAGTTTTTGTTAGATTTGTTACCTTTTGTGTAGAATTTCCTAGAAAGAGTAGATATTTGGGTTCCTCTCACCGAGCTACCCAATTTCAAAAGAAAAGTCAGCTCAAACGGAGTCCCAAAAGCAAATTTATCACTGATTTAAGATTGGTAGTTTTTTAAGCTTTTTTGGTGACGGCAAATGAACTGCAAAAATTTACAGTTTTCTGTCCACTTTTTCTTGCATATGGGTTTATATTTATTGTCAAAATTTCTATCTTTATGACTTCAGAAGTAGCTTCTGTTCCCGAACTTATTGGCTCTAACTATCTTGCATGGAAAAGGAAAATGATTTATGTTCTCAGGAGTAAGAATCTATGGAGGTTGGTTAATGGTGAACACAAGAAACCTACAGATGCTCAAGCCTTGATTAAATGGGAAGAAAAGTTTGATCAAGCAAGATGGTTCATTGGTCAAACAGTTTCAGATAGTCTTCAGGTAAGTATTGAGGCAAAACACAGTCTAGTTGAGGTATGGGAAATTCTTACTTTTTTATTCGATAAATCTGATGATGTTTTTGCTTATTACCTTGAAAAGAAGATTCATGAGCTAGATCCTACTAATTTTGATAAAGTTTAATTATATCTTGTTGAATTGAAAACCTTAATTGAAAAGTTAAATAATTGTGTAAAGATTACAAGAAGACAGACACTACTCTTATCATTCTTGTAGAACAAAAAATTCCATCTTGTTTTGACATGTTCATCCAAACTAGGAATAGGGCTCTTAAATTGTCTCAAAGTACCATGAAACCTAATTTTGATGATTTCTATAAAGGGTTGATAAATGAGCAAGAAATTTTGATTGCTTCAGGACAAGTCTCACCTAATAAAGGTCTTATGGCACATAATAAGAATCCTAAGAAAATTTTTAATAATGCCAAAGGTTCTTGTTCACACACTTCTAATCATACTAATAATAATAATGATCATGCTTGTCATGCACATCATGAAACTAGTAAGAAGAAAAAAGTGTATGATCCTTGTAAGCATTGTGGTAAAACTAACCATCCTGAAAAAAAATTCTTTAAAGCGAAACGTTTAATGACTAAAGAAAACAAGACAAATTCTAATGAATCTGTCTGGCCATCAGTTTGGGGATGGAAAGCTGTGGACTTGGTGAGCTTGGTGTCCAACATTGACCAGAAGCTGGACCAAAATTTTCTGAGGAACCTGCTGTCTTGATCTGAGATGATAGACTATGGGATCCCAAAGTGCACCCATACTCGTTCAAAGAAGAGTTTAGCAGTGGCTTCTGTTGTGATATTCTTCTTGCAGGCTGCCATAATGGCCATCTTCGAGAATCTATTGACGACCACGAAAACACAGTTGTTTCCATGCTTAGTAGAATGAAGGCCTAACATGTAATCCATGGAGATGGATTTCTAAGGTCGACTAGGGGTAGGTAGCGGAGTATATAGGCCTTGATTCTTGATGGTTGGTTTGGAAATAGCGCAAGAAGTGCAGGATCTGATGTACTTCTCGACATCCTGTCGAAGGTTCGACCAATAGAAATACTTTCGCAGTATTGCCACTGGTTTCTCCACCCAGAAATGCCCAACAATCCGACTATAGTGCGCTTCCCAAATCATCTTGGCACGCTCGCTTAAAAGAACACAAAGGTGTCCTAGGTGACATAACAGTGCATCCTGGAGGTGAAACTTTAGAACTTATGTACCCTCCAAGTGTGTCTTGTATGTGTGGCCAAATTCCGGATCGTTCTTGTAGAGAAGTGTCCAATCAAAAGTATCATGCCCACATTAGTTAAGAATGGTGGTTAGCGCCATGATTGGCGGTCGGCTGAGGTAGTGTGCAAAATTATTGGTGCTTCCCTTCTTGTACTTTATGTTCAAATGAAACTATTGCAGATATGTGGACCACTTCTGATGGCGATCCTTCTGCAACTTCCCTTGCGTTGTATGAAATGTAGGGGTCGGTGGTCTATGTGGATGACTGTTTCCTTCCCTAAAATGTAATGCTTCCATTTTCGGCAAGCATGCATAATGGAATACATTTCTTTGTCATAAGTGGGATACTTGCGGACTGTGCAGGACAATTTCTCACTGTGATATGCCACTGGGTGCCCCTGTTGAGTAAGAACTTCCCCAATAACATAGTTAGAGGAATATTTCTTGTTCTCAAATGGTTGTTGTAAGTCTGGTAATGTGAGCACTGGGGCAGATCAGAGGTGATGTTTCAATTCTATGAACGCCTTCTGTTGATATTCCAACCAAAATAATTTTTCTTTCACTCCTCCCTTGGTGACTTGACTCAAGGGCTAAGTGATATGAGATAATCCCAACACGAACCTGCGGTAGAAATTAGTAAGACCAAGAAATATGTGAAGCTCTGTTAGAGTGGTTGGGGCTGGCCAATCTCAAATGATTTGGATCTTTGTTGGATCCACATGTAGAAATTATATAACTAATATGTTATATGTCTAATATTCTCCTGATCATACACTATTTGAATTCATGCACAATACAGAATCTATTCCACCATTGATCATCATATGCGGAAATTAAATCAATTGCATGCACACACTGAAACCATAAAAATTCACACATATGAACATAGTGTTTTAACGGGAAAGCCTGAAGCTAAAAACCCCAACTATATGTATATAATATATGTCATAGAGATCATGTAACAATCCTCATACAAAGCTTCTCACAAGCTCTCAGTACAATCCAATCGCTACACATTAATCAGCTTAGATCTTGCAAATCCATGCACCGATCTTTGCCAACTGCTAGCCTGCCTCTACTGCGCAATCCCTACTGAAGAATGGATCTGAATGAACTCGAATCCACCTGGCTTGCACTGCGCAATCCTCATTGGCATCTCCATCAATGTGTGGTGCAAAATTATGCAACACTATAGTCACAACTAATATTCAACTTGCTCTTTCACCTACCTCTCCATTGGCCTCCATTGAAACTGTCCATGCACTGTAGTTAACTGATGTATTCTTCAGTTGATTAATGAGTTAATAATTGGTGAATTAATTATTAATTAATTCACACCACTCTCACTAGTGTATCAATCAATTAGACTAGATACAACTAGCTCAACTGTGTCTAACTGAGTTAAACTGAACACAACTCCACCAACTACTTCTACAACTCCACCAAACTGCGCCTATGCAGGTTCTAAGCTGATCTCCCTCAAGTAGATCCACTTAACCCTCGGGAATAAAATGGTGCTCTGTCAGCTGTTGTGCCACATTTGTGCACTGAACTGAAGTGCTCCAAGAGAATAAGATAATGTTTAGAGTCCAAATATTATTAAGAGCTAATAATATTCGACATATCTATTTTTAGATTGGCAGTCTAAAAATAGACTCCGCCGAATATGTCTAAAAATAGAAGTCCATCTATTTTTCCAACTTGACCAACCATCCACAAATAGCATCCCGCAACTCATAGAATATGATCGACATGTATAAAAATAGACATAGTCTAAAAATAGACTTGCGCCAAAAATAGCCTGCGGGCCCACTTAGTGAAGGCGACTCTTTTCACTAAGCTCATCATCTTGTTGCAATCTAAACACTCCCTTTCAACAAGATAGGGATTATTTGCCACCCTGATCCTGCCTCTATGGTATTCGAATTTTCTCCTGGTGAGCGCTTTCGTCAAGATATCAACATCCTGATCCTTCATAGGAATGTAAGAAAGTAACATGATCTTCTGCTGCAAAAAATCTCTGATATGATGATACCGTATGTCAATGTGTTTAGACCTATCATGAAATAATGGATTAACCGAGAGTTTGATGCAACTATGATTATCACAATATATCATAGTAGGATCTAAGTGTGAACCGAACAACCCGACCAGGATCTTCCTCATCCATATAGCCTCGCATGCAGCCAAACCCTCTGCCATGTACTCGGCCTCTGCTGAACTGAGTGCCACAGATCTCTGTTTCCTGCTGTACCAAGAAACTGTTATAGACCCGATACTGAAAATCCCTCCAGATGTGCTCTTTCTATTCGTTGGGCTTCCTGCCCAATCTGCATCCGTGAAGCCATGCAGCTTCACCTCATCTGACTTTCTGTACCATAACCCATATCCCGATGTGCCTCTGAGATATCTCAATACATGCTTCCCCGCCTTCCAAAAGAGCTTGGTAGGCTTAACCATAGCTTGTGAAAGCTCGTTAATAGCATAGCATATGTTCGGTCGTGTATTGACTAGATACATGAGTGAACCAACCAACTGTCGATAAATAGTGGCATCCACTACCTCTGCCGATGTAGCACCTCTTTCCTCCAACCACCAGGAAGAGGAGTTTCGATAGGCTTGCAGCCTTGCATGTTGAACTTCTCCAGTATCTCCCAGGCATAATTTCCTTGAGACACAAACAATCCATCACTGCGCTGCCAAATTTCCAATCCCGGGAAATAATGAAGGGGGCCCAAGTCCTTCATCTCAAACTCCTTTGCAAGATCAACCTTGCATTAGAGTATCAACTGTTCATCACCCATCAAAATCAAATCATCTACATAAAGTACAATGATCAGCAACTTACCCTCCACCAGAATCTGGTATAGGTTCAGATCTGCCTCACTCTTGGTGAATCCAAGACCGGTGAAATAACTGTCTATTCGTGTGTACCAAGCATGAGGTGCTTGTTTAAACCCATACAACGCTCTTTTGAGCCTGCACACATGCGAATCACTGCTGAAGATCTCGAAACCTTCGGGTTTCTCTATGTACACCTCCTCCTCAATGACTTCATTGAGGAACGCAGTCTTCACATCCATCTGATGAATGTGCCAACCCATCTGCACTGAGAGAGCTAGGATGCTCCGTATGGAAGAATACCTTGCGACGGGTGCAAATGTTTCCTCATAGTCGATCCCCTCAATCTGTGAGAAGCCCTGGGCAGCAAATATTTCCTTGTACTTCTCGACGCTCCCATCAGTTTCTTGCTTCACTTTTTAGATCCATCTCAAACCTACCACTGATTTCCCTTTCGGCTTGGGAAAATCTCCCATGCACTGTTTCTGAAAATCGAATCATACTCTTCCACCATGGCATCTACCCATTCAGGGTCCTCCACAGCTTCCTTGAAAGAGGATGGCTCTGTCATGATACACTTGCTCATCAGAGCCATGTATCCAGTATATCGGTCAGGTGACTGTCTCTATCTACGCTATGATGTAGGTGCTCCTACAATCTTCTTTGCGTCAAGATTTAGTTGCTCAGCTTCTGTAGTGCGCTTCCGCCCTCTGATGTTTGGAACTGCATGAGTGGTTTCTTCCACTCCATGAACCTCCTCTTGTGGCTTATCCACATCTTTAGGCTCATCCTTAGGAACTAATAGCTCCTCATCTGTATGCATGTGTGGCTCCCTCTCAAGCGAACACTTCATGGCTTTATCCTCATGAAATTTGATATCCCGTCGCACAACAGTCTTCCGACTGTCTGGAAAATACACACAATAGTTGTGGGGTGTTTCTGTGTACCCCACAAATATCCCAACCTCTACGGTCGGCTCCAGCTTCTTCCTGGCATCCTTCGTCACATGAATGTAAACAGGTGAGCCAAAAATCTTCAAATGAGAAATATCAGGCTTCTTACTAGAAAACGCCTCTTCGGGTGTACTCATGCCAAGTACTCTATGAGAAAAACAGTTTTGCACATAAACCGCAGTGTTGCAAGCTTCAACCCATAAGTGTATGGGAAGGCCCTGATCATGCAACATCGCTCGCGCAACACCCACGATCGTTCTGTTCTTTCGCTCCGCGACCCCATTCTGCTGAGGGTTATGAGGCGCTATGAGCTCTCTTCGAATTCCTTCTACGCTGCAAAAGTATTTGAATTCGCCAAAGATGAATTCACCACCATTATCGCTCCTAAGAGCCTTCACTTACTTCCCTGACTCTTTCTCCACTAGTGCCTTAAAATCACAGAACTTTGAGAATGTCTCGCTCTTCTTCTGCATGAAGAAGATCCAGCACTTACAATAAAAGTCATCAAAAAACATCACATAATACCTATGCTTTGCTGTCGAAGCTACTTAGAAAGGTCCACACACATCTGTGTGAATTCCCTCAAGGATCGTCGTGGCGTGACTATCGTTCTCATGAAATGTGTCTTTCACAAATTTCCCCAAATTACATCCCTTGCACTGATCTGACTGCGCAAGTGTACCTTTGGGAAGCTCGGTAGAAATATGCTACAAAATTTTCAAAGCGCCATGGTGAAGATGGCCCAATCTCTTGTGCCAAATTTCGCCCTCATCCCAGCTCACCACTCCTTCTGCTTTGCCTGCCATTGCTGTGCAGCCATATACCTACAATTGATAAAGGTTCTTAAGTCGAAACCCTATCCTTCGGGTTTCACCAGTTGCCTTACTGCGCAGGAAAGCCTTTCCCTCGCTAAAGACAACATCATATCCCTTGTTTTCCAACATCGCCACAGAGATAAGATTCTTCTCCAATCCTGGAACATGCATGACATCCTTCAAGATGAAAGGTTTTCCAGACTCCCTTTCAAAGGAAATGGTCCCGATACTAGTCGCACTATATCTACCATCATCACCCATCTCGATGTGCACTCCAAGATCCTTTTCATCCAGATCGGTAAACAAATCTTTGTCTCCGGTCATATGGAAAGACGCACCACTGTCAAGAAACCACACTGATCCCATCACACTTGAGACCAATCATGCGATCAACGAAAAATCCATCTCAAACTGCGAGGCTAAGGCCTCTGCAGCTACAGATCCAACAACCTGCTTATTTTTCTTCTTCTGTGGACAATTAGTGGCGTAATTTCCGTGTTGGTGACAATGAAAGCACTTCACCTTGGACATGTCCTACTTCTTGCCTTTCACACCAGTTTGAGAAGGATTTTTCTTTCCCTTCCCTTTCCTTGCTTTGGAAGCCAAAGCGCAATTTTATTCTTCTTCATTCTTTGATGAAGATCCATCCCTGGTACTCCGCCTTATCTCCTCCTGCACAAGATCCGACCAAAGTCACTCCCATCCCGGCAGTTTCTCCCGATCATTGACAGAGTCCTCATAGGAATGCCAACTCTTCGGAATCCCAAGGAGAGCCAAGCTCACCAAGTCCTCTTCATATACAGTAACCCCCACACTTCCCAGCTCATCCCTGCACTGGAAAAATTTCGTGAGGTACTTGGGTATACTTTCTCCCTTCTCCATTTTTATTTTCCTGAGTTTATCTTTGAGCGCCAACTTCCTCTGGTCGCTCTTGCTTTGGAACAAGTCTGTCAAAGCTTTCCACATCAAGAATGGATAAGCTTTACCATGAAGGCTGGACACTATGTGATCCTTCACACCTTCCAACAGAATCCTTCGACATTTTGTTGTCTTCTTTTGCCATGCGTCAAGTGCGGCAGCATCGCTAGAAGCAGGTTTTGGAATTTCTGCATCTATGAACTCATTCAACCCATTATCCTCCAGCACTGCCTCCATCCTGTCCTTCCATGCAATATAATTCGAGCTGCCCTCAAGGGCATACTCCAATCACAATTCGTTGAAAGACATCTCAACTTCGACACCAAGAAAACACTATTGCAAATTCGAATTCCACCAGCACAAAACTCAACCACTTCAATGATTTGCAATTGCTCCAATGATCAATACTGCTCTGATACCATGTAGAAATTATATAACTGATATGTTATATGTCTAAGATTCTCCTGATCATAAACTATTTGACTTCATGCACAATACAGAATCTATCCCACCATTGATCATCATATGCAGAAATTAAATCAATTGCATGCACACATTGAAACCATAAAAATTCACACATATGAACACAATGTTTTAACAGGAAATCTTGAAGCTAAAAACCCCAAATATTTGTATATAATATATGTCATAGAGATCATGTAACAATCCTCATATGAAGCTTCTCACAAGCTCTCAGTACAATCCAATCGCTACACACTAATCAGGTTAGATCTTGCAAATCCATGCACCAATCTTTGCCACCTGCTATCCTCCCTCTACTGCGAAATCCCTACTGAAGAATGGCTCTGAATGAACTTGAATCCACCTGGCTTACATTGTGAAATCCTCATTGGCATCTCCATCAATGTGTGGTGCAAACTCATGCAACACTATAGTCACAACTGATAGTCAACTTGCTCTTTCACCTACCTCTCCACTGGTCTCCACTGAAACTGTCCATGCACTGTAGTTAACTGATGTATTCTTCAGTTGATTAATGAGTTAATAATTAGTGAATTATTTATCAATTAATTCACACCACTCTCACTGGTGTATCAATCATTTAGACTAGATACAACTAGCTCAACTGTGTCTAACTGAGTTAAACTGAACACAACTCCACCAACTACTTCTACAACTCCACCAAACTCTGTCACATGAGTTCTAACTGAAGTCTCCATGCAATAGCTCCACTTCACCCTCAGGAATAGTGTAATTTTTTCTGTCAGTTCCTGTGCCACATCTGTGCACTTAACTGAAGTGCTCCAAGAGAATAAGTTAATGTTTATAGTCCAACTATTATTAAGAGCTAATAATATTCGACATATCTATTTTAGACTGGTAATCTAAAAATAGATTCCGCCCAATATGTCTAAAAATATAAGTCCATCTATTTTTCCAACTTGACCAACCATCCACAAATAGCATCCTGCAACTCATAGAATATGATCGACATGTCTAAAAATAGACATAGTCTAAAAATAGACTTGCGCCAAAAATAGCCTGCGGACCCACTTAATGAAGGCGACTCTTTTCACTAAGCTCATCATCTTGTTGCAATCTCAACACCACATGCACCCCCTCCATTGGATTCATAATTATCATTACAATCATAAATGACTTTTTTTGCTGAATAAGGCCTTTAGTTTCCCTAGCTAGGCCTCAAATTGCTGCTGGCATTTGCTGGCCCTAGTGGCCCCTGGAACTTCATTGAAGCATATATGCCTTCAAAATTTCTCTAAAGGATCTGTAAACAACACCATTGGTTCTAGAATGTCTGAAACATCCAAAATTGACTATTAGGGGGATCATCAATAATGTATCCTAGATATTGAACCTCAGTCATGCCAAAAGTGCACTTCTCCAAATTGGCACACAACTTGTGTTCCCGCAGTGTTTGGAGGACCTGTCGGATGTGGTGGAGGTTCTCTTCCCAAGTTTGGCTGAAGATCAAGATGTCATCCAAGTACACTACTACAAATGAGTTGGTAAATGGCCGCAAGATGTCGTTCATCAACCTCATGAAGGTTTCGGGAGCGTTCGTCAACGTGAAAGGCATGACCAGCCATTTGAAAAGGCCCTCCTTGGCTTTGAAGGAATTCTTTCACACATTGGATGGTTCGATTGGTACTTGGTGATACCCAGAATTCAAGTCGATCTAGCTAAAATATTTCGCCCCTTTGAGTTGATCCAGAAGGTCATTTAATCCGTGGGATCAGGTACCTATTCAGGACTAGACCCTTGTTGACACCGATGATCAATACGAGTATCCAAGTCCCATCCTTCTTGCACCAGCATGTTCGAGGCTCCCATAGGGTGAGTGAACTTGACGATCCTTAGACCACTTTCTACAACAACTCCTGAATCTGCCTCTTGATTTCGCTCGTTCTCTAGAATAGGCGATATAGTCCCATTGGGAAACGACACACACGAGGTCGGATTGATCGGTCATGACTTGACGGTGCGAGCGGCCCTACGAGTGAGGTGGTGTCCACAGCCTCCTCCACGACCTTATTCATTTGTTGTTGTCGTGCAGAGGGGCCCTGTCTGGAGGTCGTGGCCACAGTCTTCTTCTTGCCCTGGGGGCGGATCATCAGGAAAACGAATTTCCTGGTTTGGGAAATGAGCTTACTACATTGTTTTGCGGTAACCAAAGAGATAGTCGTAGGAGGTGGTACCTCTGGTATCCTGTACAACTTATTTCCCAAAGTAATAATAACAGCACGAGGTCGAGACTCATACACAGCATGACGCTTCCACAAGTATGGTTATTATTCTTTCCGGCCTAGATCCATCTAACTCTTGGATCTATCATGCATGAAGGGATCAAATCTCTCGAGGTGCAAACCACACATATTTTTTTAGTGCAAAACTTGAGGAAAGGTTGCACCTCGAGAGATTTGATCCCCTCTGCGGCATGTCGATCGGAAGTTAGATGGATCTAGGATGGTTCCAGTCGGAGGCATCAACGTCACATTTTTCAGATTATTAAAATTTTTGTATATTTTTGAGATGTAAGATGGATCTAAGCTGGTTTCAGTCGTGTGCTGCCAAGGAAAATCTATCAAATATATGATTAATTTTATCAGTAATATGTAAATATATCAAATATTAATATAATCATTTTAAATATTCTAAATATTTCTTAGATTAACTTGGTCATTTTAATTTTAAATTTTGTTAGTTACCTCAGTTCGTTGAGATGATAATTATTGTTAATAACTATAATTATGAAAAATGATGAAATAATTTTTTTTAAATGCAAAGTGACAATAATAGTGTTGAAAGATAGAAAATGTGAATAATAAGAACGTACTCATGTTACAATCAATCTCAAACTATTTTCTTCTACTATTCTTATTTCCTCCCTTGTTAGTTTTGTTATCTTTTCAGATCGATTATATGAAAAAGAAAATTTAAATCGTAAACCATTTAAATATTTAGCTCGATTTGTTGTAGTAAACATGATACTTGTCTCTCTTGCTCTCCAATATTAATAGCTTAAATTACTATAACACAAAAATCAATCTACATTGTTAATAACTTTTTGTGCTTACACTAAAATCAATGTGACGTGGGAATCTACACTGCCTAAGATGGATTCTAGGATTGATCATCTACATTGAAATTAAGTCATCTAGTGCAAGTAATCAAATATAATTATAAATCGACATCTAAATTGAAATCAACACATTCAGTGCAAGCAATCAAATTATATTAGAAATCACCACCTACACTGAAATCAATGCATCTAGTGCAAGTAATCAAATATCATTAGAAATAAATATCTACACTAAAATCTATACATCTAGTGCAAATAATCAAATAGGATTAGAAATCACCATCTCCACTTATATCAATCCATCTAGTGCGAAAAATATTCCTCCCTCTCTCCACCCTCCATCCATATCTATATCCCCCTCCATCTATTCTTTTTTGTCTCTCTATCTCACCCCCCTAAACACACGCGCTCTCGTACTCCATATATATCAATCTATTTTTCAATCACCCCCTCTCCCCATCTCTCTCTTCTTCCCTCTCTTCACCTTCCATCTATATCTCTATCTTCCCCTTCTCTCCCTCTCCCCCATTAATATCTCTCTTTCCTCCTTTTTTCCTCTCTCCCTCTCTCTCCATCTTCCTTATCACTCACTCTCTCTCTCTCTCTCTATAGAAACCAACATCTACACTGAAATAAATGCATTTACTCAAATAAATCAAATAGGTTTAGAAATCGCCATCTACACTGAAATCAATGCATTTAGTGCAAACAATCAAATAGGATTAGAAATCATCTACATTGAAACCAATTCACCTAGTGCAAGTAATCAAATATAATTATAAATCGACATCTAAATTGAAATCAACAAATTCAGTGCAAGCAATCAAATTGTATTAGAAATCACCACCTACACTGAAATCAATACATCTAGTGCAAGTAATCAAATATCATTAGAAATAAATATCTACACTAAAATCGATGCATATAGTGCAAATAATCAAATAGGATTATAAATCACCATCTCCACTTATATCAATCCATCTAGTGTGAGAAATATTCTTCCCTCTCTCCACCCTCCATCCATATCTATATGCCCCTCCATCTCTTCTTTTCTGTCTCTCTATCTCACCCCCATAAACACACACACTCTCGCAATCCATATATATCAATCTCTTTGTCAATCCCCTCCTCTCCCCATCTCTCTCTTTTTCCCTCTCTTCACCTTCCATCTATATCTCTATCTTCCCCCTCTCTCCCTCTCTTTCCATCTTCCTTATCACTCACTCACTCTCTCTATTTCTTTCTTCTTACCTCTCTCCCCCTCCCCCTCCAAGTCCATCTCTCTTTCCCTCCCTCTCTCCACTCTCTCACATCCTCTATTTTCCTTCCTCTCTTTCTCTCTCTCCACTCTCTCACATCCTCTCTCTTCCTTCCTCTCTCCCTTATTTCCTACATCTCTCCCCCTCCAACTCCATCTCTCTTATCGATCCCTCTCTCCTCTTCTCTCTCAAGTCCTCTCTCTATCTCTCCCTTAAATCCCTCTCTCTTCCATGATCTCTCTCTCTCTCTCTCTCTAATACTCTCTCTTCCCCCATCACTCTCCTCCTCTCTTTCATCCTTCCTCTCTCTCCCTTTCTCTCCCACCTCTCTCTCTCTCTTTTCCCTCCAATCCTCTCTCTTCCGCCATATCTCTCTCTCCCTTTCTCTCCCACCTCTCTCTTCCCCCATCCTTTTCTTTCTCTCTCTCTCTTTCCACCCCTCTTTCTCTCCAACTACATTACTATATCCCTCCCTCTCTCCTTCTCACTTCTTCTCTCCCCCCTTCTTTCCATACATCTTACTTTGTCTCTTTATCTCACCCCAAAACATACACACTCTCTCTCCATCTCTCCCTTATCACACTCTCTCTCTGTTTCTTCTTAGTTATGTAAACTAATGAACATAAATATTCGTAAATATAAAGCAGATTATGGAGTAAATATGAAAAGAGGTTTTATTTACTTACCATACCTCTAGTTTATTTATATTTTTATTTATTTACCATACCCTTTTCTTTACTATGGTATTTGGCCCATAGGCTTGTTATATAATTAGATTTTTATTTATAATCCTATTTGATATATTGTTATTTATTTACCTTACCTCTTTATGCCTCTTTTATATTTATTTATTTACCATACCTCTTTATATCTACTTTATATTTATTTATTTATTTATCATACTTGTCTATACCTCTTTTATATTTATTTATTTACCCATGGTATTTGGCCCATGGTATCAATATTAATTTGTCCCATGGTATTCGTCCCATAGGCTTCATCTAAATAAAACCTCTTTTTAAAATTTTTTTAAATATAAAAAGGTTTATGGAATAAATATAAAAAGAATTTTTATTTATTTACCATACATCTAGTTTATATATTTATTTATTTATTTACCATAGCTCTGGAGTAAGCATAAATTCATTTTACAAATTTTTAATTAAAGAAATATTAAAAGATTTTGGATTTTGATTGTTTGTGTTGAATTAACTCTTTTCCTTTGATTTAGGAAATGGTATTGACTTTAGTAAAGAGTAAATATGTTTAAAATTTTACTTAATTTGGAAATTCAATGTGGTAATTTTTTTTGTTAAAGGTAAATTTATGATCCATTCAAATTCACGTATATAGTTTACTATCCATTCAAATTATATAAATAATACATAATTGTATTAGAAATTTATATATGTTAAAATTTTGATCCTATGTTGAAATGTTGTAAATTAAACGAATAGTGAATTAGCAAACCATTATTCAGTTTCTTAGTCAGCTAAAAATTGTATGCTCCAGGGGTGACCTGTATGAATTGAAACAAATTGAGCCTTTGACGTTCGCTTTTTGAGGGATATGCATTTTGTAGGAATACTATCCTCCTTGTCTGGCATGAATAGACAGCTGCATTGAATGGTACTATCATCCTTCTTCTTACTATTCTCCTTCTTGTCTGCCAGACGGAAAGCTAAATCTCGCATTACGTCATGTTGAGAAAAAGATATCCCAGATGCACAACCATAATATGAGATGGCTTCACTCCAAAACAAAAACCAAAACAATAATGGTGAACATATTCGTTCATCTGATCGCGTCCTGGTTTGTGTTTCTAAATCTTTTGGAAATCACGTATTAAATAAACTCAAGCGGCCTTACCTTCCTAATTTCTTTGATTAAAAATTCATTCTCCAAGAAAGAATGCGAAAAACACATGAATTTATGATGAAAACATATATGTAAAGACGGCGAAGCAAATGTAAATAATTTCCATACCCTGGTTCGCTAGTGAGATTTAGGAGATTTTTTTGTGCAAGTTTTAACCAGACCACAAAAGCATCATCCCATTCCATGCCACGTACATACACCCATATGTCGAATAGTGCTTCTATGCTGAATTTTTTTCCTTTTTGAAATGCCCCCAAGTCAAAAAAGCACTGTTTTGAGTCGCGATCGAGGGCACCTGTACTCGTTTCCAAGCGATTAAGAAGATTTTCTGTGTGATAGGATGATATAGGTTTTGCCTTTGAGAGTTTCTTCTTAGCACTTCTCCAAAATGGCCAGGGTTTCTCACGTAAACAACTTCCAATCACCGTGAGAGCAAAGGTAAACCGCCACACGCTTCTGCAACCTACAAATATAATACTATTTAAACCTTATGCTATTGTTTTAAATAAATCCATAACAGCATACAGCTATGCTGGAGTTCTATTACGCACAAATGATTTTCGATTTGTGATAACATACTTAGGATATTAATAATTATCTAACTCCATGATATTATATGCTTTTCGATTCGTGATACTTAGGATCCGACCTGATTGTTATTTTTTATTTTTTATTTTAATTTGAAATTTAAGCCGACATTGAGGTAAGCCGACATTGAGGACGTGACATACCTGACATTGGGGTCATATGGGGCTGTAGATGCGCCTCTCGGCGCAATCACAAACATCAAGAGGAACAATGCCACATAATTCCTCATCCATGAAGGGATTGATGCTGTAGGGAAGGTGGAGTTGGTGGCTCACGCAGAGACCCTGTCCTTCATGAAGCCACCCAATGGTGTATGGTTGTGGGTGTGCTGTGGTTTGTAAGCCCAACTGCTTCACAACCTCTGTTGAAATGAGGTTATTTTGGCTCCCATTGTCGGCAATGAACTGTAGTGAGGAGCCCTTTACCCACATCTTGGAGTGGAAGAGATGCTCCTCCACCTCAGGATCTTCCGGTTCATCCTTTTGGATATTCGTGGTGGTAATGATGGTGTTGGGCTCCGCATTGATAATCTGCTTCCCGTTGTCATTCCCCTTTTCAGGTTCTGATTTGGAGTCAGAGAATGCATCTGATTCAAGAGCCTTCATCTCGGCCACCAGTGACTGCTTGGCCTGACACTCTCTTGTGTTGTGAGTGGAGCTCTTATGGAACTCACACCACTTTCCTGTGTCCTTCTTCGGCTTCGCGGTGTTTTTATTTTCTTGCAGCTTTGGCAGGTCGTCTTGGATCGCCATGCCTTGGATTTTTCCTTTGTTCTGCGGTTTGGGGTCACCTTTCCCTTGCTTTTAATTCATAGATCCAAAGTCTCGCTTTCTCTATTTGAATTTATGTTTAATCTTTTCAGCATACCGGTATGTCGTACCAAGGGAGGAGATGTCGAGGAACTCCATTTACTCCTGAATTTATCTGTGTAGACAACAACGGTACTTCAGCACAAAATGTTTCTTTGAATCTTTCATACCCAACTTTGTTCGCGGGGTATGGAACATATTCATCAACTCATGCACATCTTGATCCCTTTGCTACTGTAGTGTATTCCATTGTATGTACTTGTCCTCATATCTCCACATGGGATAATATTGTTCCTTGATGGCATCTCAGAAATAATTCCAAGTGAGTACGAACGAGAACAAAGAGGGCTCCCCCTCATCCTTTTTCTCACAGTAGGTTTCCCACCAGTCCTTGACATGGGGGATGGCTTTGAGGAGTGCAAAAATAATCTTCTCCCAGTCAGAAAAGTCATGAACCGAGAAATATCATTATAATAGATTCAACCATCTATCTATGTTGTATGCATCTATTTGGTCCTCAAATATGGGAATTTCAAGGTTTACTTGTACCTTAAAAGGAGTGGCGCCTCCAGAGTGATTGTTGGATGTAGATGCACCGCCGGTGGGAAGGATATGGGAAAAGTTATCCATTATCACGTTCCTTTGTTTCTCGAGGGCCTCCTTAAGAAATATTCTGATAGGATCTCATACTCCCTCATATTTCTTTTCTTCCCCCATGGCTGGTTGTCAGGGTTTGCGAGGCTGACCTTGCAAAGGTTCAACTAGATCGAGCCCTAACTCCTTATACCCCGACCTCGTTGGGGAAATGCAAAGAAGGATAGAGAAAGAGAATACCGCTCTAATACCACTAATCTAGATTTATTCAGGAACGCAATGAAATACAGATATACACATAAAAGCATAGATGCAGCAGAAATAAAACTTCATTTCATTAATAACAAATAACTAAAATATGCTTACAGACAAAATGAAAATAAACTAGCTAGGGCGCTGGTAGCTTATCTCTGAGAAGATATGTGGCAGATATAGGCCTCTGAACTATGTTACAATGAGTCTCGAGGGCCCATTTATTATTGAGAAACAATGGAAAACCCTAAATATCCAAAAGCTAACCCTAGGAGATGAAGCACCAAAACTATGGGCCCCGTTTGGGTAAATTGGTACATCAATCTGCTCAGGGACGTAACTCTGGCATACAATCTCTGTTTGATGCACACAATACCTCGTTAGAAATATATATCCAAGGAATACAACTTTTGATGTGAGAAACATGAAAAGAAATTTCATGTTACTCCCGATTTTTCCAAAAAACGTTATTTAGGGCCTCAAAACCACTTCGGAAGTTCAGGACCCGAAAAACTGCTAAAAATAGTAAAATGTGCTACAATTAAGGAGACTAAAAAAATTAAAGAAACAATGGTGGGGCCCCAAGTGGAATAGACAGGTGGCCACCAATATCCACCTAGATCAGAAAATGATGAAATATTCCCAGAATATCCCTTTTTTGCTGACTACTATTGAACTGAAATTCAAAAATTCGACCTTGGGTGTAAAAAACATTTCACCTTCCAAAATTTCTAGCGAATCCTGTAGTGAAACTTGTCACAGTGTCATTGGGAAAAATCACAGAATATTCACAAAATATTCCCAGAATATCCATTTTTTTTCTGACTAGGCTGCCATGTCACCATTCTGTCATTTTTTGCAAAGTTTTTAGCTATTTAGGAAAACGAATAACAGGCTCTATCTTCCTCATCTGGAGTCAGTTTTCAATGAAAATAATTGCGTCGGATTCCTGGTGACAAGATCTTCGATTTCATTTAGTTTCCAATCGATTCTGTGCACTTCCATTTTTAGATTAACACTAAGCACCTGATCAGTGAGAGGCATTACGATGATTTGATTGACAAATGGTGACGTATTTTCCTCAGTAGGGATATGTAGTTAAGGGTTCCCATTAAGAACAATCCAGGAATAGAATAGAAAATAGAATCCATTTGCTCCCCCATGAGTGGCTAAATAAAATCATTACAGAGAGCTGAATGCAACACCTTAAACCACAACTAACACATACACATTGAGCGATCGAATGGAGGGTTTGTGAAGCGAATGTGAAACTAGTTGATGATTGGCCACATGTTCTTCCTTAGATCCATTTTATAATAAATATCCTAACCACTAGTCATTAGCCTTTGGTCCTCCATGAATTGAAAATTACCAAGGATCACTTGCCTAAACCCTCGCTCCCCATCACATCGATTAGAAACCTTGAGCTGAATCAATTTCCTATATATTCACATTTGGGGTCACTATCAAATGCTATACTTAGCCAGGAGGGTTTTTTTATGTGATTACGTAAGATTCGTTGATGGGAATTCTACAGATATGGGTAATAAAGTTGAACCCACAACTGTTATTAGCGTAACTTGGGGCTTACCAACACTTGTTGGTTGGGTTTC
This sequence comes from Pinus albicaulis, assembly GCA_034641835.2. NCBI lineage: Eukaryota > Viridiplantae > Streptophyta > Pinopsida > Pinales > Pinaceae > Pinus > Pinus albicaulis. The sequence continues at coordinate 994,087,925 of CM076569.1, read as the reverse complement.
TAGGGATTCCTTTCCTATGACTGCTCTTTTTCACGCTGTTAGGGCTTTCCCAGTATTTTTTCAGGATTTTGTAGTGTGAGTAGTTATAATTATTCCCCCCTGCTGCAGTTTGTTTTGACATTACAGGGGCAATATTGAAAAATTATTAAGAAAGTGGGGCACTTATGATTTTGAAACAAATAGGGGAAGACATATGTATTTAAAATGGATGTTGGGCGAGATGGTGTTGAAACCATTGCTCCATATGGCCTTGCCTCCTTTGTGGAGGGTATTTATATTAAAGGGATGATGTTGGATCAGGTTTGTAATTGAATATTCAAGCCGAACAATAGGGATGTTGCCACTTAAATTGTGGGTAGGACTAATAAAAATATCGGGTCACTATCGTCATAATCTGGATATGGGTATTTTCCTCGAACCGGGTTAAGAACTTATGGTTCTTAGTAAAGAGGAGATGAAACTATTATTGGATCTTTATCTGCTGTTGGCGGTTCTAATGAAAAAAATGGACTTATATTTGGCATTGTAACTTCATCAATTGGATGAAACGCCTTCACATTAGTAGTGGTTGGCTAGCCCCACATTCTCTGTTCTTGAGGTGCACGTGTCACTGATTCACCTTTCGTATCCTACTTCTTGCTCTAAATCCTCTTGGAGAATATGGACCATAGCCTAGAGTAAGCCTACCCCCCACTTGCTTAAAAGCACATGATATCGGGACTTATCACCAACCATTCTATATAACTGTATTTGGACTTTGGCTTACGTTCTCACATCTAACCGTAAAGTTTGCTAGACCCTTTTCGGATAAGAGATTCCCCCCCCCGCCCTTGTGTCTAATTCTTTCCTCTTCTGAATCTCTGCATTATATCTAACATATGAGTATCCAACCCTGATCTACACCCACTTCACGGCCTTAGATACTGTGCACATTCGATCGCCTTGCGATGATGACCTCTTGGGTTTTGACTTTTCCTTCTCATATTAATTTTGGAGTGCACTTCTAACGATGACTTTAGGATTTTAGTTTATGCCATCTGTTTGTGTGTTGGCATTCAAGCCCAACCAACGGTTATGGGTTGGATATATATTTGCAAACTTAATCTTGCAAACTATTGAACATTGTGAATTGGAAACTTCCAACTTCAACCATTACTTATATATCGCTCAAGGCTTTAGAGAACTAGTGGTTCTCGATATGAAATTGGATCTGCTAGTAGGTAAACCACCTCTTTTTGAACAAGGTATACAAATGTCCTTTATCCTTTCTATTAATGAAACTCTTTCCCTTTCCCTTGCTTTAGTCTCGATTTCTATTGATGACTCTCAAATGAAATTGTACATATGAATGACAATAACGGTAAGGATACATGACTAAAATCATTAAATATATGCAGCTGAGGGGAAACCTTTGCTCATCCAAGGTAAAACTTTGACTTTGAGACATTACATTACTTTCATGGATGGATAGGGTAAACCTTATACATGCTCACTTAACAATGAGCTGAACCTATTCTATGTTGACTGATTGATAGTTTGGGGCTCCATTTACTGTATATATCTCCTCCTCGGGTGAGGATCACCTTGCTACTAACTCTATGCCTTAAATTTGATATATTGACCCAGAATAGGATTTGGATCTGCCGCTTGGTCTCTGGTAGATCAACTTCTTTTACTCAGTCAACTAGGGATGGTATTGGTTGTGCTCCTAATTTTGACTTTATTTCCCCTACATCATAAATGGGAACAAAGGCTTATTTTAGAACATAATATCTCTATGTAGTTTCACCTACTTCTGTTGGACCTAGGTTAAGGGAGAGTGGATCAAAGCTTAGGGACCATTCCTAAGTAAACAAGGTCAATGACACTAGGTCAAGGTAAACAAATAAAATTGGATTTGTTGCATGTGTGACTACTTTTTCTTTCGATGGTTCCAATCAATAAATAAGGTAAATGAGTTGTGGTATTTATAGGTGTTGCATATGCTATTATTATATTAATAATTTGACGTTGTTTATTCTCATGATTGATTATGCATCCAGGGTGCACGTTTCTCATCATTATCCGAGAATCTTGACAATATGTGTTTCACTTTCGATTGTGCGGTCGAATATAGATGCGCTTGAATTGGAGGCTTACTCGGCTGGCATAGATTTTCTTTATGGATCTCAATTGGATCTTTATCTAGAATATGAAGGGATGTGGGCCAATTGTTGGTGGTGAAGAAACTACTAGATTAAGGAGTGAAGCTAGGTCACAAACATCATTCCCGGGTTTTGTGTCATCAAGGTAAATTGGATCTTGATTTGGATTTGGTATTGGGAATGCAGGTTCACCTAGGTGGTAAACTGCCGCTACCTCCACCCCTGTCTCTGGTGCCTTTACTATAGCTACCTTTGCTCTTGTTGGGTGAGGTTAAGCTTATCGAGATGAAAATGAAACTACTCGAGCGTGTGGGTGATCCTACTGGGCCACTCGATAAACACAATCTGTGTTTGAATATGATATTTAGCTCACTTTTTTAATGAATACACCCCATATACAGAATTCAAGTAATTGGTGAATTATTATTAGAAGTTGTTTCCCTCTTGGTCATACCTGAAACGAAGCAAAAATATGTTTCCTTTCTTGTCTCTCCTGTTGCTATCTTTTATTCTGGATATGATTCTTTCTCTACCATCAACTTCTTATTACCTAAAGACGTCGTTTCCTCTCTTTATTATGCTATGAAAGGTGGGACTGACTCTTAATAACTGGGGCTTAAGTCAAGATTATTCTTAGGTCCTACCAATGTTTTTTTGGAATATCTTGTTAATGCTGGTTGTCTTCATTCATAAATAGTAGCTGGGGGTGAAGGATCGTCCTCCCCAATATGATCAACAGTGTTACCTCCTAAGATTCATTAAGCAAGCATCTCCTTGTAGTCTGAATCCTTTCAAGCTCTATTTATGTTGAAGCCTTTCCATCCCAGCGATATGATGATTATAAGAGAAGGGTTAATAGATTCCTCACACCTCCCTCCTAAGATTCATTAAGTTTGTGGTATAGGCCTACATTTCTAGTTGTTCTTGTAGGTGGGTAAAGAGTTTGTGTGGAACCAAGGTAAGGGATTTTTAGCCTCCCGTACGAGAATGTGTTACTGGCTTCATTAATTGGCAAGGGAAACACTCCATCTCCTTCCTAGGGTGAATGGAATAATCAAGTCAGGGGTAAGGTGGTGATCCAATGTTGAAAAGGGATGGTAACAGTCCTGACTCACTAAGTACATTCATTCCTTTGTATAGGGAGAACATGTCTAGGTATTATGATGAATATTTGGTAAAATAAGGAAGGGGTATGCCATGCCTACTTTAGTTTTCTTGGCCTCATAAATGGGTGGCCGATAAAATCACTCACTCACTCCGTCAACTAGGGTAAAGAAGGAAGATTAAGGTTGATCCCATTCGTAAAAGGGAAATAAAAACACCTTCCACACTAGGTGGTTAATTAGGACATATGTAACGAAGAGGGGTAAACATTTTGTTTCATGCCATCCAATCGAGGGTCATCTACAACAGTAATTCCTAAGAATTCATGAAGTTTTTAGGTCTAGGGCTAAAGGGGATTCTCTCTTCTCATAGTGTAATACCCTACATATATTCCCGACTTTAGAAGAGGTTAGGCATAAATCCATCCCATTTCCTAGGTTGAGTGCATTAGAAATTGAATGTTTTGGTAGAGCAAGTGGTTATAGGCACTAACATGAGAAAGTGGGCATCATCCATATATTGGGAAATTTTGACTGGCTATGTTAATTAATAGAATCATATCTTGGGCATGAATCCAGATGCTACAAATGATGATATTGTCTATCTGGTTCAAGCAATGGGTGCTTAGTTGGGGAATATATCATCCCATCCCATTCCATCTATCCATTCATTTCATAAAATAAGAAATAAATCTATAACAATGAGGCCTCTACATATTCCGGTTGGTAATTCAGGGTAGTTGGTGAGAGTAAATAAAAATGTAACAACAAAGGTTAAATATTCATGGTTTCAAGTGCTTCACCCCACCCAATCATTTGATTGGATTCATCAGTATTTGAGTGTAGAGAATCATGATCAATCAATCAATCTGGCAGTTCCAACAATTAAGAAACCTAAGACTAACTGAGTTGTCCAAGTGTGCCAAGGATGGGGGAATAATAATCTGTCGTTCCATGCCATGCCATTCAAAAATTGAGGGAGAAAGGTAAGGTATGAAATTACTTGTCAAATTTACCATTCAAACGTGTCTTGATTTCTGTAAATGACTTATCCATGTCTGTTTCTATTGAAAATATACCCCTTTTTTGGTAACTCGATCATTCCTTACTCCTACTCTAGAAAGTGTGATAAAAGCGCATATCATATGAAGTCCTATCCAAAAGTTCTCTATGTGAAGCACTCCCATCCAATATAATCAAATGTTATAATTCTAAGTGAGGCAAGTAGTAAATGTAGGTTGTTGGTATACGTTTCCTCCCAGAAAGGTTTTCCTGCAAGCATAGTGAAATAGTTCAGTTCTAATAAGTGTCGTATCTACTAATATTCCTGCCTTAAGCAATAGGTTGGTAAAGGATATGGGACTCCATCTCTCCATATCCTAAGTAGTTTAAGAAAATCCGGTAAATAGAAAAATGGCCATAAGTATAAGGTAAGTAGGAAGTTGATGTTACAATTAAATTCGAATGGTGTCAGTGCCTAAGAAAGCAAGCCGCCTTTCAAAGATCATATGGTTGAATACGTATAATCAACCAGTAATTTTGTTCAACTGATAAAATACCATGGTATGGGTAGCTTAATAAAAAGCTAAATGCCAAGTAGGAAATAGTGAAAATATGACTAGTATAAGTGCCATCCTAAGCCAATCCCATCCAATCTAAATCTGTAGTTTGGCTGTAATAAATCCAAGAAGTAAGTTTCTATTATTACAAAACTACTGGATGTTGTAGGTAAAAATGAAAATTAATCGTGCAGGATCAAGCAAACCCTCCTAAGAGATTAATTCAAATGGTATAGGGAGGGGATAAGTCAGAAGTTGGTTAAATCGAAGGTGGGTAATTAATTATTAGGTGGAGGAATCTATGTGAAAGGTAAGTCTATTCATTCCTTGCAGTAGGTTCTCATGGATGAATCATATCCTAGGCAATGCTTGGCCAAGACAGTAATATGTGGGGTGTACCAAGCCAACCAGAATTCCTAAGGTGCATTAGGGTAAAAGGAAGGGTAAGATGAATCTCATCCCATCCCTACAAGGTCTATGGAAGTAGCTACTAAAATTCATTAAGCTATGGGTCTAAGTCTAAAGTAAGGGATCAACTCATCCCATATGGTGCTTCTAAGATCAAGGCTATGGAAGTAGCTACAAAGATTCATTAAGAATTGGTATAGGGAGAAAAAGTGCTATTTCTTGGTTAACTAGTTTGCATGGAATTTTTTTGTTAATACCCCCTTGTACAAAGGTGTTCTTGGGTGAAGGTTATATGTTGGGTGGGATCATTGCATCCATCGTCCGAGGGTGAAAGGAGAAGGTAAGGGTAAGGTTGTTGTTTAATGCAATCCAATCCTGGCTCTACAGTGGTACCTGCCTAAGATTCCTAAAGGCACGTGTGATAAACGAATCATATCCTGGTTGGACATCATATCCTATCATCTGAAGCTCACTCATCCCCATAATCTTAGAGGTTTCTCTAATGGACCATAATCCCAAGCCATCCGATAGTGAAATGATATAAGATTACGTTCCAAGGATCTCCACTAAAGGTTATGGGTATAATGAATCAATAAGGAAGTTCTGATCTGATGATCCAACCCCTACCAATGGTTCCTAACTTCAATTAATCCAGTAGGTTGATGAAAGTAAGACCAACCACTCCACTTAATGATTCCCCAAGTTAGTAGGCTTCTAATAATTCTGACATTAATAAAAAGGTAAGTTCAGATGATCCCACACCATCGTTGGTTCATATTTTCATGAAATATCAATAGTGTTTATGCCGATACCCCTCCACTGCACTCAACTCAACAAAGGTTACATTCCTACCTGAAGCAAGTGGTTGGGGGATAACAAAGGTAGGGTGATGCATTATCTATTAGTAAAGCAGGTTGTTTGTAAACACTTAAGTAGAGGTAAGGGTAAAGGGTTGGTTCATAGTGAAAGTGTTTACTCACTACGTATTCTTCAAGCAAGTTTTATCAAACGCTGGAGTGAATGCTAAAAGTTAAGGTTAGCCTATAAAGAAAGGGTGGTTAACACGAAAGGTTGGTAGCAATGTAATGTTCCAAATTTTTCTTCAATAAATTGGAACATTAAATTTTGTCTAAACTCATTTAGGAGATGAATAATTGGGTAAGGACGCCCAAAGATAATAAAAACATAAATAAAATCCCTCTAGTATGAAAAGGGATCAGCCATGGAACCAGATTTCACACCCTCATGTGTAAAAGGAGATAGTTGCAAAGAGGTTTGACCAAGTCAACCAGCGCAGGGTATGAGTTGGAAAGCACTACATGAAAACGTAGGAGGGAAGTTTCTAGAGGAAGGGAAGCTTCTAGAGGAAGGGCCCATGAGGAGTCTCCAATTGCTATATAAATGGAGGGGAGGAGAGCCATTTCCATTCATGCATATGTTTGTGATATTGAGTTGGTCATTTCGACTTCTTGAGCATGTTGGTTGTTTAACTAGTCTGCAGCACTGTTTAGTGCACCGAGTGTCTCCATTCAGAGATCTCACCCTCAGCCCCGGGGGACTTCGAGTGCCTGCTCGGGTGAGGTTGTCCCATCATTATTTTGGTTCAAGACTGAAGCATATTACTCCAGGACAACGTTATTGCTGCAGCAGCATAATACTGTGTTGTAGGGTGTTGCCGTGGAGACTTCACAACACCTCTTCCATTGCTTGTTTTTCAGAGGGAGAGTCTTTATTTCCTTAGGAGGATCATTTTGGAAGCTTGAGAGATTATTTTCAGATCTTGGCATCAGGCCAACACATATTCTTACCCCTACAGCGCATTTTTCTCCAATAGCTGCATTATTTTCATAGTGCATTTGCTGCAAGGTTTGCAGATTGATTGGAGGGTGGGATCTCAAGTGTAAGGATCAACCTTCCACTTTGGAGATCCATTGGAGGAGGTTTACTTCAGATATTTTCATCTTATTCAGCCTTCTCTATATATTTATAGTTCCATATTTTCCGTAGCTGCCCAGCTACTCCGACATTTTCATGTATTGCTGAAATTCCCAAGGGGAATGTAATAAAGAGCCCTTTCAGCATTTTGTTTCATTATAGATCTATATTTTATTGTATTTATCAGTTTCAGATATGTAATATAATAAAAATAAGCTTCAACCTCCTGGAAATAATGCTGAAGGGTTTCTGGGTCATTCTCTTGTCTTGCAGCACCTCACTCTTGAGGGATTTTCTATGTAAAACTGTTGTTTAACCTTGATTAATTCCTATGCCATGTTACTAAAATCATTATATTATTTTTCATACTGTTTTAAATCTTATACCTTTAGAAAATACGCTGCCCTTGCTTCAGTAAATTTCTGCATACTCAAAGTCATGGGAAATTAGGGTTTTTCTTGACTAGTCGGGAAGGAGGAACTGTTTAACTTAGTAAAACACCTTTTTTTTTGCTGAAATTATACATTAATATCCCTATTGACCTAATATAACATATTACAGAACCTTGACCCTTAATTTTACGCATATTTTCTTATACACTCATTTTAGGGCCAAAATCCTCACTTTTCCCCACCTTTTTGCCCATAAAAGCCGAGTAAAGGTTTCTGAAGTATTTGGAGTGGGTTTCTGAGTGTTTTTAAACACTTTTTATGATATTTGAAGCACACATTCCTGAAAAATTCGTTTTTCAGGCATGATTTTTTGAGAAATCCATTTTCGGGATATTACAGTGGTATCAGAGCATAGTTCTGGCTCAGCCTGTGGAGCTAGTTATCTACGACACCAGAAGAGAAACAGTGGGGAAATTTTTCTTACCCACCAGAGGCCGTAGAGTTGACAAATATGGGGATCTCACAACAATGTGACTAGCATTCACCAGCCTTCAGTAGGCCAACCAGGATCACAATGCCTACATTCTTACCTCCAGTACCGAGTGAGAAAGGGAGGCAGCATGATCATATACCCTTTGGAGACTATTTATGTAAATGGCAGTCCATGGGGGAAGAATTCAGAGCAGCTTTCCTTTCAAAGATTACTGTCATCTCAGGCAGGATGAAAGTGAATGGAACAATGAGGGATCTAGCACGCAGAGTTCAAAGTTGCAGCATAACACTGGGAGGTCACCTTTTCCCATGTATGAGGGATCCATTGATCCTTGTGAGTCTAAGCCCAAGAAGATCAGAACATTGAAAAAGATGAGTTTATTCTCATCTATTTTCAGATCCAGAGGAAATGCATCCACCTTTGAGGAGGTTAAGAAGATTGAAGAAAAAGAAGAGGAAGTACCATGCGATTCCTATTCTCATCAAGAAGAAGATATTGAGCATGGAAGATATTTGGATCATCAGATTCGCAGTGATTACCTTGTTGAGTATAGATCTCAACCTAGAGCCTTCAGGGAGACTCTAGATTTTCCTCATTTCATCCAGCTGAAGGACGAGAAGAGGCCATGCAGCAGAAAAGAAATCAAAGGCAATAGATTTTTGTTGTCTACCTTTTATGGGTCATCTAATGCAAGAACTTGGGTGAGAAAGTTGGAGGCATTTTTCCTACTACATCCTGTAGCAGGGAAAGAAGCTGTTGAAATATTAGCGCTGCATTTGAAGGGTGAAGCCTATGATTGGTGGTGCAGCCACTTGAGCCATGCAAGGGTGAAGACTTTTGCAGAGTTCACTCAAAGTTTGATCCAAACCTTTGATGGAGAAAGAACAAAGAAAGAAGAGATCACATCACCTCTTGAGGAGGCTTGTGATAACGCTGTCCCACTCATGGAGGAGCAACCACATGCATCAACAGTTGGGGCAGCCAACACTTTTGAGGAAGGGACTCTTGTAGCCCTACAAGAAGTTCCAAATGCACATCAAGGTATGAAAATATTTACACATTCCATTGTTGCAGCAAATTCTTTTGATCAATGTGGGGATTTACTTTTGCATGACCAAGAGTCAAATCTCATTGCTACTATAGAGCAGCTTGGTTGCACTGCGTTGTGCAATATGGAAACACTCAAGAAGGAATCAAACCATCATTATCATGAGACATTGTTGGATTGTACATCACATTGGAGGTTGGGGTTTGAAGCCTTGAAGATTGATGGTAGACATCTTGGAGTAAGAAACCTTTTCTCCCTTAAAGATGACACTTTATCAATGAGCTCTTCTCAGCTCAAAGAAGAACTTCTACTTTCAGATCCAAGACCTCATTGGTTTTGGAAGACTATGGATGAAAGGGAAGTCTCAAGGAGAGATCTCATTGGAGATGCACTTCGACACACCATGGAATGCAATGCTTTTCTTCCCTTCTCACAAGAGCAGATAGAAGATGGAGGACATCTTAGGATGGATAACATCTCTCATGCTTGTGTTGGACATCCCTTGTGCCATACACATCATGATGGGAGGTTTTTTCCTACCACCTATTTGATTCTTGATAGGGTCTCATTGATCCTTGAGAAGCTTACATTTCAAAATCCCATAAAGTGAAAAGACAAGAATTTGATTTGGGAGGATGGTAGCCCTCATGGGAGGAGTACCACGATGAGGAGAAGAAGGAGGAATCCACAGGTGATTGAGTGGGTGTGGTTTATGAGCAAGGAACTAGGAGGCTACTTACAGATCTATGATACCGGGCAGCAGGAGGCTTGGCTGCGCTGGTTACTCTTGAAAGAGTTTGGCCATCACTTGGAAAACACTCTTCCTAAGAGTGGGAGGATGGGGAAAAGATGGCAGGATACTTGCATCATTGAGCAACATAGAGAATGGATGCATGATGTTGATGTGTCTTCATCACATGAGTTGTATGATGGAAGTATGAGAAGGCAGCAAAATACTTTGTTGCTTTGCTTGGGAGAGCAAGGGCAGATTTTCTCTCACACTTTGTATGATGTTGCAGGAGGAGGGGATGGCACTATCTCCTTGGTCTTTGATGATGATTGGGAAGCACTTCCATCTTGGGAAGTATTCCACATTTGTTGCAGCATTATTGGAAGAATCTTTGACAAGGAGCATGTCAAAGAACATAGTTGTGTATTGACAGGAGCTTATTTGCATAAGCTCACAGCGTTGTCACCTTGGAGTAAAGACTTATGGATGAAGTGTGCCCAGCAGAGATATGGTGGATCCATAACCCATAGGTCCCAGGATCACTTCATATTTGTTGCACTTGATGAACAAAGAGGAGGTAATGATGATAGAGACATCTATGGCATATTCTTCTTGACTTGGGTTTTCAAGCATCAGGAGGATTATCTTTTTGCAGCACATGGTTCATTCTTCTTCATAGCATGCCAAAACACTATGAAGGACTCATGTATGGACCCATGTACCATCTTACTTCTAGCATATAGTGAGAATATTGTTTATACATTCATTGATTTGCACACTCTTACCATTCTTATGCAGTGCATTGCTTCACAAGAGGGCAAGCTCGTCAAATTGCTCCGCGAATTGTATTGGGCCAATCTACATGATGGAGGCAGCCATCTCTTTTGTGGCCTTGGGAAAATGTTTTAGCACCACATGTATGTTCAGTTGCTGCACTATAACATGTATCATATAAATACATGCATGATTAACCATGTAAAAAGAAACATTTTTCCATGTACTTTTATCAAGCAACAACTTGTAAAATTGCGCTGTCACTACGGGGGAAGCTGTTGGTACCTTCTTGCATCACTTGTAACCTTCAGAATTTTCTTTATTTTGTTGCTGATCATGTCTTAATTTTCTGATATAGATCAGATTTGTGTGGGAGGATTGATTATGAGGGAGACACATGAGCTGGATGTGTCCTTGAGTGGGAAGAATTCTCACAATTTCTGCACTACATGTTCTAATGGGAGCATGAGAGGAGATATGGCCACCACAGCCAAATGTTTGTTCTCTTTTGAGGTGGGCCATAAGATTGATATTCATCTATTGTACAGCCATGGGCAAGTGCTTGATCATGTATTATTGTTGTTACGTTCAGCCATTTACTATCCTTTAGTAGATGTGATGAAACATTGGCATTTCTTGCCATGTAATTTTCTGAAGTTGCAGTGGATGAGACTGTGCTGTATCCTTGTGAGAAATTGTTTGCATCATTTATCATCATGTAAAACCTTCAGCAAACCTCTCATTAGGATGTTCCATGATGACCATGTCCTATTATTCATGGATGGATTGTTTTGGGCCAGCTTGTTCTTCATTGTTGGAGGAGCTTTTTTTCGAGGATTGTTCTTCACTTTGCCATTGGAGGGAAATAATTTTGCAGCCCAGGATCAACATACACTCTACACTTGTCATGAATGGAGATAAGGAAAAAATGGGGTAAGCTATGATGCTTGCCAAGTTTATATTTTCAGCCCACCTTCATTACCGAAGCTTGAGGTGGAAGGAGATTTTCAGGAGTTGCCTTGTTGGGAGGTGGCTCATTTTGTTTGGATGATTGCTTGGGGATGGAGGATCCACATGAGGGATATGTTCCTCATTATATTCTAGAATCCATGCCTTGATTGGAGATTATTCAGTTCTATCCTTCCAGTTTCTTGGGGACAAGAAACATTTGGGAGGGGAGGACTGTAATGTTCCAAATTTTTCTTCAATAAATTGGAACATTAAATTTTGTCTAAACTCATTTAGGAGATGAATAATTGGGTAAGGACGCCCAAAGATAATAAAAACATAAATAAAATCCATCTAGTATGAAAAGGGATCAGCCATGGAACCAGATTTCACACCCTCATGTGTGAAAGGAGATATTTGCAAAGAGGTTTGACCAAGTCAACCAACGCAGGGTATGAGTTGGAAAGCACTACATGACAACGTAGGAGGGAAGTTTCTAGAGGAAGGGAAGCTTCTAGAGGAAGGGCCCATGAGGAGTCTCCAATTGCTATATAAATGGAGGGGAGGAGAGCCATTTCCATTCATGCATATGTTTGTGATATTGAGTTGGTCATTTCGACTTCTTGAGCACGCTGGTTGTTTAACTAGTCTGCAACACTGTTTAGTGCGCCGAGTGTCTCCGTTCGGAGATCTCATCCTCGACCCTGGGGGAATTAGAGTGCTTGCTCGGGTGAGGTTGTCCCATCATTATTTTGTTTCAATACCGAAGCATCATCCTCCAGGACAGCATTATTGTTGCAGCAACATAATACTGTGTTGTAGGGTGTTGTCGTGGAGACTTCACAACACCTCTTCCATTGCTTGTTTTTCAGAGGGAGAGTCTTTCTTGCCTTAGGAGGATCAGTTTTGAAGCTTGAGAGCTTATTTGCAGATCTTGACATCAGGACAACACATATTCTTGCCCCTACTGCGCATTTTTCTCCAATAGCTGCGTTATTTTCACAGTGCATTTGCTACGGGGTTTGCAGATTGATTGGAGGGTGAGATCTCAAGTGTAAGGATCAGCCTTCCACTTTGGAGATCCATTGGAGGAGGTTTAATTCATATATTTTCATCTTATTCAGCCTTCTCTATATATTTCTAGTTCCAGAGTTGCCGTAGCTGCTAGCTACTCCGGCATTTTCATGTATTGCTGAAATTCCCAAGGGGAATGTAATAAAGAGTCCTTTCGGCATTTTGTTTTATTATAGATCTCTGTTTTCATGTATTTATCATTTTCAGATCTGTAATATAATAAAAATAAGCTTCAGCCTCCTGGAAATAACGCTGAAGGGTTTCTGGGTCATTCTCTTGTCTTGCAGCACCTCACTCTTGAGGATTTTCTATGTAAAACTGTTGTTTAACCTTGCTTAATTCTTATTCCATGTTACTAAACTCATTCTCTGATTTTTAATACTGTTTTAAATCTTATGCCTTTATAAAATACTCTGCCCTTGCTTCATTGAATTTCTGCATACTAAGTCATGGGAAATCAGGGTTTTTCTTGACTAGTTGGGAAGGAGGAACTGTTTAACTTAGTAAAACGCTTTTTTTTTTGCTGAAATTATACATGAATATCCCTCTTGACCTAATATAACATATTACAGGACCTTGACCCTTAATTTTACGTATATTTTCTTATACACTCATTTTAGGTCCAAAATCCTCACTTTTCCCCACCTTTTTGCCCATAAAAGCTGAGTAAATGTTGCTGCAGTAGTTGGAGGGTTTCTGAGTGTTTTTAAACAATTTTTATGATATCTTAAGCACACATTCCTGAAAAATGCGTTTTTCAGGCATGATTTGCTGAGAAATCCATTTTCGGGATATTACAAGCAATCGGAAAAACATAAAGTCTAAAATAAAAGTAGGTCGAATGAAATATAACGTTAATAAGCAATGCTCTGAGTTCCTAGCCTACCCCAGCACACATGTCTAATTACTAATTTTCTCAGAGAATAAGTAAGTATAGAAGCGATGGTTAACATGGGTTGGTAGTAATAGGTGTTGTTGCACAAAAAAATAGCTGGTAGAAATGAATTTGTAGGAATAGGTGAGTTATAATGTTAAAAAAAACACTAAGAAAATTGGAAAGGAAATTGAGTGACCATATTTATCTATGTAATTCCCCTTTATATATGTAATTATGCTTTCTTTTGTCCTTTTCCTAGCCAAGCGTGACTTTCGTTGATGGTATCTAACCAACACACCCTTGACTGACCTTTTCCATCGCCCTAATGAATTCCCTTAGTGAGCGTGCCTAAGTAAGCATGACTTTCCTAGAGGAAAAAATACTTCTATTAGGGGCGTGACTTTAGCTGTTAGCGGGATGAACCTCTCCCTCACCCTACCATTTTGCCTAGCCATTGAATCAATTATGCCTAGTTAAATAGTTAATTCTTCGATAAGTGTTGATGGGAATTTTATTAGATGGAAGATGCGACATGTTTTATTTTGATTCCTCGAATTGTGATGTATCCCACATGAATGAGGATTTTGGGGGAGAAAATAAATCTATAACTCCCCTATTTACGTATTGATCATTAGTAAATTTAGCACTAGCTAACATACATAATTCCATACTATCTGTTTTATGCAATATTGGAGAAATGGATTTTCATGATTTCATCGATAAAATTCATTCCTATACTTTGAGCGAGTGAAAAAATCCCAATGTGAGGCATGAGAAAATTGGGCACTTCGGTTATCCAAACCATTAGCTTTCTCGCTTTCCCACCCTTGACTTGAGCCCTCGACTAAGGATGTCAATAGAAAGAATGAAGGAAGGTAGGTTACCCCAAGTCTTGAGCTTACTGTGATCCAATTTCCAAAACATCGCGTGTATACACGCCACCTCCCTTTTCACTTTAAGATCCATATGAAAGTAAAATGGTCCTGATAAGAGAAGGTTTGTAGCATTCAGTTTTGACTAAGCGATTAATTAAATAAGTTTGATAAGGATAAGAGGTCTAGGTATTCAGGTAGGTAAAGAGTTTCTGTGGAACTAAGGTAGTTTTTAATAGTTCCTCATGTACAAAGGTGTTACTGACTTTAGCTATAGGTTATAATTCCTTCATCATATGGGAAAGGTTTAGTGATACCAGACGATGGTGTTACCCATAATTCTTCATAAGGCAAGGCATAAAGTAAATGGTTATATATCTTCTACCGTACTCTAATTCCGAAAATCAACCTCCTACTGGTGGTTCCTAACTTCAATTAATCTAGTAGGATGACGAAAGTAAGACCGATCACTCTACTGAATGATTCCCCAAGTCGATAGGCTTCTAATAAGTCTGACATTAATCAAAAGCTAATTTCAGACAATCCCACACAACCTTTGTTCATCCTGTCAGGAAAGATCAATAGTGTTGATGTTGATACCACTCCACTCCACTCAAATAAAAAAGATTCCATTCTTTCCTGAAGCAAGTGGTTTGGGGATAACAAAGGTTAGGTGAGCCATTATCTGTTAGTAAAGCAGGTAGTTTGTAAAAACTTAAGTAAAGGTAAGGGTAAAGGGTTGGTTCATAATGAAAGTGTTTACCCACTACGTATTCTTCAAGCAAGTGTTATCGAACGCTGGAGTGAATGCTAAAAGTTAAATTCAACCGGTAAAGAAAGGGTGGTTAAAACGAAAGGTTGGTATCAATAGGCCAAACATAAAGTCTAAAATAAAAGTAGGTCAATCGACATATAAAGTTAATAAGAGATTCTCTGAGTGCCTAGCCTACCCTAGCATGCATGTGTAATCACTAAGTTGTTCAATGAATAAGTAAGTATAGAAGCGATGGTTAACATGGGTTAGTAGCAATAGGTCTTGTTACACAAACATTTAGCTAGTAGACATGCATCTGTAGGCATAGGTGAGTTAGCGTATTACGACACACACTAAGACAGTTGGAAAGGAACTTGAGCGACCATATTTATCTATGTAATTCCCATTTATATATGTAATTATGATTTCTTTTTTCCTTTTCCTAGCCAAGCGTGACTTTCGTTGATGGTCTCTAAAAAACACACCCTTGACTGAAATTTTCCCTCTCCCTAACAAATTCCCTTAGTGAGCATGCCTAACTAAGCGTGGCTTTCCTAGAGGAAAACCTACTTCTCTTTAGGGCATGACTTTAGCTATTGGTTAGCTGAACCTCTCCCTCGTCCTACCTTTTTTCCTAGCCATTGAATCAATTCTTCCTAATTAAATAGCTAATTATTCGATAAGAGTTGATGGGAATTTTATGGGATGGAAGATGAAATATGTTTTATTTTGATTCCCAGAATTGCAATTTCTCCCACACGAATGAGAATTTTAGGGGATACAAGAAAGCTATAACTCCCACATTTACGTATTGATCGTTACTGAATTTAGTACTAGCCAACTTACATAATTTCGTACTAAATATTTTATGTAATATTGGAGAAATGGATTTTCGTGATTTCATACATCAAATTCATTCCTATACTTTAAGTGAGTTAACAACTCCCAACATGAGGCATTAGCAAATTAGGCACTCCGGTTAGCCAACCTGCTAACTTTCCTACTTTCCCACCCTCGACTTGATCCCTCGACTAAGGAAGGAAATAGAAGGAATGAAGGAATGCAGGTTAGCCCAAGTCTTGAGTCAACCGTGAGCCAACCATCAAAACATCATGTGTATACAAGCCACCAACCTTTTCATTTTAAGCCCCATATGAAACTAAACCAATCCTGATAAGAGAAGGTTTGTAGCAGTCAACTCTGACTAAGCTATTAATTAAATAAGTGTGATAACGCTAAGAGGTATAGGTGTTCAGGAAGGTAAAGAGTTTGTGTGGAGCTAAGTTAGTTGTTAATAGTGCCTCTTGTACAAAGGTGTTACTAGCTTAAACTATAGGTTATAATTACTTCTTCATATGGGCAAGGTTCAATAGTACTAGAAGGCGGTGTTACCCATAATTCTTCATAAGGAAATACATAAAGTAAAGGGTTATATATATTCTGTCATACTCTACTTCTCTTCCAGGTGTAAATTATAGGTTGGTCATAACTCATCCCTCCCCTTGTCGTAGGGTGATAAGGTAGTAGGTAAGTTCGTAGCATGCCATATCATTCCATGTCTATAATTTTACCTCCTAAGCATAAATTCAAGTGGTCTAGGGTTAAAAGGTATTCCAGTGGATAATAGGTGGTATGGTAATGCTAAATAAAATGGTAAGACAAGGGTAAAGAGTTAATGACTAGCATGTCTCTCGTCCTCCATATATATGAAGCATCATTTCTAGTTGATGCATGAAAAGTAGGTTGCTAGGTTAAGGACGAACCTCGTCTTTAAAAGGGTAACTAGCAACAGTACCCTCCTAAATAAGTGCTTAATTAATCCAACTTGTGCTAAATGTCTAGATCTGAAGGTAGGCAGGTAGTTCTCAGGTTGAAGGGAAGAGAGCTGGGTCGATAGAAGGCGAGAACAACAAGAGATATTAGGAAGTCAACAAGGTAAAAGAAGTAAGTTAGTAAGGTCTAGAGAAGCGTTAATTCAGGAGGTATCAGTAGGCAGGTGGTATCAGGGGAGAAGGTAGCACCAATAGAGATAAATCTAAGGGAGAGAGAAGATCTCATCAGGAAGGTATCTCTTTGATTTCAACCTTGCCACATCCATCATATATTAGTGTACAACACCCTAAAACATAGATCTATGTATATTTTAAGGAAGGAATAATATTACCTTACATGCAAAAAATAATTGAGTTTTCTACTTACAAAAGCGAGTTCACTATGTCCCTTATGGATCAATGCCTCGGAAAAAGACCAAACAAATTTTTTATCTATTCAAAGCCCATTTGGAAAACTAAGGTTTTTGGTTTCGACCAGAATTACCCAACCCAAATTTCATATTCATCCAAGTTTTTATTGGTCAACCTTATTAATAAGTTTGAATCACACTTGATTTCGTCCTTATTTTTTGAATGGGAGCTTGGAATATTGAAGTTTGACTAAGACGCGCGTGGATTGAAGTCCCTAATAAATCTAGATTTCCCCGCCAAAATCTAAATGTTCAGGGTACTCCCCCACCCCATTTAAGAGTATAGGTATTCATGGGCCACCCACTATATCCATCCATATGGGTTAGTCGAGAGGTGCCTTCTCAGTCCATCATAATGCAAAAAACTAGTAATGTGGATGAGAATAGAGAGAAAGGTACGATGAGGATAGGTGTAATTTGGGTGGGGGAAAAACATGTGAAAATTTGATAAACCTGAATCCCTACTGCAACAAACTGATATTAATCCTCCTACTTGTTAATTCAATGGAATTTATTTACTATGTTAAACTGTAAATATTGAAGTAAATATAGCTGCAATCTCCACTAATTAAATTATATGTAGAAACAAGAACTGATCAAGAAGAAAAATCACACACAGAGTTGACACTGTTGTTTTTGGACTAATGTCCCCAAAAAAACCCAATGCGGGAAAACCGGTGCAACAAATGAGGGTTTGTGTTATTAATAAGTAGTTCTGAATACAATTCTTCGGATGCCCAAACTAGAAATCTTATACAAAGATCTAACTAGACAAAAAGGATAGTGAGATGATCTCACCCTGTCACTGGAAAATATAACACTGATCTGTAGTAGAGATGAGCATATGTGAAGTATTGCATCACTCCTATGAAATTACTGCGTCACTGCAGCTCGGACTGCGCCGCAGCTCCTCTCAATATTATTCTAGCTAGAAACTTTAGCCCTTTGGCCTCCCGATCTTACACCCCGACTCCAGAACAAGATCATGACTTTTCCCCAACATAAATACAGACTCCCTTTGAATATCTGCACTGCCACATTGTAGCTCTATGCTGCCTCTATGTGGTACTGTGCTACCTCTGGAGACTACTCTTTGCCCTCTCTTCCTTGCACTATCCGGATCAGGAAAAACCTTCCACCAAAAACTAACCTTGCCCCTCACTGCTAGAATATCCTCGATGATCTCTCTGACTGCTCTACGCTTCTCACTTGAGAAATCGATCTCTTGATCACTCGATGTGTATTCCAAATGGCCATCGAAGTCCTTCTTATAATCTTCTCGTTGAGAAATCAACGACCCAGATTAGATTCTAATCAATTGATATAAATGGAAAGTGGCCTACACCCATGGTATTAATCTGCCCATGGTATTGTAAGTGGCATCTATCCATGGTAGTCATTAACCCATGGTATGTATCCTCCCATGGTATTTATCCACACATGGGATTTACCCATTGTATTGTAAGTGGAATCCACCAATGGTATAAAACACCCATGGTATTCATCCACCCATGGTATCGTAAGTGGCATCTACCTATGGTATTCATTCACCCATGGTATTTACCCACTGATGGAATTTACATGTGGTATTGTAACTAAAAAGGACTATAAGTAACAAGTCACATTTTGTAAAGGGACATATTTTCCACCACACTGTAGGTTTTACAATTATTATTTGTTTTAATAAAAAGTTTCTTTATGGTTGTATTTACAACATGTTCTGTTTATTTATTTTATTTGGCATTCTAATTTTGTAGATATTGGGGGCCTCCCCCCCCAAAATCCATTTCAATTTTTTAGAATTTGGGGGCCTCCCCAAAAGATCCAGATCAATGGTATCAGATTCAAGTTACGACTCCATGGGAATGAGGGATTGAAGAATATTTCAGTTTCAAATTTTTGCAGCAAACTTCATGCAAGTGCCACAACCTCCACGAAGCACTTTCTTGGGCCAAGCATCAGCTGAATCAGAGTCTCGATGAGGGAGATATTGCTGATTTAAAATCAGCTGTGTTGCAGAATTTTTTCTGACAGAAATTCATGGATGACGACCCTCCTATATTTTTGTTGTTGTTTTTGTGAAACATTTTAGAAAAATGATTGTAGATCTGAGATCCTATTGAAAAATCACCCAATTTCAAAAACAAAATTGGTCAAATTGGAGTTCGGATGAGGGAGATATCACTGATTGAAGTTCAATTATTTTTCAGAATTTTTGTGACAACGGGACAGTTGCAGCGCAAATTTGTGTTTCCAGAGTGTCCATATAGGGATTTCGATTACATAGAAAGATGCAGAATGGTTATTTTATTTCCAAAAATAGGTTATAATAAATATTCTGAGTTATATTGACCGAGTTATGCCCATTTTAAATGAGATTTTTATATCTGGAGCAACATTCAAAGCGGGTTCCCTTTGGAGATGTGCCCTTCCACCTTGCTTTAGTAGGCACGCGCTTCACATTCATCAATTTAAGCATAGAAACATCCAAATTGGGTTATTTGGATATATGCCCTCCCACCCCAGGCTATGTAGGCACCTCAACTACTTCATCAACAGTCAACATCACGGTTATGGGTCAACCGCACAAAATCCTTGTCATCAAAGTCCATTTGCTAGGTCGCACACTGTTAATATCACAGTTGGTCAAAAGTATTAAAGGGTATCTCTATTATTGGATCTTTGTTTTCCATGTTTCTAGGTCATTCAAAAACCCACACTTCATCAAATACCATTTACTAGGCCGCACACTATTAGCATCATAGTTTTTCACAAGCATTACAGGGTATCTCTATCTTTAGATATTCGTTTATCATGGTTATGCTTTGTCCAAAAACCCACACTTCATCGAATTTCATTTGCTAGGTCGCAAACTGTCAGTATCAAAGTTGGTAACAAACATTACAGGGTATCTCTATTGTCAGTTCTTTGTTCATCACAGTTATGGGTTAACCACACAAAACCCTTCTCTTCAATGGATCTTCATATTCAGAAAAGGCTTCTCCAGAGGGAAATTAACGCAATGGGGACCATTGCTTCTTAAGGAGGAATGAATTATTTGAATGTAAAGTGGCCTACACCCATGGTATTATAAGTGGAATCTATCCATGGTATTCATTCACCCATGGTATGTATCCACACATGGTATTCATCCACACATGGAATTTACCCATGGTATTGTAAGTGGCATCCACCCATGGTATTCATCGCCCATGGTATTTATCAACCCATGGTATTGTAAGTGACATCTACCCTGGTATTCATTCACCCATGGTATTTACCCACCCATGGAATTTACCTATGGTATTGTAACTAAAAAAGACTATAAGTAACAAGTCACATTTTGTAAAAGGACATATTGTCCACCACAATGTAGCTTTTACAATTATTATTTGTTTTAATTAAAATTTTCTTTATGGTATTATTTATATTGCGTTCTCTCCTTTTTCTGGCATTCTAATTTTGCAGATCTTGGAGGCCTGCCCCACAAGATCCATTTCAATTTTTTAGATCTTGGTCCCCCTTTTGGCGTCCCGTGTTTTGATAGTTTGGAAAATCAAAAGACAAGGCAACATCAGAACCAATCTTTAGAGTCCCAGGATCTAGTCCTCCTGTTCTCAGAGAGGGATCTCTCGAATATTTGTTTGCAAAGGTTTATCTTGTGTGCTTAGAGTATTGATTTTAGACTAGTTATTAAGTGCAGGTGTTTGTTTGTTTGTTTGGTTGGATTGAATTGATACATCAGAACATTAAAGGTCTGGGAAAGATACACAGAATGGAGAAACATCTGGTTCATTGGGCAATGAAGTCAAGAAGAGGTCATAACATACTCATCAACGGATATGGGATATCAGAGGGCAAATCTAACTTGGCCGCAGGATCCTTTGGTTTTGGAATGAGATGGACATCAATGATTGGAAAGAGAAGTTTAATTCTCAAACAAAGGGAATTTGAAAGCACAACTTGAACAATAAAGAGCTATTTGGTGGACAGGGCTAACCATAAATTCTACAAATCACAGCTTTAAGCAAATAATGATTTCAAAACAACTTTTAAAATGGAATCTTAGATTCGGGGAACACCCTATTTCCTCAAAGATTTTATTTCAAATGAATTAGAAAACATAAAAGATACACTGATAATTGCAGTCATAGAAGAGGGAACACCTAACACATCTATGATTACAACTATAAATACCTTCAAGGCAACTGTTTAAGCAAGGACAAAGGGCAAGATCGGAACAGACCTCCTTGATTTGCTATAAACAAGAAACTTCAACGAGAGACTTCAATAACAGTTTTTAAGTGGCAGCAGACAAGCAGGGAAAACCATAAATCATGTTGAAACCAACTATTCGAACTATTAAGGAAATAAACGAGCATGAAGACTAAAGAGAGAGATTAAAGACTCTAAAATACTTCAGCAGAAGAAAACATTTAAACAGTGAAGGATGAATAGGTCTAAGGTGCTTCTAGGAGTCATTTCTTAGCCTAAAACTTTCAACCTACTGTAGTAAGATATTTATGGAACATAATGAAAATAGGAGAAAACATCAAACAGTTCAGAATACTTCACCAACAGCCAAGCTCATGGATCCAATGATAGAGCCTTCTCAGGAACAAGCATGCAACAACATCATCAAAGCTTCCAAGGTTTCAGTTTCTTCTTCAACTTCAACAGACTATGTATTTATTTCAGAGAGTTTCAATATTACAACAAGTGATCAAACAACAACAACCAACCAACCAACAGTTTCTCATCTTCTACAGAAGTATTTATAGAAGGATGAGGAGGTGAGATCTAACAAAAGATCTTAAGGACAATTAATACAAAGTGATGACTTCTCGGCCTTTGAAGGGCTCGATGACGAAGTTTACAGGTGTTTCACTGTATTAACTATTTTAAAATTAATATCAAAGCTCGGTGGGAGCTTTATTGACTTTTAGGGACGAAATAAGTCCACTGATATTTGTTTGCATTAGTTTATTTAGCGGAATTAATTGCTTGGCTGCGCTGTGAGGCAGATATTTTCTTAATCATTAACTTCGGCCTCTTTTTGAATGGTTTGAGGCAACAGGTGGCTCTATGGTAGTCGAGAGGAATCAATTCGCCTCAAATGTGATGGTGGAGGCCTTTCTGTCTATTAAACACTTATGATTTTATTTTAATGGTGTTTTAATTCTGGGAATTAGGCTTTTTATAATCATTCTTAGCCGTAATTCCAAAATCTGTCTTCAATCTTCATTCTGCTGTGCTATGCCTTCAAAAAATGATACTCTTTAATTATCTTTCTTTTCACGGTGTCTTGTAGATGTGCAGATCCGCGAAGGTCTCTTATGGTATCAGTGCTTCATGATGCGCCGACGGATCGTGGTATTGAAACCTTTTAAATGGATCCCTTTAATAAACAAAGCCTGAAATATCGTCATCCTTTGGCATTGATTTTCCCTTTAAAACATTCGAAATCCATTAGATCCTGCAAAAAACACACAAAAATTACAAAATCCTGCATTTATTTGGTAAACTGCTTTAGAGGGCGTCGGGAGAGAGCCTGGCCATTGGATGGCTTCATCCAACTGTGGAGATCTGCGTAGAAGAGGTAAAAAGGAGAGCGGGGAGAAGAATAAGACGTAGTGATTTTGGACTATTCGATCTGGACCCGTGGATGGTCCAGATCCAATCGAAGGATCGCAATCGGGGGATCGCAATCGAGGGTGGCGAGCAACTGCACCGATCGAAAGTTGTGATGCGATTAATTGCAGACCGTCGATCTGTAGATCAGATTGAAAGTGGGTGAAACATCAGGGGAAATTGCAATCGGCAGTCGGGAGTGAGGCGATGTGATTGCACGATCGGAGAAAAGGCCGATGTGATTGCACGATCGGGCCATCGCAATCGGCGGTGGTAAACACTTAAACTGCACCAAAGGAAAAGTTCCGATGCGATTGGGCGCCTGGTTGTGGGCCTGGTTTTATATAGACCTCCGATAGGCCCCGGGCTCATGTATATAGGGGCTAATCGGGGTCGGGCCTTCGGGCCTGGGCTTTTCAATCAACCCATTAAAAATTTTCCGATGCGATAAGAGTTTCGGCTTTTGCACTTGCTTTTTTCAAAGAAAGCAAAGGACCGGGGACTATGGATATGGGACTTAATCGCATCGGAAGTTTTGATGCGGCTTTTTCAATCAACCCATTTGAATTTTTTCCGATGCGATTTGCGCGATCGGTCTTTTTAATCTAACCATTTTTCATTTAACACGTGACTTTAGCTTTTTAAATCAAACTTTGGAAAAATGGGTTTTTGGGTTTTACAAAGAAAAAAGAACGTAGGGGAAGAAATATTACAAGTTTTTAAGCGCCAAAGGCGGGCCCACGGGTTATATGAAAAGATAATGAGATCGGGGGTTTTAAATACAAAGGCTAATTGCATCGGAGCTTCGGAACATGGCAAAAGACTTGCGCTCGTTGATTTATTTCCGATGCGATAAGCACTGATGAGACTAGCGCCTGGTTTTTATGGAAAGGGCACATGTGGGGAAGTGGTTAGGGGGCTTAGCCAAAGGGGCTAAAGCCTGTAATAAAGAACATGAAATTTTTATGATTTTTCAATGTTTTTAAAGGGATTCGAGGGTTTCGGTAAGGCTAAAAAGTTTGTTTTAAACCTTTCAAAGTGGATTTTCATGAATGGAAGAAGGAAAATCATGAAAAAATAGAGGAATTTTATGGAAGAAAGAGGTAAAAAGTGAAGGTTAGTTTTGTGGTGGAAGGAGGAAAAGGGTCTTTGCAACAGTGTTTTGACTTATGAAAATAGCAGAATTTTCAGTGTATGAAATGGAAACAATAGTAAAGTTTAAGATTAATGACCAGATGTCTTCATGAGACTTCAAGAGGTAACGCTTTTTGCAATAAAATTTGTTTCTTGAAGGCTCCAAAATCATTTAGCCACCATTTGGTATGACAAAATTTTATCGGTGGCTAACACCCCCCCCCCCCCCCAAGATCTGGATCATCAATGGCTTAGATCATATTGACTCGATCTCCATATTTTTCTAGAAGATTCACATCCAGTTCTATTAAACACCTTAATTATTTTAATTCCCTAAGTTTAGACTTAGGAATCCATTAAAAATAATAAATTATTTTAATAAAACATCCTCGGGGTGGAATTTCCTAAAACTGTTTCTGGGTATTCTGGAATACATGTGTCCAAGTCTCCCTACACATTTTGAGACTTAGAGCACATCCGATGATACCTGAAACCAACACTCCCTCTTAGCGAGGAATGTGCTCTAGTAATGCAACATGCTGAAGCATCACCCTGACTCTGTAACCTATCCCTTTTTCGCTGTTGATGTTTGATATCACTGCCCACCAACTACTGTGTTGCAACTGCTGACCCTGCATGCTGCTTCCAACTGCATCTGCACTGAAACTATGTTGTTGTTGCAGTAGAAAAATATCCAAAATACTGAACTAAGTGTTCAACATGATGCATATGATACTAGAGATCTGACTGCTGCTAGCCTTTGCACTGTTGCTGACTCTGCAATGTGCCATTTTCACTACTTCCAACTTTACTCTGCATTGCTCAGTCTTTGGCACTTTTTAGCCACTACACTGTCACTCTGGCACTCCTCTACACCAACTGACACTGGTCCATCTTGCTACTTCTGATATGGGCTCTCATAGCAAGGTATTGATCCAAGAGGTGGACTCCTTAAGGATCCTACCCATCTACAGCTCTTTCGAACTACAATTCTAGATCATCCCAATTCTCCCCTGGAGATATGTGGGAAATCATAGAAAACTCTTCCTCCTTAATCCTTGCAGTTGCAACCTATAGATCATGTCTCTCATCCTTGCCATTCTTCTTAATAGGACACTGCATAGCGTAGTGACCAAGCTCACCACATCGGAAACACTTGATATTTGATGCAAGGGTTGCATTCTCCTTCTCCTCCTTCGGCTTCATCCCACTACTACTAATGACATCAAGCTTGCACTTGACTAAGTCTCTCCTCATCTCTTCCTGCTGAAGAGAAGCCCATATTCCTTCTCAATATGGTAACTTTTCTCTGCCTAGGATACTCTGGAAAAATACTTTTCATTCTCCCGAGACTGAATTCAGGGCCAATATAACCATCATCGTGGCCTGAGGTGTTGACATTACAACTACCAGCTGATATCGAACATCCTGAAGCTTTGATAGGAATGAATATATGCATTCTCCCTTCTGCATCCTCATAGATCTCATCTTATCCTCCAGGAACATATTATGTTTCTTGGAAGACCCCTGGTACAACGTAGCCAATGCATCCCACATCTCCTTGGCAGTCCCTTTGCCAGAAATGTGTTAGACAATGTGATCCCTCACTCCGTCGAGGATCAACCTCTTGGATTTTTCCATATATTTCTTATAGGTCTTCAATGGATCTTGATTTGCAGGGACAACTACTACATTATTGATGAAGGTCTTGAGATCATGCTCATCTAGAAGGAAGGAGATCCTTGCCTTCCAGATCACATAGTTAGAGGCACCATCCAACCAATCCTAGTTTCCCAACCCAGTTGCTTCCATCTCACCCAACCAAAAGTCGAATGCTTCCTCTAACCCGCAGCTGGCTCTACACACTTCCTGTTGGAGTGAGAAAAATAAAACTCGGTTACTGCTACTTATGAACGAGAAATCATAATTTCTTGGGAAATAAATTTTTCTGAGGTTAGAAATCCCTCAGTATGCTCCTTCTTCCTTCTTTTGATGCTTTTCTGAACCAACAAATGTTGCAGCATAAAAATGTCACACCTAAAGATTGCTCTAAGCTAAAACTGTGGCACTGATCCCTCTGTCACTAGCAAATCAAGAACTGGAAAATATTCCACTCTGTCGACTCACCCAGAGATATTTTTACTCAAATAAATTTCCCTCCTGGACTGGACTGCGTAATCCCTTTAGGGATTCGATCTACTGCCTATGCAACTCTTCGATCTCCCTCTTTTGTTCATCGTTGGAATCTTCTGACTTTACTCTCTTGCTTCACTTGTGCTCTGAAACCATGTTAAAATTCGATAAACCCAAATCCTTACTACGACAAACTAATATTACTCCTCCTACTTGTTAATTCCATGCAATTTATTTATTGTTTTAAACTGTAAATATCGAAGTAAATATAACTCCAGCCTCCACTAATTAAATTATATGTGGAAACAAGAACTAATAAAGAATAAAAATCACACACATAATTGACACTGTTGTTTTTCAACTAATGTACCCAGAAAAAAACAAAGCAGGAAAACCGGTGTAGCAGCTAAGGGTTTGTATTTTTAAGCAGTAGTTTTGAATACAATTCTTTGGATGACAAAACTGGCAATCCTATACATATATCTAGCTCAAAAAAAATGATAATGAGATGATCTCACCCGTCACTGGAAAATCCAACACTGATCTGCAATCGAGATGACCCTATGTGCAGTCTTTGCGTAGTACTGTGTCACTCATATGCAGTTACTACATCACTCCAACTTGGACTACGTTGTAGATCCTCTCGATCTTCTACTAGCTGGAAAATTCAAACCTTTGGCCTCCTAGTCTCACACCCCAACTCTGGCACTAGATCCTGATTGTTCCCCAATAGAAATACAGGCTCCCTCTGAAGCTCTACGCTGCCTGAACATAGATCTGTGCTGCCTCTCCAGACTACTCTCTTCCCTCCCTCCCTTGCACTCTCCAAATTAGGAAAATATTCCACTGGAAACAAACCTTACCCTTCACTATAAGAATCTACTTGAGGATCTCTCCAACTTCTCTGCACTGCTCACTTGAGAAATTGATCTCTTGATCCCTCTGGATGTGTCTTCCATATACCCATCGAAGTCCTTCTTATAATACTCTCGTTGAGAAATCAATGGTCCAGATTAGATTCTAATCAATGGCTCAGAACATATTGACTTGATCTCTGTCTTTTTCTAGAAGATTCACACCCAGTTCTATTAATACACTTTAATTATTTTAATTCCCTAAGTTTAGACTTAGACATCCATTAAAAATAATTGATTATTTTAATAAAACATCCTCCGGGTGGAATTTTCCAGAACATTTTCTGGGTATTCTGGAATACATGTGTCCAAGCCTCCCTGGAAATTTTGAGATTTAGAGCACATCCGATACTACCATAAATCAATTGAAAGAATATAGGGGTCTGCACTACATCCTTGTCAAAGCGGGTAAATTCAATACTGAAAGGTGGTGTCACCCATCCAGAGTAATACTTGTCATACTATGCCTGCCTCGATCTTGGATAAATTCAATAATCAAAGATGGGGTATCGAGATGGTAAATTCAAGAGTTAGAGGGTGGCTAGCCTATATTTTCTAAATGCCTTGGTACTGGATGGTAAAATTGAAAGTGAGAGGGGTTGGGGATTTTGTGATCATTTTGGTTGGTTCATGGGAATAAGGAGTCAAATTTGATACAGTGAAATCCAAGTCATTTAGGTCTCCGGGAGTTTCCCAAGACTCACACGACGTAAACTCCTCAAGCTAGAGAGACTATTTAAAACCACACTAAATTTCGTCCACTAGGGATGCCTCACAATGCAGTTGCTAGCGATAGGTAGACACCTTTAAGCACTTATCAACCCAAACCCGACTATCTTAATCTACCAATCATTGTGGTAATTCCCCCCCTTCCTGGCATATGACACTTGCTGATAGCTCTGACCACTAAGAAGGAGAACCCAAAGTTGAATTCCATCAAAAGCGTAAAATCAAGACCCCTCACCTCAATGCTCCTCGGTGACATCCCCTCCCTCTCCACTGTAGATAGGGGCCCTAGGAAATTGGAGAAAACCTAGCACCGGATCGACCAGACACCCCCTTGTGCATGCACCAAACCTAGATGCACCAAACAACAAATGTGAAGAATGAAACAAAGAGGAAAAGAAAAAAGAGAACCACAGACCAGAAGATTGAGGATCACCACCCCCAGGCAAGCAAGCAATAAATATGGAGAGAGTGCACACGAATGACCAATGACACCACAAGGGAAGAAGGGGAATGGAGCAACGAGAAGGCAACAGGCAAGAGTTAGCTGGAAGGAAGGAGATATAGAAGAAGATAATTTTGAGGATGCAAGCCGCCCCGCCCCCCCCCCAAATGATGCTAGGGAGAAGGAGCCGTGAGAAATGTGGCCAAGGAAATATGACCAAAGTGAGAAATGCACAATCAGGGCAGACGATAAACCTAGGGTGGGACAGTAGGGAAGTCCAAGGGAGATAATCGCTATAGCAGGGGAGCAATTAATAGTATGATATGGTTGGGTGATTGTTGAAATGTGTCATGATTTGTGTGGGATGGACAAAGTATTTTCTCCGTTGAGAATATTTGATTGGATATATTCAAGCATGAAGAAGAAATATTTCTACACTTGGAGTCAATATCGAACCTTTCTGATCAGTGGGGTTGTCCCTTCACTGTATCTTTTTCCTGTCATTATATATATATATATATATATATATATATATATATATATATATATATATAGCATAATTTATAGAATACGGGTAGCTGAGAAATTCATTAATGCAATCCTTGTGGTAAATTAAAGAGTAAGAAAGTGTCGTATTGAGATGATAGAGAGCTGGAATAGGAAAGGGGCAGTAAATCGAATAGCTCCTCACACTTCAAGGATTATGGTGGTGTATCGAGATTGTATTTGTTAGAGTGCGAGCATAAGATTAAAAGTGGGAAATTAGCTAGTGAAAGGTGGTGTATGGGAATGGTCAATTCACCTCTGTTAACTCGACCTATGGGGTGGTTAATTTGAGAGAGAAAAGGTGGTGTCTTGTGGCTACCTCACTGATTCCTTAGTTGATAACCCCTCTAACTGGTAATTTCACTTATGAAAGGTGGCATATTCCTTGGGATTATAAAGAGTGCTATTGATGTGGAAAATTTACTAGTGATAAGGTGGCATGTGTATCTTACTACTAGATGAGGCTTGCTGTAAAATAAAATATAGGCCCATGGTGGGACTATCTTGCTAGCTTGTGGGCTAGTTCCCTGGGATGAAAAACAGGGCACTTGGAAATATGTCAGGACATGAAGAGATAGATATATAGATGTTTTTGGGTCTATTATTGGCTTTGCGACTAGATATGGATATGTATCAACATGTTCACTCTACCCTTTGCCTCTACTATGGTTAGCTTTGAGTATTGTGCCTATGCTACTTGTGCTCCTATTTAAGGTGCTTGATTTTCTACTGAAGCCTTTTCTCTCGCCATTTCCTATGCGACACTACTACCTATGCTTTATTTGGTGCTACTTGGATATGTTTTTTAGTTGCCTTGATCCCCCTCAGTAATTTTTCATCCTCCTTCCTCAACTTAAATGCAAGCAAGAAATTTTCTCCTTCTGATAGGTGTTCCTTATTTCAGCTCATTAGTGATACTTTCTCAACCAAATCTCTTCTAGTTTCATTTTAGTATTTATATCCAGATTGATTACACAAACAAGATCACCAAGGACTACTCGATCCAAACTACAAGAACTACTTCAACAATACCACCAGGGACTACACAAACCATCCCACCAACAGGTACATGGGCCAGACCACCAAGCACACCACACTAGAACTAACCTCCATTGGGGACTACAAAAACCTTCCCACCAAGAAGGAGATAACACAACATGTTATATATATTTATATAAAATTCGGGGAGAATTTTGCTACTTGATTGATGGTGCTACTTGATAATTTACAATTTGAGGAGCATAGTCAATGTTGAGTAGCATAGTGAAATTTAAAGAGTACTCTATTCCTTTCCCTTCATATGCCACCTTCCCACTCTAACAATTACCATTTAAAGGCATATACTTTCTAACCTTGTGGCCATGAACTATATATCATCTTCATATGCCATGTTTTCACTCTCAAATTGACCATTTTTTCATCACAAAATAGTTCTTTGAAACAAACCTCATTAGCAAGTGTTTCATCTTTGTAGGTTATACCTTCCATAATTTCATTTCACACTTGCTTGTTGTTCAGGATAGTCTCACATGAATGAGATTACATTTCCAATTTGGAGATATCCCTCCCTCAATTTCGTCTCATGCTTATTATATATGATATTCTTCATAATGGAACTCATGCCAATTATCTAGACTGAACGTATTTATTAGATTATACTAAAATCGTATATGAACATATATAACGTTATGTGTTATCTGCATCTTGGTGTTTGGTTCTTCTTGTAGTCCAAGGTCAAGTAGGTCGAGAGAAGATATTAAGCAGGGATATAGGCTATCTCTAAGAAGATATCAATATTGATACAGACGAGTATAGAGATATAGACATATATCAAGATATATCGAGGGTTAATCGCTTCGAAGGAACCCATTTGGGTTAGCATAGTTGTTAGTGTAGTTGTGATTGGTTGGTTTGCGGAGTATTTGTTTCGTGTCATTGTGGGGTCGTAAAGTCTGTGTTTCGTGTAGGTCTTGGTGGTATGTTTCTCCACGTGTATAGGTCGTGTAGGTAGAGAGAAGATAGATTAGGAGGGAGAGATAGATATCTGGGAAAAAAGAGAGATATGGGTCTCAATTGCTCAATCAGGTCTCCGATTAAAGAAAGTTGTTAGGGGGGATAATATGCGACAAGATATCTACCTTCGGAAAGCAACAAGTTGTATCAATAAGTGGATAGGTTAACTATGTCCTTTTGGTTTATTGTGTCCTTCCTATCTGTCTTTGTGTCCCTATATCATTTTATATCGTAAGCAAGAGACTCCCCTTCAGCAAACAACAAGTTGGATTAGCATTCAGTGTGCCTAATAATGTTGACCCCATATCGTATCATATTGCATAGGGGTATGGCCTACCCCTCAGTCAGGTAAGTATTGAAAGGGTCCTTCTCCTCTGTTTTCTACCAGTAAGTACTTCTCTACGGTAAGTACTCCCCTCTTGTATGGTGGGAAGATGGGGGCCATTTTCTTTCCCATCTATTGTTAACTTGGTTTCCTTCATCTCTTGTCATCCAACCCCGACTGCCTTACTTCCCAAGGTGCAAGTAGATAAAGGCAAGTAATCAACATCAACATCGAATCCATTTCCATCTCCATTAGATTTCCTTTCCTAACGTGCTAGGCATACTTTATCGGGTATGTAGTCTAAAATGGGGGACTTCACTCGGGTGATGAAAGAGGACTTCCCTCTCTATGTCAGGTATGTTGGTAACATGGGGTACTCCATAATATCTTTCAAAAACATGTACTGAGTGAAGGAGTAAGGTTAATTATTACACCTCACACTAGGATTACTACCTCACTTGCCTCCTAGATAATCTCCCTTACTAACGTGAATGGCTCAACCCGAATCGCATGAAAGACACTTACCTAACTAGATTTGGATGTCAGTATATGGCGTATGAAACCGACCCACATAGTGAATCATATATAAAAAAATTTCTTACACCTCGCCCTTGTTGTGAGATACTACTAACCCTTCCCCATCAACACACATCGTCATAAACAACAAACAACCAACCCATGTTCAAATGCATATAGTTGTAAAAAACAAATAATCTGCCTTGCCCCACCCACGATCTAGGAGTAACCTCACTCTATTAACATGCCTAAGCATTCTCTGGTTTATAGCATGGGTTACATTTCCTTTCTCTTGTATATGACCTTAGGCTATGACTACCAGCAACTATCGACAATGACACCTAGCAATGATTGATTGGAAATGGATCTTCAAGCAATGACAACTAGCTATGATTGACAACCACTACCAAAAATTACAATAAGCATTGACTACTTGGCTCTAACTAGAGCTTCATGTAATGACAATAGATTCTAGTAACTAACTGTCTCCAGCCCATCCTGGTACCTAGGCCAATTAGCTGAGTCGATTATCTTAGTTGAATAGCCCAGGAACCAATCAGTTGAGTATTGCAGTTGAGTAGCCAATATTTTTATTAGCACAGTTGAGTAGCCAATTCATTGATTAGTGTAGTTCAGTAGCCCAATATGAGTAACCAAGAAGCCATCTGAGTTGGTTAGCCAAGTACCCCAGTCTGAGTAACCAAGCCAAGTCGATTGGCTCAGTTGAGTATCCAAGTCGAGTAGTGCAGCAACCAAGTCAAGTAACGCAACAACCAAATTTGAGTAGCACAACAACCAAAGTTGAGTATCCTAGTCTGAGTAATCAAGCCACGTCGAGTAGCCTAGTATCCATGGATGAGCCAAACCAAGTAGCTCAGTGGAGTAGTCTGGGATCAAAGCAAAGTATCCAAGCCTAGCTATGACCAACTTATAATGATCAGCTATCGACAAGCACGTTCTTACACTGACACCTAGCAATGAATTTCTATAAATGACACATGGAGCTAACACCTGGAATGATCAAGCTAAGGGCTTCCTAACTAGGACTCTCGTCTCTCGGAAATGACCTTTGAGAAATGAAAACTGGCTATCGAAAATGACCTTAAGGAAACGACCTTAAAGAAATGACTCTTGGCTATGTGTGGCTATTAGCAATGACCTTGTGGAAATTACCTTTAGGCAATAACTGGCTCTGACTGGTATGATTGGCAATGCCTAATGTTGAGTAGTTTTAGGACCTAATGTTGTGTATACGTAAGTGAGGACCGTGCATTTGGTAGCAATAGATATCGAGGTAGATTTTAAGGTTCGAGGGTCTAGGGCTATTGTTACTAGAGGTCAAGGTCAATGTATTATTGTCTCCATACTACCATGTAGATTATCTGAGTAGTCTAGATCAACTATGACTAGCATCGAGTGCATCGATTACTGGCATTAACTAGCATCTATAGATAGTGACCTTCTTTATTTCTGTCTATGATGGATTTCTAAGGTGATCAATGTGCCTTCCTGGCTATGAATTTTCAGCCCAGCCCTAACTCTAGCCCAACAGTCGAGTAGAGTATCCAGTTAAAGTATCCCAAACTAGTCGAGTAGCTTAGTCGAGCATCCCAGCCTAAGTATCCGAGTATCCAG
This sequence comes from Pinus albicaulis, assembly GCA_034641835.2. Lineage (NCBI taxonomy): Eukaryota > Viridiplantae > Streptophyta > Pinopsida > Pinales > Pinaceae > Pinus > Pinus albicaulis. The sequence continues at coordinate 994,054,554 of CM076569.1, read as the reverse complement.
GGAGACGATTAGAGTAGCCAAGTATCTGAGTCGAGTAGCTGATCCCATTTGATTATCCGAGCAACCAATCCAATCCAAGTAGCTCAGCTGAGTAACCAAGTTGAGTAGTGCAACCCAAGTATCTGAGTATCCAGGGAGCCGAGTCGAGTAGCCCAAGAACCAATCCAAGCCTAATTAGCCAAGCCAATCAAAGTAGCCAAGTATCCAAGTTGAGTGTCCTGGACCTGCCAACCAACCCATAGGTATATAAATATTCTCTCTCGGTAGATGTAGGATTTTATTCGTCTGTTGGCCCAGCCATATTGACTATGTTGCCCATCAATAAATATATATCCAAGCCCAACCACCTCCATTATGGGAACTACCTGATTAGCATGAAAGAAACCATGTGTATGTTGATGATCCTCAAGATAATTGTAAGTAATGCATCTTCATTTCTTCCATCTATCCCTAGTAAGATCATTCCCAAGGTTCTGTAGTGGTATAGGGTAGAGGGGTATAGGTCTAGGGATATGTTTCCATAGAGGGTTGATGTAGAAGGCATTTTTTGCGTAGTGATAAGTTGGGATATGGTGGCCTTCTCTCTCTTCCGGTGGGAACATGGGAAAATAGCATTCCATTATAGTGAACATAGAGTCAATTAACATAACCAATCCATCAGTTCCCAAAATGAAAAGAAGTAATCCATAAAATGCATGCAAGAAGTTGCCATGGTTAACAACACATAGTACCTTCTCGTGTTATGTGTCCCTAATCTCTTGGGTCTCGTGAAGGGGTATGTTGAAAGGGGGTATGATTGAACATTTATCTAGTGATGGGTACTTCTTCTCTCTTGGTCTGGTGGAACTTCCTTCCCTGCGGTAAGAACTTCCCTCTCGTCTGGTGAAACCATGTATCAATCGATATAATCATAAATGAAAAGGCTCACCCTCTTCTATTGGGAACTTGGCACACTGGGCTTGGTGTAGGTGGACTTGTATGTGTAATTAGAGAATGTGTACTGGGAAAGTGTATTTGGAGGTGCCTTATGCGTACTAAGTAGGTTCCTTACGTGTAGTTCTCTGCGTAATTTTCTTTCTCGCTGGCCTGGGGTACATCTCTTCTCTCTTGTCTGTTGGTAATGTGGGAGGATATTTTATTTCTTAAAATCCCGACAACCTTATTTCATTTTCTAGGCTCCCTCTCTATTCCTATTTTCTCAAGTCTATGTTGAATGTTACCTGGGTATGTGATATAGGTTATAATTTTCTCAGCGATGACCTTCTCACGATATCAACTATGAATGATTGACAATCATACACGACAATGATTGTCAATGTGGGTATGATTGACTATCGGTTGACTGGAAATGACTAGTTGGGAATTATTGGCTCTCAGCTGGAAATGATGGTATCTCGGTGAACCCTATGTTTGTGACTCACCCACTCGATCCCTTCCCATCTTGTATCTTCTTGTCCTGTCCCGTTTTGTACTGTTATGTTGGCCCTGTTTTGTCCGTACCATCATGGGACCACCTCTCTTGAAATATGTGGGTTGTTTTTATCCACCACCTTTCTTGAAAGATGTGGGAAAACAATTAGTAACTTTCCGGCAAGCACATCACCCACCTTCCTGACTGGCACTACCCGAGACTAGCACTATGTGTGTGGTGCATGATCCTCATCGATGGGTGCATTGTAAGTAACTATTATCCATCAAATCAAGGTAGGAACTTGTGTTCCATATCCTTAAGTGAGGTACAGGTTCTAGGTAGAGGGTAGAGGTAGAGGGTGAGGGTAGAGGGATATGGTTATGTGACCACCTCCTCGCAATGAGACCGGCTATCGACTTCTTGTCAATAATCGATTATCGACTGGAAATTTGGGCGGGCTTTAAAGAAAAACCTTGTTTCTCCTCTTTTGGAATCGTTTTTATTATTACATCTATAATTAATTTATGAAACAATTTTTATTTTCTCTCACACCTCTTCAATCCTGCACTTACCCATACCCAAAAAATGTTCCATCTCGCTTTGCGCTTGAAGCCACAGAACCAGACACACTCATTATTGCAGTTATTTTGAGAGGAGGGACAAGTTCCGCATACCTATGAGAATACCTTTTGTTGGACTACTGGTACCACCAATTGTTGAATTGTTTTAAATTCTTTCTTGGATTTAGTTACTTCGTCCCTCATGCTACTCTTAGTTATTGAACCAGTTGCTGAATTTATTATTGGATGTGTGGGCACACCATTGCCTTTATACTCTACTTGGATTTACTTAAATGGTTACCTCCAAGGCACCCACCTACATTACCAAACCTTTCAATACCTCATTTACCCTACATACCTATCTTCCTTTATTTTAATGCCTCCACCTTCTAGTTATTCACCTGAATACTTAGAACTCTTTCCCTATATCACTTATGAATCACTTAGGAAGTACTGCTTACTATACATGACCCGGGATTGGGATTAGATGGCATGAAAAATCAACCTTACCCCTTTCCTTTATCCCTTCAACCTCGTTGATGGAGTGCCAACTCATTGATTGATTAAGCCAGGAAAAATAAAGTAGGCATGCATGGATGGCATGCTATGAACCCTTTCACCCCCTTACTTTGAGTTACCAACTCTTTAACCTATAAGGACTAGACCTTTAGCCCTATGAATTCACTTAGTGAGTTGGGACTGTTATGAACAACCCTTCTCTTATCAACAAGACTGGATTACCCTCTTACTCTAGTTAAGTTAATTAGAACCAACACGTAGAACCTTCACGTAGTATCCCCTATACTACATCTTAGATTAGTGATACATATTTCTTACTTATGTACTTACTTAATTATTATTCTAAGTACCACATTTTACCTTTTGGTACCATTAGGACTTGTATTTAAGAGGATCTAATACAATGTTGATTCAGAAATGAAACCTATTGCAAGGAATAAACCTACCCTAGAACCTTGCTTCATGAATCACTTTAGTGCGTGGGATGGGTAGTGTTTCCTTTCCAGACTTGATCAACCAAGATTACCCTTACCTTTTCTTACTGCCTTCATCTTGAGTAGGTAGTACATCACTTCGTGCCTTTTATTTACCCTTTACGCTACTACATGAATCCTTCTTGTATAAATTGGATTTAAGAGGTGCACAACAATATGATTCAGGAATTCATTTGAACCCACTTACATTATAGGAACAGACCTATCAGTTAATACATGCTATCCACCTACATAGTTACTCACTTGAAGACCTAGAACTTTTCACCCTATAACACTTTCATGAATGCTTTGGAGGGATGGTTATAGACTCGAGATCACATTTCACTACCTTACCGTTACCTTTAGTTTTTCTTAGAACCTATTGCCTTTAGCCAAGAAATATGGATATAACACTAGGATATTCACCCTTTACTTATGAGCATTCTAGCTACCTTATTCTTTACTTAATACTCCCTTCAAACAATTGGTTAGTTAGTGTTTCCTACCCAACCAAACTCCCCTTCTACCAGGAATAGGAATAGGACGGTACTACATGCTATGAAACCCTTACCTTTCATTGTTTCCACATAGCCTAACCACTAGAATAACTATACCTTCCCTATACACTCGCTTAATGAATGCACTTTTTTGGGATTTAAATATTTCTCAAGGTTGCGCTTGAATATTTGGGTTTATAGTAGGAGAAGATGAATTGGAATGAACGGTAGGGTTATGTCCTACATATAATTATATATGTATATATTACGCTTTTTTTTACTGTATGGGATTTGGTGTGTGTGGTCCACATGACCAAAGTTTCGGTATTTCCCCAATCTAGGGGATTGGGATTTATCAAAGCCTCCTCCATCATTCAATGCCGCTTTCTTTCGTCCATAAGATATGTTTATACGTTCACAAATAGTAGTCGCTCAAAGGCCGCTTACGAGCCTTGCGATTTGTATAATGCTTAGAATGATTAGTAGGGTCAGAAGGTGGTTTAGGTTGGATACCAAGTGGTCTATTGGTCAAGATGCCCCCTTTTATTATTCAATGACATATATGACGTAGTATACTTATGATTCAAAGTTTGATAGGAAGGTGGTACCCTATTGAACCTTGACTAAGCTAGTTGTTGGTTTCCATATTCGAAATAGAGTTTTTATTCAGCTTATTCTACTAATGATTATATGCTAGATACATATTACTATATTAATTCAATACACTCTTGTTGACACAACACCTACTAGGGGATTCTAAGCAACTACTAGACACCACAGTTAGGGGACCTACTAATACTCTAGGAATAGGCCTTCATTTTGCTTCAAGAATAGGTAACAACTTTAAAGCCACCTATTGCGGCCTATTAGCCACCCCAGAGAGGCTCATGGTGCATTCAGGTTTAGATCTGGATTTGATTTATGCTTATTATTAAGATTTATAGACTGACTATTCGCATAGGTAGAGGTCACCTTATTCACCATGCGAGACTTACGATCACGAGTCTAACCCTTCTTCAAAGCATACTGCTTATGATTTCACTTCGCCTTCTGATATGTCACCCCTATGATTCATACATCACACTTATGATTATACTTATGCTTCATAGTAGGCCCAAAATTTGTAGTAAACATCATATAGGCTGCATGATAGCAATACTACTTATAGTTTTTCTTCTGATCTAGAGGCGAAGAGTCCTCAAGAGCTATAGGTAAATGTTAGAGGATAAGGCTTGCAATACTTGCTATGAGAAGAGGTAGTCTGCCAAGAGTTTTGATTAAGAGAATCTAGATTATACTTAGTATGAGAATAGTTAGGCATATAGATCTTCGGATATGTAGGATAGGTTGGATTCTCTTACGAATTCGGATCATGATACTTCACATTGCGATTCACCATCGACTACATAAAAAATCCGCAAATAATTTCCATCCATCCCTATGTATGATGGATGGGCTGGGGCTTGCCTGCCCGATTTTTCCCTAGCGTGTGACCTGGAAGAACTAAATCTATCGGTTGATAAGGATTTGACCTTGTTGAAAACCCAGATAGATGTCCAAGTTTCTCCTCACATTGCTAAAGTCATTAATCCTAGCGGGGGGGACGATACACCCTTAATACATACCTCTGACATAAGGCTATAAAAGTATTTGGAAAATTTTATTCTCCCTTTCTTAATATAGATAAATAGATATAAATAGATAGTTATTGATAGAGAGATTGAGAGATAGATTGATTAAATCACAACACAAGACCAAGTGTGCAAATTATTACATCTATCACGATAGATATTGATTGATATAACTCCACTATTGGTTACTAGGCACTCATGGTAAGCCTTTAGGGGCAGTCAACAATAATAGCGACAACAAAGTTGTGATAATAATATTCTTAGAATTATTCTCTAGATTGTTGGATTTTGATGATTTATGGAATGATATTTACATATGAATGAATGCCTCATTTCTTAGTGGATTCAATTACAATATTAAGTGCTTACTTAGGTGCGTACTTTATCAATTTAAAGTACTTATGAGGTTTCATTTATCTGTTCTATAATCAGAGTGGTAGTAGCTAATTGGGTTGATGGTAACATCCATCTTATCAATATATGTATCTGGACGAAGAAGGGGTGGATATTATCACCATTACTTCGATCACTTAGAGAGATATAGTAGGGTTGGATACCAATGAAATTTAGACTCTATCTATTGCATATATGGCTCATCAAACCCAAACCTCTGCTCTAGTGATCTTGGCCTACAGGGAGGGTGATTAAGTGACTACTACTATTCCCATAACCTTAATGGATAATTCCATTTCTTATTCTTTAGAGGTTGTGGCTATGGCTTACATGGAAGTAGCTCACATGGTTGTGGTTTTTCCTACTACCAATAAGAATTTGATGAGAGGCAATATCAATGCTTTTCTGACTGCTACTACTAATATTATGTCTATTATTAATACTAAGTAGCTTAGATATTCTAAATATTTTTGGGACATTGAGTTTTATGAATCACCCTCAAAAGTGATCACAAAATCACGTGATGAGCATTGTGTTGATGATATTTTTCATGTTCCTCCTCTCCCTCGAGTCGTTCCTCCTCTTAACTCATATAAAATTACAAAGTGTAATTGAAATACACAATCCTCCATAACCATCTACTTCTTCTTCATTATCATAAAGTCCTAGTACTTCATCACCATCATCATTAAGTGTTCCTTATAAGCCTCCACCGATGCGAAGACCTAAGACTAATCGTGTTCAGTCTATTATAAAGGAAGCAGCGAAAGTTGGCACTCAAGTGGCAGGATAAAATCCCAGATTAAGGAGTCAAAGAAGGGTTCATTTTGCTCTCATGGGAAGATTTCACTCAGAAGAATAACCAAATCTCTTTGAAGAAGCTAATAGACGCGTGGAAAGGTGTGATGAAAGAAGAATATGATACTATTATGCAGAACAAAACCTGGGAATTATTTGAACTTCTAGTTGGAAAGAACCTAGTAAGTTGTAAGTGGATATACAAAAATAAGTACAGGTATGATGGATCTATTAAAATACATAAGGAGAGACTTGTAGCTGGAGGGTTCACACAAAAATCAGGAATCGGCTATGAGGATCCTTTTGCTTCAATGTCTAACATTACAAAAGTAAGATTTGTTTTGGAAATTTTTGCAAGGAATTATTGGTCAATACATCAAATGGGTGTCAAGAGTGCATTCCTCAATGGAGATATGAAATAGGATATTTACATGGAAAACTATCAGTTTTGAAGTTCAAGGACAATAACATCTAATTTTAAGGTTAAAGAAGGCCTTATATGGTATCAAACAGTCTCCCAGAGCATGGTATGAAAAGATTGATGCCTACCTTCTTCAAAATGGTTTCACAAAAAAATATTCTGACACAAATATATTTATGTAAAAGTGGTAAAAGGTTAAATCAATGTAATTGTTGTGTATGTTTATGACCTAATAATCACAGGGAGTGACGCGAGTCTTGTTTAAAATACTATGCAAGAGATGAAAAATGAATTCAGAATTACTTATTTATGTCTACTTAACTCTTACCTAAGAATGAAGGTATGGGAGAAGGAAGATGGAATTTATTTTGTACAAAGAAAGTATGCTAAAGAATTTCTCCACATATTTCATATGGATGATTGCAAGCTAGCTGCAACTCCATGTTAAATGAATCCCAACATAGTATACTTTATGAGTCCAAGGAGGTGGACCGAACATTGTACAAAAGTTGGGTCATGTTGACAGTTGAAAAGTATCGCCAATAGTAAGGGGATCTCCCTGATGTAGAATCCCAATTAGAATCTACACCATTTGGTTTTGGGATCCCATCCAGTATGTAGGTCTAGTTGCCATTAAATTGGTGAAGATGATTTTTTGGACAGAGAGGAGACTCTCTAATATGGAGAATGCATAGATGTTGAACGAATAAGAGTTAGAATCAGGGAAAATTTTAAGGGCTAATATTCGCAAGTGGGCTAATTTTCCATGTTATTTTCAAAAAAAGATTCGCCAATTTCCAATTTTTTCTAAAATTTATTCGCCCAAATTTTATGGTATAACATTATTTTACCTAAAAAATCGTCAAAATTTTATATAGAATATTATAAAATTATTATAGATCTAAGTATTTTTACAAAAAATATCCCCAAACATTGTGAAATTTGCATATTAGGGACTAGTAAGATTCACCAATGCTTCTAAACTTTAAGATAAATTTCCACCCTCAAAATTTTCCCTGGAGTTAGTGATTAATGAATGCCCTGTGAAACATAATACCATGAATAGAAACGCTGAATTTAAAGCATGAAAATAAAGAAAATAATTGTTATCAAAACTTCACTAAGGTCATACTCATAATAATATTCACTTAACAAATGAGAAACAATTCACAATGGCTAAGTGTTTCATTTATCATCTATGCACATCCCAATAAATATTTAAAACACATATCGACAACTTAGTTCATCAACATACCTTTAAGTTAGAACATAATATACCATCCACGTATTGTAAGGAAGCTCATAACACACGGAAATACATGAGCATAAATGTGCACCAATATTTGAAGGAAGCATTCATTCAAAGGGACCATATTTATAGCATAACCATGCAGAAGACTTTCATCTGGTTCAATAGTGAGATCCAAAAAACACTCCTTTGTATTCATCGAGAAGCATACATTCAATAGAAAGCAATTTGTCTCTCTCAAGGGTCCATAACTTAAAATTCCTTTACAATATTTCCCGAGGTTGTACATATAGGCTGGAGTGACTCTTGGGTTGACCTTTGACCCTTTGCCTCCCTAATTGTTGGGATGACTTGTGACTAGGGTCTTTTGCAACCTGTAGTCATTTGCGACCTACGAATTCAGGTAGGCTGCGACCTGGGGGATCTGCAACCTTGTGAGATTTGCTATCTAGGATTTGTCCTTTTATTTGGAGGGTCTGGTACTGCACCGATAGGATATTATTCCCTTCACCTCAGTTCTAAGTGAGTGGCCTGGTGATTGATGAGGCTGGAGTATCCACCTGTAGCTGCTCTTTGAGGTAAGTTTTCCACGCTTGATAATCGAAAGCTATCGGGGCTAGTTGAGGCATGTATTCCCCGAGTCTGTGAAAGAATTCCAGCACTTCTGGGACCAACATGCACTTATTTTTGTTGATCTAATTAGATAATGATGACAACTTTGTATAAATTCTGATCGGATCCATGATGTACTGTGTAATGTTCTCTTTGGTCACTTGAAGATATTTTGAGCTGGCTTCCTATTTGATTGGTTCAATAAATGTCTCGATCCCCTGTAGTACCTCCTCCTAACACTCCTGATCTATCAATGTACCATTGAGGGTATGCGATGGACTTTTACCATTGAATCAATGTCATTGATGAGGTGCTCATAGGTGGACAAAACCTTTTCCACGTCCTTGACAAGTTTGTCGTGGTATTGTAACTTCATGCACATCTGTACTTTATCATTTTGGGTGGTGATCCAATCCCTCTTTGGCAAAGTATCTGGGGCCTAGGGTATTTCTCGCACAATTCCAGCATGTTATTGAGCACTGTGGAGGTTTCCTTTAATTGGGAGGATTTATTCCTTACATCTGCATGGATACTTGCCAAGGGAGTGACAGTTTGTCACAACCTCATAATTTCCTCATAAACCTGTACCATGGTTTTTCTTAGGATATCCATCTCACTTTGAATAGAAACTTGTAGTCCTCCTGCATGAGTGAGTGTTAGTTGAAGTGTTTGATTTTCTGACTCTAGGCTCTCTTCTCTTCTTCTGCTCGGGTAGCCTTCTGCTCAACTACGTGGAGCTTGTTTTGTAACTCCATGATCTGTCTGCTCATCCTGCCAACATTTTATTCTTTTTCCCCTGTGTAGGCGGTCCTAGCTGAGACTATAATTATAGGATTATTCCTAGTATCTAGAACTATGTCCTAATATGTTTGACTGCTAAAGGCTCGGCTGGGTTCCTGGCAAGAAATTTTCTCCTTTCTTGCCTAATCTTGTGGGTGATCTAATCGTATGACAACCTTGTCAGGTCCAGTACTTCGTCTTCCTGCTCCTCTGAAATACCTAACTATGAGAGGGGTAGGTGCCCGCCTGTGATGGGAGTAACTGGGGGAATTTCAAGCGGGGGAAGATCTGTTGCCCTACCAAGCTGTTGTGACCCAATTTCCTCTACTCCTTTGCTTTCTTCCTGGCTGTGACCCAATTTCCTCTACTCCTTTGCTTGCTTCCTCTTGTTGTTTTTGGGTTTCTTCTTTTTCCCCTGCGTAGGCGGTCCTAGCCAAGGCTATAATTATAGGATTATTCCTAGTATCTAGAACTATGTCCTATTCTGTTTGACTTCTAAAGGCTTGGTTGGGTTCCTGCCAAGAAATTTTCTCCTTTCTTGCCTAATCTTATGGGTGATCTGATCGTATGAAAACCTTTTCAGGTCCAGTACTTCGTCTTCCTGCTCCTCTGAAATACCTAACTATGAGAGGGGCAGGTGCCTGCTTGTGATGTGAGTAACTAGGGGAATTTCAAGCGGGGGAAGATCTGTCGCCCTACCAAGCTGTTGTGACCCAATTTCCTCTACTCCTTTGCTTTCTTCCTGGCTGTGACCCAATTTCCTCTACTCCTTTACTTGCTTCCTCTTGTTGTTTTTGTGTTTCTTCTTCTTTCCTCTTCCTATTTGCATATTCTCTTTGTTTCTTCCTCTCTTCTTATCTATCCTGATCCTATTTCCTTTTATCCTCTTCCTCTCTCCTTTTACATTCCTCTTCATTTGATCTCGCCTCTTCCTCTTTCTTTCTTCATGATTCCTCAGCCTGCTTATTTCTTTGTTCTTCCTTTTGTTGCTTCTTGTGTTACTCTTCTTCTTGTTTCCTTTTTCTCTCTTCCTTTTGTTGTTGGGCTAGCGCATCTTGTGTTCCCTTTAGCTCCTCCTCCCTTTTCTGCATGAGTTCTTTATTTTTCCTTGCCAGGGCAGTATTTCGTTGTTCCAAGGTTTCTTCATCCCCTTCTTCCTCTAGATATTTTTGGGAATCATTTCCCATGGAATTCTTTGGTTTCTTGGCTTGGGAGTAATAATCTCCTCATGTATGTGTATTTCTCTTCATGGCAGAGGCTCTGTCCTGTAAACTAAGGTCATCCTGAGAGTTTCCTTCTTGCTCTCCTCCCACTTCAAGATCTTCCTTAGGACCTAACTGCCTGTGTGTGTTATACCAATTCCTCACCTCCTCCTCTAGAGCTATCTCAATGTGTTGGTAGGACCAATTTAACTTGGCCCTTTTGCAGTGTGCTGGCACAATCCTTTCTGGGTCATAGGACCAGAAATATAAGGGTAATAATCGAAACCTTTCATCTGCTCGATCTAAAATTCTACCTCTTCGAAATATTTAATCGTGTAAGCTTTGATGGTGAGCGGGAGGGTTGGCCACTGTGTCTTATTTCCTTTAATTAATGTCTTAGAGAATTCTCTTGACAGTTGGTGACATACCTCCTCTAGTAGCATCTTGTTGGTGAAAAATCTTGGCAATGCATGGGGTGCCTTGAAGGACCTGAAAACTATGATGATGGTGCCTTCTTGTATGGGGAACGAGTGTTCCACCTTAATGACTATGTCCAAGGCTCTCTTAGACATACATGGTGGATCTTCCCCAAACTGTAGCTGGTAGAGTGCAGTGATAAAGATTTTTGATATAAGAGTGATGTCTTGATTGTATCTGGAGTCCCATAAAATCTTCAAATATTTATGGATCAGGCCTTCGACTATCGGGTCCCAATTATGAGACCATTGTTCAAAGCAGCATCGCGAACAAACAACATCCAATAGATATGAGGCCATTTGGAATTTGGATGCTAACCCCTCCCCTCGAACCTTTGCTGCTAATATGTTTTCCCTTAAAGTTGATATTAAAAAGTGGGCCCAATTGAAGCGCATCCCACGGGTGGTGACCTCGTGCATCAAGGGAACCCATGCTCTGTTGAAGGTGCTAACATTTGCTCTTTCGTACATTTGGCATGTCATAACTATGATGAGCCTATAGACCTTCTTGAAGCCTTTCGTCTTGTATTCCTGGTCTTTCTTCCCCTTGAAATTCTCGGGGTCCTCCCACCAGCTCTTTAAAGTATCCTGAACCTGAATATTGTGCGTCGCTACCCACTGGGTATTCCATGTCTAGCCGAGAATAATACACATTGGCATCTATGCCGAATAGGTTGGAAAAAAGTGTCCCAATGTGATCCCTTATAAACCGATGCCCAAAATCTATTTTCTGCAAAATCCAGTCGATGACCTCCGCGCATGGGAAGATCGAGGGGTGCAATGCGACATATTGTAGTTTATACCTCTTGAAATTTAGGTACACTTGGCGGTCTACTAGGCCTTCTGGACTATCTTATCTTGCTTATTCCTAGTAGATGTCATACCAATACATCTTGGAACATTTTCCAAATACAAAAGCCGTGTCTCCATAGATGGGAGTCAGCAGTGGAGGTGAATCACTCTATAAAATATCAATCTCTGAGCTCTTGTGTCATCTCTGAATCGTTGGGGGTGCCATATCGCTTGAGGCAGAGGAGATTGAAATGCAATCAAGTTCAACTTCCATGTCACATGGCATGTTCAAAAAACAATCCCACGATAAGACCGACGTCATGGATGCAATAATATGATAGTCAGTATAACCGGTCCAAGCCACCTAATGACTAGGCAGGTCTGGGATGCTGAGTGACGAACAAGTCAAGTCACACAAGGAAGTTTTAGGCAATTTCCGCCTATGTTGGTCGTGAAGGTTCAGGAAAGGTAGATTTGCGACCTGGCGACATAGTCAAGGGGTTGCGTTGGGATGAAAATGAAGACTTTGGTTACTAGGTCGTGGGTCGCGAGGTCGCAAGGTTGCAGGGCATGAGGTCGTAGGTCACAAGATCGTGAGGTCACAGGTCGCAAGGTTGCAGGGCATGAGGTCGTAGGTCACAAGATCGTGAGGTCACAGGTCGCAAGGATGTGAGGTCGCAGGTCGCGTGGTCACGAGGTCTCAAATCGCCAGGTCGCGCTAGGGCTTCCTTGATGGAATGAGCCAGTGAAACTTGCATGTGAGGGAGGGGAAAAGTGAGAGGAAAGAAGGAAAAAAAAGGCTAAGGAGGTCCATGAGGGTTGGGGAGAGGGGCCAAAAGGGGAACATAGAGGAAAAAAAGGGATCTGGGCCAAATTGGGCAAGATGCGGTGACTTGGTGAGAGAGTGAGTTAAAAGGAAAATGGTTTTTTATGGAAAGAATAGGTAACCGAGGACCAAAAAGAGTATACCTAGCTAGGGTAAGGGATAATAGAGGGTAGGAAAGCATACATAATAGTAAAATAAAGTTACTAGAGGTTACAACAACTTACCTAGATCAAAACTCTCTCCAATTGGGTAGTCAGACCACTTTGGAAGCTCCGTCATGCAGGTTGAAAGTGAACTACATGACCCTCCTATATATAAAAAGGTCACATGTGCAAGCCTTAATTGTAGTCGCAGGGTCACTAGGTCGCAAAGTCATGGTTAACAATAAAATTTCTCTTATTGTGACCTGGCGACTCAGCGACCTGGGGGTTTCAAGGTCGTAAATATGGTTTCGTGAGGAGTTCTGCGACCTTGTGACCTTGTGACCTTGTGACCAAGGTGTAGGTTGTGAGGTCGCTAAGTCGTAAAGGTCCGAAGTTGAGGGGGAGATCGACCTAGTGACCTGGCGACCTAAAGAGGTCACTGGGTCGCAAAGTTGCATATGGTCGAGCTTCACGAGGGTTGCGACCCTGCGACCACACTTAGAAAAAAAGAAACATAGAGAAAGACCAAATTAAATCATCCATGATACCAAAAATATCTTTTGACCTTAAAGTACCCAGGCATGGAGGATGCCATGAGCCTAATATTGTTATCTGAGGGACGATCCCATTATCATGTATCTCGTTAAAAGCGATAGGGGCTCTGAAATTTCATACTGGTGCCAAATTTCAGAGGGTAGTTGTAGTGGCTACAATAGGTTGGTAGTCTCATTTATCTCACATACATGAGACCCTACATCAATTTCTCAATGGGACTAGTGTCCTGTTTTATGCAGTATCTAAAGGAAGTACACTGGAAGGTTGCAAAGATGATTTTGCGATACATCAGAGGTACCTTAGATCATGGTTTATTTTACTCAAGGCAAGTTGATATTAAACTCATTAGTTACAGTGATTCTGACTGGGAAGGATCACCAAAGGATAGAAAATCCACTACTAGCAACCTATTTCATCTAGATTCGGGTGCCATATCATGGTCAAGTAAGAAACAAAATACTGTGTCACTTTCTTCTACAAAGGAAAAATAAAAATCTTTAGTAAGTGCACGACAAGAAACAATATGGTTTAGAATAATCTTGCAGAATATGGGTGTCTATTTTGAAGGTCCTACAATGATACATTGTGACAATAAATCTTCTATCAAGTTGTAAAAGAACCCAGTATTTCATGCCTAGAGCAAGCATATCGAAGTTCCTCATCACTATATTCGAGAGCTTATAGAAAAATGGAAGTCTGATTTTGTAGCACAGAGGAACAAATTGCTGATTTTCATTTATAAATATCTTGCTCTACCTTATTGGGGCCCTTATAACGTTACCATCTTACCTTATTTCTCGGAGGTGTTTAGTTTCATAAAGTTGGTTTCCATTCCTTGTACTCCTATTGATTAGGACCCTAGGCTTTTGCGAACGTATGATATTTTGGATTAATAAGATGTTGTTGTTTTGGCTCTAGATTCATGTTTTCGATCCAGCCTGTGAACACCCTACCGTACTAATTATAAATTCCATCCTCGATCCAGTAATGAAAGTAGTGATCCCAACGAAATGTTTCGTAGAAAATTAACTTATTTTTCCAAAAAATTCATTCAATTTTCAAAATCCAAAAGTCGCTCATCCAAACAATAAATAAAAAGATATTTCTATTAGTAGTAACTATAGCCCAGTCCAAGAGGTCTAAGATCTTATTACCTATAGAAGTGCTCACCAAAATTATCGAAGAGCGACCACCACAGTCACCAAGGTCTAGAAAGCCATAGCTATGGTTTTGTTATCTATAGTAGGCAAAGCCACCTGTAGGATGGCCAGAGAAAGTAAGCGATTTTAGTAGGCCAAAATGAGTAGAATAAGTACCAACACCATAGAAACAGGAGCCCAAGTTCCCAAAGAAGAGAAGTTATATATGTTGGTAAGTCAACCCCCGATCTCTAAGGATGGTTCCTTTTGAATATTCAATTGTGGAAGGCTCTCCATTGGGTTAGACCAGATGAAATAAAATGGGAAAGTGCCAACAACAGCTTCAGTGCAGTCCATGTTTATCTATCCCAGTTCCGATTCAGAGATAAGATGAACAAAGATCCAATTCAATGTACTAAGCTCAGTAGATCGTCGAATATGAAGTGGAGAAAATTCCTTTACTAATTTTTTATTTGAGATGCATGCTTCCACGACGAGGAGAGAGCATATACCGGTCTTTAATCCATATTATTTTCCATTCTCCTCGGATTTTGGCCGAATAGGAAGCACAATCAATATTAGAACCGTAATATGTTGACCATTCAACTTTATCACCATTCCATTTTCTATTCTCTGGCACCAACTTGGGGGAATGGGGAGAGAATTCTGTCTTTTTGGTATAAATAATTTGGAGGAGGTATTGGTGGTTGTCCCTCTAACTACCCACGGTTGTTACAGGATAGATACAAGTGATTAGATAGCTCTTAATATGTCATTTCAATATGGCCACGATCAATTAAATCACTAAATAATTAACACCCTGACTTGCTAATATGCAGAAGATTCAATTCATGCCTTCTGACTTGCTTTCTTGCCAGATAAATTGGTATAAGCTAACGTGGGTATAGGTCGTATAAATTGTTGGCTAATGGTGGTCATCAATGGTAATGATATATTAGTTAAACTCGATTAGGAAACATATATGGGTAGGAAATATGCAATAGTGAATCTTTCGGGGTCTCACTTGGCTTTATACTTGTTACCTCCTTGTACAGTGAGTTACCTTTCATTCATTAGGTACAGGGTGCTTGAAGGCGTTTGTGTCTTAATCCTATACCTTCTATCTTGATACCTTCCCTATTACCATAAACTAGCTATTCAATATTGTAGGAATAAAATTGACATAACTAAGGATGAAATCGAGAATGGTGAAAACCTGCCTTCTTAATTACATGGTAGGGATAAGCCAAGGTATGGCTCTTAATGGATTATTCAAACCCTGGTTAAAGTTGTGATGCATGCAATATTTAATTAGAAATAAAAATTCGGTACAGTTTCGGCTCAGGTAGAAACTCGCTAATAGTGGGGATTAGAGTCACAATGGGGTATATTCCCTACTCCTTTCCTATAGATAGATTGATTGAGGAAGTATGATCCAATCACACACACCTACCTTATATATTACTCCCTAATCAAGCAATATATAAAAAATGGTTAACTCAACATAGTTAGAAGAACCAAAAGGCTAAGCAATACTCGACTGACATAGTTATGGTCAACATACTGAGGAACAATACAACCCTTAGAAAGGAAAGTATACCAGGCATAGATCTTAGAGGAGAGGTTCAAGTTACTTAATTTGTTTCGATGTTAATAAGAACAAACGATGCCATCTAGAGATCTGAACTTCCTTACCGTCTTAACAAATGAGGCATACCTAGAGATCTTATCACAACAACATTATATCTTAATGAGATAGATGATATGGCATTACCCTCTTGCTTGACCGAAGGGAGGGCAAGGAGAAAGCCAAAAGCATTCATAGCATGAGCAAAAGAACTTTCATTTCAATTACTCTCTCTAAGAAAGGAAGTACGAATGATAGGTGAAATTGTACGGGGGCAGGTGTGGTGCTTCGTGTGGTGCTATGTTGGTTGTCCAATCTCAATATTTCTAGTCTATATGATTTGTAGCATTGGATAAGCATTAGCTGAGAGGCACTAGTAAATATTTCTCTTCATAACGCGATACTCCAGCAGTAAAAATGAGGAAACAACCTTTCAATGTACGTTCCACCAACAAATAATTTCACTCCACCCAAGGCCAAGGAAATAAAAAGGCTCTGCTGAGTGAGGGGAACAACCACCCTTTCTCGAATGGACAGGGGGAGGCCTGAGTGTAGCATAGTGATAAGGGGGAGACACACTCACACTCATCATGGGGGTGAGGGAAAAAATCTAGTTAGGTTGTGTAGGCTTGGCTTGTCAGACGGTGCATGCTAGTGGTCAAGGCTAGTTAGGCAATGTAGGAAAGGCTAGTCAGGGGGCTTGTTCAAGGTAAGGTCATTTGACTTGGGTAGAAATGTAGTAAGGATTAGCTAGTTATTAGTCACAGGTCATCCACAATGAATGGAATTTTTCCTAGAGATAGATGGGTGGAGTGGTGGATGGGTAGAAAGCGAATCCCTACTTCCATTCCTAGAGTTACCCACTCTATAATAGATAACTATGTAGTAGTATGAATTGGTTTCCAGGAAAAGATGCACCTCTATCCCACATATTTTTTCCTCTAACTTCCTTAGTGGGATGGTGTAGTTAAGTTGTTGGGCATGTATTTGTAGTTTTTGGGCCAGATGATGTGGGACATTAAGTCCTCCAGTGGTGGTTGTAGATGTGTCATGGTATTGAGGGAAGGTAGGTAAGGATATTAGGACCTCCCATCCATGTAGGATAGGGGAAAATATTTGTTTGTTTACAATCATGAATTTCCCTTTAGTCCATGAGGAGCAGTGACTAATGATATTATCATCCTTACCAAGAAAATTTGAATAACAAGGTACATTAAGTGACTTGACCAAGGGGAGAGGAACATAGTCACTTATCTGCATCGAGAAAGTAATTTATTGCTTAAACAATGGGATAGGAACGACGAACTTGACCATAAGGGAGAGGAAATATTATATAAACATGTCATGAGATAGTGTAGCGAGTAAAACAACAAGAATTTCTTGGCCCCAAGGGGATTATCTAGGTTGCATGCGAAGTGGTCTATTTTGGGACATTGGGGGTTGATGAAAGATTCTGGTTGGTCGAAGAGGTGGATAATGGTGGGTGGGTTGGGTTGTAGTACCCTAGAGAGCGTAGGGCATATGATGCCTGGAGTAGGTGAAAGAGCCTTGCTCTAGAGTCCCAACCTCCAAAACTAGGAAAATAAATATCATCAAATTTTGAAAATTATTCTCTAATATTATGAGAAAAATAGGTTAGTAAGTCCTAAAGACTATAAGGGAGAGGACAAGGAAAACGAGGATGAGTAGCTTCAAATGTACCTATAATGGTCAAATCAATTCAAACTATGGTGGTTGTAGGAGTGGTAGGAGTGCTCCACGAATGCTCTAAGTGTGTAAGAGTATGAGAGAGAGAGAGAAGAGAAGATAGCTCCAAGCTAAAACTGACAAAAGTTCTATTGAAAAAATCCTAACCAACAAAATCCATGAACTAATCCTCAGAAGAATTTTTATTATTGGGGTCTCTATTTTGTTAAATTTTCTTCACATGCAAGTTTGTGACCTTTCACCTTCCTTTTCTCCTATTTTCCTTTATTTCATAAATAAAATGTCAATTAATTCCTCTCTTCCTTTGCCAATTTATTTAGCCATAAATAAACCGAAAGTGGCACCCACTAGGATGTTTTTACCACCATTCAACTTGGAATAAGTGTCCCATGACCTTGGACTTATTTTGCCTTTATTAACTTTATTACATGAAATTTTAACCCGAGGATGTTACACATACAAAGGGACTTATTTATCTGAGTTTGAACTCTCAAATACATGGGTTCTCTTTAAGTCCCCAAGTAATTTTCATTGAGTGTTTCCTCTTTATGCTACTATGTCACTTTGATCTTTACTAATTCAATATGCTTCTAGATACAGGTCGTGGTTCTTGACTGATCCACAACACCTCCAGATGCTTGGTTATGATGTTGTGCTTGTGCAATCATTTTAGGATTATTATCCATGGTATCTTCTTCTTCTTCTTAAAAAATGTGAGGGCGAGATACATGCCATCCCTTTAGCTTATGGGCCTACCTCTTTTTATTTTTTGGTATGTTTTTTTCCCATGGGAATTTATTTTGCAAGTGTCCCATTTGAAAACAAGTTTTGCGTCTAAATGTCATGTTATCGTAATCTAAAACCTTGGTCCACTGATTTTTTTTTGTTTCATTTGGTTACAATTATGTATAAATTTAATGATTATCTCTCCACACAGTTCTGGAAAATGTAAAAATACCTTTTTCTTTTCTATCAAAGTCCATATTTTTTAATTTTACTAGAGTATTTCCAATATCCTCTAGGACATAATGGTGCTAGAAAGGAATAGGGAGATTTTTAATCTCACCCAAACTGACATTGTTATGACCACCATGATTGTGGCATCAAAATATGGGAACCATGGGGTCATGAAGATCTCAACGTTTCCCCAAAACCATGACCTATCATTTAGAAAATTCTCCAAATATTTACATGCATAAAATTGAACTATGAAGAAACCTTTGGAACATAAGTAGATGTCACAACTGGGTTTCCAAGAAGAAAACACCCACTGGTGTAAATTTATAGATCTCAAATATAATCCATTAAACCTGCATATTAACGCCTTGGATTGATGATAAAAAAAATCGATTTTACTTAAGAGAGTTTAATTTCCATGGTTGGTGCTTATTTCATTTGTTTGAGAATGTAGGTTCCTGATGTATTTTGGATCTGATAAACTGGAATGGAAGACTTCCCCTTCAATGCATCCTTCAAAGGGACAAATCCCTTACGGGCTTTTAAGCCGGAAGCTCCACCCGACAACCTTAGATTTAATATTATGGTGGAATTCCTTGCATTGCCACAATATTTTAGCTATAAGGAGTCTTGTAGCAATTTCCCCTCATATAAAAAAATTTAAAAATTATAGGATTACCTAGGTTATCTTAAATGCTTTGCTTAATTTTTTCCACTACATCTAGGCCCTGGGTCTATAATATGGAGGTATTCCCAATTTTTTTTTTTAAGGAAGATCTAATTTTTTTCAATATCTTCATGTCTTTTGGCCAGATATGGAAGTAAAGTACTAAAGGGTATCCCATGAATGAAGATATGAAATCCCTCCTCTATATCATAATCTAACATGGATTCCTTGAGCACTAACATATGTCGAGACCCCCCCTTGGCTCTGTCCACTTCCCTCTTGTTATCACTCTCCCCAACTTCCTAAGGCTGATAGTAGGATTGGAGAAAGGAAACCATAGACCAAACTTTAGGTCAGGTAGCTAGCCTAACCGGACCAGAGAGGGATCACTCTTTGTCACTTTAAATAGTCAAATGAATGGCTAAGTATCATCAAGTTTTAGGCTAGATATGTAAGCTTAGATGAGTAAAATTTGTTCAATATTTTGAATGTTGGATAGGAAAGTCAGTGAATGGACTGTAAATGAGATTTTTAGGTATGAACTTCGAGATTAACTTGTAGAGAGTGTGTGAGACAAGATAGGTAGTTTGGAAACATATTAATCAGTAATTGAGTATAGGATGAATATGGAGTAGGGTTTGAATGAGAACTGAGGTGAATTCATTCAATTTAAGAAGCAAAGAAACATAATATAATGAATCTTTTCTAAAACAGAGCATGCATAACATGAATTCTGCTCCCAAACTTACAATATAGACATATATGAACAAGTATACATGGAATTAAGCATAAGATAATAAGAAAACATGAGAAACACAGATGTTCCAAAGAATACCACAAGTATCTCACAATATTTCCTACAAATTTGTCTCTTATTTCATTCCACAAAATGGTTACAAGAGCTACACTGTAAAATATGAGACTATACAATCCCACACAAGACAAAAGAGAGTCTACTTATAGAAAATATAGACCATAACACCACATTAGGTCGAAATCTCATCCAAAATTGATCATACATGCAAAATATGAGTCATTTCCTAGTTTCTAGGGAGGTTAGAAACCATTCCCTGAATTTTAGCTACAAACTAGGAGTGTTTGTCCCTTACATTAATTACAAATTCCATCATAATAGGAAGAAAAAACAAACCTAATAACTCTAATTACAACTCATAGCCTCGAATTTTTGACCATTTCTGAGCTTGAAAAGTGTACTGAAGGAATCTAATGCTGATCTGTGACAATTCTGACTAAAGAACTTATAAAAATATTGCAGAAGCATAACAGAATTTTTGAGGCACTTTGAGAAGTCCAGATCAACTTTTGAAAGAATGGTCAACTAGACCTATGTGTCTAGTTTCCATAACATTTTGAAATTTTCAAAATGGACTAGGGGAAGGCCTTCAAAAATCCATTCTCCCAAGACCGCTCAAAAGCGTAACAGAGGGTCCAAAAAGGAGGCAAAAACATGAAAAGTAGGTGATTTTTGAGAGTTTTCTCCCAAATTGCAGTTTTTCATGCTAATAGGGTTACTGATCTATGATGTAATAATAAAAATACATCCATCAATGTAAAAAAATCACCATTTGGTTACAAAAATTCATAAGAGTCTGTTATCCTTCTGCAATGAAAAATTTCTAGAATTCTGCCAAAATTCATGTAAAATACCAAAATTGCTCCAAGGTATTCAAAATTGGTTCTTTGAAACCTGAAAGAAATAGGATACATGACTAATGAAGCTTCAGCCAATAAATCCAATCTTTCCTTCTCCTTGAGCTTCATTTGCACCTATTTAAGCCTCTTTTTGACTTGTTTCAGCCTTATTTGAGAAATGGTATCCTTGGTACGATAATGACTTGTCATGTGCCTTTGTAGCTTGTTATCCTTCTTATTTTTCTTCAATAAATTCTCCAGATGCTCATTAACTCTTGATAACCAAAGCTCTATATCCTCATTTATCTCCATGGCAATGAGTTCATCAAATGTCAACTCTTTAGATTGATGAATTTGATGTTTCTCTCGCTCCAATGCCCTTTTTAGGCCTCTTGTTATTGGTCTTTTTGAATGTGCTTCAACCTCCATCTCCGGCACTTGGTCAACAACAACAATATTCTTGCCTTTACCTCTATTTTCCTCCGTGTCTGATTTTTATTTACTTTGGAGGAGTTGTTCACTTGCAATTGAAAATGTTCCCACTCAAAAAAAGTAATTTGGGATTGGGAAATGGAGAAAGCCTCTTTCAAATCTGTAATCTCTTTATCCTTCTCCTTGATGATGTCTTCAACTGATCTGACCTCCTCATGTTCTAATACCTCAGGCTCCATTGGCACTGAATCATCATGCTGATGCAAAATAGGTTGCTCCTCTATCTGACATTGCTCATCATCGGTGCCAAGTGTAAGAAATTTTCTGGTAGATTTAGGCACAAAAACTTCTCTCCCCCCTGTCTCATATGTGTGATAAAATCCCACAACCCTATGAAAATTTTAAATTTGAATAGGCATGCTAGAAGATCCAATATCCATTGGTTGTGGTGATGATGTAATAGGCAAGACAGAAAACGCTACTGACAACCTCTCCAAAAAAATCTTCCCATGTCATGTTTATGGAGGACAAGTGATGCGGCATAATAAGTTTGATAAGGCCATGATGAAAGAGACTAGTGTTATAATATTCTCTTCTGCTTTGAACCTTCTTAGCCATCTTAATCAAGCTCCTATATAAATAATGAGGCAAATCAAGTGTTTTGACTCTGGTAAAATGCATCAAAAGCATGATGTGATACCTTTATAGCCTGGAGAATCTTCCTTTGCATGTAAAGTGCTTCATTATAAACATCATCAGAGGAGCATACTTGTGTATGAGATTTCTAAAAGGAGAAAGAAATTCTAGATCATCTCTAGCATGAGGCTTTAGGAACTACTTGTAATTTTCAATGTCAAGGTCCATACCCTTGAACCACTGCTCTCCATGAGAAGGGATACCTATAGCTGAAGAAATTAGGTAAAATGATAAGTTGATCTCCATATCCACAAGAGTGACCTTTCCCATATTGTAGCTAGTTGAAAAAAGGCTGGACAACTGGAGATGATACCCTCGTTCCATAAGCCTTTCACAAAATGTTAAGCACCGAGTTCTTTGAAAGCATCTTCTGGCCAATGGTGAAGCATTAATCTCGTGCATGGTGAATGGCTCAAGTATGAGATGGTGCCCTCCTTTGAAGCTCTTCTTTTCACTTTCCATGGTGTTGGTAACTGGAATGATGAAAACTCTAGGGTGTCAATGAAATAAGTGAATGAGAATGGAAATCTGGAAAACGAAGTGTATGAAGGTGTGAGTTTGGTGGATGAAATGGAGGGCCTTGAAGCTAAAAAAAAATCTATAAACATTTGAGTGGGTAGTTTTGTGTGTTAGATTCAATTTGAAGGTGGAATGAGAGAAAATGGATCAGTGGAAGGTGTTGAAATGTCTAAAACACAGGAAATTCCCAATTTTGACAATGAGAATAGCCTGTGCAACAATAGGGCAAGTTTTTGAGGTGATAAAGGGGTGATGGGTGTTAGCCACCTATAAAATTTGTCATATCAAATGGTGGCTAAAACATTTTTGGAGTCTTCAAGGAACAAATTTTACTGCTAAAAAGTGTTATCTTTTGAAGACTCTTGAAGACATCATGCCCTTGTTTCAATCACTACTGTTTCCATTTAGAAATCAGAAATTCTGTTGATTCCATGAGAGAAAATACTACTGCAAACACCATTTTCCCCTCCTTCCACTTCAAAACTAACCTCATTTTATATGCCTTTCATTCTCATGAAAATCCTCTATTTTCTCATTTTCCCCTTTTCCCCTTTCATAAAATCCTTTTTACAGAGTTTAAAACTCTTTTTTGAACTCTGCCAAAACCCCCAAATCCATTGAAAAACTTGAAAAATTTCATGAAAAATACATATTTTTGTATAAAGACTTAAGCCCCCTTGGGCTAAGTCCTAACCACTTCCCATCCATACGCCTTGGTGCTGGAACCAAGTGCTAGCCATCCAAGCGCTTATCGTATCGGAACAAACGCAGCGCGCAAGTCTTTTTGCCTCACAAAGTTTTTCGATTGCAATTAGCCCTCCGTTTCATATCCCCCGATCATATTATTGCTTTATAAACCCTTGTGCCCACAGTCGGGTGCTATAACATTATAAATATTCATTCCCAATTCATTTTTTCCTTTGTAAATCCAAAAAACCCTTTTACCCAAAGTTTTGGTCTAATGCGCCGGAGTTATGTTTTTTAATGTAAAAATGGGTAGATCGAAAAGACCGCATCAAAACTTCCAATGCGATTAGTCCGTCATATTAAACTTCACTCCCTCCACTTCATTCATATAACTCATGCTCGGGACCAAAGGTTAAAGTCCCAAGGCGCTTAATCGCATCGGAGGATTCCGAATGGTTAGATTGAAAAGCCTGAGCCCGACCTCCGATTTTGGTTAGCCCTCATATGCATAAGCCCCAGGCCTATCATATTCCATACATCCCATGGCCCCGCAGTCGGGCGCCTATCCCTTTCATATATTTAAAACCCGCCCCGACACATAAAAACTTTGTATTATATTAAAAATTTTTGGGCTTCATGTGTTTCAAAGGTTTCCACCGGTGCGTAAGTTGAAACAATATTGACCATTGATCTAAATCCGATCAGTGATCAGCGCATAATCGCATCGCGAGTTTTCACCGAGCGCATCAAATATTTCTCCACCCCCAATTGGCCGTCCCTCGTATTCACTCCCCACCGTTGATCTGATCCTCAGATCAACGACCATCGCTCAATCACATCGGCGCATTACAAGTTCTTTGCCCTGCCGATGCCTTGCCCCCGATTGCATCTGGACAGTCCACGTATCCAGATCGGACGATCTAGATTGCATTTTCGGATATTGGTTTAAATTCATGCACCCCCTGCTATAATGTTTTAGGCCAAATCCCGACTGTTGAATCTCTGCAGATCAACGACCCTCATTAACCCGTCTTCTGCCATTGTATTTTTTCCATTTAACCCTCAGATATAATCTCCGCCGTTGATATTTTCTATCCAATGGCTCATATTAACCCTGCTGAGCCCGACCCCTGTGGGTCCTGCCTCCCTTCAGAGCTAATCTCAGCCATCCATCTCAGATCTAATGGCCCAGAATGAAACAACCCATCCTGCTACTGCCCGCACATATATCCCATATCGCGCTCAGTTTCTCACTGTTATATCTAAGGTCCTAGATCTAACAGTCCACGTCACAAGTCGCGTAACTATAAGCATGAGCGATAATCCAAAAAAAATACGCGATATAAGCTGCTTTGGAAATCCAGGTATTGCCTCCGGACACATATCGCGTTCAAAAAGCTAAAACCGCCTGCCCACCCTTTTGCCATGCGAAAACAACTATTTACCTCTCAAAACCGCTTGTCCCCATTTCTATTCTATTTTATCGCATGTGACTCCCACCGTTGATCTTTGCAGATCAATGGCCCAGATCTCATCAGGCCTTACATATCGCCCTCCACCCTTTCCGAAGGTTTTCAACGCAAATCTCCACCGTTGATCTCGTTGGGTGGATCTGATCCAACGACTATATTCCTCCCAAAGCCCACTTTGATTTTTCATTCATTTCTTCTTCCACCAAAGGTTTTAAACCTTATTTCTTTGCATTTTCACCATATCCCCGTAAAGTGACCATTTACATTATGATTTCTCCCGATTACTCCCAACCGTCGATCTCTGCGCGATCGATGGATCTGACTTATTTTCTTCCTCCACTCTCCTTTTGACCTCCTCTAATAAATCTTCACCGTTGGATGATGCCATCCAATGGCCATGCTCCCTCCCCACACCCTCTTAAGCAGTTTACCCACAGAACATAGGATTTTATAAATATTGTTCGTATTTTGCAGAGTTTTGATGGTTTTCCATCATATTAAAGAAAAAGCCAAAGGCTGGGAATGACGATTCCCGTGCCTTTGATTCATCAAAGGGAACCATTCACAGGGTTATACGACACGTCTTGTCAATGCTTCATGGGCATTGATGCCACATGAGCCCTGTGCGGCCCTGCACATCAACAAGACACAGAAAAATAAATAAAACAAGAGAGTATCAGTGTTGAAGACCTGCCACAGCAGAAACAGAAGATTGAAGACCATTTTGGGTGGATTACGGCTAATATTGATTATCAAAAGCCTAATCTTCCAAATTAAAACACCGTTAAAGAAAATCATAAATGTTTGTGAGACAGAAAGGCCTCCACCGCCACATCTGAGGCAAATTGATTCCTCTTAGCTACCAGATTGCCACCTGTGCCTTCACAGCATTCAAACAAAGGCCGAGTAATGACCAGAACAGAGCATATCTGCTCCTTACAGCTGAATAGTTATTTCAAATCAAAGAAGCTTATATAAACTATCAGCAGAGTTATTGTAAAATATGACACAGAGCCTGAAAGTCAACATAAGCTTCCAGCAAGCTTAATTATTTAATGCAAACCAATTAATACAGAAGAAATATCAGAATGTTCTCCATTGAGCCCCTCAAAGGCCGAGAAATAGTAAACTATATTAATTGAACTTAGAAGATAATTTATCCCATTCCACCTCCTCATCTCTCCTATAAATACTTCTGAAGAGGATGAGATAAGGGTTGTTTGATCACTAGTTGTAATACTGAAACTCTCTGAAATAATACATAGCCTGTTGAAGTTGAAGAAGAAATTGGAGTCTTGGAAGCCCTGATGATGTTGTTGCATGCTTGTTCTTGAGAAGGCTCTATCATTGGATCCATGAGCTTGGCTATTGGTGAAGTATTCTGAATTGCTTAATGTTTTCTCCTGTTTTCATTTTGTTCCATAATTTCTTACTACAGTAGGATGAAATTTTTAGGCTAAGAAATGACTCCTAGAAGCACCTTAGACCTGTTTATCCTTCACTATTTTATGTTTTCTTCTACTGAGGTATTTTAGATTCTTTAATCTCTCTCTTTGGTCCTCATGCTCGTTTATTTCTATAATAGTTCGAGTAGTTGGTTTCAACATGATTTATGGTTATCCCTGCTTGTCTGCTGCCACTTAAAGGCTGTTATTGAAGTCTCCCTTTGAAGTATCTTTGCTTATAGTGAGCCAAGGAGGTCTGTTCTGATCTTGCCCTTTTTCCTTGCTTGAAAAGTTGTCTTAAAGGTCTTTATAGTTGTAATCATAGATGTGTTAGGTGTTCCCTCTTCTATGACTGCGATTATAATAGAATATTTTATGTTTTCTAAGTCATTTGAAATAAAATCTTTGAGGAAATAGGGTGTTCCCCGAATCTTAGATTTAATTTTAAAAGTTGTTTTGAAGTATTTATTTGCTTAAAGTGGGGTTTGTAGAATTCATGGTTAGCCCTGTCTATCAAATAACTCTTTATTTTTCAAGTCATATTTTCAAAATTCCCTTTGTTGAGAATTAAAACTTCTTTTTTCTAAAACCATTAATGTCCATCTCATTCAAAACCAAAGGATCCTGTGGCCAAGTTAGATTTTCCCTTTGATATCCCATATCCATTGATAAGTTTTTCATAACCTCTTTTTGACTCCATTGCCCAATGAAGCTGATACTTCTTCTTTCTACCTACATTTCCTAGACCTTTCATATTCTGTTGTATCAATTCAACCAACCAAACAAATAAACACCTGCACTTAATAACTAGTCTAAAAACCAATATCCAAAGCACACAAGATAAACCTTTTCTAAAACAAATAATTTGAGAGATCCCTCTCTGAGAACAGGAGGACTAGATCCTGGAACTCTAAAGATTGGTTCTGATGTTGCCTTGTCTTTTGATTTTCCAAACTATCAAAACACGGGACACCAACATAATGGCGATCACAGTGGGACCTACTGAGAATATAGTGGTTTGAAAAACCCTTCTTGAAACTTTTTACGACCAGTATAACATAAGTAACCTTCTTCAAGCACTACCTAACAAAATGGTAATCATGATAAAACTTGTTTGAATCAGTGGCAAACTAGGCAAACCCTAGCGTTCTCATAAGAGTTTATGTAACCTTTAAAAATCAGCTGGCTTAGCCATAAGAGTACACTGTCTTTGTCTCATAATCGTAGCTAAGTTTTGAAGCAGATTTAGCATACTCTTAAACAACCAATAGGACTGAAAAAATAACTCAGAAAACCCAAAAATATTTCAGATTGGTATTCAATAAACATTGGTGGTGGACCATTAAACCTTTTACCTCCTTAGGAGTTAAAAAGCTTCCACCTGGCGACTCCACACTCTGAAACTCCCAAAAGACCAAATTACTCCACTGGTAGAAGACCCTGAACTGATTGACCAGACACAGTGACCTCTTTCTTGATTTACAAACATGATTCCAAGAATACAACGAAGATATGCCCCAATGAGTAGAGATCATATCCCTGGGTTTCCACATAAGATGCCCCAGGTGAATTGGGATGACAACCTGCCTGTTTTTCAAGGTGAAAAGTTTGATGACCCTTTATTACATCTCATCAAATTTCACATACATGTATGGAGGTTGAAAGTTGAATGGCAGGAAGACTGCCTAATGAAAATTTTCATGTTAACATTAGAAGGAAAAGCTAGGGATTGGTATGAATGCTTGAGATCTAGTAGTTTGTTTTCTTTAAAGGACCTTGAATATATGTTTTATGAGAACTATAAAGAAAACACTACATCATTATTGTGGGGTGAAATATATTATGATCCATCACAAAACATCACCCAACACATTATAGATAATGATAAAGGTCTAGATCAAATACATCCTGAAGATCTTTTGACAACCATTCATGAGTTTAATATCTTATTGAAAAATTATAAGATTATAGATTAATAAATTGAGGAATAAATCAATCCAATAATGGAGGAAATTCCTCAAGATATTCCTGCAAACATGAACAATGATTCATCATCCCTTATAACTGAGGCTCAAGAAGACATCCAGCCTCAAAATCAGTCTTCATAAGAGACAGAGAATTGTTGTACTTTTGTTCAAAGGGACATAGAAATATCCTCCCCGCCGACAGAAGAAAAGATAGATCAGAATATTAATAAACAATAAGTCTATGATATTTATTGCAAAATAAATACTCTTTCCGATTCACATAATGAACTTTGTTGTAAAGATTTGGAAAGTTCTTTTGTAAATCAAAATAAAGAAAGACTTGCTGATAATCCAGTATGTTTGATTGATAGTATTACTAATATTTTTTATTCTCCTAACTTTGATCTATCTAGTGATGATGCTCCCCATACAGAATTTAATCTTGCAGGACCATCATTAGTAGATTTATGGGAGGGAAATCAGTTCCTTCAAAGAAGTAATGAGCCAGTTCAAACTATTTATGATACTGATGAAGAAAGTTATGAAAGTTTGGAAGTAAGTAAAGATTCATTGGATCTTTGCTCTACTCCATCTCAGATCATAAGTAATAAATTCCGTGTTATTGGGAATCAGCAGTATTTTAGCTCAAAGGTTGAGGAGGAAAGCAATGAAGAAATTTTTGAGCAGGTTGAAAACAAAGAGCCTTCTCTTGAAAAAGAGGAAGAAAGTGAACATACCCCTGCTCAAAAAAATATTAACCTCTTCACAGAGCTCAGTCCATTAAAATAGAACACACCAAGACTACAAGAGGACAACACTGCAGTGTATGATGAATTTTCCAGTTCATATGACAATGAAGATGAGGAAGATTGTCTTTCTCAAAAGAA
Source organism: Pinus albicaulis (assembly GCA_034641835.2). Taxonomy (NCBI): domain Eukaryota; kingdom Viridiplantae; phylum Streptophyta; class Pinopsida; order Pinales; family Pinaceae; genus Pinus; species Pinus albicaulis. The sequence goes on along the minus strand of CM076569.1, from coordinate 994,025,361 downwards.
TCTTTTCCTTGAACCAGTGGAAGAGGAAGTAATCCTGGTTGAAACCTACTTGTTAAATATTCCTAACCAGGAATTATTTCAAGATCCCTATGTTGATTTCTTGAAGACATCTGAAGAAGGGATAAAGGTTGCAGACAACACCATATCACCAAGTGCAAAAAAGTTTCTCAGAGCTGCTGCCAAGAAATAGAGAACATGGGAATGCCCCTGTCTATCCTGCATGCTCAAAGAGATGAACAAAGACCAGTCATGGAATCATCTGATTGATTGGATGTATTGGAAAAGAGAATTTGTAGGTTAAAATGTAAATATTACAAGTTAGAATAGGTTAGATAGGAATTTCAGTAAAGCTCAGCCTTTGAGCATTTAGTTAGTTGTTGATTTCCGTTTTGAAGAAAAAATGAAAAAAAAAATACCAAAAACAATAGAAAAGAGAAAAGAGGGCAGATTGTAAAAACAAGAAAGGTATAGCCCCATACCAAAAAAGAGAAACAAATCTAAAAGTGTGCAAGCTTAAATGCCACTCCTGAAAAACCACACTTCTAATTAGTCATACCGCCTAATCTTGACTAATTAGCTTTAAATTTTCTGTTGATAGGATAGTGAATTCGATTTGCCAAACTGTTTAATCTTGGCTTATCATTAGATAGAATAGGATAGAAATTAAAGGTTCAAACATGCTCAAAATCTGAACCTAAGTTTCCAAAGAGAATGACTCAAAACTGTTTCAAATTCTGAGTCAAAAAAGAAGTAAATCTGGTTCTAATTAGCTCAAAATATGAACCAGAGGACAAGCAAAGAACAACTCAAGTAAGAGTCAAAACAGAGCTGTAAAAGATGAAGGAAGTGCTTGAACTTTCAGATCCTAAGCCTTCCATTTTGTTTTAATTTTCTACAAAATAAGATCTATGTGCAACTTTTTTTTTATGCCATAGATCAGCAACAAGTTAGATTGTTCAATCCTGACTTGTATGCTTTTGAATTTCTGTTTTAGAAATTAGTGAATAAAATCTGTTGGACAATTTAATCCCAACAGATGGTAGATTAGGTAGAGAAGCATATGGACTCAACCGTTTAATCTGAGTTCATGGAGAGATAAGGAGTAGAATTAGATTAGTTTTATGCTTTCAAAAGAATAAAATGTTGTAAAAGAGTTTGCCAATCCAAGTGCACTCTAATGAAGAAAAAATGTTAGATCAGTAGGATTAGGTAGGTAGAAAGCTTGTTGATGAAAGATCCATTGTTTTTATGGCTGCTAATATGTTTTCAGAGCAAGATCATCCCAGCAAAGGAAGGGCAGCCCAATGGAGGAGGCACTAATCGGCCTCCCAGAGAATGCAAGTCTGAAGTTCTTGATGCCTTCAAAAAGGCACCATCCCCAAGTGGCGCCACTATTAGCCACCTATAAAATTTGTCATATCAAATGGCGGCTAAAATTTTTTTGGAGTCTTCAAGGAACAAATTTTACTGCTAAAAAGTGTTATCTCTTGAAGACTCTTGAAGACATCATGCCCTTGTTTCAATCACTACTATTTCCATTTAGAAATCAGAAATTCTGCTGATTCCATGAGAGAATATACTGCTGCAAACACCATTTTCCCCTCCTTCCAATTCAAAACTAACCTCATTTTCTACCCCTTTCATTCTCATAAAAATCCTCTATTTTCTCATTTTCCCCTTTTCCCCTTTCATAAAATCCTTTTTACAGAGTTTAAAACTCCTTTTTGAACTCTGCCGAAACCCCCAAATCCATTGAAAAACTTGAAAAATTTCATGAAAAATACATATTTTTGTATAAAGACTTAAGCCCCCTCGGGCTAAGTCCTAACCACTTCCCCTCCATACACCTTGGTGCTGGAACCAAGTGCTAGCCATCCAAGTGCTTATCACATCGGATCAAAACGCAACGCGCAAGTCTTTTTGCCTCACAAAGTTTTCTGATTACGATTAGCCCTCCGTTTCATATCCCTCGATCATATTATCGCTTCATAAACCCTTGTGCCTACAGTTGGGCGCTATAAAATTATAAATATTCATTCCCAATTCATTTTTTCCTTTGTAAATCCAAAAAATCCTTTTACCCAAAGTTTTGGTCTAATGCGCCGGAGTTATGTTTTTTAATGTAAAAATGGGTAGATCAAAAAGACCGCATCAAAAATTCCGATGCGATTAGCCCGTCATATTAAACTCCACACCCTCCACTTCATTCATATAACTCATGCCCGGGACCAAATGTTAAAGTCCCAAGGCGCTTAATCACATCGGAGGATTCTGAATGGTTAGATTGAAAAGCCTGAGCCCGACCTCCGATTTCGGTTAGCCCTCATATGCATAAGCCCCGGGCCCATCATATTCCATACATCCCATGGCCTTGCAGTCGGGCGCCTATCCCTTTCATATATTTAAAACCTGCCCCGACGCATAAAAACTTTGTATTATATTAAAAAATTTTGGGCTTCATGTGTTTCAAAGGGTTTCCACCGGTGCGTAAGTTGAAAAAATATTGACCGTTGATCTAAAGCCGATCAACGATCAGCGCATAATCGCATCGCGAGTTTTCACCGAGCGCATCAAATATTTCTCCACCCCCGATTAGCCGTCCCTCTGATTCACTCCCCACCGTTGATCTGATCCTCAGATCAACGGCCAGCACTCAATCGCATCGGCTCATTACAAGTTCTTTGCCTTGCCGATGCCTTGCCCTCGATTGCATCTGGACCGTCCACGTGTCCAGATTAGACGGTCCAGATCGCATTTCCTGATCTTGGTTTAAATTCATGCGCCCCCCGCTATAATTTTTTAGGCCAAATCCCGACCGTTGAATATCTGCAGATCAATGACCCTCATTAACCCGTCTTCCGCCATTGTATTTTTTCCATTTAACTCGTAGATATAATATCCGTCGTTGATCTTTTCTATCCAACGGCTCATATTAACCCCGCTGAGCCCGACCCCTGTGGGTCCTGCCTCTCTTCAGAGCTAATCTCAGCTGTCCATCTCAGATCTAATGGCCCAAAATGAAAACGCCCATCCCGCTACTGCCCGCACATATATCCCATATCGCGCTCAGTTTCCCACCGTTAGATCTAAGGTCCTAGATCTAATGGTCCATGTCACACGTCGCGTAACTATAAGCACGAGCGATAATCCGAAAAATTACGCGATATAAGCTGTTTTGGAAATCCACGTGTCACCTCTGGATGCATATCGCATTCAAAAAGCTAAAACCGCCTGCCCACCCTTTTGCCGTGCGAAAACAACTATTTACCTCCCGAAACCACTTTTCCCCATTTCTATTCTATTTTATTGCATGAGACTGCCACCGTTGATCTTTGCAGATCAACGGCCCAGATCTGATCAGGCCTTACATATCTCCCTCCACCCTCGTCGAAGGTTTTCAACGCAAATCTCCACCGTTGATCTCATTGGGTGGATCTCATCCGACGGCTATATTCCTCCCGAAGCCCACTTTGATTTTTCATTCACTTCTTCTTCCGCCAAAGGTTTTAAACCTTATTTCTTTGCATTTTTCGCCATATCCCCATAAAGTGACCATTTACATTATGATTTCTCTCGATTACTCTCAACCATCGACCTCTGCGCGATCGACGGATCTGACTTATTTTCTTCCTCCGCTCTCGTTTTGACCTCCTCTAATAAATCTTCACTGTTGGATGATGCCATCCAACAGCCATGCTCCATCCCCACGCCCTCTGAAGAATTTTACCCACAGAACGCATGCCTTTATAAATATTGTTCGTATTTTGCAGGGTTTTGATGGTTTTCCATCATATTAAAGAAAAAGCCAAAGGCTGGGAATGACGATTCCCGTGCCTTTGATTCATCAAAGGGAACCCTTCACAGGGTTCTACTACATGTCTCGTCAATGCTTCATGGGCATTGATGCCACATGAGCCCTGTGCGGCCCTGCACATCAACAAGACACAGAAAAATAAATAAAACAAGAGAGTATCAATGTTGAAGACTTGCCACAGCAGAAACAGAAGATTAAAGACCATTTTCGTTGGATTATGGCTAATATTGATTATCAAAAGCCTAATCTTCCAAATTAAAACACCGTTAAAGAAAATCATTAATGTTTGTCAGACAGAAAGGCCTCCACCGCCACATCTGAGGCAAATTGATTCCTCTCAGCTACCAGATTTCCACTTGTGCCTTCACAACATTCAAACAAAGGCCGAGTAATGACCAGAATAGAGCATATCTGCTCCTTACAACTGAATAGTTATTTCGAATTAAAGAAGCTAATATAAAATATCAGTAGAGTTATTGTAAAAGATGACACAGAGCCTTAAAGTCAACATAAGCTTCCAGCAAGCTTAATTATTTAATGAAAACCAATTAATACAGAAGAAATATCAGAATGTTCTCCATTGAGCCCCTCAAAGGCCGAGAAACAATAAACTGTATTAATTGAACTTAGAATATATTTTATCCCATTCCACCTCCTCATCTCTCCTATAAATACTTTTGAAGAGGATGAGATAAGGGTTGGTTGATCACTAGTTGTAATACTAAAACTCTCTGAAATAATACATAGCCTGTTGAAGTTGAAGAAGAAATTGGAGTCTTGGAATCCCTGATGATGTTGTTGCATGCTTGTTCTTGAGAAGGCTTTATCATTGGATCCATGAGCTTGGCTGTTGGTGAAGTATTCTGAACTGTTTAATTTTTTCTCCTGTTTTCATTTTGTTCCATAATTTCTTACTACAGTAGGATGAAAGTTTTAGGCTAAGAAATGACTCCTAGAAGCACCTTAGACCTGTTTATCCTTCACTGTTTTATGTTTTCTTCTGCTGAGGTATTTTAGACTCTTTAATCTCTCTCTTTGGTCCTCATGCTCGTTTATTTCTATAATAGTTCGAATAGTTGGTTTCAACATGATTTATGGTTCTCCCTGCTTGTCTGCTGCCACTTAAAGGCTGTTATTGAAGTCTCCCTTTGAAGTATCTTTGTTTATAGTGAGCCAAGGAGGTCTGTTCTGATCTTGCCCTTTGTCCTTGCTTGAACAGTTGTCTTAAAGGTATTTATAGTTGTAATCATATATGTGTTAGGTGTTCCCTCTTCTATGACTGCGATTATCAGTGAATCTTTTATGTTTTCTAAGTCATTTGAAATAAAATCTTTGAGGAAATAGGGTGTTCCCCGAATCTTAGATTTAATTTTAAAAGTTGTTTTGAAGTCTTTATTTGCTTAAAGTGGGGTTTGTAGAATTCATGGTCAGCCCTGTCTATCAAATAACTCTTTATTGTTCAAGTCATTTTTTCAAAATTCCCTTTGTTGAGAATTAAAACTTCTTTTTTCTAAAACCATTAATGTCCATCTCATTCAAAACCAAAGGATCCTGTGGCCAAGTTAGATTTGCCCTTTGATATCCCATATCCATTGATAAGTTTGTCATAACCTCTTTTTGACTCCATTGCCCAATGAAGCTGATACTTCTTCTTTCTACCTACCTTTCCTAGACCTTTCATATTCTGCTGTATCAATTCAACCAACCAAACAAACAAACACCTGCACTTAATAACTAGTCTAAAAACCAATATCCAAATCACACAAGATAAACCTTTGCTAAAAAAAATAATTTGAGAGATCCCTCTTTGAGAACAAGAGGACTAGATCTTGGAACTCTAAAGATTGGTTCTAATGTTGCCTTGTCTTTTGACTTGCCAAACTATCAAAACATGGGACACCAACAATGGGTTTTGAGTAAAAATTCTAACAAAAATTTAGTGAATATGATGGTGTATTGTGTCCGTAATTAATTTGGAATGAAGGGAAATGGAGGAGATTAAGTCATTCAAATCATCAAAACACTGTCGTTTCCCAATTTTGGCCGTGAGAAAAAACTAGTGAAGAAGTATTTGATTTTTGAGGGTCATGAAGCTGGAATTTCTTTTGATAAAATTTCAGAGGGTATGCTGACACCTTAGCTCCAAAATTCAAGTGGAATGAGTGAAAATGGATAAGTCTAAGTCCTTCAAAACATTAAAACACAGTCACCTTAATTTTAACAATTTTGACTGTGACTGTGTTAAAATAGTTTATAATTTTAGGGTTTTAATAGTTTGATTTGATGTCATGGATGTTGTGTGGGAATAGGTGTTACACGTTATTTTGTCACCATGACATTTAATTGCCTATATGGGTTCATCATCACCTATATTATGCTTCCTTAGAAGTCAAAAACCCCAAAGTTCCTAAACCAAGTCTTGGAATTGGAGAAAAGCTCATTAAAACCATAAAAAGCCCAACTCCACACTTTTTCTAGTCCTTATCTGTGGACCCACAAATTTTTTCTCTATAATATATGGCACATCCCGCACGTTCTGATTATTAAACATGCAAACCCCGTAAAAGGTAAAATAAAAGAAAAATTAAGTTCTAGAAGCCCAACTGGTCGAACATTCTCCCAACTAGAGGCTTCTAGAAGCGTAATCCAGTCAAGCTTCATCCCTTCATTCATGGACTTCTATCCCTTCATTAATGGAGTTTATCCCTTGGCATTTGGAGCTCAAATCCCTTCGTAAAAGGAATTTATTCCCCTCTTTATGGAACTGAAACCACCTCTATTTTCTTATAAATTGAACTCATGTTTTAGTCTCAAGGGTACTTACTTAGAACTTAGTAGTTTTTGAGGAGAATTGCTGAAGAAATCATACTCTCTATAATTGGCATCATTGGTATGAGAATGATCACATACTCATATCCATATTTTCATGCTAATTCATAGAGGAGAAGGCTTGTTAAACCGAGAGAGAACGATTGTTCAAGACACCGGAAGAACCTGTATAACATCAAGGCGACAAGGTTGTAAGGTTACTTCTTATTATACAAGATAATACAAACGGATTCTATTTTCTCATTAATATGTTCATGTATATATTGAGTAATTTAATTCTTGGATTCCTTGATCACTGAGATAGATTAGTGTTTTCTCAATTATTATATCTTGCAGGTGATTTTAATCCTTTTATCTATCTTTGATTGCAGGTTTCACATATTGAAGTAACATCTTTTAGAGCGACTAGATAGAAGATTTCAGCAAGCGTTGGACTTCAGGTAGGGGCATGTCCTCATACTTTGTTATTTAATAATTTTTAATCACAAATGATCTAGAGAAAATGGTTTGCATTTTGTTGTTTGTTTCTAGATATCCTTAGGATACTAGGGAGATTGTTCTTCTCCGCAAGAAGGATTTATCCGCATAACAAAATGGTGACTCCGCTAGGGAGAGAACTTGGTTTCTCTTTTTACTTTTCAGTTTGATTTTTCGATTTTGATTGGTCTAAAAATGGGTTGGGTAGATAACTTTCCAGAATCCATGAAAAGTAAAATCTGAATTTTTATTTTTTTTGTGTTTGTCGTGGCCTCCGTGGTTTGTCTTTAAAAATAGTGCGGTAGCCTCTGCAGTTTTTAGTTCAAAACAGTGCGGTACCACACTGTCCTCTATTGAAACCTACGAACTTGTGGAAAATTTTTGAAAAATTAAAAATTCTCTCTTCGGGAGCAAGATAACCAGATTCTCTGTGTTTACCCCAACTTATCTTGACTATCAAAGTATTATGTGTGAATTTCTTTCAACAATTCTTGTGTCTGAGTGGTTTTTCATTTGATTTGCATTTTATAAGTAAGTGTTTGCCCTAATTTCTTGTTGCTCTTTATTATAAACCATCATATACCTTAGCTTATTGGTATGTTGTTGTTTTCTTGCTGAGCCATTGAACTTATTGCAACCCTTGCTTTTATGAAAATTGACTTCCATTTTCATTTGCAAATTTAGAAAAGTATTAAGCTTACTAAGACCTGAATTTCACTTAAAACCATTATTGAATGTTTTGATTTTTGCTAAAGATAAGTAGAAATTATTCTTGGTTCGATCACAAACTAAGCAAAACATTCTCAAAAATTTCTAGATAGAGTTCAAACATTAGTGTTTTATTTTGATTTTGAATTTTATGTTTTTAGGAGTTTTCATAAGGTTTTCTTTTTGGAAAAATTTGGTTAAAAGATTTGTAGTTTCTGATCTGATTGATAAAGGATTTTATTTTGAATGAGTAATTGATCATCAATAGGAAATTGATTTCTCAAAGGAATAGTCTTCTTTTCAAATATTTTTGTTTATAAGAGAAATAATTGGTGCCTTGAAAGTTATTGGAATCTCTCAAATCTTTCCTTAAAATAGGTTTCATTGAAAATAAAAGAGTTTCACTCTCATATTGATGCATTTAGTGTATTTTGAGTCGGGTCATAAAACATCATTGAAGTTTCACTTCCATCCCTTCTGTCTTAAGAAACAACCAAAATAAAAATAACTCTTTAATTAAAATCAATCTAGATATTTATTTACATTTTCTAGGGCTCTTTTCCACCAACATAACTTAGGCTAGTGTCTTGGAATAGGTTGTAATTATAATTCCAAGACAGTTAAAACAAACAAGTAGCAATATTGTGGTAGGAAAATCCAATTGTAGCATGTATGCTCTGGGAAGCTCTTCTTAAAAGAGTCAAGCACGAGATCATGTCTGAACCAGTGAGGTAATCGTACCTATCTCATTGGGAAAGATAACAGAGGTGCACGTATTAAAAACGGTAAACCTCGAATAGACCATTTTTGAGGAGCCTGGGGTCACTTGTCGGTAAACCTTGGATTATATCAAGGAGCCTTCAAGGGGATTGAGCTTGTTACTCTGCCCTTACATGTATATCGAATCGTAGACTGTTCCCCCAAGTATATTTGTTCCCGTTGGTGACGTCAGTGGCTATAAACTTTAGGATTCTTTCCCAAGGTGACGGTGGAGGGAAGGTCCCACTGTACCTAGAGAAAACATCGACTAGACTCACTTGGACTTTCCGGAGGGTTATCTTCACTTCGAGATGGTTTAAGTGGAGAAACTTGCACCGAATTGTTTCATTAAGCAGGTTGTCGGGGTAATTGTTCCAACCGCTATTTTTGCATTAAAATTCTACGACGTTGGATTTCATCACCAACTAGTGTTTTTAGTGCGGGAATCTATTGTTTGTGTGTGGATTGATCTCTTAGATTTTGTAGGCGTGTGACCAATTTGATTGTTTCCTTAGAGACTTTAGGAAAATTTGTTGAAATTTTCTTTGATTTTGTGTGTTAAAATTTTTAATCGTGGAAGAATTACCTAGACAATCACGTAGAATGCAGGGGAAACCCCCTAAGTACACACCAAGCCAGTTTGAAAAACTTAAATCTGAAAAAGGAAAAACATCAGGGACTGGATCAACTGAACACAAAGAAACATCAATAATTATTCATTCTGAATACGAAGTAGATCAACCTCGAACAATAGAGAGTACTCCAAGAAGAGTTTCAATTTATGAACTAGCTGAAATTGTTTCTACAGCTAGTGAATTATCAGATTCAGAACCTGAAATTTCTGAACCAGAAGATGTAATTGTTATATCTAATATTAATTCTTTGTTCATTACGCCAACCCCTCATCATCCTGATTCACCCAAAGTGAAGTATTGTATCACTGAAAATCTTCCTCCTAGTCTCATTAGTATTGAAGAAGTTACTGACACTGAAGAAGAAGTTGTTATTCCTCCCACTCAGGATTCTTTAGATCTTAAGCCAAGTGAATCGATTTACTATAGCCCTTTCAAAAAAGATCCTTGGTATTCTCAGTTGGTAGACTTTATACACAATACTGGTCTAAATTATTCTCCACCCCCAATTCCTTTTTACGATGTACCAAGAGGTTATAGACCTCCATTAAACATGTATGGTGAGTCATCCATGTTTTCTGCATCACCATAAACATATTTGTATGGTGGTCCATTTGTTCCAGTAGGATACCATTCGCTCTCTGGTACTTTCTTAGGAGCAGCTCCTTCTCCCGACAAGCATATACCATCATCTAGTCCAAATGAATCAAATACCAAAAATTTAAGTACATAACACGTTTACATGATGTTTGGAAACATTACTAACCCTAACCCTCAAGGTAGTAATTTATTGCTTGGGGGGAAACCTCAAAGTAGTAATTTACTGCCTGGGGGGCAACCTCAAGGACAATACATACCTCAAGTACAATATCAACCACAAGGACAATACATACCTCTAGGTCAATACATACCTCAGGGTCAATATCAACCTCAAGGTTAGTACCCAACTCAAGGTCTGTAGCATCTTCAAGGAATGTACCCTACACCAGGACAACCGTCTTTCCAGGGATAGCAGATTCCTTTAGGGCCACAGTTCTACCCGGAACAAAAATTGTTCCAAGGAAGTGGGAATTATCCAACTAATTATCAAACACATGTTCCAAATTATCATTCTGGTTATGGTCCTTCTTATGCAACACAACCTTCATACCCCAGAGTAAACACAGTGTGGGATTCATCACAAGTTCAACAAAATTTGCAACCTAATGTACAAGTACCTTATTATCAACCTGTTCAACCAATGGGTTACAGTCAAATCCAACAAATTTTCCAACCTGTTCAACCTACGATTTAGGTACATGTATCCGGTACAGTTTAGTATCTTGGTCCGATTACACCTAGAACTCCAACTCAAATTGCTGCACCAACTTCTATTCAAGCTACCACACCTATTCCTAGAGTTTCTGCACCTCCTATTTCTATACGCCCTCAAGTATCACAACAAATCCCTGTAGTCTTTGCACCACAACCTGGACCTACAATCCAAACTACCGTTCAGCTACCTACGAGACAATATGGTACAAGTACAATTGTAACAAGCCAACCTCAGTTTCTTTATCAACCATATTAGGGGCAGTATTCATATGGGCCTGCAACACAAAATCCAGTATACCAGCATCAACCGTACCCTGGTTACACATATTAGATACCATCTCAACCCCAATTTGGTTCGGCTAATCCTGGTTGCCCGGGAGGTATTCCAATCCCAAATGCACAAGCTATTCCAGGATATCCTGGATATCCTCCTCCTGGTACTAGTATAGTTCCACAAGGTTATCAATTTGCTCAAGACCCTAATCGTCGGTTGCCATTCATAGAAACTTTGGATTTACCTAATTTGTCATGCCTAATGAATGATCCCATATATTATCTTCTGTATTGGTCGCCAATGCCAAATAAGTTACCTAGTGATATCCCTAAATTTGAAGGAAAATCAGGAGAGGACCCATCGAACCATGTCATGAATTACCACCTCTGGTGCACATCCAACTCTTTGATTGATGATTCTATTAGATTAAGACTGTTTCAGAGAACACTAATAGGCTTAGCTACTAAATGGTACATTGAATTACCACGTGGCTCATTCAAAAATTTCAATGCTTTAGCAATTGCTTTCTTAACAAATTTTCAGTTGCCAGTCAGATACGACAATGGCACAAAATTATTGACTTCAATAAAATCATCTATGTCTACGTACATATCCGATCACATACATGATGTTGGGTGTAGAGCTTGATTTTCATCCTGATTCAAAGATCCTTGTTTTAGTTGGATGTATACCCCAGGAAAACTATACACCCTTGCAGCGGGGGGGACTTGCCCCCCCCTGCAGGGTCCGAGGGGGTTGACCCCCCGGCTGGGGGGTCAGGGGGCTAGCACCCCCGAAGCTAAAAATAGATGTAAAATTTCCTTGTCAAATTATAGTAATTTCTAGTCAATCTGGGCCGTTCATTAGGCAGATGATCTGACGGTAGAAGTTATGTTTAGTTTAGGGTTTTTTTCCCTAGAAGGAAACCCCTCTCTTTGTATGAGGGTATTGTATTGCGGCTGTGTAATATATGTGTATTCTCTGAGCGAAAATAGATAGGGGAGACTATGAGAGAGAACAGAGGATATTACAGTGGATCTACTGTAGGTTTTGTCTATTCATTTTGCTGGATAATAGAAAGGAAGGACTGGCTGTTCGGGGTGGACGTAGCCCAAACTGGGTAAACCACGTATATCTGTGTCTCTTTGGTTTTATGTGTATATTGTGCTTGTATTTTTCACATATTTTATGTGTTGCATTGCTCCACAATATACAATTGTCTAACAAATGGTATCAGATTCGAAGGTATATTTGGATAATAAACTCGCAGGAAAGAAGGGTTCCTGGTTCGAGTGGGAGCAATGGTAGAAGATGGTAAGTTTAAGGTCAAGAAATTTAACGGCCAAAACTTCCTGCTGTGGAAGATGCAGATGGAAGATTATTTGTATCAAAAAGATCTGTACCTACCATTGAGTGGAAAAAAAAATAAGCCGACGACCTTGATAGACGCGGAATGGAACATTCTCGATAGAAAAGGCACTCAGAACAGTACGGTCATGCCTCGCGGCATAAGTCACCTTCAATATTTTGAAGGAAACAACAACAGAGGGTTTTATGCAGACGTTGGCGAAACTATATGAAAAACCCTCGGCCTCAAACAAGGTATTTCTTATGAAACGATTATTTAATATGAAGATGTCGGAAGGTGGATTTGTTGCAGACCATTTAAATGATTTTAATACAGTTACCAGTCAGTTAAGTTCTGTAGGGGTAAAATTTGATGATGAAGTTAGAGCTTTGTTATTCTTGTGCTCATTGCTAGCGAGTTGGAATGGTTTAGTAATGGCCATTAGTAACTCTGTCTCTGGATCTAGTACTTTAAAGTTTGATGATGTTGTTGGTGCTATCCTTAGCGAGGAAATGCGACGGAAAAGCTCCGGTGAGACATCGGGTAATGCTTTAAGTGCAGATTCTAGGGAAAGGAGAATGGAAAGAGGAAAGAGCTCGGGAAATCGCAGTAAATCAAGGAAAGGCAAATCCAAGTCCAGATCAGGGATAGTGTGCTAGAAATGCAGAAAGAAAGGACACCTAAAGAAAGACTGTAGATATTGGAAGGGAAAAGAAGGAGATGCACAACAAGAAAACAATCATGAAGCAAATGTGACAGGTGATGTGTTACAAGATGCTTTGATTATTTCTTTCGAAAATGTTACTGATTCTTGGGCTGTAGATTCAGGGGCTTCATTCCATGCCACACCTGATAAAAAATATTTTCATGACTATGTTCAAGGATATTTTGGACAAGTTCGTTTGGGTGATGATAAATCCTGTAAAATTGTTGGAATGGGTAAGGTTCTTGTAAAACAGAAAAATGAAAACCAATGGCTATTAAAGGAGGTAAGGCATGTTCCATATCTAAAGAAAAATCTAATTTCAACAAGGTAGTTAGGCAGTGAAGGTTGTGTGACAACTTTCACAGATAAAACTTGGAAGGTCACCAAAGGAGCCCTGGTAATAGCAAAAGGAGAAAAGGTTGGTACATTGTATTTATGCAATGGTATTTCTAAATCTGTTAATGCTTTAACTTTCAAAGGAGTAGATGCAACATTATGGCATCATAGGCTCAGAAAAATGAGTGAGAAGGGGATGAATATTCTTCACTCAATAAATTTATTGCCAGGTTTGAAGAATGTTGATTTGGATTTCTGTGAAAATTTCATTTATGGAAAAAAAAAGAGAGTCAGATTTCTCAGAGTTGGGAAAGAAAAGAAGAGCGAAAAATTGGAGCTTGTGCATACAGATGTATGGGGACCTGCTCAGGTATCATATCTCATTGGCTCTCGCTATTATGTTACGTTTATTGATGATGCAACTAGGAAAACTTGGATTTATTGTATTCAAAATAAATTTGATGTATTTGACACTTTCAAGAAATGGAAAGCTTTGGTTGAGATTGAGACAGGAAAGAAGTTGAAGTGTCTTAGATCAGACAATGGAGGTGAATATTGCAGCAAAGAGTTTTATAGGTACTGTTTAGAGCATGGAATTCGTAGAGAGAAGACAGGTCCAAGAACACCACAATAAAATGGTGTGTCAGAAAGGATGAACAAAACAATCATGGAGCGTGCAAGGTGCATGAGATTGCATGCAGGATTGCCTTTACAATTTTGGGTAGATGCTGTAGATGCTTCCGTTTATCTAATAAAAAGAGGGCCTTCAAGTTCCTTGGATGGTGGTATTCCACAGGAAGCATGGACAGGTAAAAAGGTAAAATACTCTTTTTTAAAGCCTTTTGGTTGTGAGGCCTTTGTCCATATTAATAAAGAAAATAGAACAAAGCTTGAGGCAAAATCAAAGAAATGTACCTTTATTGGATATGGTGATAATGATTTTGGTTATCGCTTATATGATTATGAAAATCACAAAATCATTAAGAGAAGAGATGTAATATTCAATGAAAAGGTCTTGTTTAAGAATCAGTTGCAGGAAAAGAAACAGGAAAAAGAAAGCAAGGAATACACAGTTCTTGATGAGATAACTGAAAAAGTAAAGGTGCTTGAAAATAATAATAATCAACAACCACAACATCAACAACCACCACAACAGCAACAATGATCCGAATGGAAAATGGCATCAACTCATGTTATTCATCTACCCATATTATCCATCTACCCATGGAATTTACCCATGGTATTGTAAATGGCATCGACTCATGGTATTCATCCACCCATGATATTTATTCACCCATGGTATTATAAGTGACCCATGGTATGTATCCACCCATGGTATTCATCCACACATGGGATTTACCCATGGTATTGTAAGTGGTATATACCCATGGTATTGGCCCATGGTATCCACCTATGGTATTGTATCTCAAAAAAGGCTATAAATAACAAGCCTCACTTTGTAAAAGGACAGATTGTCCGCCACAATGTAGCTTCTACAGTTATTCTCTGTTTTAATAAAACAAGTTTCTTTGTGGTTTTATTTTCTTGGTGTTCTCTCTTTTTTTGGCATTCTAATTTTGTAGATCTTGTCAGATATATTTCAACTTTTTAGATCTTGGGGGCCTCCCCCCCAAGATCCGGATCAGTGGTATCAGATTCAGGTTACGCCTCCATGGGAATGAGGGTTTGAAACATATTTCAGCTTCAATGTTTTGCAGCAATCTTCAGCAAAATCCATGAATGTTTTTGGGCGGCGAGTTTTCAGATCAGATCTGAAACTTTTGGTAAAAAATTTGCAAAACCAAAGACCAGATCTGGATTCCTTGCGAAAAAATACTCAAATTCAAAAAAAAATCGGCCAAATTGGAGTTCGGATGAGGGAGATATTGCTAATTCAAAATCAGCAATGTTGAAGCAATTTTTCTGACGACAATTCATGGACGGCGGCTCTCCTGTCATTTTTCGCCATTTTTAGTACAAAATTTCAAATAAATGGAGATATATCTGAGCTCCTCTTGAAAAATCACCCAAGTTCAAAAAAAAAAAAAATCGGTTGAATCGGAGTCCGGATGTGGGAGTTATCGTTGATTTAAAATCAACTATTTTTTCAGAAATTTTGTGACGGCGTGCCAGTTCCAGCGCAAATCTGAGAGTCTAGAGTCTCCAGATAGTGGTTTCAAACACATGAAATGATGCAGAATGATCATTCCATTTCCAAAACCAGGTTATAATAAATATTCTGAGTTATATTGACCGAGTTATGCTCATTTTAAATCTGGAGCAGCATTCAGAGCGGGTTCCCTTTGGAGACGTGCCCTCCCACCCCGCTTTAGTAGGCACCTGCTTCACATTCATCAGTTTGATCATAGCAGCGTTCGGCTTGGGTTATTTGGAGATGTGCCCTCCCACCCCAAGCTATGTAGGCACCTGCTACTTCATCAACAATCAGCATCACAGTTATGGGTCAACTACACAAAATCATTTTCATCGAAGTCCATTTGCTAGGCCGCACACTGTTAGTCACACAGTTGGTCACAAGCATTACAGGGTATCTCTATCCTCGGATCTTCATTTGTCATGATTTTGGTTCATCCACAAACCCACACTTCATCGAAGTCCATTTGCTAGGCCACACACTGTCAATATCACAGTTGGTCACAAGCATTACAGGGTATCTCTATCCTCGGATCTTCGTTCATCATGGTTATGGGTTAACTACACAAGACCCTTCTCTTCAGTGGTTCTTCATATTCAACAAAGGATTCTTAGGAGGGAACTTCACGCAATGGAGACCATTGCTTCTTAAGGAGGGAGGAATGATCCGAATGGAAAATGGCATCAACTCATGTTATTCATCTACCCATATTATCCATCTACCCATGGAATTTACCCATGGTATTGTAAATGGCATTGACCTATGGTATTCATCCACCCATGATATTTATTCACCCATGGTATTATAAGTGACCCATGGTATGTATCCACCCATGGTATTCATCCACACATGGGATTTACCCATGGTATTGTAAGTGGTATATACCCATGGTATTGGCCCATGGTATCCACCTATGGTATTGTATCTCAAAAAAGGCTATAAATAACAAGCCTCACTTTGTAAAAGGACAGATTGTCCACCACAATGTAGCTTCTACAGTTATTCTCTGTTTTAATAAAACAAGTTTCTTTGTGGTTTTATTTTCTTGGTGTTCTCTCTTTTTTTGGCATTCTAATTTTGTAGATCTTGTCAGATATATTTCAACTTTTTAGATCTTGGGGGCCTCCCCCCCAAGATCCGGACAACAGACACCTCAAACACCTAAAAGTGGTGTTAAAAGATCTACCAGGATAAGTAGACCCCCCGAACGATACTCTCCTTCATTATATTATTTATTGTTGACTGATTCTGGTGAACCTGAATGTTATGAAGAAGCAATTCAGGTTGAAAGAAGGAAGAAGTGGGAGCTAGCCATGGAAGAAGAGATGGACTCCTTAATGCATAACCAGACTTGGGACTTAGTCAGGTTGCCTGCAGGTAAAACTAAATTGCAGAATAAATGGGTTTACAGGCTGAAGGAAGAAGATGGAGGAAAACAGAGGTAAAAATCTAGACTTGTGGTGAAAGGGCTTGCACAGAAGAAAGGTATTGATTTTGATGAAATATTTTCTCCTGTTGTTAATATGAATTCAATCAGAACTATTTTGAGTCTTGTAGCAGCGGAAGATTTACATCTTGAACAGTTAGATGTAAAGACAACATTTCTCCATGGATATTTGGAGGAAGAGATATACATGCAGCAACTAGAAGGATATGAGGTCAAAGGGAAAGAAAAATTGGTGTGCAGGTTAAAGAAGAGCTTGTATGGCTTAAAACAGGCTCCAAGGCAGTGGTATCTAAAATTTGACAAGTTTATGTCTGAACAAGGTTATAATAGATGTCACTTTGATCATTGTATTTATCTGAAAAAGCAAAATGATGGCAGCTATATTATATTGTTATTGTATGTAGATGACATGCTTGTTGCAGGGTCTAACATGCAGGAAATAAATGTGCTCAAACAAAAATTGGCAATTCATTTGCAATGAAGGATTTTGGAGCTGCAAAACAGATCCTTGGCATGAGAAGAACCAGAGATAGGAAAAATCGAAAATTAACGCTGTCTCAAAATGAGTACATACAAAAGGTGTTGAAAATATTTAATATGCACAATGCAAAACTAGTTAGTACACCTTTTGCTAGCCATTTCAAAATTAGTAAGGAGATGTGCCCAAAGACTCAAGAAGACATGGATTATATGTCTAAAGTTCCATATGCATCAGCAGTTGGAAGCTTAATGTATGCAATGGTCTGCACAAGGCCTGATATTGCACATGCAGTGGGAGTTGTAAGAAGGTACATGAATAATCCAGGAAAAGAACATTGGATGGCAGTAAAATGGATTCTCAGATATTTGAGAGGTACCACAAATCAAGCACTATGCTTTGGTGGTTCAAACATTGCTCTACAGGGATATGTTGATGCAGATATGGAAGGTGACAGAGATAACAAGAGGAGCACTACAGGATATGTATTTACTGTAGGTGGAACAACTGTCAGTTGGGTTTCAAAAATCCAAAGTGTTGTTGCACTTTCAACAACAGAAGCAGAGTATGTTGCTGCTACAGAGGCTAGTAAAGAAATGATTTGGTTACAAAGGTTTATGGGTGAATTAGGTAAGAAGCATGATATGGGCACGCTATACAGTGATAGCCAAAGTGCCATTCATCTTGCAAAGAACTCAACATTTCATTCCAGGACTAAACACATACATCTCAAGTACCATTTCATACGGTCAGTATTAGAAGATGGAGAGTTGAAGCTGGAAAAGATACACACTAGCCAGAATCCTGCAGATATGCTAACAAAAGTTATAACCGGGGAGAAACTGAGAATGTGCTCAGTTTCAATTGGTCTTCAAGGATGATGATGAAGATGAGAAAAAACCAGGTCCAAAGAGGAGTCACTGTCCAGCAAATGAAGTAGCGGTGGAGTTTCTACAATCAGTCTCCAAGTGGGATATTGTTGGGTGTGGAGCCTAATTTTCATCCTGATTCAGAGATCCTTGTTTTAGCTGGATGTATACCCCATGAAAACTATACACCCTTGCAGCAGGGGCGTACGGGGGGGGGGGACTTGTCCCCCTTGCGGGGTCTGGGGGGGCTGACCCCCCGGCTGGGGGGTCTGAGGGCCAGCGGTCCCCCGGCGGGGGTTTCGGGGGCAGCGCCCCCGAAGCTAAAAACAGATGTAAAATTGCCTTGTCAAAGTATAGTAATTTCTAGTCAATCTGGGTCGTTCATTAGGCGGATGATCTGACGGTAGAAGTTATGTTTAGCTTAGGGTTTTTTGCCCTAGAAGGCAACCCCTCTCTTTGTATGAGGGTATTGTATTGTGGCTGTGTAATACATGTGTATTCTCTGAGCGAAAATAGATAGGGGAGACTGTGAGAGAGAACAGAGGATATTACAGTGGATCTACTGTAGGTTTTGTCTATTCATTTTGCTGGATAATAGAAAGGAAGGACTGGCTGTTCGGGGTGGACGTAGCCCAAACTGGGTGAACCACGTATATCTGTGTCTCTTTGGTTTTATGTGTATAGTGTGCTTGTATTTTCCGCATATTTTATGTGTTGCATTGCTCCATAATATATAATTTTCTAACACATGAATGGAGACGTAGAAGATGTTTGGTGAATTTTTTTATTCCAGATCAGATCTTGGTAGAATGGTTCATCAAATCATTACTTCCAAAGATCATTGAAGATGTGGCTAAGGGAGGAGTTGTTACTAAGGAACATGTCATTGCTCAAGCTCAGTACTTAGCCTTTGTCTATATAGAGTTTGGTACTTTGTATGAAACAATTCCTGATTTACCACGCCCTGGTCAAATAACTGCAACTCCTTCAGGATCTCATGCTGCAGATGGTGTAATTGGTTTAGTTACCACAAATAAAAGTAAGAAGAAGTCATCAAAAATTACTTTTCCTATAATAACTTTACCTGATTCACCAAAAGGAGATTCTTTCCTTGAAATTTTTTTCGACATTCACGTTGTAGATTCGTCTACAACTAAATCCAAAACTGGTAATAAGAACAGAGTTAAGAATAAAAGAAAACAGACCTCGTCTCCCAAAGAGAAAACTGAAAAGAAATAAACCGTCTGACGATAAACAAAAACCTCGTTATCCTTGTATTATCTGTGACGAGGATCACTTTACTAAAGAGTGCCCGCATGAATCTGAGGTCTCTAAATTCGTCAAAGGTTCACCAACACTCGTTATCTTGAAGGATCCTTTTCCTACTCAAGATAGAAAAATGATAGGATCTTCTTCACACTCATCAGTATATATTTTAATGATGTTTGAGGTTATGGTTGCGACACGATCGCAAGACTATGGAAGTAAAAATCCTGTTACTGGTAAAGAAGTAGAAAATTATAATTCAACACTAGCTACATCTCCTTCGGTTCTTGATCCACTCCATATCAAGAAACCTAATCTTGATCTAGTAATTAAACCGCCTGCTAAAGGTGTACTTCGGAAGTCAACTTTCAATCCACATGCGAGAGCTGCTCAGAACTACAACATTGTTGAATACTTGGCAATTTCCCCTTCAGCAATGTCGGCCTTAGAAGTGCTACAATCATGTCGAGCACAAAGGAAATTACTTTTATCAGCCATTGGAGCAATATATCCTCAGGATTCTAATCTTATGGTCTTTGATTTATAAATTTTTACATCGATACTACCCCATCAGATGGCTTTTCAGATTCCAGTATTAGTAAAAAACAGACGAATTTTTTGTACTATAATTGATGAGGGAGCATCCACATGCATTATGTCGTTAAATTGTTGGAAATCCCATGTTCTCCAGCAATCAACCAATCTCCGACAATCCTTAAAGCTTTTGATGGAAGAGGATTCCATCCGTATGGAATTTTACAGGATCTACCTATAGAGGTCGAAGGTAAAACCGTTAATCTAGATGTGAAAGTAGTTGATGCCCCTCTGGATTACAGCCTTCTTCTGGGTCGAAGTTGGTATTATGCTATGACTGCTGTCATGTCTTCCGTCTTTCGATTAATCATGTTTCCTCATAAAGGAAAGATTGTGAAAATCGACCAGCTATCTTATTATTTGTCTGATCCAGCCTCTACAGATAGTATTCAGCATGTTGGAAAATCGACTATTCATTATGAAGATGTTGGAGTAGGTTTAGTTAAATATTATGTTTTAATGGGAATTTTTCTATGCCTCCACCCAACATACCACGTATCATTGCTAATATCAATATGATTTCATCAAGTACTATTCCATTTGATGATCCTTGGATAGTGCCTTCAGAGTCAGAAATGGATTATTTCAATGGCGAGATGCCTTTGAGTCCTTTTGAGATAGCATATACAATGGTACAGTAATTTTGTAACACACCTTCAACTAATCTTGATCCAATGGATGTGGTCACTAAAGAATCTTCTTCACTATCAAGCTCAGCCTTAACATCTATTTCCAATCATTTTCAACAAGTGTTTTATATTGATGAAAGTATTCATGAAATTCTGTCTATGGATGAATCACCTTGGGATGAACTACACCATAGATCTTTGTTTTTACCTGAACTTGATAGATTTTAAAATGATTTTTCATTGATTTTTACAATTGATTATGTCACAGAACCACAGAATCATATCATGATTACAAATTCGGATTCTGAGATTAATTTGGGAAACATTTCTACACCTGTTCCTATCGACATATCAGTTAAACCTGGAGTTATTGAAAATATTTGTATAGGAGCTTCTTGTACGATTGAAGAAATTATTACATATAAAGCCGTATTTCAAGAATTTTGTGACATATTTGCATGGTCCTACGAAGAAATGCCAAGAATTGATCCAAAAATTGTCGTTCATGAAATAAAGACATGCTCGGATGCAAAGCCTATTAGACAACGTTTACGTCTGATACATCTGAGAAAAGCTGCTGCTATTAAAGCTGAAGTTGAGAAACTACTAAGAGAAGGATTTATTTATCCAATCCCACTAACAGATTGGGTATCTAATATAGTTCCTGTTACCAAAAAACAAGGGACTATACAATTATCCTACCCCTTATATCGACCAAATCATTGATGATTGTGCCAGAAATGATATGTTTTCATTCATTGATGGATTTTCTGGATATAATCAAATAAACATACTCCCTGATGATCAACCAAAAACAACGTTCATTTGTCCTTGGGGAACATTTGCTTACTGTAAATTACCTTTCGGATTAAAGAATGTTGATGCAAATTTTCAAAGGGCAATGTCTTACACTTTTCATGACATCAAACATATTGTGAAACCTTATCTGGATGATTTACCTGCTCACTCATTACACAGGGAAGATCATCCTACTCATTGAAGAGCAATTTTTATGAGATGTAGGCATTACAAGATTCGTTTGAATCCACACAAGTGTATTTTTCATGTGCAATCTGGACGATTATTTGGATTTTTTGTTTCCAAAGCTAGCATTCGTGTCGATCCCTCGAAGGTTGAGGCAATCATAAATTTACCTCATCCTTCCACACTTCGCCAACTCCAAATTTTTCAAGGGAAAGCAAATTTTTTGCGTAGATTTATCCCGAACTATGGTAAGTTAACAAAAGGTTTTACTAGGTTGTTGAAACAGAATGTTCCTTTTATTTGGGATGAGATTGTTGATCGATCTTTTTATTCTCTAAAACACGCATTAACCCATGCACTGTTATTGCATCCACCCAATTACAACCAGGACTAATTTTTATACCTAGCAGTCTCTGATTCCACCATTGGAATGGTTTTATTTCAAGAGGATGAATTTCACAATGAGCATGTGATTTATTATCTAATTAGGAATTTGAATCCAACCGAAATTAAATATTCACATGTGGAGAAATTGGCCTTGGCAGCTGTACAAGTTGTCCAAATATTTTTTCATTACATACTATTACACAAAACAACAATAATTTATAATTGCAACCCAATGATGTATATTTTGACAAAACAATTACTTGGGGGCAAATACTCTAAATGGATTCTTTTCCTACAGGAATTTGATTTGGAATTTGAAAAATCTAAATCAAAGAAATCGCTAGTGTTTGTAGAACTTATGTGTGACTTTCCCAATACTGAGACAGAAACTATGGTAGAGAATCCCATTGCAGATGAATCTTTGTTTCTTATCAGTACATTATATCCATGGTATGGAGATATCCTCATTTATCTTCGAACCCAAGACTTTCGACCTGAGCTTTCACGTTCAAATCGATGAAAGATCCGTTACCAATCTCAGCAATAAAATATTGCTGGGGACACACTTTATCGTCGTGGTGTGGATTATGTTTTTCGATGCTGCATAACTCATAAGGAGGTTGAAAGGAATCTGAATGACTGCCACTCTAGAGCATGTGGTGGTCATATGTCTAGATACGCCACATCCCAAAAGATATTGCGTGCTGGCTATTTTTGGCCCTAATTATTCAAAGATTTCATTCTTGCGGTTCGAAAATGCCACAACTGTCAAATTTTTGGTCGAAAAATGTGTGCACCACCAGCTCCTCTTCACCCCATAATTATTTTCGGTCCATTTGTGAAATGGGCATTGATTTCATTACATGTAACCCTCACTCGGCCAAGGGGCATGGGTATATTATTCTCGCAGTAGATTACTTTACCAAATGGGCTAAAGTGATGCCTACATTAGCGACTGATGGCAAAACTGCAGCTACGTTCGTATTCAATCATGTGATTGCTCTTTTCCGTGTACCCCAAGCTATTATTACTGACCATGGGATTCATTTTTGAAATATAATGATGACCGAACTTTCTGATCAACTTGGCCTGCACCATGATAATTCTACTCCATATTACCTGCAGGATAATGGTCAGGTTGAAGCCATTAATAAATTTTTAACCACCATGATCAAACAGATTATCAAAACTCACAAATCGAATTGGCATACCATGCTTTTTTCGGCATTATGTGCATATCAAACCTCAGAAAAAACTACGACAGGGTTCACTCCTTTTCAACTGGTTTACGATTTAGAAGCTGTGTTACCCATTGAATGTGAATTACCATCACTCCAATTAGCCATAGAGTTACTACCAGCTATCTCTGAAGAGGAAAAACACTTTTTGTAATTAGCACAATTAGATGAGACTCGGCGCACCGTTGCATTAGCAGCCGAAGCTCATAAAAAATGCGTTAAATCTTAGTATGATCGAAGTGTTACACCTCGTGGTTTTTCAGAAGGTGACCTAGTCTTAGTATATGATCAAGCTAACGATAAGCTATGTGTTGGGAAATTCGAACCAATGTGGCATGGTCCATACATTGTCAAGAGAGTTCTTGCAAAAGGGGTCTATGAATTGAATGATTATGACGGGGTGTCTTTAGATAAACCCAGAAATGGTCTTTATCTGAAGAGATATTATGCTTGATTCTTGTGTGAAGATCTCACTTGTATATTAGTTATTTTTCTAGTTAGTATGCCTTATATTAGAAAAGTGTGCCTAGTTTTTACTACTATCACTGCTTATCTTGATTACTCTTGATATTTCAGATGTCAACGTCCCTTCAAATATACATTGGTTTTGCTGATGGTGCTTGTCGTAGTACATGGAATATTTCTTCCGCATCTTGGGTTATCTATTGACCCAATGATGAGTTAGTTTCTATGCATGGGGTAAGCCTTGGTCAAACAACGAATAATATTGCAGAATATAGCGCAGTGGTTGAGTTATTATTTGATGCCATTTCATTTGGTATTCGACATTTGATTATAAGGTTAGATTCAGAACTCATTGTATTACATTTAAACAGAGTATATACAATTAAAAATCCAGTGTTATTAAGATTATTTTTGAAGGTTCGTCTCTTGGAAAGACAATTTGATTACATTGAATATCAACACATTTCAAGAAATTTAAACACATTGGCTGATGCATTAGCTAATCGTGTTCTAAATAGACATTTGCAACGTTAAACAGTAAACCAAAACAGCATTTGATACATGTGAACAAGATAGTTAGAGAAAGTAGTAATATCATAGATAGAAGTTTGTGTTTTCAAAAAATATTACATCGTCTGCGATCATAGTTTAAAACACATTATGATCTGAAAGATAGTGATACAAAAAAAAAAACAGTTCACAATGATCATCCACTATCCATGGTGATGATCATGGTAGTAAAATATCGCCCGCGCCACCTTGCGCAGGAATATCCTAAACTGGCCTGGAACACCAGTAACATGTCTCTGGAGACGGAGAGGAATATCATCCGTCGACGTCTCTGGGATATCTATAGTCAGCCTCTATAGGTTGTGCTCCATGTTAGTAAGGATTTCTACTGCCTGATTTTGTGGTTGTGCAACAGGCTCTATTTGTCGCCTTTCAAAGTGATGGAGTGTAGCTGGCCTTTGTGGACCAACATCTGCATTTAAAATTTTGTCATCAGTATTGGACGATTGAAAAACAAAATAAAAATTAGAGTTAAAACACATCAAAATGATTCATTTACATGATTCGTCCGATTGTGCCCCTGGAGGTAAGGACATCTCAGGATCACCTCAAAAATCTATACCTGCATACGGCAAATATTCAATGGTGAATATTTGGTTCTGCAGCCAATGAAAATATGCCGGAGTGAATCGAACTATTGCACAACCATCGCCACCATGGCGGGCCATTAGTGAAACCTAGCGTACCATACGAGGCTCTCTAAGTTCACCATGATCAACATGGATAAGCCGAGAGGCGAGGAATGGAATCCTCTCCAAAGCAAAAGAAACCAAGATGGCACCATACCCAATTTTTTTCAACTTTGAGTTTTTTTCTCTAGTCAATTGGCCTTTCATATTGGCCAATACCCCTTCACACCAATTGAAAATGGCACCTCTAAAACATTCAATTGTCGTCTGCATCTAAGACTTGGTAGCCACATGTGGAGCCGCGCTCCCACACAACCTGGTTACTGTGAATGCAATCACTTTAAGATCAAGATGTAAGATAGTCTTTATATATATACGGTTATATTTGGGATCAACTTCTTCACTGCAAAAATCTTGTTTATAGCTAGAAATAGGCAGGCCACCTTGCCTAGCTCCAAACAAAGATATTTTACCCTCTTTTGGATAAACCAGTGAGAAAGTAAATATCTTCAAGCTCAAGTTCTAGCCGGTGATCGCCAATGATAAAACATTGTTCTTGGACATCCCATTTGTTCACCAACCATGTCATTAGTTCCACTTGTGCCCTCATGCCTTGAATTTCCCAAAATTTATACAATCCACAATCTCTCAACACACGCATTATGTGTAGATCATTCATAGCTGCCTCATCTACACCTTCATGTTCACATTCTCTCCATTCTAACATTGTGAAATAGTCTGCAAATGGACACATTTGAAGATTAGAAAATTTTAGAATGGGAAATTTAAGCATTTTTGAGAGAATTTAACAATTTTCTATTTTACACGGTGCCTCCACAGTTTTCGTGTAGAGACATTGCAGACGTCCGCATGCGCTCTTCATGAAAACCGTGGTAGCTCGATAATTTTCCTTTAGGAAAAATATCAAGGTCCACAGGTAACACATGTATGATCCACATACCCCCAAGGATAGAATTTTGAGCATATTTTCTCCTCAAAAAATGATTTTAAAGCCTAAAAGGAGAATTTAATTAGATGAAAATGAAGAGAAGAGTGTTGTGGATTACGTAGTTCTGAAAATTTTCGATTTGAGTGGTCGATTCTTCCTTTATCACCTCCAGAACGTTTTCTACCAAAAGCTCTCAAATTATAACTCTGAAGACAAAATGTGAAAATGACTTTGTTAAACTACTTTTTATAAGATTTTTTGAATGAATAAAATATTATTTTACACTTTACAAAGTAAAATTTTCAATTTTTTTTACTTATTGGAAACAGTTATGTTTAATCTTTCGAGTTTTTTTTGCAAAATACAGATTTTTCCCGGTGAAAAGAATTATTTTGATGATGAGTACACTTTTATCACTTTTTCGGGCTCTTGAAAATTACAAAAAAGCAAAACCCTGGAGTTCTCTTTTAAGCCCTTTTCAGACTCTCTAAACATGAAAAGATCACCGAGTACTTGAATATTCGAACTCGTTAAAGGAAATGAACAATTTCCCTTTCATTATAAGTTTACCCCTTTACCGAACTGAAATGGACTATTTACAAAAAAGGTATACATTGACTAATAATGGTCAATAGAGTTCTCTCCTGTATTATTTTATCATTTTTCGTGCTTGAGAGACTAAAATTATGAAAAAGTACAACCACCGAGTTTTTTTAAGTTTTTCTTCTGACTCCCTAAAATTGAAAAACATCGAGTTTCTCCTATACTGGACTCATTAAAATTTAACAGTAAAGGACCTATCACAAACAAGAATTAACAACTCCTTCTTAGGGTTCAATTTTAATACTAAGTTGGAATCATCCGAAGGATGAGCTTATAAAAACAAGCAAATGTTATCCTCCTCAAGCTTGTCAAAAATAAAGAGGTACTTGCTAGAAATGGTGGGGGAAAAAAGAGAGAAAATGAATGGACAGTTGTCATAATTTGTTTTGAAAATTAGTATACCACTCTTGAACATGACACTTTTTTCACACTCATACCTGGATTGGGAAAATCCTTTGTCTAAAAGTTAATCAAACCACATTGAAAGTCTTCAGTCGGTTTCTGGGTATTAGCTTTAGGTCAATTGTCACCAAACCATTTGCAGTGTCGTTATGTGTTCAAGAGAAAAATTCAAATAAACCATTCATTGCAAAAATTTGTCTCCATTCACGTTGACCATCCTTGAGTCAGTCCTTGCAAATATTTCTTCAAAACCTAATCTAATGGTTTCATGTCGTAGGATTTTCTATGACAGGTCTCTTTCTATCGATGACAGCTCATCATCTAGAAATTTGATCTATAATTCTATCAGTACCTTGGGATCTGCATGCCCTAATGGCAGGTTTCTCGCCTTTGATGACAGGTTGCATCATTGACCTTCGATTGAATGATTCTGTGAAGTGTTCACTGCAAATCATTCATTCACACTTCGTGGATAGTACTGAGTACTTTGAGAGACATTTTCATTATTAGTGGTTTCTCTCACACTTGTTAACAGTTCACATCATTTATTGGTAATCAAGTGGTTTCTACCATGTTCAACTTCGACACAATCAATCGCATGGATATAATCGTACTAGTTCGGGAAGTGAAAATCAATACCCTAGATCTATTTTCCACAATCCAGGTCGCAAGGAGTTTTATTATTCATGATACAGTAGACTACTTATGATAGATGGTTGTGCCCATACTATGTCTACTGTTGATGTAATTTTAAAATCATTTTTGTACCAGAACATGTAGTTAGTTTTGATCTGAGTATTGGAATGCCTACCTCGGCGATGATATACATATATATGTTTGCATGGAATTTTTTTACAGGTTTCAACCAGTATGTCCACAATCCAATCCTTGAAAAGATAAAGCACTTCACTCTTTGAAACTACCTCAGACTTTAGACTTTAGGAGGAAATCTGTTGCACGTTATTTTGTGACCATAACATTTAACTATCTATATGGGTTCATCATCACCTATATTATGCTTCCTTAGAAGTCCAAAACCCCAAAGTTCTTAAACCAAGTCTTGGAATTGGAGAAAAGCTCATTAAAACCCTAAAAAACCTAACTTCACACTTTTTCTAGTCCTTATCTGCGGACCCGCAACTTTTTGCTCTATAATCTGCGGCACATCCCGCACGTTTTGCTTATTAAACCTGCGGACCCCTGTAAAAGTTAAAATAAAATAAAAAGTAAGTTCTAGAAGCCCAACTGGTCGAATATTCTCCCAACTATAGGCTTCTAGAAGCATAATCCGGTCAAGCTTCATCCCTTCATTCATGGACTTCTATCCCTTCATTAATGGAGTTTATCCCTTGGTATTTGGAAAATCCATTCAAAAAAGGAATTTATTCCCCTCTTTATGGAACTGAAACCACCTCTATTTTCCTATAAATTGAACTCATGTTTTAGTCTCAAGGGTACTTACTTAGAACTTAGTAGTTTTTGAGGAGATTTGCTGAAGAAATCATACTCTATACTTGGCATCATTGGCATGAGAATGATCACATACTCATATCCATAGTTTCATGCCAGTTCAGAGAGGAGAAGGCTTGTCAAACCGAGAGAGAACGATTGTTTAGGACCCTGGAAGAACCTGTATAACATCAAGGTGACAAGGTTGTAAGGTTACTTCTTATTATACAAGATAATACAAATGGATTCTATTTTCTCATTAAATTGTTCATGTATCTATTGAGTAATTTAATTCTTGGATTCCTTGATCACTGAGATAGATTAGTGTTTTCTCAATTATTATATCTTGCAAGTGCTTTTAATCCTTTTATCTGTCTTTGATTGTAGGTTTCACATATTGAAGTAACCTCTTTTAGAGCGATTAGAGATAA
This sequence comes from Pinus albicaulis, assembly GCA_034641835.2. NCBI lineage: Eukaryota > Viridiplantae > Streptophyta > Pinopsida > Pinales > Pinaceae > Pinus > Pinus albicaulis. The sequence goes on along the minus strand of CM076569.1, from coordinate 993,996,619 downwards.
TATTTCAGAAATCATTGGACTTCAGGTCGGGGCATGTCCTCATACTTTGTTATTTAATAATTTTGAATCATAAATGATCTAGAGAAAATGGTTTGCATTTGGTTGTTTGTTTCTAGATATCCTTAGGATACTAGGGAGATCGTTCTTGTCCGCAAGAAGGATTTATCCACATAGATGGGCATGGAGGATGTCGGTTTAGGGTTTTTGTGATAGGTTAGGGTTCATTTCAATGGTGGATTATGGTTTTTTGAAAATAAATTAAAAAATGAATATGTGGACAATGAGGATATGGATAAGACACAACTGATATATAAAAACCATGAAATATTTCCAAAACAAATAAAGGATGTTTGCTTACCTTGTGAACTAGCTAAGCAATGAAGGAGGTCAGAATCCTTTGAAGTTTGTAGGGTTTCAGGCTTCAACAACACCGGAGTTGGCCACCTACAGGAGTGTAACATTGTCCCTCTCCAATATATAGAAGCGTAACAACAGGTTTCTCAACTTACAGGAGCATAACACAAAGGATTTTCTTCACTACCTAGGAGTGTAACAAAGGTTTTTACACCACCTAGTAGTGTAACATTGTTTTCTCCAACACTAACAAGAGCATAACACAAAGGAATTTCTCACTACGTAAGACCGTAACAAAGGTTTTTACACTACCCAGGAGTGTAACAAAGGATTTTTACGCTAGCCAGGAGCGTAACAAAGGATTTTTACCTCCACAGAAGCGTAACAATGCTGCTTCTCTCACACACAGAAATGTAACAAAAGGTTTTTCTTCACCTCGTAAATGTCAAAATTGTGGTTTTCTTGAAAGTTGTGAGAGAATATTGAGAGTATATAAAGGTAATCAAAGTGGATCTCACACATATGAAAGGGTAACAATAAAAGAAGAATAAAATTTCCTTTCCCTTTATAAGCTTTGACAACCCTTACCTTTTCCCTTTGACATTTACATTAACTTTTAACCCTTTTTCACTTGAACAATGACTATTTACTCCACATGGGATGAAAAAAAAAATGATTTCCTTCACTCTCCTTGACTTTTGAAATGACCTTTTTAAAACCCTTTTTGCAACTTGGAGGATGACATGCTAACTTTTTAAAATGAGGTAAGAAGATAAAATAACACTTTTTGAACCCTTTGACATGAAAGGTGACTTTTTACCTATTAAAGTAATATGAGAGGACAAAGTTAACCTCTTTTGCATTCCTTGACACTTGATATGACCTTATTAGGCATTTAAAATGAGACCTTCAGATAAATTTTCTCCTTTTCATGAGACATCAAGACTGTTATTAAAAACTTTGAAAATATTTCACCTTTGGACTTTCACATTGGATAGGGACTCTTCAAAACAGATAAGATGTCTTTAAAGCTTGAAATGACACTCTTTTGAATTTGACTAGGACAGTAGGTGAAAATGACCTCCCTTGGAGCTCTGATAATGGATGATGAATTTTTGATCCTTTAAAAGAGACAATGAGACAAAGTTCTTCAATTTTCATGAAACAGTGGGACATTGATGAGATTTTTGAAACTTTTTCTTGAAATTTGAGCCATATGAAACAAGAAATATGGATTTATTTGAATTCCATAAACTTGCTTGCTCCTTCACTAGGGTTTTATGGATGAAATGGAGGATTATTTCCTTATGTTCAGTGAAAATTTGAAAATTTTTCCAAAGGCAGGGTTGAACCTAGACTTGACCTAAATGAAATGAAATGACATAACCCTAGACATTTTGAATGATTATGATGGATATGGTGACCTTGAAACTGATGACGGTGATGACCTTGACAATGGTGATCATAAATGAAATGAAGGAGCAACATACATGGTTTAGCCTTCTTCAGTGACCAAAAATATTTCTGAGAATTCTTTCGAAAAAGTAAAAAATTTGACCTATGACTTAATGGAAAACAAATGAACGAGTCATTTGATCACTGACATACTTGGGCTAACACCTCTAACCCTTCGTGGGCCAAATAGCCATCTTGCATCTATCCGCATCCAAATATGAGGGAAAAAAGAAAACATTTTGTAGCCTAGAAATGTTTTCCCACCACAACTTTTCCTTACAAGCCAAACAATTGTTTTATATATGATCCATGGATCTATATGCACATCACTTCATGTCGAAGAAAACATCCATAGAGTCAAACTTTTAGTTTTCCTTCTTGTAAATTTCACCCTTCCCCTTCATCTTTGTTACATAAGCTTGCTCTGGGATTTGTTACATTTGCATAACACTTCAATGTTGTCCATTAAGTGTACATCTCAAGGGATTCTTCTCAACTTTAACTAATTTATTTAATCCTAAAAATTCCATTTTGTTGTGATTTCAGTTGGCCCCTTTATCAACAATCATTACCATTTAAATATAATTTGTGCTTGGGGTTATCTTGTTTTTCTACTTATGATTTTTTCACAATTTTTATTTTGTATTCTTCGTTCCCATCCTATGGGCACTCATGGATTTATTACCTCTTTAAGTCTAATGTCACAATGCTTTCTACATTTTCTTAAACTGACTTGCATCTTCATTGGTTGATTAACAATATTTTCTTTCTCATAGGCATTATCCTTGTTTAAATTTACAGTGATCCTTACCATGTTCTTACATCAAAATACTCTTATAATTTTGTAACCATTTTCCACAAGGTTATTCATTCATGAGATACCATCAAAATGATAAATAAATCTATCATTATTATTTCCTAATCCAAAATCTTCCATCGTGTTCTAGATAGGTTACTCCTTTTTTATTTCTTACCCTTATTTGTGAGACTTCCACCCACTCGCCTTAAATATCTATATTACTCTTTTATGTTCATACCCTCATTCTAAATTGGTCATAATTATGAGGGATACCATTTATTATATTCATTATAAAATTTTCAAGTTCCTCTTTTTCCTTGATTCAATAGCGTAACTTTATCAAATACACACTACTAATATTGAGAATCAAACTTAGAGAATTTCCTTCCTTCCTCAAAAATTTTGTCTCTTTATACTTATTTTTCCATCATCTCATTCTAATAATAGGTTTGTTTTCCTTGCAAGGTAGTTGCATACCATCTTAAATCATATTTGCTTCTATTTTATACTTTATTTGATGTGTATTTTCAGGTTTGTTGTCTTTCCAAGGTATTTTCATACTATCTTAAAGTATATTTGCTTATAGATTCAACCTTAATTTGATTTGTATCTTTAATGAATTTTACTTCTATTCTCTCAGTTTGATCACTTATAATATCTTTTAATCTTGCACGAATAACTAATTTCTTCTTACTTCCTCAGATTACCTCAACTAGTTGATCATACTATATGATTATATATCACTTCATACTAATGGCCTTGTCTTAATGTCTATAGTTAGAAATTCATTGCCATTCTTCCCTTCAATATACTACATCCTTGACACAAATTCAACTAATAAGCTAGCAACATCCACCATGAATCCAAAATTTCAATCACTCTATCCTCCTTAACCCACTAATTCACATCATTATTACTAGGCTTTTATTAAATTATCTTCTAATTATTGTGTAAGTAATCAAATACAGTCTAAATCCTTGCATCAAATTTTGAAGGTAGACTCGTGTGAGCTTTATGCATTCAGTGAGTTTGAAAGGATATTAACTTTTTTTTCCATAGGGTTTTACATCATCTCCCCTTTGGATATTTTGGGGTTGAGGATTGAGGTTTCCCTAACATTTATTTATTCTGAAAACTACATGGGGCTAGCTCCACCCATAATCACACGTTAATCATTTCAAGTCATAACATATAAGTATAATTTTACTTAAATTCCATAGAGCATGTTTGTAAGATTAAAGCAATAATAATAATGATAATATTTTAAGGTCATAGCTAAACCAGACATCAACTTCATGTATGAGACCCCACTCCATGTAATGATTTGGCTGCCAAAGTATATGGAGGTTTAAAAAGTTTATTACTATGATTTTATTAACTGCTCTTCGAATGATTGTGTAAGTAATCAAATACAGTCTCAATTCTTGCATCAAATTTTGAAGGTAGATTTGTGTGAGTTTTATGCATTCAGTGAGTTTGAAAGGATATTACCTTTTGTTCCATAAGGGTCCTTTGGATATTTTGGGATTGAGGATCGAGGTTTTCCTATCATACTCTCTCTCTCTCTCTCTCATCCAAAGTCATGAATTATGCTTAAAAATTTCAAGTCATAACATATAAGTATGATTTTAGTTAAAGTGTTTGTAAGATTAAAGCAATAATAATAATGATAATATTTTAAGTTCATGGCTAAACCACACATTGACTTCATGTATCACACCCCACTCCGCGTAATGATTTGGATGCTAAAGTCTATGGAGGTTTACAAAGTTTACCTCCTTATGAATTTGAACCTATAACTTCTTACAAGGACACAGGTAAAAATAAAAATAAAAATGTGATGTTAAAATGTAATAAATAGTTTATAGTACTAAGTCATTCCAAAGTTCACATAAACTACTATACCTATTAAAATTAACTTATAAATAAATGAAATAAGAACTAAGTCATACCTACCTAAACTAAATTGGGTAACATAAACATCTAAAAAAAATTGTCTTGCCTCTAAAAAATAGTAATTTCTTGGCTTTTCAAGTGGTTGGGGACAATTATAAATGCAGGTCATGTTCATTGAAACAAAAGAACAATTATATCTCTGATGCATTCATAAGTATTGTTATGTTCACTTAGGATTCATATGGAGAATGGAGTTGAATACTTCTCTAGAGCGAGTGGATAGGGTTTCCTAGTCATCATTGTTCCTCCCCACCCCCATGTTGATCATTTTGATATAGATATGGGGTTTCATTTGTGGTTTCATTTGCGACTAAGTGATGATTTTTTCAATATTCATGATATATCTAGAGATTTTGTTGTTGAATCAAGTTTTGTATTGGTTTTTACTGGTTAGGTTTGCTATCAATTCATATGCTCTTTTATTGTTCCATTGTTCATAGCTCATTGGGGTTTTTCTTTTTGTTGGACTATGATCTAGTGGTTTTTCTCTCATTATTGAGATCATTGGTTGTTCAATGGGTCTCCCAAGAATATTTGTTAAAATTCAGAGTCAATTCCTTCTCTTGATTTGAGGTTTTCCTTCTCTGCGAAGAAGAATGTGACTACATTAAAGGAAACAAGGTTGATTGGTAAGTTCCCTTGCCTTTAGTCTAGCTATAATTCTAATTTAGAATGGAAATTTGTTAATTGGGTAAATCATGAGCCAATTGGTATTTTCTATTCTGGAAACAATTATTATTATTATTTTTTAATAACGGGAAGGATAGGGATAAGATATACAAATATGGACCTTATTTCATGGGTAGCAGAGGAATGTTTCTCAACCACTTGTCCTTGGATTTCAATCCCATGATGGAAATTTTTTCTGCACCAGTGTGGATCAGGTTACCACATATTCCCCTTATTTTTTGGGGTGAAGGCATTTTCAAGGCTATAGGAGATATATTGGGATGATTTATTTCTAGTGATATGGACAGGGATAATAAATTCCATTGTGCCATAATTTGTATTGAAATGGATTTTTCAAAAGGCCTTCCCGATGAGATTCAACTTAAATTGGACAGTTGGTGCCATATTTAGGCCCTGGATTATGAAATTGTTCCCTCTAAATGTATTTATTATCATGAGTGTAGGCACGTTGCAATTTTTTTTCCTAAGGTTGTTGACGAGCCTCAGTATTACAACAATAATGTTGCAACTCCCAAGGCTACCAACTTAAATTATCAGCCTGGGGTTCATACAAACTTAGAGGTGACAATGTTATATGCACAATAGGTCAAGCTCTACTCATGTCACCTTCAATCATTGAATCAGATCAAGGTATGTAGAGACCACTCCTCCCGTTGGATTACAAAGAGAACTTACATGAAAAGACAAGGGTCTACTCTAATTGTAGGAAGGTAAACATCATCCTAATTTCATAAATGAAAATTCCAATCATCAAATGAAAAGGATAACCACAATTGCAAGAAGATAAAGACTGTACTTAATTGTAGAAATGAACCATGTTATTCTACTTGCAAAAATTAAATCAATACTCTACTTGAAAAATGTAAATCATTACTCTACTTGTAGAATATGAAAATTTTCTTGAAAGAGGAAACTTGATCTAAAGAGTATGACTATAAAATATAAGGACATAACTTTAAAAAACTAGGTCCAATCTATTTATGTTGAATATTTTCCCTTGCTATCATAGAGTTCAAGATAATTTAGCTTTACTAACATAGTCTTTACACATTGCATAAAAGAACAATCTTTGTGATTCAAATGTAGAAATATGTCTACCAATTCTAATTGTTGTTATATACTTGCAATGAAGGAAGGACGACTCTAGAATGGTCCTCGAGTCTCCCCAATCATGGATTAAATTATTGAAGGTCATTATTCAATCCCAAAATGTAAAAATCAATATCTTAGAGTAAATATATCCAAGTTTAGATAGTGTTACAAGACTGCTACAAGATTCCATGTTTTGCTACAGAATTACCATGTTTTTCTACAGGATTGGATCCGAGAGCATCCTGAGGGTAATAAATGTGCTCTGAAGGTGGGATAAGGTATATTAGGGTGTATGAAGAATGTGTGAGACATTTTTCCAAGTTTAGCACCCCTTAGACGCCCATATTGGACAAAAGTACATGCTCACAGTGTTCCCCAATAACCCTGAAAAGATGATCTCGGCGACAGAATTTGAGAGCAGTATGAGGTGTCAAGAAAGAATTTGGTGATGACAAAATGGATGTAGGATGAGTGTATCAATCCTAAAAGTCACTGGTAGTACCTGGAAAGTAACAATCAACCCCTTTTCACTCTTGGAAAGCACATAAATCTAAGGATAAAATTACAAAAAATAAAGATGGAAAGGATGAAATGAATTTTATTTCATCAGAGAAACTCTATCCTACAGCGTGCATCTAACCCATATGAAAAGGCATGATCTAAACTTCTAGGATGTAGAAATGTAGAATGCAAGAGAACTATCAACCAACTCCTAACAACTTTCAAATGAAAAAAAACAAATATTTTTAGTTAGTTGTTGTAGACTCCTCACCCACACTTCCCACAAGAGAGGTGGTAATCAGGACTCCAACCAAAATTTTTGAAATCTAAATTATGTTTAAAAAGAGAAGGAAGTTCCAATACTCAAGAAATGACAAAATAAAATACATAAGAGAGACTATAGCCTTTGGGTTGGGCGCTAACCCAAGGGTCTCAACCCTCCAAAGTTATCTAAGATGTAGACCAACAGTGAATATTTCATTAACAAAAAATGGAGGTCAAATACATCATATCAAAATGGAAATAATAGTCTCAAGTACTTGGATCTATATAGCTATTCCTAGCTCCAAAATTTTGAATCCTAATGAGCCCGTAGGTCTGTTTATTTATACAAAATATGACTCAGGGGAATCCCCCTTGGAAGGAATATTTCTTCCCTCCAAAACCTCGAAAATATGGGATCTAGTTCCCTTAGATCCTCTCATGCACTTGTGTTCATCGGCTTCCAGTGAACCTCAAGTTATAGGTGAGTGATTTTAGGGATTAATTCGAGTCAAAGGAGAATAAATGTAGGGGAAAATCCTCCTACACTCCATCTAGCTACCTCTAATGTGCCTCTACATATTAAATTTAATAAAAAATGCTCTCTTTCCTACACATAAACCACATTAGGCCACGAAATATGAAAATCGCCCTTTAGTCTTCCTACTAAGCACATTATAGAAAAAAATGTAAATTAATGTGAGGAAATAAAGAACTTGTGGGTTGGAGGATAGAAATATAGGCCTTTAAATATACTTATTGATGGGACCATCATCACCCCCTACTGAAATTGTGCTCACCCTTTGACCAAATTAATCACATATGTGAAGTTCATGCATGGCCCTGGTGGCCTCTCTAACATCCCAAGGAATCTCAAATGGTTTGCCTTCCTATGGATAAAAACCTGCATTTGCTTCCATGTCTTCCCACTCCTTTTTTTCCTTTTCTTGATCTCGACTCTTGTGTAGGCCCAACAAAAAGAGAGGACTACGTTTGAGCCCTATCTAATTAATTTTCAACCTTTGAATGATTTTTTTGTAGAGTTGGGTCCTTTCCAGGGCATTTCTTAACCTTTCAAGGGAGCGATACTCTCTTATTTGCATATTGTGGAGCAGAGAATGTCATCTCCTTTAGAAAGCCTACAAACTCTCAGTCCCCAACAAACTAAAGGTATCCTCAAAATGGAGGAATTTTTTTTCTTGTGTTTCCATGTAATGAGGGTCCAATTGGGGATAAATGTAGATGATGTTGTGGTTACTAATGACAGCCTTGGGGATTAATAATTCTTCCCTGATGTATAGGGGATCATTTTCTTCCTTGGCCATAATATTCTTTACTCCCTCAACCCTTGTTTCCTCATGGGTTAGCCAAGAGGCTAGTGCGCCCATCAGTTTTACATCCTCCAATTTTGAGCTGAGGTCCCAAAAGTTCATGTCTATGAGGATCATGTTGTGCATATAGAATTCAACCAATTTTACCCTATCCTCAATGTTCGCCTGCTATCAAAGTACAATGAACCTCCTATAGTCTTGAAATGGGATATAGCCATATTGTGCCAATGTCTTGATTTGGAATTGCATACATTGTTCCTTGAGGAAAATGGTGTAGGATTTGGATGGTTTCTAGCACTGGATGGTCACCATATAAAAACTTAGTATGGTACCAATTTTTACCTCTTTTTCTTGTAGTTTCTCTCTCATCCTTTTTTTTTTTCTAAATGCAGTTGTTCCTTCATGACTGATTCTTATAGCCTTAAGTAATCCAATTCCTTACCTATTTGTTGCACCTTTTCCTCCATGAGGCCTACATCCTCTACTTTCTTGGAATTTTTAATTTGCATCCATTGGTGGGTTCTAGCTCTCTCCTTTTCTAACTCAAAAAAGAGGGGAGTTGCAAATTTTGAAGGTATAATTCTCCCTCGCTCAATAAATTTGTAATATGGGGCAAGTTCAGGTTGTGGATAAGGATCCTAGAGTCCTTGGGGACCTAATCCTTCCTCTTGTGATGTTGTTTCCCCTCTCTGTATAAATTTTCCTTGATCCTGTAACATATCTATCCCTTCATGGTGCAGCGCTAACTTCTCCTGTAGCAACCATGTTTTCCCTTGTAGCAACTATGTTTTATAATGTGACTTATCTAGTGGTGGGACCTCCTATGGGTGTCAAAATTTGTTTACCCTTGGATTTAGGGGAGGTGATCTCAATATTTCCTTAACCATGTCCCAATTCTTTCTCTTGGTGGCTAGTTGATTCATCAATTTTGATTGGGATTGTTAATGGAGGTTAAGGCTTCCCTTACTTGATTTTGATGCTCTTTCTTCTTTTGAAGTATAAGGGGGGCTTCTTGGGCTGCATTTTATTGGGCTTGACAAGTGTGTTAAGTGTGTTCAAGGTATAAGCCACCTCTTGTTGTGTGTTTCCTGGTGAAAAGCTTAGTTGGTGCTTCTACTTCCTCTTCTTTGTAGGCCTAAAATCTTCTTCATGGGTGCTCTCTTTTTCCTTTTGCTTCCATTTTTATTCTTTCCTTTATTCTCCAACCTCTTTTGTCTTTTCCTCAACTTCTTCCTCTTCCTCTTATATCTTTTCTTATTCCTCTTCTTACCTACCTCCAACACTAGATTTTGGTGTCTCTTCTTGCTATGTTGTGGTGAGGGCTTGTGTTTCAATGAAGGCCTCCATGTCTATGTCCACAAAATTAATCCACAACACAGGGCTTTTGAGATGTCTTAAGGCATTCATGAAAATGAGCCTAATGATGACATGATAGGAAATGTACTGGTGATTTGTTTCCCTCACTCTCTCGCTCATTCAAATGACGGATGAAGGAAGAAATGTGGAACATTGAGCTTGCTTGGAATTGTCAACTCTGCTTGTAAACTCATATCATAGAGTAGCACAAATTGATAGGCATACACAACACTCAACCTCCCTTCACAGGAGATGTATTTAAGAATGTTGTAGGCCACTTCAACCTAAGGGTAGGGGAGGATTTCTCTTCTTACTCCATTTTACTCTTCAAAACATTTCTCTTCATGGAGGAAAAAGTTTTCTTGGTTGTGATGCCTATTTTCCTATATTCTTTGCCCCATCAAATTCATAAGGGTATGGTGGTAACTCTATTGATTATTTCTACATTAATATGAATGGTTAGTAACCTAACAACAATGGTTTCATTTTCCTCTCCCTGAGAATGGAGGGCCATGGAAAATTAATGTGTTACCTCATCATCATACCCCTTGAATTGTTCAAACAACCCCATCCACTAGTGTCTCCGGAAAATGTCTCTAACATGAGGATGTCGATGGATTCTATTAGTGTCTGTGGGCTCTCTTTGATTGAAACCTCCACCCATGGCTCCTGTTTCTTCCTTCTTAAGTTACACCAACGAGAATTTTTTGAAGTATTTAGCCCTGATCAATTTAGGGTGTCAAGGTAGGTTAGGGAGGTTGATGCCTATTTTTAGTCAGAGAGGGAGAAGAATTATATCCCCTGCTTCATGAAAAAACTACCTCTGCTCCCATTTTTCCTTTCTTATGTAAGAAAATAGTATTTTAAAGAAATTTAACTCTAAAAGGGTTTGCTACAGCATGCCTATAGTAGGCATAATTTACTCAACAATTGTATGAAAAATTAGGAGAAATGATGGCAATTACCCATTACCCCTCTTGGGATGATTTATTTATGCTGATGGGGGTTTGGAGGAAATTTATTGGTGGTTTGGACCCTTTTTCACCTCTTGGCCCAATCTTGTAGTAGTTTTGGTATTCCTGTAGAAGTTGTGCCTGATCCTGTAGCACCTGCAAATCAACTATGTAGGCTTTTTGTAGCACCCTAGGCAGTACCTGGTAGAATATAGCTTGACCTTCGATGCCTTAATGAGCCTCTCTAACTACTTTTGGAAATGAGCATTGGTACAATTGAAGCCAAGCCTTGTCCTTTTATTTATTATTTTGGTAGTGGGATCAACACGCTTGGTGATCTTGCCTCTACACATATTTCCTTTTTTAGTTGTTGTCCCCACTCGTCATAATTATCACCTTCCCCACTTTGACTTTTCCACATTATATGGGTGGCTAAGTGGACTGAATTTTATTAATTGAAGGCGACCAATTTTATTGGCCACCTCCATCCCATAAAACTCTATCCTTGCTCACTAAAAATATTTTTTAACCACTATGCACCTAGGGGAAGAGGTGATGGGCCCAATACTTGAGCCTACCTATGATGTCGAGTTGTTGTAAATTCACGCATGTTGTTTTTGAACTAGTGGTTGTTCAACTACTCTATGAAGTTGTTATCTTCCATAATTTTTCTTGTGCACATCCTCATTTGAACAAAACAATATGATGATGTTGTTTTCTATTTATTTGGCCAATGAAGTCTCTCTTTCATGCAATTTTTTTCTAGTGTTTGATATATTGATGTTGGATTTGATTGGTGACCTTGAAGTTTCTTCTCAAGGATGGTGTGACTTATTTAAATATCAAGTATGGCCTCTTGATGCTTCAGGGGGGGCCAAATCCTCATTTTGGAAGATGCAACAATCCTATGCCTTTTTTTGTTGGATATGTTTAAGCTGCTACAAGATTGTTCTTCTTCCTATAAAAGTCACACAAAACCTTCCAAAAGCTCATATTGCTTCATGAAATGTATTTAGGGACTTGGGAAGATCATGGTGAACCTAGGGATAGGAACAAGAGCCCTGATGGTGGTGAAAGCTTGTGAAGAAGGGGTGAAGGCATAAATTTTTATTTTTATTTTTTATGAATAGAGGTGGAATTATGGGAAGGAAATTGGTTAAATGGAGTGGGTGAGAGGTGAAGGAATATTGATGAACCTATCCTGAAATTTCCCAAATGAAAACATTATTTTTTACCCCTTTTCCTAAACATATCTCAATCGTGTAGCACTTATGGTCGATCATGTAGCAGTTCAGTATAATGTTGTAGCACTTCAAGACAATCATGCATCACTTCAAGACAATCATGTAGCACTATGGGATTGAAGCATAATCGAGTGTATTTTCTTGCTAGGTGATGAAGGGGTGTAGGGATATGGGTGACATGATGGAGGAAATGCAATGGCTAGGTTGGGGAATGGAAAAATGGGGTGTGGACTATGTTCCTTCAATTTTTGTCCCTTTAACTATCTAGAATCCTGCAAAAGATATGTGTTAGAAAAACTGATGTAAGGACTCCTTGACCTTTGTGTGCTTCCTCCTTTTGTTTCATTTTTTTTTCTCCTCTCTTTTTTTTTTAGACGTTCAGACTGCCTCTAAATAGGTTTTCGATCTATAGGCATGTCGCAGGCACCTTAGAGGAGATTTTCACTTGGGGATATTTGCATCTTATTTTCCTATTTTTTTTCTCTTGGGTTGCCTCATGGAGGTTTTCAACCCTAAATTTGGCCTTAGGTGCCCCACGGAGGTTTTCACCTAGGCCCCTTATTTTTTTTCCTTTTTTGATTAGAGGTTGGGTGAATTGAGGGTTGTGAGACCCCCAATTACATTCAGCTCCTTTATTAGTAAACTAGTAAAATCATATTTTGACAAATGTATTTGATATAACTTAAAACTGTAACCATTAACAAGCAATGTAATACCTTCCTCTTCAATTGTTCTGATTTGGACAAACCCATTTTCATAATATTTTTTCACTAGATAAGGGCCAACCACCTTGTCATCAATTTCCCCTTGAAATATTTTAATATTGAATCATACAAAAGATCCCAATCACCCTCTTGGAAGGATATCTCTTTAATGTGTTTTTAATGCCAAACCTTCCTTTGTAGTTAGGCTAACTCAGTGTGCATGAGAGCCTACAATATGAGCTCATCCAATCCATCAAGTTGAAGTAGCCTTTCCTATTGTACTACAGTAAGGTCTAAGTCTGATTGAGATGCCATCCTTAGGGTATTATATTCAAACTCAATGGAAACAAAGCCTTCTTTCCATAAACTAATTAAAATGGGGTAAATCTAGTGGTGGTTTTCAAATTGGTATTGTAGGCCCAAGTGGCTTCCATGAGTCGGCCTACCCAATTTGTTCTGCTGCTGCTAACAACCTTAGTAAAAATTATCTCCAAGGCCCTGTTTGTGACCTCCACTTTCCAATTTTCATAAGGGTAATAGGATGTGGATTTCCTGTGCTTGATGTGGTGTTGCTAAATGATGCCTTCAATTTTATTTGATGGGAAATGTGTCCCTGGATCAATGACCAACTCCCTCAGAAAGCCAAACTTGTAAAAGATGTTTTCCTTTAGGAATTCAACCACTATTTTCCCATTTGTTTCCTTCACTGCATTTTCTTCAACCCATTTATTCAAGTAATCAGTGCACACAATGATGTGAATCTTTTGTCCTGGTGGTGGATCAATGGGCCCAATTAAGTCCATGCCCCACTTCTTATATGGCTCTAGATTCACTTGAGGTTGCATGGGAATGTCATCCTTGTGTGTAGGTTTTCCCATCATCTGGCACTGATCACAATTGGTGGTGTACCTTCTTGCATCTTGATGTAGATTAGACCAATAATAACTAGCTTGTAGAACCTTTAAGGTTATCCTCTTAGCAGAAAAGTGGCCCCCACAAGTTCCAACATGGCATGTTGAGAGGATGTCAAAGACCTCCTCTTCCCTCACACATATTATCAAAATATAATTTTTCCCCAACTTGAAAAGCTTTCCCCCAATCTAGGTGAAAGGGGAACTCTTTCTAACAATCTTGCTCTTATCCTTGGAGGATAGATTAGGAGGTGTTGGCCGAATAAATCGATCTTGCAGACAAGACTGATCTCCCTAGTATTAGAAGATAGTCTAGCAACAAACGTAAAATTAAATCTATCTTTCTCTAGATATATCACAATTTATAAGTAAATGTTACAAAGGTGTTACGATCCTACCTTGATCCAACGCTTGTTTGTAGTAGTCGTCCTTCAGTCACCTGAAAGAGTTATCTTAGAAGATCTACAACCACAAACAAATAAACATCAAATAGCACCTGCATAGCATGTATTCATAAATCATATCTATTATGGTGATCAAGGAATCCATAAAATAAACAATCAATTGACAGCTTATTGAGAAAAACAAACTTATTTGTATTAACTTTGAAATAGTATAAGAACCTTACAACCTTTTCAGCCTTGATGTTGAACAGGTCTTTCCAGGGTCCAAAGCAGGAATTTACTTTACTCTGACAATTATTGCACTCTTCTAACTGAGATACATACAGGTATGTAATATTTCCTCATAAAATCTCAGCTAAAGGAGTCTAAGTTCCAACAACACTTTACCTCAAATAACACTAAAGATTGAACTCCTCAATTGTCTAGTTGTAACCCTTTGAGGCTGCCCTATGCCTCTTTTTATAGTGCAAAAGAGGAGGTTACAGTTCCACCTATGAAGGGATAGAATCCTCCTTCAAAGGGATGAGCTCCTCACATCAAGGGGTTAGCTCCTTAAGGCATGGGATACATGAACCTGAAAAGAATGGACTTGCCACCACAAGGTTCCTTCCAGAAGCTTCTAGAAATGACCGAAAGTGAGATTTTTAGAGTTTACTTGCGCCTTTTTAATATTTTACAGGGGTCCACACCCTTAACACAGAGAAAGTGCGGTCAGGTACGTAGGAGACATGACCATTAGGTGCGGGACCGCAGGTAAGACAAAGAGAAAGTGTGATACCAGAGTTTTAGAGACTTTTGAGAGCTTTTCTCTTATTTTCAAGGCTTGATATGAGGAACTGATGTTTTTAGTCTTGCAAAGGAGGAAAGTATGAGTGATAATGAGCTCATACGAACAACAAAATTTCAAGGTGACAATTTTCAGTGCAACAGATTTCCCCCTAAAGTTTGAAGTCTGTAATAGATGAAGATAGAGTCTGTCATGTATGAAGAGTGAAGTACTTTATCATTTCAAGGATCATCCTGTGGACACCCCATTCGGAACCTATAAAAACATTCAATGCAAAATATATATATGTAGACATATCATCGTTGAGGTAAGCATTCCCATACTCGGATCAAAACTAACTAGAAAACTGACTTAAACTGTTCTGATACAAGAATGATTTTTCAATACATCAACAGTATAGACATGTGTAGACACATTATGGACGCAACCATTTTTTTATGAATATTCCATTGTATAAATGAATAACAAAATTCCTCGCAGCCTGGATGGTAGAAACTAGATCCAGGGTCTTGATTTCCGCTTCTCGAACTAGTATGATTCTATCCATGTGAATGAATGTGTCGAAGTCAAACATGGTAGAAACCACTTGATTACCAGTCAATAATGTGAACTATTAACAAGTGTGAGAGTAACCACCAGTAATGTTAATGGCTCTCAAAGTACTCAGTACAATCCATGAAATGTGAATGAATGAGCTGAAGTCGAACATGTCACGGAGTCATTCGATCGAAGGTCAATGATGCAACCTGTCGTTGAAGGCGAGAAACCTGCCATTGAGGCATGCGTATTTCAAGGTACTGACAATTTCTAGATCGAATTCCTAGATAATTATCTGTCGTCGATAGAAAGTGATTCGTCGTAGGCAAGCCCACAACACGAAATCATAGATCAAGTTTTGAAGAAATATATTGGCAAGGACTGACCTAAGGATGGTCAAAATGGAAGACAAATATTTTGCAGTTGAATGGATTGTTTGCACTGTCTTCTTGAACACATAACGACACTACAGATGGCTTGGTGATAATTGAGCCAAAGCTAATACCCAAAAGCTGACTGAATAATTTCAATATGGTTTGATTAACTGTTTAGGCAAAGGATTTCCCAACCCAAGTGAACAAAAGTGTTGTGTTCAAGATTAATGGTTTTCTGAAAATCAAAATGTAACAAACAGGTTCGTTTTTCTCTCTTTTCCCCCACCATTTCTGGCAAGTACCTCTTTATTTTTGACAAGCTTGAGGAGGATAACATTTTCTTTTTTATAAGCTCATCCTTCGGATGAGTCCAACTTAGTTTAAAATTCGAACCCTAAGAAGGAGTGGTTCGTTCCTGTTTAAAATTGAACAGGTCCTTTACTGTTAAATTTTAACGAGTCCAATATAGGAGAAACTCGGTGTTTTTCAATTTTAGGGAGTTAGAAGAAAAAACTTAAGAAAACTCCATGGGTGTTCTTTTTCGTAAATTTAGTCTCTCGAGCCCGAAAAAGGATAAAATAATACGGGAGAGAACTCTATTGACCGTAATTAGTCAACGTATACCTTTTTCGTAAATATTCCATTTCAGTCCGTAAAATGGGTAAACTTATACTGAAGGGACGATCATTCATTTACTTTAACGAGTTCGAATAGTCAAGTACTCAGAAATCTTTTCATTTTTAGAGATTCTGAAAAGAGCTTAAAAGAGAACTCCAGGGTTTCACTTTTTTGTAAGTTTTAACGAGTTCGAAAAAGAGATAAAAATGTACTCATGGTTTTCACTTTTTCGTAAGTTTTAACGAGTTTGAAAAAGGGATTAAAATATACTCCTGTGGCCGACTTTCAATTTAATTTACGAGCAGGAAAAGACGGAAAGAACTCAGAATTTTTATGTGTTTTACGAGAATGAAAGATAGAAAAATAATCTCAGGATTTTCATGATTTTAATGAGTCTTGAAAATAACCAAAATCGACTCGAGATAGGTTTCATTTTTACAAAAGCTTGAAACAGAGAAAAACTATGCTTCAGATAGGTTTTAATGCCTCCTAAGCGTAATCTGTTAGAGCGCATGCCCCCCAAGCTTCATTTCATTCAACTAAATAGACTAATAATAGCTGGATGGAATGAAGGTTCATTTATGAGATCATATGAAAGACCCGACCTAAAACTGTAAGAAAATTATGCAAAAACTGAAATAACTAACCTAAATATATGACTTAACATTTACGAGATCTAGTTAAAGACTTGACTCAATTAGGGGAGGATTTGTTTCATTTTTTAACGAGCTTGACACAGGAAAATAACTATGCTCATGGAAATGTGTTTCATTTTTTAACGAGGTTGACACAGTAAAAGGAACTTTCTTCTTGACCCACTGATTCATTTTTAACGAGGTTGACACAGTAAAAGGAACTTTCCTCATACCTGATTCATTTTTTTACGAGGTTGACTCAGTAACAGGAACCATCCTCAAAAACTACTTATTTCTAATCTATTAAACTACTCTCTACAATCTACCTACCGATTCATTTTTTAATGAGGTTGACATACGAAAATAATTGTCCTCATACCTGATTCATTTTTTAACGAGGTTGACTCAGTAATAGGAACTATCCTCTGACCAACTGATTCATTTTTTAACGAGGTTGACACAGTAAAAGGAACTATCCTCGTAAAAATATGTTTCATTTTTTAATGAGGTTGACACAGGAAAAGAACTTTCCTCTTGGAAGCTTGTTTCATTTTTTTTTTTTTAACGAGCTTGACACAAGAAAAGGAACTATGCTCTCGACAAACTGATTCATTTTTTAATGCGGTTCACACAGTAAAAGGAACTATCCTCACACTCACTGATTCATTTTTTAACAAGGTTGACACAGTAAAATGAAATTTCCTCGCGGTGACCTTGTCATGGTTTCCAACTGGAAGAAAGACATGTCAAGGGACACTCCTCGATCATGGCTTCAAAAAGGTCTTCATCAAATGGAAGAACAATTCTTTGGAAGGAACACATGTCAAGGAACTCAAAAGGGAAAAGAACATCATGTTCAAATAATCCCATAGAGTTTTCCATGTCAATTACCGGATCTAAGTCAAAGGAAGACGAGCAAACAGTGAGAGGCTCGCTTACATCAATAACTGAAAACATGGGACTAGTTGCCACATAATTAACCCGTGGTGGGGTAGATACCATTTTCGTATGAGGAACATTCAGGGATGTCAGATTATTAGTAGTCGAATCAAGAATAGGGAATGAAATCTAGTCTACAGTCACAATATTTCCATTGTGAGGGAAAGACATCACGTGAAAGAGTGTCGATGCTATAGCTTTCATTGCATAGACATAGTCTCGCCCAAGGAGTAAATTGAAATCCAAGGGGCCTCAAACTACCATAAGATCAATACAGACAGTTTTACCTTCCAAAGTAATAGAAAAATAAGGAAGGATCCCTAAAGGTTCACTAATGGTTATGTTAAATGCTTTCAGATTCTGCGTAACAGGCACAAGCTGAGGGGAACCCAAAGCTTTCCAAGTAGTTGAGGATAAAATATTAACAGAAGCACCTTCATCTACATGTGTGCGGCATATGCTCCTACCACCAGCCTTCAAAATGATTTGGAAAGGGATGGAGGAAGGAAGACGAGGTTCTGTCAGTCTATTCCAATCAAAGGAAAAGACCTCAGTACTTGGAGGGGGTTCTGTAGAAACAGGTGAAATGCCCCCTGGCGTAGAAGAATTTGATGTAACAGAAAGAACCTGAGTGGTATGAAGTTCACTCTCTTCAGGGAGAGTGGGAACGATCGAATTGGAAATTGAGTCGGCCACTTGATCAACTAATGGATCATCAACCTGAGTGATATGAGTTTCACTCTCCAATGGAAGAGTGGGATTGACTGTACTTGGAATTGGATCAATCACTTTTTCAGTTGATGGTAGGTTGGGAGAAAGTTGACGGTAACCAGTTGGAAGTTCTTGCTGTGGAACAGTAAGGTTTTCCAACAATTTTGAGGCTTCATCCATGTGAGGGAAAATGTGAGTTTGATGACTCCCTTTGCATAACTTACAAGGAAACCTAACTTTACCCTTTTTCCCAGGAACCTGACTATCATTGGTTGATGGATCAACGGAAATTTGATGAGATTTTTCTGACCATACTTCCAAGACCTTTGGAATACCGGGACAATTGATAAGGAAGTGGTCACCCTTACAAAGCCTGCAAGGGTATTTGGGTTTACGATGCATGTTGGAGGTTTCCTCAACACAACTAACACTTACATCCATGGTTGGTTGGTTGACTTCTTTCTTATCTTGCTTCTTCTTCTTCCCTTTCTTCTTCTTCTTAGTCACCTGGTTACTAGCGTCAAGGCTTTTACCAAGCGAAGAGGAAGAAAGGGAGGAAGACATATTGGGCGAAGAAGGTAAAGGGTCAACAGAAGGTTGGTGATGTTGAGATGGTGAAATCTGTTTAGGTGAAGCATTCGGTTGAGGTGGAACAATTGGAGTATTCGGGGCCAACGAAGTTGAAAATAACCATATCGGTAAACCTATTGTAAATCTAGGTAATGAAAATGTAGTCATATAAGGAGGACCAACATTTCCAAAGCAAGGAAAAGTACTATGATTCTCGTTAAGAGGGGTTCCTTGGTTGGTAAATTCTGGAACAGTTTCCATTATATTCAACTTCAGTAAATTTTATTAACAATTCACAATTCACACCTAACAATTAAAATTCACAAATCACACCTATGGTCTCTAAAATTAAAAGCAAACAAATGAACACGCGCTATAAATTGAGGAGTCAAACCACACACAAACAGTAGATTCCCACACTAAAAACACTAGTTGGTGATGAAATCCCACATCGTAGAATTTTAATGCAGAAATGGCGGTTGGAACAGTTACCCCGACAACCTGCTTAATGAAACAGACCGGTGTAAGTTTCTCCACTATACCATCTCGAGTGAAGATAACCCTTCGGAGAGTCCAAGTGAGTCTAGCCGACGTCTGCTCCAGGTATAGTGGGATCTTCCCCCCACCGTCATCTTGGGAAAGAATCCTATATTTTATGGCCACTAAGATCACCAACAGGAACAAATATACCTAGGGGAACATTCTACGATCTGATACACACGCAAGGGCATAGTAACAAAGCTCAATCCCCTTGAAGGCTCCTTGACATAATCCAAGGTTTATCGACAAGTGACCCCAGGCTCCTTGACAATGGTCAATTCGAGGTTTACCGTTGTTAATACATGTATATCTTCTATCGTTCCCAATGAGGAAGGATTTATTACCTCACTGGTTCGGATATGATCTCATGCTTAACTCCTTTAAGAGGATCTTCCCAGAGCATACATGCAACAATTGGAATTTTTCCTACTGCAAGATCGACTACTTGTTTGTTTTACTTGCTTTGGAAAGTTAACTACAACCTATTCCAAAGCACTAATCCTGAGCTAGATTGGTAGAAAGAGCCCTAAAAATGTAAAAATTACTAGATGAATTTTAATTAAGCGTTGTGTTATTTGGGTTGTTATTACTCAAAGGGTAAATGGATATGAAACCAATGGTGTTATGACTCGACCCCAAACTGAATGCAATCAAATATGATAATGTAATCTTTTCAATTCGATGAATCCTAACTAAAGTAAGGAAAGAGTTTCCATTCACTTCCAACAATGCAAAAATTGATCAATAAGAGAAAATATAACAAGTTCTCTAATGCACTAATTTCATCAAGAAAAACTAATGTTAATCAATTCCAAAACAATTTTTTATTTTTGTTTTTAAAACAAGCATAAAAACATGTAAATTAAAATCAAAGAAAACTTATCTAAATCTATGATTAATTTTTCAGAATGTAAACTATGCAATTGTAATCTATGCACAATTCACTTGAAAAGTATGCAAATGTAATCTATGCACATTTTTCACTCATATTCTGAAAATGGGAATTCTAATTATGAAAATGTGATCTATGCAAGAGAATTCTCAAACACAAGATGATTCTAATGTAATCTAAGAACCAATCAAGTGCAAGTAAAGAAAATTGGGTGAGAGTTCCAAAGATCAAAAATAAAAATACTCAAAGGCGATTAACACTCATACACAATTTAGCCAAAGGAAATCAAATTAAGAATTTCTCAAAAAAGAGACTCAAAACACCCAATTAACTTAACGGAGATTGATGAGATGAAAAAATTGTTGAAAGAAACTCATAAACAAGGCTTTTTGACAGAAAAATACAGATCTGGGTAGATGCTAAGAATCCTAAATTAAATCTAAACTCAAACTGGAAGGAGAAATCTTAAGTTTTTCAAAAATTTGACAGGGTCCGCAGGCTCCAGAGAAAACAAGTGCGGTCCCGCATTGGTTACTCAAGGAAAGTGCGGAGCTGCCTGCACTGTGTGTGAAGAAAATGTGCAGTCCCCAGAAAAATTCAAGAAAAACAAAAAAGTTCTAAATTTTTTTGAAAGAAAAGTAAAACTAAGCTACCCAAGCCAGTATACATCAATCAAAAACCAGAAAAAACCATTTTCTCAAGTCAAAATAAAAGAAAAACCAAAAATCAAATTCTTTTCCCAGTGGAGTCGCCAGTTTGTTGGCCTGATAAATCGATCTTGCGGACAAGACCAATCTCCCTAGTATCAGAAGATAGTCTAGTAACAAATAGACAATTAAATCTATCTTTCCTTAGATATATCACGATTTATAAGTAAATGTTACAAAGGTGTTACGATCATACCTTGATCCAACGCTTGTTTGTAGTAGTCATCCTTCAGTCGCCCGAAAGAGTTATCTTCGAAGATTTGCAATCACAAACAAACAAACAAAAAATAGCACCTACATAGCATGTATTCATAAATCATATCTATTATGGTGATCAAGGAATCCATAAAATAAACAATCAATTGACAACTTATTGAGAAAAACAAACTTATTTGTATTAACTTTGAAATAGTAGAAGAACCTTACAACCTTTTCAGCCTTGATGTTGAACAGGTCTTTCTGAGGTCTAAAGCAGGAATTTCCTTTACTCTGACAAGTCTTGCACTCTTCTAACCAAGATACATACAAGTATGTAATCTTTCCTCATAAAATCTCAGCTAAAGGAGTCTAAGTTCCAACAACACTTTACCTCAAATAACACTAAAGCTTGAACTCCTCAATTGTCTAGTTGTAACCCTTTGAGGCTGCCCTATGCCTCTTTCTATAGTGCAAAAGAGGAGGTTACAGTTCCACCTATGAAGGGATAGAATCCTCCTTCCAAGGGATAAGCTCCTCACATCAAGGGGTTAGCTCCTTAAGGCATGGGATACATGAACCTGAAAAGAGCAGACTTTCCACCGCAAGATTCCTTATAGAAGCTTCTAGAAATGACTGAAAGTGAGATTTTTAGAGTTTACTTGCACCTTTTTAATATTTTACAGGGGTCCGCACCCTTAACATAGAGAAAGTGCGGTCGGGTATGCAAGAGACATGACCATTAGGTGCGGGACCACAGGTAAGACAAAGAGAAAGTGCGATACCAGAGTTTTAGAGACTTTTGAGAGCTTTTCTCTTATTTTCAAGGCTTGATATGAGGAACTGATGTTTTTAGACCTGCAAAGGAGGAAAGTATGAGTGATAATGAGTTCATACGGACAACGAAATGTCAAGGTGACAATTTTCAGTGCAACAAGAGGGAACCTCCCAGCAACCAAGTAATTTTCTATATCAACAAACCAAGGATATAGGACTTAGATGGTAAAGAGGTGTTCATCTGGAAGCTTATCATCTACCATCTCCTCATTTCTTACAGGCAAGGTCAGTCTTGACAAAAAAATTGCAACCACATTCTCTTTTCCTAGCTTGTCAACAATAGTTAAATCAAATTGTTGCAATAGTAACAACCATATAATGATTCTAGAATTGACATAAATTTTGTTCACTAAATAGTTAATAGTTGCATGATCAGTGTGAATTTTTTTTTTATATCTAGTGATATAGTTCCTAAACTTATTCAAAGAGTGCACCACAACTAGGAGTTATTTTTAAGTGACTGTATAGTTAAGTTCAACATTAGAAAGGTTCTCACTGATGAAATATGTAACATAGGTCAATTTGTCTTCCACTTGTCCTAAGGTTGATCCTACAACTTTATCTAGCGCATTTTTGTGTATATGGAAAGGCAATGCCCAATTGGGACCCCTAAGGATGGGTGCAGTGGTCAATTTTTCCTTCAGTACTTCAATGGCATCTTGACATTTATCTCTCCAACAGTAATATGAGTCTTTAGCTAGTAATATAAACAAGGGTGAATCCAGATTAATAAAGTCCTTAATGAACCTTCTATAATACCATATCAATCCAAGGAATCTTCCGACATCCCTTTTTTATTGAGGGTTAGGGACCCTTTTAATGATAGAAAATTTATTGGGGTCAAAATGTATCCCTTCCTTAGATATGGAATGACCCAAGATAGTCCCTACATTCATAAAAAATTCACATTTCTTGGGACTTAGTGAAAGATTAATCTCAATGAATTTCTTTAATACTTTACATAGATTAGAAAAAACTTCCTGGAAGTCACATCCATAAGGAGTGAATTCATCCATGTATATCTCTAAAGTGTCATGAACAAGGTCAAAAATGATGCTTAGAACTGCCCTTTGGAAGGTAGCATGGGCATTACACAAGCCAAATGGAAGGACTCTATAGGAAAATTTACCCCATGGACATGTGAATGGGGTATTGTCTTGGTCCTCGGGGCTGATTTGTATTTGGTTGTACCCACTAAATCTGTTTAGGAAGGAAAATTATCTCTTCCCTATAAGCCCATATAGGACTTGGTCAATGAAAGGAAGAGGGAAATGGTACTTCTTTGTAGCCTTGGTAATATCTCTATAATCAACTCAAATCCTCCACTTCCAATTCTTCGTGGGGACTATGAAAAGAGGGGACACCCACTCATTGTCTGAGATGGGGTATATGAACCCTGCATCCAACATTTTTTGCAGTTCTTATTTTACAATGTCCTTAAGGGTTGGATTCATCCTCCTTTGGGTTTGGCACATAGGTTTGCATCCTTCCTTAATGTAAATATTGTGATTACAAATTTAGGGATGCAAACCTTTCATTTCCTTACAATCCAAAGCAAAAGCATCAAGGTCTTGCCTCATCACAATGTATAATTTATTTTCTTGCTTGACTAAGAGAAAGGGGTTGATCTTTAGAGTTATTGATGGGATTATTTCCACAATATTTGCATGACCTAGATCAGGGTCAATAGAGCACATATTATTCCATGGATTTCCCTCAGATTGTTCCATACACTCTTCCACTAATTCATCAATTGGCATGGCAGTGGGGGGTTGATTTTGTAGGATATGGTCAATAAGTTCAACTTCATCAAGTTGCCTACCTCATTCAACATTGTCTTGAGTACAAACTAGGTAGAGGGATGTCTGATAAAAGTCTTCTTCTTCCTAGTCCTCTATCCACAAGGGAAAGTCATGCTCATTACAAGGTTGAGCAAGGGATATAGTATGAGATTCTTTGAGAGACGTCCATTATTGATGGTCATGTTCCCAGCCCTGTAGCTAATGTAGGCGTCGACAGTGTCCATCCAAGGTCTTCCTGGGATAAGAAGGTAACCATTAAACCTTTTTTGGGGCTGGAGGATAAGGAAATATGTGGGATACTCCTAGGAGTCGATGGAGACTAGCACATACTCAAGAACTCCTTCAGGGAATACCATGGATCTGTCTACAAGTTTTAGTACTATGGTGGTTTTTCTCAAAGCTCCTTATAGGTTGAGCTTCAGCATGTTTTATTTGGTCATAGCATTAATTGAAACCCTAAGTTCAATTAAGGTATTAGGGACCATATTTCTATCAATGTGCACATCCACTACTAGGCTACTAGGATCCAAGTACTTTGGGGAGATCACCCTCCCAAGCATTAGATCAGACAACTACATAACAAAATTGATGGTGGGGTAATCTCTTCTTCTTATCCCAGACCTCTTGAAGCATTATTATCTGATAAGCTTGTTATAGATGGGGACATCCTTGATGGCCTAGAGAAGGGGTATTTTGACACATAAATTCTTCAATTCTCCCAAAAGTTCAGCCTCTTCCCAGGTATTTTGTTTAGGTTGGACCAAAATTTCAGGATAGGGAGGTGCATTGGCTTGAGGGGTATTATCTTCCTTATATTCTTTAAGTTCTTTAGGTGGAGATGGTGGGTGAGCATTTCGAAGTACCTTCCCATATCGTAGGTTTATCTCTTAGATTTCCACAACATAAGCATAATAGGATGTCTCCCCATTGTAAACATGTTGTGTCTGCTTATTCTTTAGGTTTTGATTGGGTTGGGTAGGAATTTGAGGTTACTTAGGTGGGTTTTTGTGAGGTAACTATTGTTGAGGTGGAGGAGGAGGAATTAAGGTAGGAGGTTGGGTTACTTGTGGCCTCAATCCTTGTGAAGGGTTACCCCATTGAGGAGGTTGGGGTGGACAAGGATGGATAGGAGGGTTGATAGGTTGCATAGGATATTATGGAGCATAGGACCAAGGAGAGTTTATGGACCATGATGGATTAGGTGAAGGGTACCAAGGTTGGAAAGTTGCACTCTGATTTGGATTATAAGGAGGATATTGCACACATTGCATGCCTTGTTGAGATGTCCTAGGGCCTTGGGGCTTCCACTAGTTGATGAAGCAGAGTTTCTCCAATCCATTTTGTGCCCCTTGGTATACAAATTTTAGGCCTGGAAGAGAGGTACATTTGTTTTTTGCATGGATTTCCTCACATAAAGAGCATAATTCTATGGTGTTTAGTGGGCATTCATTTCTGGGATGCTTCTTACTGCATCCAGAGAAAAATATAACTAGCGCCTTTTCTTCTTCCTCTTAATTCCTTTTAATATACATAGTGTCCATCTATAGGGGGAAATTATGCAACATTTCACTTTTGAAGTCCTCCAACATGATCCTGATATCATGTTTGATTATTTAGGTTGAGGAAGATGAGTTAGTCAAGCTTTGGTTGGAGCTTCCCTTTTACTAACAACCCTAGAATGGTTCTTGAATACTCTTTTGATGTCATCATAGGTAAACTAGTATATGTCTCCTCCAGATAGCATATTAAGGGTCTTCATTACATTCTTCCTGATCCCTCTGAGAAGTACTAGTTTGAGTGACTCAGGGTCAAGGGTACATTTATCCCTTCTATAGTTGAATTGGAATCTTTCCTCATAGTCCTCTAAGGATTCATCTGGACCTAGGGTCATCCTAAAGATTTCATATCTTTTCTCTTTAGACCTACAATAATCCTTGTACTTCTCATTAAGGGCTTGTTTCATTTGTGCCTAGTTAGTAATGTATCCTCCCGGTAAGCCCATAAACCAACGCAAGGTTGTATATTTGAGGGTGGATGGAAACAATTTCAGTTTTTGTTCATCAAAGGTATAATCATAGGTCCTACAAACAACGACAAAATCAAACATGAATGTGTCAAGGTCCTTAGAAATTAGGCCATGGAAGTGTGGAAGGGAATTAGGGTTGATATTGTTCATCCTAGCCTCCCCATTAGTCTCTCAAATGGGAAAGAACTCATATTGTCTATTTTCAGCCATGTCTTAGGTAGGTGATATAGGCTCCTCCTCCGCCAGGAGTTTTTCAAAGGTTTAACGTTGCTCACCCAAAGTAAGTTCATAGCCACTAAAGAAGAGTGATAGTTGGTTTCTTGAAGGGACGGGGGTTTTTGGTAGGAATTTCCCTTGATTATCCCTACTCCTACGATGCATGAAATAATTAACTCTTGTTTTATTTTTATTTTTTGAAATTTTTCAAATCAAGCATACTGATGAAAAAAAAATAGATAAGAAACTTATAAGTAGAAAAGACACCTACTTGGACACCTCCCCGACAACGACACCAAAAAGTGATGAGCCCCAATATCACAACAAGAATGCTGCAACTCCCAAGTCTGCCAACTTAAAATATCAACCCGAGGTTCGTACAAACTTAGAGGTGACAATGTTATATGCACAATAGGTCAATATCTACTCATGTCAACTTTATTCATTGAATTAGATCAAGGTATGCAGAGACCACTCCTCCAACTCGCTTATAAAGAGAACTTGCATGAAAAGACTAGAGTCTACTCTAATTGCATGAAGGTAAACATCATCCTAATTGTAGAAATGAAAATTTCATTCATCAAATGTAAAGGCTAACTACAATTGCAGGAAGAGAAAGACTATACTTAATTTCAAAAATAAACCATGTTATTCTACTTGCAAAAATTAAATCAGTACTCTACTTGCAAAATGTAAATCACTACTCTACTTGTAGAATCTGAAAATTTTCTAGAAAGAGGAAACTCGATCTAAAGAGTATGACTAGAAAATCTAAGGACATAACTTCAAAAAATTAGGTCCAATCTATTTTCATTGAATATTTTCCCTTCTTATCATTGATTTCTGTTGAGAATGCAGCAAGATGATGGAGCTTAGTGAAATGAAGTCGCCTTCACTAAGTGGGCCCGCAGGCAAATTCTGGCGCAAAGTCTATTTTTAGACTATGTCTATTTTTAGACATACGGAGCATAATTTGGGAATTTCAGTTAGAGATTCTTGAAGTATGCAACATGTTGGTAAAAATAGATGAGATCCTTATTTTTAGGACCCGGGCTATTTTTAGACTGATCTCCTAAAAATATGGAAGTCAAATATTATTTACCCTTAATAATATTTTGACTATAAACAGCAGTTTACTCTCTTGGCGCACTTCAGTTTGAGTCATGGAGGTGACTCATGCAACTGACACAAGGAATCACGTGGTTCCTGGGGTTTGATGGCATCTTGCATGGTTGGCTTCAGTTAGACTTCAGTGGCAGGAGTTTTGGAGGAGTTAACGGGACAAGTAGTGGAGTTGTGTTCTGTTTGTTTTAGTTTAACTAGTTGGGATTAGTTAACTAACTAATCAACTAGATATGAGTGGAGTAAATTAAATAATATTTAATTTACTAAATATTAACTCATTAGTCAACTCAAGAACACTTCAGTTCACTACAGTGCATGATCAGTTCAGTGGAGACCAGTGGAAGAGGTAGATGAAAGGGCGAGTAAAGCTATCAGTTGGTAGATTTGTTTTGCATGAGATTTGCATTACACTTGGAGGAATTGTCCATGACAATTACGCAATCAAGGGAAGGGGATTCGAACCTTGAACCTCTTCATATACAGGCCATGATTGCGCAATAGAGAAAAGGCAATTGGCGGGGAGTTTTGAACCTCAGACTTGTTCAAAACTGAGTCAGATTGTGAGTAACTTCATGAGAGAGTACTGAGTACTTGTGAGGAGTATTGTACTTGTTTGGTTACTTGATTTTTCCATTATAATATACACAATAGCTGCGGGGTTTTCAGCTATAGGCTTTCCCCATACATACTGAGTTAATGTGTGATTGATTTGATGTGAGATTGCTTCTATTATTTCCGCATGTGACAATTAATTGTAGATGAGATTATGTGTTATGCATGCAATTCGAAATTGATGTGTAATCGGGTTAATATCCATTGAATAAGTGATTTATTCAGCTAATTTCTACATGGTATCGGAGCGAGATTAATTGTCGAGATCTATTACAGTGATTGCAAACTTATTTCCTCGGACAGAGTCTGCATACGGGCCAGGAAGCCTCCGGATTCATCTTTCTTCGGAAAGTGAAAGGTCTGGTAAAAGCCCCTTGCAGTCAATCTCTGATTTGGAAATAATTTGTTTTCAAGTGTAGATCGGAAGCGATAGAGCTTGGAGTTTGGAATTCGAATTTTTGCAGCAGCTTTGTTTTCTTGGTGCCAGTGTTGAAAATGTCTTTCAATGGTTTGCGACTCGAATATGCTCTTGAAGGCAGTTCGAATTATGTTGCATGGAAGGATCGCATGGAAGCAGTGTTAGAAGATAATGGTCTAAAGGAGTTCGTAGATACGGATGTCCCAAAGCCCACTGATGCAGCTTTAGTCGATGCATGGCAAAAGAAGATAGCGAAATGTCGAAGGATCCTGTTGGAGGGCGTCAAGGATCATATTGTATCCAGCCTGCATGGAAAGGATACTCCATATTTAATGTGGAAAGCTTTGACGGATCTATTCCAGAGTAAGAGTGACCAAAGGAAGCTGGCGCTCAAAGATAAGCTCAGGAACATCAAGATGGAGAAGGGCGACAGTATCGCCAAATACCTCACGAAGTTCACTCAATGTAGAGATGAGCTGGGAAGTGTGGGGGTTACTGTCGATGAAGAGGACATGGTCGACTTGGCTCTCCTTGGTCTTCCGAAGGCTTGGCACTCATATCAAGATAGTGTCAATGGTCGGGAGAAGCTGCCGGGATGGGAGCGCCTTTGGGCGGATCTCATGCAGGAGGAGATAAAGAGGACTACTCGAGATGGATCTTCATCAAAGGGAGCTGATGAAGAAAACTGCGCTTTGGTGTCCAAAGCTAAGAAAGGGAAGGGTAAGAAAACCTCTCATTCTGGAGCTAAGGGCAAGAAGCAAGATATGGCGAAAGTGAAATGTTTTCACTGCCATGATCACGGACATTATGCTACCAATTGTCCAAAGAAGAAGAAGAACAAGCAAGCGGAAAGATCTGCAGATGGAGAAGCTTTGGCTTCACAGTTCGAGCTTGACTTTTCACTGATTGCATGCTTGGTTTCAAGTGTGATGGGATCGGCGTGGTTCTTGGACAGCGGTGCGTCATTTCATATGACGGGAGATCGGGAGTTGTTCTCAGATCCGGAGAACAAAGATTTGGGTGTGCACATCGAGATGGGCGATGATGGTAGATACAGTGTGACTGGTATCGGTACCGTATCCTTTCAGAGGGAGTCCTGCAGACCCTTTGTATTGTGCGACGTCATGCATGCATCTGGATTAAAGGTGTGAACCCGATTTCGCAGGGCCAGTGTTGGAGGATAAGGATATGATGTGGTCTTACCGAAGGAAAGCTTCCCCGCGCAAGAAGACTACCGGAGAGACCTTGGAAGAGGGGGTCTTAACCCTAACCTTTATCGCCTGCGGTGTAGATGACCGCGGGGCAGCGCCTATGGCATGCAAGGCTGGAGATGTGGTGAGCCGGGATGATGAGGGCGAACTATGGCACAGGAGATTGGGCCATCTTCACCATGGAGCTCTGAAGATTCTGCAGCAGATTTCTACTGGACTTCCTAAGGGCACCCTTGCGCAGTCAGATCAGTGCAAGGGGTGTACTTTAGGGAAGTATGTGAAAGCCACCTTTCACGAGAAGGATAGTTGCGCCATGACGATCCTTGAGAGAGTTCACACAGACGTGTGTGGTCCTTTCTCAGTTGCTTCGACAACAAAGCACAAGTATTATGTGATCTTTGTTGATGATTTCTCTCGAAAGTGCTGGATCTTCTTCATGCAGAAGAAGAGCGATACATTCGCGAAGTTCTGTGAGTTTAAAGCACTGGTCGAGAAGGAGTCCGGGAAGAAGGTGATTGCTCTAAGGAGTGATAACGGTGGCAAATTCATCTCAGCTGAATTCAAGGAGTTCTGCAACGCAGAAGGGATTCGGAGAGAGCTCATCGCACCCCATAACCCACAGCAGAACGGGGTGGTTGAGCGGAAGAATAGAACGATCATGGGTGCTGCACGGGCGATGTTGCATGATCAGGGCCTACCCCTTCACTTGTGGGCCGAGGCATGCAATACAGCAGTGTATGTGCAGAACCGTTGTCCTCACAAGGTTCTTGGCATGAGTACACCAGAGGAGGCTTATTCTGGCAAGAGGCCTGATATATCCCATTTGCGGATTTTCGGATCTCCTGTCTACATGCATGTGACGAAGGATGCAAGAAGGAAGCTGGATCCAACTGCTGAAGTTGGAATATTTGTGGGGTACACCGATACACCTCATAACTATCGAGTGTATGTGCCAGACAGTCGCAAGACTGTTGTGCGACGGGATATAAAATTTCAGGAGGAGAAAGCCATGCAGTGTTCGCTTGAGAGGGAGCTACACTTGCATGCAGATGAGGAGCCGTTAGTTCCTAAGGAGGAGCTTCCGGATGTGGATCAGCCACAAGAGGAGGTTCAGAAGGTGGAAGAAACCACCCAGGCAGCGCCAACCATCAGAGGGCGCATGCGCACTACAGAAGCTGAGCGACTGGCTCGGGATGCAGAGAAGGTTGTAGGACCACCTACAGCACAGCGCAGACAGAGACAGCCACCGGATCGGTACACTGGATACATGGCTCTTGTGAGTCAATGTGTTGTGACGGAGCCATCCTCTTTTGAGGAAGCTGTGGAGGAACCCGCATGGGTTGATGCCATGATCGAAGAATATGAGTCGATCATCAGGAACAGTGCATGGGAGATTGTCCCAAGACCGGTTGGGAAATCAGTGGTGGGTTCGCGATGGATCTACAAGGTGAAGCAGGCAGCTGACGGGAGTGTGGAGAAGTACAAGGCGAGATTTGTCACCCGTGGCTTCTCACAGATCGAGGGGATTGACTATGAGGAGACTTTTGCACCTATCGCAAGGTACTCTTCCATACGGACGATCCTTGCTCTCTCAGCGCAGATGGGGTGGCACATTCATCAGATGGATGTGAAGACTGGTTTCCTCAATGGAGTTATTGAGGAGGAGGTGTACATAGAGCAGCCTGAAGGTTTTGAGATCTTCAGCAGTGAGTCGCATGTGTGCCGACTCAAGAGAGCACTGTACGGGCTGAAGCAAGCACCTCGTGCTTGGTACACTCGGATAGACAGCTACTTCACCGGGCTTGGATTCTCCAAGAGTGAGGCGGATCCAAACCCGTACCAGATTGTGGTGGAGGGGAAGCTGTTGATCATCGTACTGTATGTAGATGATCTGATTTTGACTGGCGACGAGCAGTTGATACTTTCATGCAAGGATGATCTTGCACGAGAGTTTGAGATGAAGGACCTGGGCATCCTTCATTATTTCCTGGGATTGGAGATTTGGCAGCGCAGTGGAGGACTGTTTGTTTCTCAGGGCAAGTATGCCCGGGAGATTCTGGAGAGGTTCAACATGCAAGGCTGCAATCCTGTTGATACCCCTCTTCCTGGAGGTTGGAGGAAGGGAGATGCTACTTCGGAGGAGGTAGTGGATGCCACTGTCTATCGACAGTTGGTGGGGTCGTTGATGTATCTGGTCAATACTCGACCCGATATATGCTATGCAGTTAACCAGCTTTCGCAAGCTATGGTTAAGCCTACCAAGCTCTTTGGGAAGGCGGGCAAGCATGTATTGCGCTATATCAGAGGCACATCGGGATATGGTCTATGGTACAGACAGGAGGATGGAGTGAAGCTTTCTGGTTTCACTGATGCAGATTGGGCAGGGAGTCCAACGGACCGAAAGAGCACTTCTGGAGGAGTTTTCAGCATTGGGTCGACAGCAGTTTCCTGGTACAGCAGGAAGCAGAGATCCGTGGCACTCAGTTCAGCAGAGGCCGAGTACATGGCAGCTAGCTTGGCTGCATGCGAGGCTATTTGGATGAGGAAGATCCTCGCAGGTTTGTTCAGGTTGCATTTGGAGCCTACAGTGATTTACTGTGATAACCGGAGCTGCATCAAGCTCTCGGCTAATCCAGTATTTCATGATAGGTCCAAACATATCGACATCAGGTACCATCACATCAGAGATTGTGTTCAGCGGAGGATCATGATGCTTTCATATGTTCCCACGGAGGATCAGGATGCCGACATCCCGACGAAGGCGCTCACCAGGAGCAAGTTCGAATTCCACAGAGGCAGGATAGGGATTGCAGATAATCCATATCTTGCTGAGAGGGAGTGTTGAGAATGCAGCAAGATTATGGAGCTTAGTGAAATGAAGTCGCCTTCACTAAGTGGGCCCGCAGGCAAATTCTGGCGCAAAGTCTATTTTTAGACTATGTCTATTTTTAGACATACGGAGCATAATTTGGGAATTCCAGTTGGAGATTCTTGAAGTATGCGACATGTTGGTAAAAATAGATGAGACCCTTATTTTTAGGACCCAGGCTATTTTTAGACGGTGTCTCCTAAAAATATGGAAGTCAAATATTATTTACCCTTAATAATATTTTGACTATAAACAACAGTTTACTCTCTTGAAGCACTTCAGTTTGAGTCATGGAGGTGGCTCATGCAACTGACAGAAGGAATCACGTGGTTCCTATGGTTTGATGGCATCATGCATGGTTGACTTCAGTTAGGACTTCAGTGGCAGAAGTTTGGTGGAGTTAATGAGACAGCTAGTGGAGTTGTGTTCTGTTTATTTTAGTTGAACTAG
The DNA here is from genome assembly GCA_034641835.2 of Pinus albicaulis. Taxonomy (NCBI): domain Eukaryota; kingdom Viridiplantae; phylum Streptophyta; class Pinopsida; order Pinales; family Pinaceae; genus Pinus; species Pinus albicaulis. The sequence goes on along the minus strand of CM076569.1, from coordinate 993,963,537 downwards.
TTGAGATTAGTTTAACTAGCTAATCAATTAGTTATGAGTGGAGTGAATTAAATATTATTTAATTCATTAATTAGTAACTCATTAGTCAACTCAAGAACACATTAGTTCACTACAGTGCATGATCAGTTCAGTGGAGACCAGTGAAAGAGGTAGATGAAAGGGTGAGTAAAGCTATCAGTTGGAGGATCAGTTTTGCATGGGATTTGCATTACACTTGGAGGAATTGTCCATGACAATTGCGCAGTCAAGCCAAGGGGATTCGAACCTTGGATCTCTTCATATATAGGCCATGATTGTGCAATAGAGGCAAGGCAATTGGCGGGGATTTTTGAACCAGTGACTTGTTCAAAACTGAGTTAGATTGTGTGTAACTTTATGAGAAAGTACTGAGTACTTGTGAGGAGTATTGTACTTGTTTGGTTACATGATTTCTCCATTATAATATACACAATAGCTGCGGGGTTTTCAGCTATAGGCTTTCCCCATACATACTGAGTTAATGTGTGATTGATTTGATGTGAGATTGCTTCTATTATTTCCGCATGTGACAATTAATTGTAGATGAGATTATGTGTTATGCATGCAATTCGAAATTGATGTGTAATCGGGTTAATCTCCATTGAATAAGTGATTTATTCAGCTAATTTCTATAATTTCAAGATCATTTAGCTTCAGTAACAGAGTCTTTACACATTGCATAAAAGAACAATCTTTGTGATTCAAATGTAGAAATATGTCTACCACTTCTAATTGTTGTTTTGTACTTACAATAAAGGAAGGATGGGACTAGAGTGGTCCTTGGGTCTCCCCAATCATGGATTCAAATCCTAGATTTCATTATTCAATCCCAAAATGTAAAAATCAAGATCTTAGAGCAAATCTATCCAAGTTTATATAATGTTACAAAATTGCTACATGATGCTACAGGATTTCCTATTTTGCTATATGATTACCTTGTTTTGCTACAGGATTGGATCCGACAGCATCATGAGGGTAAGAAATTTATTCTAAAGGTGTGATAAGGTAGATGAGGGTGTATGATGAGTGTACCAATCCCGACAAGTCACTGGTAGTACCTGTATACCAACAATCAACCCATTTTAATCTTGGAAAACACATAAATTTAATTATCAAATTACAATAAATCAAGATAGAAAGGACGAGTTGAATTTCATTTTATGAAGAGATAATCTATCCTACAACATGCATCCAATCCATATGCAAAGGTGTGATCTTAACTTCTAGGATGTAGAAATAGATCATGTAAGAGAACTATAAACCAAATCTTAGTAACTTTCAAAGGAAAACAAACAAATATTTTTAGTTTGTTTTTGTAGACTCCTCACCCACACTTCCCCCACGAGAGTTGGTAATCAGGATTGCAACCACAATTTTTGAAATCTAACTTTTGTTTAAACAAGGAAGTAAGTGCCACTACTCAAGAAATGAAAAAATTAAATACATCATATAAAAATGGAAATCACAGTCTCAAGTACTTGGATCTCTATAGCTCTTCCTAGATCCAAACGTTTGAATCCTAATGAGCCCTTAGGCCTATTTATTTATATAAAATATGACTAAGGGACAACCCCCTTGGAAGGAGGACTACTTCCCTCAAAAACCTTGAAAATAGTGGATCTAGTTCCCTTAGATCCTCTCATGCACTTGAGTTCATTGGTTGCTAGTGGACCTTGAGTTGTAGGTGAGTGATTTTAGGGATTACTTTGAGTCAAAGGAGAGGAAATGCAGGGGACAAGCCTCCTACACTCCCTCTCACTTCCTCCAATGTGCCTCTACATCATAAATGTACTAAAAAATTATCTCTTGCCTGCACATAAACCACATTAGGCCACAAAGTATGACAAACACCCTTTAGTGTTCCTACTAAGCACATTATTGCCAAAAATATATATTAATGTGAGGAAAGGAAGAATGCATGGGCTGGAAGATAATAATATGCGCCTTAAAATATACCTATTTATGGGACCCATCATCTACTACTTTTCAACTTTATTTTAATCCTCTGCCATATTATCACAATAATGATAAGCAAGGAGCATTCAAATTAGTTACAAGGAAACACAAGAAGCATTTGACTAAGAGGACGCATAATAGCAAGCCCTAATCTCATCAAAATCCACCATCTAATAATAATTATGAAGTTTAAGTCCCCAGAGTTAGAATTTATGGGTGATGAGGCCCAACCTGATCAGTCAATCCTAGGTCAAGTGTCTCCAAAGATTAATAATTCATTCTTTGAGGAAAAATCATCATCCAAGGATACTGACAAAATCCCTCTTACATAAAAGAAAAAAGAAGATGCTAGAACAGAGGATGAGGAGGAGATAAAACCCCCTCTTATTCTCCTTCCTATTTAGATTTGCTAAAAAATAGTTCACGGTCTTTGTTATTTCCCTCCTTTAACAGGAAGTAGGAAATAGGGGCAATAGGAATAAGGGGGTGATCTTTCACCCTAAGAACTAACATGAATATAATTTTTCTTGGGGGTTCAGAATTGCTTCTAACAATTTTTCATAAACGTATTCTGATCTCCTCCAACGATTAATGAAACTTGTTAAATTCGGGATCTAGGAAGTCATTATTATTAGAACCTCTTCTCCTTTATCTTAGGCTCTCACACATCTTCAATAGGATCAATACATTGTACCAATCTATTCAAAAGAGATGATGTTTCCATGTCTTAAGAAATAACAATTTTGACGTTGAAAAATTGGCCAATTTGGGAACAACTCTCCCCAAAGGAGAATTAATGTGACAAGGGAAACATGAAAATCCCCTTTACCCCAAGGCATAACCAAAGTGTTCCAAGTTAGATTGTTTAACACAATTTTGTAAAGGGGGAAGGGGCGCCCACCTTTAAAAATTTTAGATTTCCCCATGGCTTGTGTGCAGGGGTCTCCATTTGCGAAGTTAATATAACAAACAACACGCGTTCAATGTGGCATTGTGCGACAGAACAGGGAGCAAGAGAGGAGAAGTGGTAGTGTCTATACATAATGGATATCGATGTCTTCTAGTGCATCAACGATGGATGTGAAAGGAGGAAATTTAATTATACTTTTTTTATTGCTCGATCCCAAGTGTGAAAGAGGTTTATCCAAGATGTGGAATGTTTTCTTCATGATGAATTTTGAGGGAGTCGACATCATGATAAAGGATTCTAATGAGAGTGTTATGAGGATTGATTATGGTATAAATTATATTCCACTATGGAGAGATGGTTTATCTAGGTAGTTGTATCTCTGCATGATAATTTAGGATCTTGTCATGATGTTGGAGGGGCCACTATTTGCTCTCAACCTTGGGAAAGAAGAAAATTGATCCAAATGGGTCTCTGTAAGGTATGGTTTTCTTCCCTTGACTAATTTTATTCCTTGTTCCAACTGTTGGATCTGTTTATCCCTTTGGTATTTGAACTTTTCTCAGAGGAGGAAAGTGGTTGTAGTGTGGATTCTGGGAGGATTATTTGTGTTGGGAGTTCTAGAATTTTCCTTCTTTCTTTTCTATGTTGCCCTAGGCCCCCTGTGGACTTTTAGGTGCATTCTATGTTTTTGTTGGTTTCTTGGTCATCTATGGGTGAGTGTTCTAATGGTAATCTCTTGGGTATATTGTTTTTGTGTGCTCTCTTGGGTTTGTTGGATTATAGTTCATTGTGGGCACTCACTAACTAAGAAGTCAAGGAACATTGGTCAAAAGGTCTAGGTGTATGGTTCTGAAATATCTCTGAAATAAATGTTTCTATTGACAATAGGTTTGATGAACTTATTTTTATGTGGATTTAGTGTGTTCACTTATGTTTCTTATGGTGATTTTTTCCTTTCGTGTATGGTATTTTGGCTATTAACAGGCCAAGATAAGGATGATCATACCTAAGGATCTAAGCTTCTACTTTTCTTAGTCTTATGGTCGTCAATGATGCCATTTGTCTATGAGTATTGTAGAAATTTGCTTGCATAGCTGTCTAGAACAACTTCAATATTCTAAAGAGTGACATCATATATTCCTTACTCAATTATATTTGGGTGTTGGAGACAGATTCCATGACTTTTTCATCTGGAATATTTATTATCCTTCTGATAATCATTGACTCTGGAAATTAGTGAATGTGAAAGGGTTAATGTAGAGGAAGATCCTCCTCCGTCCAGGTACTGGGTCAAATATTTTTCGGTTGAAGCCAATTGGAACCTTCAATTATTTTATTCCTCGGGCCTATGAATGCATTTAATAATTGATGTCTTAAATTTTGTGGCTTAGGGTGGGATCAACAACTGGTTTGACTCCACTCTTCACTACATGCACCAGGAAATCAGGGGCAATGGAAAATATGCAAAACCTTCACATTAGAATTCAAGGAATTGAAGATGAATTAGATTACCTCAGATCACAACTTGAGGATATGATGATTAGAAGGGAGAAGGACTAGGGGGGAATGCCTGGTAACAAAATAAATGTATAAGAGTTTCCTCCCAATGAATAAATATTTGTTTGTTATGCACAATAAATTTTGTTTTTTGTTAGAAATATTTTGGTGAATCTACAAATGGAATAATATAGAATGTTTCTTAGTCAGCATGGAAAAAATATGTAAACTTTATAGTAGATGATTGAAGATGTAAAACAAACATAGGCTATCAAGCCTCCTCTATTTGTACTTTTTTTATTATATATCCCAATTGAGCTTTGTGCTCAGTGAATTTAATACAAATATATTCTCGTCCCTTGTTTAAAAAAATAATAAGTAGGAAATATAGAAGCAAGATAACCCAAAAATATGGTGTTGAGAATTATCTTTCCTCCCATGGATCTAGTGGTGGGTCGATTTCCCTCAAATCTTAGAAATGTTTTGTTTTTGCATCATCTTGTGTAAGCAATTTGTAAGAATCTACCAATATTCTCAAAAAGTAGTAGGTGCAAGCCTTTGAAGGTATAGAATTGGATCTTTTTCTCTCCCTTTATTTTTATTTTAACGGAGGATGGTTTTTAGCTTCTTTCCTTTTAGATTCACGGAAGAAATATCCGTTGTAATAGTCACTCAAATATACTTGCTACATGTTCTGCGTCCATATTTTTATCAATACAAATTCTCATTATAGTTAGGAAAAAAGTATTGTTATTCTCATGTAATCATGGATGTTCAAAGAAAACTATTCTTAAATATTATTATTCTCACTTGATTAAAAAAAAAAATTCTTAACACAAAGATAAACTTAAACTTAATTTCTTGATAAAAATTCCATCACTCGAAATTCATTAAACATAACTTATTAATGAAAATATCATTACTCAAAATTTCTCTCTTCATAGAAATAGACTTGAATTGAGACCCCAATTACACAAATCTTAATATGGAAAAAAAAACATTAAAGCTAACCTAAAATAATGAAAACATGAAAAAATAAAACTAACCTTTCCATACATTCCCATCAAGTTTCCTTAGAAACTTTTATTTATTAACACGATTTGTATTTTTTTATAATAAATAATAATGGATAATAATAAAAATCACTATATGTAACCACTTTAATTCATCCAAGGTCTAACAAAATGCTCTTTTTGCAAGAATGGTGATATAGGATGGATTGTACGTACTTCTTGTTCACCAATTTATCGATTGGTGTGCTCGACATGCAAGGATTAGACTAGAATTGGCGTTAAATCGTATTGTGAACTTGTCTTTTAAAGCATAAGCTATTTTCACGTTACAAAATGCATGATAATAAATTAAAAAATAAAATACATTGTGAGTTAAGCTTAGTGTAGTTTTTTTCTTAAAGATTTGTCAATAGATTTCCATTAGTGATAAAAGATATTACCATTATAGCTTTTTATACACCAAAAAAAACAACCTAGGAGTTCATTTTTCAACTAGGGATGACCATATAAACACCATTACTACGAAAGGTCACAAAAAAACCATATTAAGATTATCTTGAGGCAATGCAAAACAAATTAATTACAAAAAAATTATTTATAATAAGAAACGTCTTTGTTTTACTTTGAAATAGAACCAGACAAAAGGAAAAAACAGTGTTCCAGAATATCATATCGTCAACCCACTAGAAAAAGTTTTCAACCCACTATAAAACTTGGTACAAAAATAGATAATAACCAGAAGTAGAAACAAGTGTGATACCCTTGGTGGAGTTTTCCTAAGGATATATCCCAAGAGGATCATTAAGAACTGCGAGACTCTCATGTTGCTCATTTGAGTCAGTATCTAAGTCAGATACCAAAAACCACTCCACCCTAGTTAGCCTGGCCACTATGGCATCCAAGTTGTAGCAAATATCTCGTAGAAATCGTTTGATATCTTCCCGGCCTGGAAAAAACTTGTAATTGTCGACCTGCTTATCTCAGATGACCATACTTAACATTGTTTCCAACTGACGATGCAAATAAATAGAATGGAGGAAGTGAAGCCTTCGCTTCCAAAATTTCCTTGGATCTGGAACCCACTTGAGACTGGTGGCTCCAATCTCGGAATTAGAAAAATATATGTAGTTCCCAAATTCCTTAGCCTCTAGGTGAAGAATTTCCTTCCTCACTTCAAGAGGAATTTAGTCAAAGTGGTTGGCCACTAACTCCCATCAAAACAAATGTTGGCGACGTGAAGAAGATGAACCTGGTGCACCACCATGGCGACTAGGCAATCTCTGTCGAGGGGCCATGGTTACATATGAAATTTGGACGTGGAAGAAAAAGACAGTGTTCGAAAGTAGATGGATAGGGATACATATTGTCAAGGGTGGGTAGGAAATTTGTGCAAGTAAAACATCATCCACTATGGTAAAAAGAAAGAGTGAACTAAGTGGTTGAGGAAGGTGGAAAACAAAGTCACAAAGCTTGGAAACAAAGGACAACCTGAACTCCCAAGAACCCAAAATTTCAAGGGGATAAAGAGCAAGTGAGGGTCGATACTTTTGACCTACTGATGTTTTAACCAAGAAATAACAAATTTCAAAACCAAATTGAAATGGTACTAGGGTACCAGACTCCACAAACCAACTCGGGACAACTAAAAGAAATTTCGGCAGAGTCGAAGACTTGATGCAACGTGGTGGGAAACATGGCCAGTGGTTTGAAGGAAGGACCAGACCCCAACTTATGTAAAAAGAGCACAAAAAACATTTACCATTGTGGTAACTCACTGAAATACAGAGAAAGCACCATATCACTAAGCGAATAAGCGGTGAACAATGACAAGAAAAAGAAAGAGAATGACAAGAAAACAAACCTCCTGTGAGGCCAGAAGAGACTACCCAACTCATCCAGGAGCAAATTCATGTTTTTAATCCTTCACCAACATAACCTAAAACATTGAGATGTTTCCACCCTGAGATCTTACCCATGCATATATAGCAAGGCGAGGACATGATAGAATGGAACCGTTGAGTGAAATAACCAGATTATGCGAAATTCATGGCGAGATAGGTGTACAACAGGGCACGCTCCTTAAAGACCAATAAACCCAAGAATCATACACTCATGAATGAGCTCTTTAACCTATGTGTCAATAGTTCCTCTACCTGTGACCAATCCTCCGTGAGAAATCCTACCCATTTCTACTGCTAAGGGATGAAACCTGGTGTCAAGAATAATTTCGTACTCATATCCAAATGCAACCACCTGCATGCATTTAATCTGGCAGGACATGAGTAGGTGATATGAGGCTTTTGAATGGTGATGGTGACACGTGAGGAGAAAGCAATGACAGGTTGATAACATGGCTCTGGAACCAAGGGTCTCCACCCCGTGCGCCATGTGTATGATCAACATGTTAATCATGCTACTTAACTTAAAACGTTAACCTTAATAGCACCCCCATTAGGGAGAGCTTAGCATAGATTTATGGGTGGACATTTTTGGATGTAGTAAATATAAATAAATCTCAATTTCAATTTTAAGGTTTTGATACAATCATACAAATAAAAATATATGGGTATAGAGACTTAGTTACTTTTAAAAATAAAAGCAATTATAATAATATATTCTAGAGTATGTATATAAGCAAATATATTCATTTATTGTAGAGTATATATGCATGCAAACCAAGAAGTATTTAGAATTTATATTTAATATTTTTCTCATTTAAAAAAATATATAATGATATATTTTAGAGTATGTGTGTATGCAGTTATATTAATATATTGTATATTGCATATATATGCATGAAAGAAGTGCCTACAATTTATATTTAATAATTATTTTGTATTAAAATAAATTGTTATTTGATGCTAATGGCAACTCGATATGCACTAGTAACAAATCTTCAGTTATCCACCCAACTCCTCAAAAATATTTGGTGGACACTGCCATATCTAGGAACTCATTCTCTTTTTGCAAGGTTAAGAAAATTATCCAAATTTGTGAGCTAGTATTTGTTACGGATGTAGTCACTGTCGTCAAGACTAACCTTAGCCACATCACTGCTACTTTTGTGTTGGTGTATGGCACTGCGGTTGCCTCCTCCACCATTGTCAAGCCTCGATCTCCCACTGATACCTTTGCTCCAGCCTCCATCGATGGTGTTGTTAGACATTTGCAGGTTTATGGAAAAAGGAAATGTTCTTGGAGGGTTTGATTTCAATGTCTTTTTTTACTCTACTGATAGATTTGTACGAGTGGTTGTTAGCTTGCTTTCTCATGAGGGTTTGAATAAACTTGTCCAGCCTCAAGATCTAGCCAATTAGAGGAATTCTTGTTCACTTTAGATTCTTTCTCGCATATCAAATGAGGTTTTTATCCCAAATCTAGTGAATTTTTCAATCTTTGTATGACCATTCTTAAGGGGTTCCTTCTACATGTTTGTCAAAGCCTCAGATCTCACCTCTTCACTTTTCACTCAAATCCTTGATTGGGTGCGAATTTGCTCCTGCAATTTCCGACTCTTATATGGCAAAATATAACTTTGGGACCTTAAATCCCTCAGAGAATATGGAAAATCCAAGGATACCTTTATTTCTTTAATATATAGATCAAGAGCTGGAGCCAAAGGATGGGGGCTCCTTTCTCTTCCCAACCCAAGTATTTTAAGGAGGTCCTAAGGGTAGAAAATTCATATTGAACCCAAAATATATCTCAAGGTTATCATTCATTGTGGATTAGGCAATGGACAAACCATCTCTTGAAGTGAATTTTTTTTTACCAACTTCATGGATGTAGATTATGAACAACATGTGATCATTTGTCATTTTAATGGATATTAGCCCTCGATGTTTTCTCTCTTAGAGTGGGTACACCTTAAATGTCTCATAATACATAGCTATTATTTTTCTCAGAAGGATTCTTTGTGGAGTTCTTCAAAAATTTAGAGGACCAACAAAAAGTTGTTGATAAGGGACCCTAGTTTTGGGGTCATTATGGTCTCTCAATGCAACCATGGTTTTTTTACTTTAATCATATTTCCATTACATCTTTGGAAACTCCATTATGGTTAATTATTCTTAACTTACCCATCCATTTGACACAACTGGATATCTTAGAATACGTGGGAAATTTAACATGCCACTTTATCAAAAAGAACACTGAAATGATTTCAAAAGGAATTATCACATTTGTTTGCATGTGTGTCAAAGTGGTTCTCAATAAAGGGTTGGCAGATAAAAACATACTCAACTAGAGGGGTAAGGTTTATTCGCAACCATTGGATTATGAAAATACTACTTTCCATTGCAAAACTTTTCAACAGCCTTGTCATCTTTAAAATGTATTCTCATTTTCGTAAGCGTCCTTTTCCCCCAGGATACTAAGAAAATGAGCAATGGATGACAATATATTAAGGGATCAAAAGGGTCCAAGAATACCTAAAGTCAAAAGCAAGACACTTTCACCAATAAAATACTTCTACCAGCAAATCAACTCCTCCAGAATTAGCTCAGCCGCAGGTGGCACCATCTTCCCTCAGCAGAGGAGGCCCATCCTTCAAATGAAAATAAAATTTTAGCTTTTGCAATGAGTGGACAAAAACATACTCATGAGTCAGACGTTCAAATAGCGATAAGGGAACAAAAAATATGGCAAAACCTTCGATAATGGAACTATCTCAAATAAATGATGGCATTGTTCCATCTAGAATTGTTTTTTATCATTCTACAGAATGGGTAAAGGAAAAATCCATGATCAATCCTAGGATATAATACCAGGAATGTAGTAAATGCAATTTGGTGTACTGTTCTTATCAGTGATGGATGATATTTTGTATTCTAATATTTTCAGGAAATATAAATTATAATTTTCCACTGTAATTAGTGAATCAATAATTTCAAAGGACTATTATGGGAAAGACCTAGGATCGATTCACAATGGTTGCCACTATTCACCTTACTATCAAGATATTCAAATTTTCCTGCCCCTTCAAGCTTATAGGAATTACTCATCACAGTTTTAAACTTGTTCAACTTTTTTCGACAGAGGCTAGCATGTCTCCAGAGAATGGAGGGGTATTTAAATCTGATAGCTACCATTCAAACTATTATCCTTTCACAATTTATATTTAATAAATTAAATAAAGAAAGTTTATCTTGCCTAAAAAAATATTTAATAACTATTTTATTTATATTTATTTCATTAAATAAAAACAAAGGCACATATATAAGGTTAAAAATATGATAAGTTTAATAAAATTGTATATCTACAATTTAATAATGTAATTATAAATTTATAGGCTATATGCTATGATAATATAAATATGTAATTTGGTATTATAGACATGAAATCATTGTGCTTTAACTAATAGAGAATATTGGGATACTATGGATGTATATTGATTATATATTTCCTATTATACTAACTATATATGGTAATCCCATTTTAATATTTTTACTTACACATATTTAAAAAGAATATTCCCATGTCAATTAGGTTTATTTCGAGTTGTTTAGAAGAATAATTGGGAGATTCCCCTACCAATTAGGTTTATTTCAGGTTGTTTGGAAGAATGATTAGGATCCTCCCCACCCAAGTTTAATTTTCGCAAGTGGCATGATGAACTTTGAATGTGAATATTATTACAAAATTTAACCAATTGTGTTTATTTACCGAATCCACCTTGATAAAATTCTCTTGCATCATCGAAAGCAAAATTAATAATAGATTTCATTAAGTATTTTTCTCAAACCTTTACTTAGAGGTCACATATGTTGAAATAAGAGACAAGGAATCCAGAAAATGGCAACCAGAAATGAAATCCAGAAAATGGCACCCATAAATGGTTACGATATGAGGATTTTGATTTAATTTTCCCTTAATTAAATTGAAAGAAAAATTGTAATTTCATCTCATGACATCTTGTATTAGTTAACTAAGTCATGAAGACTTAGTTAGCGTAGGAAATTCGAGTTAGAGATCTAAGAGGATGCATGCAAATGGATTTTCTATTTTTAGGGGGTCCAAATATATTTATTTCTGGGTTGTAATTAGTTAACTCAAGTATTTGAGTTAAAATCATTTTAACTAGTTTTAACTGAGAGATGAGCTAGTGAGAGGTCCAGTGAATTAAATATGATTTTAATTCATATGTAGTGATCAATCAGTTAATTGATAATTCGCTATAAATAGTTGTTGCATGTCAGTTCTAAGGAAGACCCAGTTGAGATTGAGGTTAAATGGAAGAGATATTTCAATTGTATTATTAGAAAATTTTATAGGTCATGCATGAGGTCATCGAGAAGGCCTTGAAGGATTGCGAAAACATTAATTGAGAATTTCCTAATTAATAGGGTCTCAATTAGCCCAATAATGCCTAAGAAAGTTTGGTTAGGCAGAGACAAGCAAAAGGTTAAGTACTTGGCCAATTTTGCTTAGATTGCAAGCCAGCTTCGAGCAGGATCGGAGTGAGATAGTCAGTAGAGTGCAGATGTTTCTTAGTGTGAGGAATAACATTGTATTGTTTCATGATCTTGACCATGTGAAATATTTATATAGAGGGGTTTTGAGCAGTTTCTTTTCCCATATGCATCTTGTGTTGTGTGATTGATTGTCTCTTTCTCTTACTTGTTATGTGATTGTGCGATCATGTTTTTTTTGCGCAAAGTGTAGGAAGGATTGAATATCTTGTTTTAGTACATTACAAGATCATATTAAATATCGTTGGTAGATTTTCTACAAGATAAAGTTGAAACTCACTTCAATACCATATGTAATGGCCAAAAATTAAATCATAATTAAATATGAAATTTCTTACAAAAATTTGAGCACATTAATTAACAACATGCAAAAAAAGAATTCATAGGTAGGTGAAAGAGAGGAATCTTACGTAGGAGTCAATGAACTCAACTTACTTGCAACTTTTGAGAATTGAGTTGTTGTGATCCTGTTGACTGCAACCAATGTGTTGGGCATGCTTCTCCACCCAACCATAGGCTCAGTTGCACTGTCCTTCTACAGTTTTCCACCCTAGGCCCTCGATCAACTATTGTTGCTAGTGAATCCCTCCTATCCTAGAATTCTCTTAGGAAAGAGGAATGTCTCACATCCTCCTCCACATCCATTAAATAGAGAAGCTTATTCCAAAAATGAAAGGAAATTCTTGATGTGTCATCATGAAATTTCAATTCTTTGTTTTAAGTTTTTCTTAACCTAAGTTTATTCCATAATTTACTCTTACTTATTTTATTCTTTTACTTACTATTTTTCCCCATAAATTTATTATACTATTTTTATAGTTTCTTTTATTTATTTATTGTTAATTTTACTTTATTATTTATCAGATTTTTATGTTATTTTTATTTTTTAATGTCATTCGCGGACCTTGGATATTGATGACAACTATGCCCACAAGATATTTATAATAGGTAGATCCACTCGAAGGGATCACTTCCTCTTGACTCAACCACAAAGCTAACTCTTGGAGCTTAAAAACTTATGGTAAGATCCACCCCGATGAGGGGATGGAGAACCTTAACTGCCTATGATAAGAAAGCCTGAAGATTGTTCTCATCCTTGTTGAGGGAGTTTTCAATTATATCTCCTTTATACGAGCACTTTACTTATTAATTATTATTCACACTTTAATATTATTATTACTATAACAATAATATTGATTTGATAATATACTACATTACAAGAAGCTTGGTCCCTTACAACAAGACAAAATAATTACCTTCTCAAAAATTATAACAACACATATGGACTCAAAACCTATGGCCAAAGGTGGCTCACTTCCTCTAGTTCCTTATTTGGAAGCACACCCTCACTTGGGATAGGCTAATTAAATATGGCTTTAAAGGGCCATCCTTTTACTATCTATGCCATTGTAGCCATGAAGACACAAATCACTTATTTAATACATGCAACTAATGGAGATAATTGTGGGACCAAGAGGAAACTCTTATTGAGCAAGTAGATAGGGACCATGAAAGCATAAAAAATACCATAGTGAACTAGGGTTCCTCTATATTTGATAACCCAATCTTGAACAGAGCCTAGACCTTAATTCATGGCCTTCTTCTCTGGTGCATTTGGAAGGAACAAAACAACCACATTTTCAAGAAATATAGACTCCTTGAACATCTAGTCTGGTCTAAATTCCTCTGCGCAGTAAAGGAAACCACCTCACAGCTCATCCCTTGTCCCCCAGATGTCCGGTCCTCCCTTTCCTCTGAACTAAGGATATTTTGAAAAAAAAATCGTGCTCTATTCATATGTCCTTCCTCTTGTCTCCCTTTTGTCACTTCGTGTTCTTCTCCATCCTCATTGTCCCCTCCTCTCTCTTCATTTATCAAATTAAACTTTGATGGCACCTAAAAAATAAATTTGAGACATGTTGGCTATGGAAACATCTTCAAATTACTATAGAGCCATGGGCCAGCACACAAATAATGCAACATAGTTCTTCTTTCTGCAAATGGGCCTCACTTATGCAATCTAGCTCTCATAAACCAAATTGATAATTAAAGTGGACTCCCAACTAGTTATTAATAAGATTAAACATCTCCTCAATGGAGGAAATTCCAAAAAAATATTAGTTAACTCGAGATTAGAGAACTACTAATGTGTATTTAGTCTTCTCGATCTCGCTTTCCTGTAGTCGTCTCCTATCATGTTCGAAGATCAACCAATAAGACAGTTGATTGTTTTTCCAATGTTGGAAGTGTTGATGAGGATCCCACTATAGTGATTCCCTGGACTCTTTCTCTTGAGAATCACATGTATTAGGAATTCCCAAGACCTTTTTTTACAATACCTCATCTCCCAACGGGGGTTTCTCAGTTGTTGCAAAATATTGCCTGACTAGGGACACCCTAGAGTGAGCATGTGAAAGTTAGGACAAATAGGCAATTGTTCCCGATTTACAATGGAAGTGGTGATGTGTCAACGGATCTTCATTACCAACGATCACATGTATCCAAAATTTATTAAATATCATACAAAATCTCACTTGCTAAGTTGTTGGTCCCATTGAATTTACTATGAAATGCAATAGTTTAATGAAATAGAGGTTTCCATTGTTGTTAGTGTTCATTCCAATGAGTATAGTGGATGCTTTATGGTATAAACAAGAATGTTTCCATTCTTGTGGCTTCTTTATGATAAGGAAAATGGTAACTCTAGCGAACAATTCGAAATATTCGTAGACCTACTAGTTGGTGCTCAACAATTAGAAGGACCAAGTCCTCCTGGCCTAGTCTCATCTCCTCCTTGCCTTTTTTTTTCATGTCTATTATCATTTTCATTTAATTCTCTTCGACTACTAAGGGAATTCATTGTTGATAGGATTCTTCCAGAATTGGGGGAGCCTCTTCTCCTCAAATTCAATAACTGGAATTCTTGGCCTCAAGTATATTGCTTCATTCTAATTTTTTGCTCTATAGTTCATTGTTGGTAGCATATTTGTATTCTATGATTCATCTTTTTATCAATTTTTTTTGTCTTCCTTTTCATCTTTAATTTCATCCCTATGCATAATCCCTAGGTATGGGGCCTCAGTAACTTCCCACTCCTCTTAGTTGATGTGAATACTCCTTTATGTCTCTGCTCGCCTCTCCATTTCCCACCTCTTGTTGGAATTTTATTTTTCCATAGGTTATTAATGTGCCTCTATAATTAGATAACTTCAAGAGAGGAGTTAGGGGTAGTGGCACCCACAACAACATCTAGGCTCGAGCATGAGCCCATACCTCAGTTGATAAGTAACAAAGGCACATGTTGTTGGTTATTCAACAGGAAAGATATGAAGTATCATAATCATAGTTTATGTAAAATGTATCAAATTTGGTCCCTTATTTGGGCACTATGAGAGATCAATAGAGTCAATATCTCCACACTATCGATCTATATATTGGCACATTAAAAAACTTATGGGAAAGGTATAAATTCGAGTGTAATGAAAATAGAGATGAGCTTCTTCTTTGCATGGAGGAAATGTGTTTGCTCTATCAAATCATAAATGAACGCATGCAGTGCATGGAGGTAGTCATTATATGCAATAGAGGTCCACCTCCACTAGGCCATCATGACTGCCCTACACCAACAAACTAGTCTCTTCATGTTTTCTAGGTATGTTGCAACTAGTAACTACGTTTTTAGTTTATATGTGATCTACCTATGTGTGTCTTTTACTTTATGTTGCTATGGTCTCCATGGAATTTTTGCCATGTTTTTGTAATATGAACACTAGTCATATGTAACATATCATGCTCATTTTGTAGAACTCATGTCTAGGCTTCAATCATTTCCTCTATTCTGTATTCTAGACTAATAGACAAAGGATAGTTAAGATTTCATTCCAAAGCATGTATTGTAAATATTTTTTCCTTTAATAATAAAATGTGAGCTTAAAAAATATAAATAGTGTAAATAATAATTCCTTTTAAAAATAAATTATAAATAACAATTTATTTAAAACTTAAAATTTAAATTTAAAAAATATATTATATAACTATTCAAAGTCTTCAATAATAGTTTTTTCGTGGGATTAATATTGTATTTTTATCCAAACTGAGATTTACATGTATATTCTAGTGATGTTAGGCTAGTATTTCACTAGGGATATCATACCATAGACAGAGGCAAGTGATATCATCCTTTAAAAAAATAGGTAAACAGTATATATACTAAAACATTGGCCAGATAGGCCTAGGGATAGAATTATTTGAGTCAAAAATGGCCATGAGCATAACAATCTAGGTCTAGGAATTAGAATTGGTAGCAACCACATGAGATAGTTCTTTATGTTTTCGGGGGTGCTACCAGCTAATGGAGGAATTTCCATATGGTGCTCGATGTGGATCATACGTTGGTTGATGTCCCTCAGATGAAGGTGGAAGTGATCCAGGGAGTGTAGAATGTCAACACTCTATTCAGGTAAATTAAACAATATTTTTCCTAGTAAAAATGCATCTGCCAATACAAATCAATAGTGTCCATATATTGATTAAACATGTCATGAGTGTGCCCAACATCGAGCACCCAATTAATAGCTAGATCAACTAAAACTTTGGTGTCTTAAAGTTGTTTTATATGGGAGGTCCCTTTCCTTTGCAAGCGAACAAGTTCATCTTAGATGAGTCCTATGGTAAGGTCCCAAAAGCAATTGATAGATTTATAAATCCTGTGATGTGCACACAAGTGTCCCTGAGAGGCCCATTCCTTATAATAGTCAATCCCTCGACAAATGCACGCTCCCTACCGAGGCATGACTTTGAATTGAACTCTAAAACTAAAAAGGACAAGAGAGAAAGAGAATAGGCGGGCATTGAATTCAGAGGAGAGAGCCACGAAAGAAAGGGGTGTGAAAAAATAAGCAAGAAGGTTGGGTATTTTTTTTTTTGGGGGGGGGGGGGGAGGAATTCATCAACCATTCACGAGGAAGTGAAGAGGGCGTGAAGATGGATGCAAACAAATGGTGAGCCAATAATGGAGACAAGTTCCAAGAAATGAGTCGCCACAAGTTAAGGAACAAAGGGCAATGTCAGAACGATAGTGAAGGAAAAGAGGGTAATGGGACTTCAAGAGAAAAGAGAGCCTAATGAGTAGAATAATAAAGAACAATTTAGCCAAGTATGAAAGGGTTACAACATAAAATACAAGGGACAAAAAATAATACAAAAATCTTGTGCATGCTTGAAATTACTAGGCCAGGGAATGCTACAAGAGTTTAATTTCCATGGAAGCTGGAGTTAATCGTGTTGCTTCCACCTGCGCCCAACCTAATGTTTCAACTTGCATGCAAAGAAGATAATTCAAGATACAAAAATAACAGGTCTTGACTTTTCAACCAGAGGGGCAGGATGAAAGAGTCCCTATAATGCTAAGAATATTGAATAAAGTGGTTGAAAATCCAAATACCAAGGAAGAGGATGGAAGTTGTGATAAGGCATGACCAAGCCTCACTAAGGTGAGATAACTAGAGCCCGTTGTGGAGAGAAATCATAGGATAAGATGGGATAAAAGACCATGAGGTGGATTCTATGGTGTCAGAGTGCAAACAGACTCACAGCAGAAGGGGAGCCAAATTTATAATAAAAAAATGCCATTCATTTCCCACATGGGGACACGACCGTCTAGTAGAGCAACTTCTCCATAAGGCATATATGATGCATGGCCTTGGGATTGAAGATCAAGCACACTGCTCGTCTCAAGTGAGGTGTTAATGGTTTGATATACATTTATTTCCTTGTGGGAAGCATGTTGCCACGTCCCTTGACCACTTGGCAAGGAAGAGCAGTGACAACCCATACCCCATTTTAACCTTGATAACACCCTATTCAGGACAATTCTTAGATAATATTAAAATGAAAAAAAATGTAAATTTAAAGAAAATTCAAAATCATATTTCAAATTATATATATAATTTTCAAAACATCTTGAATTAATTTAGAAATGGTCTTAAAATATACAAATTGTGTAGTTATTTTTGTATTTGATGATTTTTTGTAAATGTTGAAAACATATTAATAAAATGTAAATAATGTTAAAAATTACGGTTTCTTATAATATTATATTTTGGGTTTTGATTTACTTTAAAAATATACCTGAATGAGTTGATAGGCTCATTCTTACTTAAAAAAATTATATGAATATGAAAAAAACACCTTATAAAAGAAATTTAAATACTTTTTTACATTTGTTGAAGTTTAACAAATCAATTTTAGATACTGTGTACATCTCATTGTGAAGGAAGATGTGTAATTTTGTTGAGGTTTAATATGAACTTGATTTATTCATTTAAAAACAAAATTAATAAATAAATAAAAATATTTTATTATTAATTATAAATAAAATATTTCATACATTGTTTTTGTTTATAAATAAAATATTTCAGACATTTTTTTTGTCTACAAAGTTGAGGGTGGGATGTTTGGTTACATGGGAAAATATTTCTATATATAGAGAGAAAAAAAAACCAAAAATTTCTTAAGCTTAAAACATTTTAATGGTGTATTGTTGAAAAATATTTACAATTAGGACTCACATCGCACGCTCTGTTGTTCAAACTGGTTGAACGTGGTCGACCTAACAGCAACCTCCCAGCCGCCATGGCGCCAGGAGGGGGACCTGAGGCTCCCCTTCCACCCCCACCAGAGATTCAGGCATTCAATCCTAATTGCTACCAGCAGTAATCAGTCCCCTTCTTCCTCTCAGCAAAAATTTGTGAAGAAGCTGGAAAATATTCCTTCGGTGGCCCTCCCAACCGAAGAAACTTGCCGAGTTTCCCTAAACCTGGTTGAAAGAGGACTCATCGGTCATTTTACTGGCCTCTGGCCCTTGCCCAAAGTAGTGGATGACTAGGTGAAGAGGAACTAGACTCCCTTAGTCTCCGAAGGTATCAAAATTCATTTCGTACGCAAAAGATATTTTTTGTTTGTATTTGAAAATGCAGAATACAAGAGCCTTATCTTCAGAAACGGCCCATATTTTATGGGACCCCAGGGACTTTATATAAATAAATGGAACCCAGATTTCGACCCCTCCCAATATGTCCCTTCATTTGTTCCAGTGTGGGTTTGTCTCCCACATCTCCCCTTGCATTGCTGGAACCAAAAATATTTCCAAACCATATGCAACTCTTTTGGGAAGTATATTGATCAGGCAGTAAGGAAAGACCAATATTTGTGTGCCCGTATTTGTGTCGAGGTGGATTTGGAAGTCGGGCTCCTTGAAGGAATCAAATTAACGATTGCTGGTTGGTCCCATATTCAAGCGCTGGATTATGAGCAGCTTCCATTTAAATTAGACACTGTCACGTCTATGGCCACTTTGCAAGACACTGCAAAAATAAAGCGGAAGAAGAGAGTGACAATGTGAAAGGAGATCAATGGACCTTGGTCCAAAAATCAGCCATGACGAAAGCCAAAGGAAAAGGAAACACAAAAAGAAACAAAGCAACAGCAGAAGACCAAACTCTTGGGGCAGAGAGCAACGCCTCCCCATTGGCTAAAGTCGAAACACCCACTGAAGAGCTCAACACCCCTGCAGAACCCTCAGTAACAAATCTGGAAGCCATGGAACAGCATAATGCTCTTCCCTCACAGAGTAAAGGCGTAGAAGAAACAATCCCCTCAGGAGCAAACACATGTGCTTCCTCTTCATCCTCTTATGTTGATATGATCAAGAAGAAGTCTATAGAAAACTCCAGCTCCTCGGAGGATGAAACCTTTGAGAGACCATTGAAAAAAGTCGTAAGGAAAACACACAAAGAAACCAGAGAAGAAAAAGCAGAACGGAAAAAAACTCAAGGAAGCCAATCTACAATCGAAATGACCATTGGGAGGAACGCCAGAACAAGGCTTCCCAAGGGAGGAACATCCAACCCCCCCATCAGTAAATAATGAAATTAGTCTCTTGGAATTGCAAAGGTTTGGGGAATACTATGAAAACTGATGTTATCAAATACCTTATGAAAATCAAACCTCCATAAATCCTCATGCTCCAAGAGACTAAAATCGAAGGGGACTCCCTTATGAACATCAACAAATCGAAATGGAAGAAAAATGTACAGAAGTCCATAAGTGCAAGGGCTACCTCAGGAGGCATTTCCACTCTATGGTTGGAAGAGAAATTTCAACTGATGAACTCCTTCGATACTCAAAAATGGATCTTTACTGAGCTAAGGCACATCACAATTAAGATGACCATTTCTCCCTTTAACCTTTATGTTCCTGTGTTATACGCTGAAAAAAAGAGATTGTTGGAAATATCTCTCTGAATTCCTAGATCTTTGCTCTCCCAAGAACATTATTCTAGCCGGAGATCTAAACATTGTCATGGATTCCAAAGAAAAAAGAGGGGTTAGCTCCAGCAGGGATCAAATTCTCCCCACAGTGGAAGAACTTGTTCTCTAATGGGACCTCTTGGACTTAAAACCATCGAGAGGCCTTTACACTTGGTCCAACAACAGAGTTGGGACAGACCACATCTCTTCTCATCTTGATTGATTCCTGGTTCAGAGTTCTTTGATGTTGGAAAAGAGAATAATCTCCTCCAAATTCCTCCCCAAGCTAACCTCAGATCATAAACCTATCCTGCTCCTCATGGAAGAGGAAGAAAACTTGGGCCCTATACCATTCTATTTTAGCCCTCCATGGAGTGAGAGAGATGGGTTTCTTGAAACTATCTGATTGGCTTGGACCAAACCAGTCATTGGATCCCCGAGCTATGTGTGGGAGAATAAAATCAAGACAACAAAAAATGCTCTAAAAGAGTGGATCAGAAAACCAAAGCAAACCCCAACCAGCCAGAGGAAAGAAGCAGTACAGCTGTTGGAAGACCTGCAAATGGAAATGGATAAAAGAGACAACATTTCTATGGATCTAGAAAAGGAAAATATCTCTCAAAGGAACACCTATATCTCCTTCAGCATTGATTAATAATACTAGAAGATCAAATATTGAAGCTTGTGGCTAAAAGCTAGGGACCGAAATACTAATTGCTTCCACTGACAGTACAGAGCTTGCCTCTCACGCAACCACATCTCTGAAATAACGTCTTCTGAGGGACTGATTTGCAAAGGGTTTGATAACATCAAAACAGTAGCAGAGTCACATTTCCAAAAGCTATTCAATAAGGACAATGAAAACAGTGAAGAGGAAAGAAAGGAATTTCTCACTCACATCCCCTCCCTTGTTAGTAGAGAGGACAACACCAATCTAATGAAGCCTTTCACTGAGGAAGAAATATGCAAAGTCATATGGTCAATGGAACTAGACAAGGCCCCTGGGCCTGATGGTTTCTCAATCCATTTCTATAGACTCTATTGGGACATCATCAAATTCAATTTGATGAGAATGATTAAAGGTGTCCAGAACAAAGCTAAGGTGGGGGGTGGCATCAACTCCACCTTCTTGGCCTTAATCCTGAAAGAGGTGAACCCTGACTCCTTTGACAGATTCAAGCCTATCTCCCTCTGTAATGCATCATATAAAATCCTCACCAAGCTTCTGGCCAACAGAATCAAGCCTTTGCTGGGAAACCTCATGTCCCTCTCTCAAGGTGGGTTTGTCAAAGGCAGGCACATCATGGATAATGTCATCCACATTGGGGAGGCAATGCATTCCAAAAATCAACAGAAAGAAAAAGGCATGTTTATCAAGCTTGACATGGAAAATTCCTTTGACAGGGTTAACCTCTCGTTCCTTTACAAATTACTTATCTCCTTCGGGTTCTCCTCTGAATTTGTCAACATGATCAAAGCTTGCACTGATAAGCCCTGGACTTCCCCGCTAGTTAATGGTAGACCTACCAACTTATTTCAAGCCACAAGGGGGCTAAGGCAAGGTTTCCCCCTCTCCCCATTCCTATACATTCTAATGGCAGACACCCTCAGCAGAAAATTGACAGCAAAAAAACTTGTTGGGACTGTTCCAGGATTAAGAGTGCAGAACGGATTAGACCCCATCAACCATGCATTGTTCGTTGATGACTCTTTTCTGTTGGGTGGGGTCTCTATGAGGATCACTTCCAACATAGAGTATATCCTTCATAGCTTCTACAAGGCATTGGGTGCTCTCATCCATGAAAGAAAAAACGCAGTATATGGGTGGAACGTAGATCAACAAGCCATCAACAAAATCGCACTCCTCTTGGGCTTTGTTGGGCATGTCTACTTGGATAAAATTAAATATCTCGGCCTTCCCTTAACTTTGGGAACCAACAAGAATTCATTGTGGGGATGTGTAATATGCAAGTTAAAATCGAAAAATTTCCCCTTGGGGAGGCTACTAGATCACCACAGCCGGCAAATTAACGCTAATAAAATCAGTCCTCCCGGCCTTGCCAATATTCCAAGCTTGCTATCTGCTATCTCCCAAATCTACCATAGATCATATATCCATGCTCCTCCGTGACTTCTTCAGGTGTGGATGAAAGGGAAACCAATTTAAATTTCATCATGTCAATTGGGACATGGTGAAACACCCCATTCTGGAGGGCGGCCTACAAATCAAAGATCTCTCAACAGCAAACATCTCGCTTGGCAGTAAAATTCTGTGGAAAATTTACGCTGAGCCCAAGCATTCGGTCAGCCAAATTTTGAAAAATAAATATGTGACAGGTACTTCACTGAGGAATATGTAGTTCGAAAACACCACAAAAGGATCACTGATTTGGAACCTCTGTCGGAGAGGAATTAATTTCTTTAAAAAATACCTCTACTGCATTCCAAGAAATGGGAAAAACACTATGTTGTGGCATCACAGCATTATGGGACACCCACCACTTGAAAATTCGAAAGCTCTCAAGGGGATCCGAGACTGGTTCGAACTGCAGAAAATCACCAGAATTGAAGATATATCCTTGTGGGATGAGAAGGGGAATTAGCTCTCCTGGATCCTTTCAGAGCCCCAGATCATCTGCAAAATCAACAGGATATGCTAAAATATTATCTTGCTAGCTTTTTCCCAATCCACAAGCAGGCCACAAATTCCTGGGGTTGGGTAAACACGAGAAACTACATTGTTGCAATCAAATTCTGGTATTTGCAACCATAGAGAGAGACAAACCACCTAGCCACCTTCTGGAAATACATCTGGGATCCCTTCTGCATCCCTAAACTTAATTTTTTTTTTTTGGGTTTTAATGCATAAAAAGACTCTGACATGTGAAAACCTCACAAAAAGAGGAATCCTTAGACCCCATAGATGTTCACTTTGCAGGAACGACCTTGAAACAGTGGACCATCTCTTTCTAAACTGCCCCTTCACAAAATAAGTGTGGAATCTCACCCTTCATGGCATTAATATATCTTCCCCCAATCAGACCTCTGTGACAGAACTTATCTCTACTTGGAAGGGGCGGTATCCCCATTCCATCCCCAGCAAGTCTCTATGGCTCCGAGTATGGAAAAACATCCCCAAATACATATGCTGGAAAATATGGATTGCCAGGAATGAATATGTCTTCAACAACACCATTTGGAATCCCTCGACGGTGGCAGCCAAAGCTAAAGCTCTCCTCCTTGAGACAACATCCCAACACTCACATAAACCTGCAATCTCTCTTCTCCCAGAATAAAAGTATTGGATGGGAACCTTCGTCTTCAGAGACCAAAATCAATCACCATCCTGTCTCCCCATTAGCCCAAGATGGCACATAAGGGAACCAGACGAAATATTCCACTCTTGGTGGAGGAAGCAGGTAAAAGCAACAATCTTATTTGATGGTGCCTCTAAATGGAATCCGGGGATATCAGGCGTAGGGGGTGTGATATACTCCTCGGACGACATAAGAGATAGGTTCAGTTGGGGCCTCCGGTAGAGAACAAATAACCAGGCATAAATACTTGGATTGATAAAATCTTTCCAAATAGATTGAGCTAAAGGCATCAAAGAATTCCAAGCATTTGGGGACTCAAAATTTTTGATAAAAATGATAAACTCGGAGGACCAATTTAACAATCCAATCCTAAACAAGAGCCTTCGAAGGCTGAAGTACATTATGGCAGACTTCACCTCTTATCAATTTTTTCATATTCTCAGAGACTCAAACAAGGAAGCAGATAGCTACGCAAACAAAGGTTGCCTCCTCCCGCAAGGAGCTTTCAGCTTGAATGATGAATCCCCTTCTCAAATCATAACTCTGTAAATGAGAAACGAATTCTCGCTTATACTGGAAGCAGGGTGAAGCTATGTACTGAAGGTTGTTTAGGCTCCGGCCTAACTTGATATTTTCTATAAATAAAAATATCCGTTACAGTTAAAAAAAAAAAATATTTACAATTCCTTTCGTGTTTGACATGAAGTTGACATGGGGTGGGAGAGAGACAATCATCACTTTGATATATCATGAGTAGAGAGGGATCAACTTCAAATCTATTATAAATGGAGAGGGATCAACAAACTCAAGATAATGAAAAGAAATTTAGCGTTGAAAAATATTCATATCTAAAAAGGAAAAGAGATATTTTAATTTTGACTAGTGCAAAAAAAAGATCAAATCTAAAAGATATTTTTTTAATTAAAAAATTTACTTTTGAAAATCTGGTTCCTCTCCATTTATAATAAATTTAAAATTGAGATGAATTTATATTAATATCAACAATATAATAAAAAACATGAATTTTAGGTAAAATTGTTTTTTATAAATAAAATTGTAATTTTCAAATTCAAAAAATTACCAATATCCAATTCATTGCAAAATTTTAAGGTGAGCCTTATTTCCTAGGCTATACATTATTAAATGTGGTGGAGCATATACTTCCCACCGTTATACTTAAACAAATTTAAATCTAACGGTGGGCAGTATATTCCCAACCGCATTTAATAACATATAGCCCAGGAAATAAGTCTTGCCAAATTTTAATAGGTGAGCCTTTCCAATGTTCCTCTCCATTTAGTAAAGGAAAAAAATTAAAAGATTTTTTTTTAAAAGAAACATCTTCTCTGATACATTTAAAAAGGAAAAATGAATATTTACATATATATGGAGATATGTATTAAACAAAGGTATATTAAAATTAATTTTATGATCTCAATGGTTATGGTTATACTTAATTTTAATATTATAAAACTATTGCTTTTGAATATAGGATCTATCATAATACATGCTTATATTTCATATACTATCTCAATATGTTTCAAAGAGATTATAAAAAATATATATCAATGTTACTAGGTAACAAATGAGAAATATTTCCCTAGTCGAAAAAAGGAAAACAATTTTCAATTATGATGGATTTCTTTCTTAACAATGAAGGATTAAACGTCTACGACGTCTTGAATAGACATTAATCGAGTGTTTTGTTAAGGCACTCCTTGATGTGAAATCATCGGTTCAATTCCCCACCCCAATAGGGGTGATATATTGGACATGATAAAGATGTTGTCCTGCCAAAATTACAAAAAAAAACAATGAAGGATTAAACATTTGAGGAAGACGATAAAACCTTACGTAAGATTGAAAAATGAATTTTGAGATGTCATATACTAAAACATTTCCAATACATTCTTGCCACAATAAATTAGGAGATGAACAATGTTTGCTTTAGGATGAATAGAAGTAATATGATTTATTAACATAAGTTTTCCAAGGATTCTCTTATTTCATGGGCCTTTGCATTTGCTTTATATCAATATATTTTAAGCTTTTAGCCTCCCTGCAAAGTTTTCCAAGGATACTCTTATTTGATGGACCTTTACATTTTCTTCACGTCCAGATATTATAACATTTTATCCTCCTTGAGAAGTGAATGGGATGGATTTTTTGAAGTATGGATTTTTTTAGATATATTCTTTTAGGGTGGTTTGTATGAAATAGATGTGGTTTTGTGGTAGATATCTATATTAGTAAATGGTAGGCACTAAGTTGGTTTTGATTTTTTTAGGGTGGTTTATATGAAATAGCATGTGGTTTTGTGGAATATGTCTATATTAGTAAACAGTAGGTATTAAGTTGGTTTTGATATTTTTATCTTCCTTGAGAAGTGAATGGGATGTAGTTTTGGAAGTAGTAATCAACATATTTTGCTATATTGTTTTAGGTTGGACTGTATGAAACACCATGTGGTTTTGTGGTAGATATCTATAGTATTTTATGGTAGGTATTAAGTTGGGTTTGATCATAGTTTTTTATATAGGGTTAATAAGATTCAAGGTTCTTAGGATTATTTAGTCAAAGTAGTGTGCCTTGGTAAGAGGTGTTGGGGTAACAACCCATACTTTAGAGTGACCTCTTAAGGGTATTCCTCAAGAAGATTCATTTAGCTTGGTAGAAGAGCATTTTGTTAGTATATGATTGATTTTAGTTTGGGTTCATAGTGTGATAAGAAAGTAAGTGAGCATAAGATATCTAGGAAGCTTTAGCTAATGTATGGCTTGAGAAGGGATGGTAGAATTGGAAATCCATGAATTTGAAATGTATTATTCAAGAGACATGCCATGTGATCTACAAATTGTTGTGGATTTTCTATTGCACAATTCATTGCAATATATATGATAAGATTGGTTTTTAATCTATATTATGAGGGTTAATTTACTTTGATTCCATATTTATTATTATTTATTTATTTATTGCTTACGAATGTAATAGATAAAAATGAAAATGGTAGAGAACAATAAAATACCACCACACACCAACCACGATGAACATAAGATATGCTCTGGGAAATCATTATAGGATAAAACTTGGTTGGAAGGTGTGCGTATTCTACTCTCTTTTATCTAGAATGGAAATAATGCAAGCACAAAGGAGAAGGTACTCACTATGGAATCACTTTAGAACTATGGTATGTTGGTTTGATAGGTTACTACAAAACACTAACTCCTATTATGTTCTCTCACTCCCACTCCCAATTTTTTTTCCCTACTATGGAACAATATACAATCGACATGAATGGAACCCCTTTTCCTCCTAGTGACTTAGTTATAACAAAGTGTGATAGCCAACTAAGGGTCAAGTTTGACTTCTTCAATTCTAAACAAGAGTTACAAATTTAACCCTTCTAGAGTATTCTTGCAAGTCCCCATATGGATATCCCATTTTGCATGAGTAACAGGGGATGATGTGGCATCCTCTTGAACCATGGTAGGTTAACTTATGGGAGGAATAAATTTTTCATATTAACTCTAATTGAGGTGATTCTTGCATCTTTTTTAGATCTATAAGTTTGATCCAAAAATATTTTCGTCGAGATGTGTTAAAGAATTACATGTGAAAATTGCAGCTTTAAACAAGAAACTTTAAAGGCATAAACATAAGAAGACATAGAATTGATATTGGAATTTGTCCAGGAGGGACTACGTCTCCGGGCCCTGCTCAAATAGTGGGGAGGCCCTCTTTCATTAAGTGGAAAAAAATGAAAGTACAAGTATAAAATGAGAAATTACACCCTTATACCTCCATAACTGAAAGTGCCCGAAAATTGAAGACATCTGATGAATAAATGGACAACATCATTGGATTCGTGGTGTCGAGAGGTGTAGAATCCATAAAAATTTTCTTGAATCTGACAAAGTGAAAATCTGATCCCCCTGGAAATGGCTCAGATCATGGTTCTGCCCCCCCTCTTGCAGAGTTCTCTTGGTTCCACTGTCTCGATTTATGTGCCCGCTCCTGGCTCCTCAGCGCACTTATGAAGGCAGAGTTTAAATATTGAAACGCGACAGACTTCCCTAAGCGGTCGTTAGCGGAATTGGTTTAAGATCCATATTATGAGGGAGGGGGTCGAGTGGTCAAGCCCTGCCCCCTTCGTATTAAGGTTTGAAATTCGTTTTTATTAACTGCGCCTCCTTTTTTAAGGACCCAATGGATATTGGAGTATTAACTATGGGTAAATTTGGCGGGGGGTCGGGCCCACATTGGACGGCCCGCCCCATACCCTCCATCGGCACCCTTGTAACAAGTGGCATGGAATAGAGGGTTGGGTTGGGCGGTGGGGTTCACAATCCCCGCCCATATATATATATATATATATATATATATATATATATATATATATATATATATATATATATATATATATATATATATATATATATATATATATATATATATATATATATATATATATATATATATATATATATATATATTTATATATATATATATATATATATATATATTCGATTTTTTAACCAACTGCTCCTTTTGAAAAATTTGGAATTTGACCGAATGAGTCAAATTAAGGAACCCACAAATTCACCCAGAATCCGGCCGAAGTTGGCCGGAATCCGGTGGTCAGGTTTCAGCAAAAATGTTGCCTCCTTAAGCTGCCAAGTCACCAAGTCAACCCTCAAACTTTGACTGCTCCTAACTCCTCCATACGGACTCGGAATTGAGTTTCACCTGCGTCGTTGGAATCAGAAAGACGAAATCTTCAACTTGACATTAAGTTTGTAACATTCCAAACACTTTGATTTTTTAGCCTTTGTACTTAAGCCACTTGTACTTGGACCTGTTCGATCCACCTGTATTATTCCTCCGCACTAAAGAGCTTTTGGACCCCAAAAGCATTAACACTCTCGGCACAACTGCTTGTGTCCTTTCCAAACCACACTTTCAATCCTCTGTACAAAAAACTGGTACATCATTTGCAATCATGCACGCCACACATGACTCAAAAACCCCTCCTTGCCAAGAGTTTATAGCACACACTCATTGGCTGAGGATTACATGAAAGAAAAAAAAAACAATATCTCAACTACTCATAAGGAAAGGCCAAAACACCATCGTTGTGTTTCAAAGTGATGGGAAAAACACCATCATGTTTACATTTACTTGTAACGTGTGTTTTACAAATGTGGCCATCACACTAAGACCCCTAAAAGAACCATATTTTACTTAATAAGGTAAATGGATCATCCATTTGTGGAGGATCTGCCTGTGGAATAGCTTCGAGGACCAGACTCTGTATGGATGCTCTTTGGTCCTGACATGTTTGACATGCAGGTTTTTGGGGTTCATTCTGGTTGTGATGATTCTTCCTCCTCCATACCTTCCGTATCATCTTGGAACACCTCCTCCCGATGTGCCTCCGAGAAGTTCCCATGAATCCCTCACTGTCACTGGGGTGTGAGGAGGTGCTTTCATCATCAGTTGTTGGTGGGTCGCTGGTTTTTTTAGAGCTTTCTCCCACTTCCTTCCTAGTGTATCCGAGTCCTGCATGACGCGATAATTCCTCGACTTCAACGGGGTTTACGATGCCTTGGCCATTAATGTCAAGGCCCTTTCCTTGATACCCCATCTTCTTCAGCATTTTGGACCCGATCCCCTGTAGTATTCTTTTCAAAAGCAGTGAATTCATCATCATGAAAAGTACATGAAATTAAAGGGTTTATTTTTACCTCGGGTTGGTTATGTCACAATTTTTCCAAGGCCTCATCCTTAGCTTGTAACTGGTAGAGTAACCTTTGTTTTTCTTCCCTTGCTTTCTGTAGGAGCCTTCTTAGCTCAGCATTTTCTTCTTGGATGCCTTGGTTAATCTCTTCAAGTTCTTGGAACTTTTCCGTAGTAAGTGTCCTTTTCATCTTTGGTACACTATCTGTTGATATTTTTGTTTCATCGCCTGAATCGGAACACAAGTCTATGGGTCCTTCTACTGTGATCCCAAATGCTGCAAGCTTCATTTCATCGCCGGAATTAGACCCCAGGTCAATTGGTCTACCTCGTGCAAATCTTGTAGTTGTGACCTTTTCATATTCCTGGGATTTAGAATCTTGGTTTTGTTGTATGGTGGTGGCGGTCTTCTCCTTTCCCTTTTTTTCATTTCTCTCAAGTCTCAACTCAGGGTGCAACTTCCAGCGATTTTCTTCATCATGTCCCTCTTTTTCACAATGTGTGCAAGAGGGCTTTGCTCCACTTCTTTTGGCTGTGGCAATCCTTTTTGGGTGGTCACTTTATTCATGTGCCCCTTTGCTTTCTATGTGCATGGCCTTCACACTGGCCTCATCGATGGTAGCAGGCTCAAACAATAATAATGAATGTCTTATATTATAACTATGTAATGACCCAATGTACTTAGTTACAACTTCAGGTGAATCTAATGAAATTCCAAAACTTAGTGCTTGTTTTCTAAATTCCTCAATAAATCTTTGCACGTTTTTTCCTTTACCTTACCTTAGGTACTACCACTCCATTAAGGTTTTTTTCTTATAACCCAAGGTATAGAATTTATCTTTAAGAGTAGAAATGAAATTTGACCACGAGGAAAGGAGGTTACCCAAATTATTGTTGCCTTGAAGTTTTGTCTCCCACCAGATGAGAGCGGTGCCATTTAGTCGAAGAGAATCCAACTGGATCTTTGCCTTGTCCTCCACAATCCGCTGAATCCCGCAGTAGACCTCAAGCTGCCTAATCCAGTTGTTAAGTTTCTTTGCATCACTTTCACCATTATACATGGGTAGTCAAATTTTACATCTAACTTAAAGAAAGGCTTACTAGATGCATTTCATGAATTCCTATGATGATGGTGAGAAGAGGAGGAAGAACTTTCACTTGTTGGAGGAGAAGGAGGTGGATCTCCTCCATTATCTACATGCCCTAAACCTTGTCCTTCTAAATAATTCTCCCTTGCTTTCTCTAGTCTCTCAATTCTAGAGAAATATGTCTCGACCTAATCTGCCATGGTGTATAAGGTCTTGCGAAAGTTGAGTTCCTCCTCATTTTGAACATCGCCATCCATGTTTCTTCTTTGATGTGCACGTCCCGCCTCAGGATCAAAAGACTGTAGTGCCCCTTCGCCTCTTCATAGCATGTTTCTAGTTAGCATACAAGCATGTAATTCACATATACAAACGCCTACTCTGATACAACATGATCCAAAAATATTTTTCTTGAGATTTGTTAAATAATTACACGTGAAAATTGCAGCTTTAAACAAGAAACTTTAAAGGCATAAACATAAGAAGAGAGAAGAAATTAACATCATGCAAGAAGACACAAATTGATATCAGACTTTGTCTAGGAGGGACTACATCTCCAAGCCCTGCTCAAATAGTGGGGAGGCCCTCTTTCATTTAGTGGCAAAAAATGAAAGTACAAGTATAAGATGAGAAATTACACCGTTATACCTCCATAGCTGAAATTTCTCGAAAATTGAAGACCTTTGATGAAGAAATGGACAGCACCATTGGATTCGTGGAGTCGAGAGGTATAGAATCCATATAAATTTTTCCTGAATCTAACAAAATGAAAATCTGACCCCCTTGGAAATGGCTCAAATCATGGTTTTGCCGCCCTTCCTGCACAGTGCTCTTGGTTCCACTGTCTCGATTTCTGTGCCTACTCCTGGCTCCTCAGTGCACTTATGATTGCAGAGTTTAAATATTGAAATGTGGTGGACTTCCCTAAGCTGGCCGTTAGCATAATTGGTTTAAGATCCATATTAGGAGGGAGGGGGTTGGGTGGTCAAACCCTGCCCCCTCCGTATTAAGGTTTGAATTTCATTTTTATTAACCGCACCTCCTTTTTTAAGGACCCAACGAATATTGGAGTATTAATTATGGGTAACTTTTGGGGCGGGGGGGGGGTGCCGTATTGGGCGGCCCGCCCCATACCCTTCGTTGGCACCCTTGTAACAAGTGGCATGGAATAGAGGGTTGGGTTGGGTGGTGGGGTTCACAACCCCCGCCCACCCATACATACATACATATATATATATGGTTGGGGCCGGTAACGTGAGCAAGGGGTCCGGCAGGGTCATGGCCGTCGGCCCCATCTTAATATATATATTTTTTTATTATGTTTATTGGATGGGAGGGCAGGGGTCATGGCCCGCCCTCCAAAATTATATATATATTTTTATATTTTTTTTCAATTTTATAACCAACTTCTCCTTTTGAAAAATCTGGAATTTAACTGAAGGAGTTAAATTAAGAAACCCAAAAATTCACCCAAAATCTGGTCAGAGTTGGCCAAAATCCGGTGACCGAGTTTCAGCAAAATTGTTGCCTCCTTAAGCTGCTGCCAAGTCACCAAGTCGACCCTCAAACTTTAACTTCTCCTAACTCCTCCATACGGACTTATAATTGAGTGTTGTCTGCATCATTGGAATCAGAAAGACAAGATATTCAACTTGACATTAAGTTTGCCACATTCCGAACACTTTCATTTTTGATCCTTTGTACTTAAGCCACTTGTACTTGGACCTATTTGATCCACCTAGATCAAATTTAGAGTCTATAATTTAAGAATGAAATCCCCCCCCCCCCAAAAAAAATAAATGTCATATAAGGCCTCAAAGTGGCCCGATAAGGTTTTAGATACCAATTCTCCAAATTTATTCTAATCAATAAAACTACTCCTATACATTGATTCCTCAATTTTTTCCACTTTGAAAGCATCAATACAAATGAAAAAAAATACAATGATACAATTCATATCATCCTGAAAGCTCATGTAACTCTATGTTACATTTTCTCATTAATTGACAGAATTATTAGGTTTGATTCCTAGCTCAATATCAAAACTCAATATTTTGTAGGTGGTAGGATGCCTAGGATAAAGTGTGGATTAAGGGTTGATGTTGAAGGTATCAATAAATTCCTTTACACCAAACCCTCTAAAGTGCATTTTGTGAAAGGCAATGCAACTCAATTTTAGAGTGAATGTGAGTCACTTTGGTTAAATACCATTTTCACTTTACATTCAGATTCATTTTTTTCTATTGTTTATTTTTTGTCCATCAATCATTGTTATTTTGTCCATTGTACCTTATTTTGCAGCTGCATGAAACCACATAGCCTTTACCATAAGTTGTTGTGATGCCTTGGATATGTGTACTTTTTAATTTTCCATCTTCTCCTTGACTTCTTTTCCTACCAGCCTCACATTTAGCATGTTCACCTACTTGTTGGACCTTCTCCTATATCAATTTGCAACCCACCTTTTAAACTCACTCAGTTTTGCACGAAACTCGTGATTTTCCTTCCTTAGTGTATAACAACAATCTCAGATCCTTGAGGATGGAACTTAGAGGTAGAGAGACCTTGTGGATATCTTTATTTGATTTGTTATAGAAACTACTTTTCTGCAAAATTAGGGTTTAATGTTTGCAAGCTTTTATTTCAACAATGTTCTTGCTTTCCTTACAAGATAGAATGGATTTTCTTTTCATTTCATTGTAGATGGAGTGATTTTCCTTCCTTTATTGCAAATAACGCAGGTTTATGTGTTGTCTTTCTTTCTGCTAGTTATTTCCTGCAATTTTAGTTTTCCTATAACATAGAATACTTAAATTGGTCTATGTATATCTAGATTTTATTTCAATTCTTCCACCTCCATAGAAGTTAGCAAAAAGGAAGAGATAGTGCATAATGCATTGTTGTCACTGTGACAAAACCCTCCAAAATTTTTCCTATACA
Organism: Pinus albicaulis; assembly: GCA_034641835.2. Classification (NCBI taxonomy): domain Eukaryota; kingdom Viridiplantae; phylum Streptophyta; class Pinopsida; order Pinales; family Pinaceae; genus Pinus; species Pinus albicaulis. The sequence continues at coordinate 993,930,286 of CM076569.1, read as the reverse complement.
CTAATTTTGTAGCCTACTATGGATCTTGCGATTAGTCATTTCGTAGTCGCTTCTTAGTTGGTTGATACTTTTTTAAGTCTTTGATCTCCCTTCTTGTATTGTAAGTGTCGAAGTCACCTGCTCACACATGCTCAGTGCGTAATGAATTAATGAGCACATCCCTTCACACGATCTTGAACAGGCCTAGCATAGTCCATCAAGCCAATGCTTGTGCAATGTTTTATTTATGTTCAAAGTCAGTGCACAATGTCATTGACAGTCTCTCACTCCTAGCTGCATTTATATTTCTATTTCAGTGATTTTTTCAAATTGTCGCTTTTGTGCACCTTCGTTTCTGCGAGTGTTGTTTCATGTTTTTGTTTTCTCCTTTTTCTTGCTTTCACTTTAATTGGTGTTATTTTCATGTGATATTTTCTCTAGCATGTGTCGTTTTCATCATCGTTTTCATATCGCAAGTTTTTTTCACACTTTTCTTTTCATATAACATGAGTCGTCTTTCAACGTGTTAAGTGTCACACATTGTATAAGTGTATTTTTAATTTGTTTCAGGGGGTAATCTTTGTGTTAATGAATTTTTCGCATCATGTAAAACAATGTAAACTTTGAAACGAGAACTATAAAATCAAAATGGGAACTCTAGCCAAAAAACTCCTAAAAATAAAAAGGTTGATGCTAGAATATTGGAATTCTGGAAAACCTTAAAATTTTGACAATTTTCAACCATGACATTATGGAAATTTTTTTGACGAATTTTTTTTTTTAAATGAACACCTGAATGAAAGAGTCATTATTCCGCGAGTAATTTCTTTTGTAAATGATAAAAATATGATGACTTTAAAATCTTAGCCTAAGACAACTTGACACATTGCAAAAAAAATTAAAAGCCAACCATCAAATTGACACTCAGTGTAGGAAAACTCGACTGGTTGTAATGAAAACTTAAATACCAACCATGAAATTGACACATTTTGCAAGTGGACTCGATCTTTTACAATGAAACTTTAAAATCAACAATCAAATCGACACATTTTGTGGGTGGATCCGATCTTTTACAACGAAAACTTTTAAATCAAAAATCAAATTGACACATAATGGGATTGGGTTGCTAGTCAAGGATCGACACAGACCCTGTAGGAAAAAATAAAATAAAACAAAATAATAAATAGTTGGAAATTTCCCCTAAAGGTGCAAAGGTACACCGAAGAAATAGAAGATTTGGGAAGATTATCTTGCCACTCACTCCAATGCAATCATTGTTAATCATTTCTATGAATGTAACAAAATTGCTTCTTGATAATGATATGTATATGACATATATCTAAAGCAAACCAGGGACGTTAGAAAGGGGCATAGAAATATCTGAAGAGGAGTCCACCTATTAGATTTTAACGATTGATGAGCAGAATTTGGTTGTTATTAGGACTTAAGAAGTCATTTTCGGTATTCAGAAAGGTGTCATTGTCAGTTCCTTTGGTATAGTCTAGTGTTAGATCAATAGGAATGGGAATGACAACGGAGGAGGTGGAACTGGAGTAAAGTGATGCTCTTCTAGAGGTGGAAAGAGAGACACTCTTCCATGAAAAATGATCTAATTTCGTTAATCATTTTCTGGTTAAGTTCATTTATATGCTAGTTTTGAACTTCTAAGTTCTAAGTTTTATAAATATGGGAACCATGATAATATAAAATTCCTTTTATAACAAAAAAAGAAATTTAAGTGAAATGTGTAGCACATATCACCTTTGGTGACTGCAACTACATAATTTTTTTTTGAATAGGAGTTATCTTCTAAAGTAGACAATTTTGAATTCACCAACCAATTTCTAGGGCGTGCCTGTAAAATCCCAAGCACTCCTTCTGTGATCTTAGGCTTGGACTTTCGAATAAAACTATCAATCCTTGAATGCTTCAAATCACCATCCAAGTCCCCATAATTTTCCATTTTGCAACACCTATGGCATTGATTTTGGCCAAAACTTTGATAAATTACAGACACATAAAATTCATCAAATTGATTAAAATAAGGAGACACAAAAGCGACATTACTCCATGATTAATCTATAATAATTAAATATTTCCTTCCACTCTAATTGAAGCTCTGTTACATCTTTGTGTCATTCTTCATTGTTGCTAAATCTTTCTGTTGCCTATTTTACAATATCATAATATAGTATAATCATAATAATATATATATATATATATATATATATATATATATATATATATATATATATATATATATATATTATTTTTATAGATTTATTTTTTGAAACTCAATCAAACTTAATTTCATAATAAATTTACTTAAAAACCAATGAAAAATTAAAATATCTCAAGATTTAGAGATTAGAATATTTCTTTTTTTTATTTAGGAAGGGATTTAGAAAACTTTAAAGGGCAAGCACTTTTCAACAAATTCCATGTACAATGCCACATGTCAAAAATGTGTATATATTAATAATATATATAAAAATTTTGTATAATAAATATTAATTTTTTTATTATAAATTGATGTTAAAACATTTAAATATAAAAAATATGAATTGTTATTCTAATTTTTTTATAGTTTAATTTTTCAAAACCCGATAAAACTTAATTTTATGATAAATTAATTTAAAAACCAATGAAAAATCAAAATATCTCAAAATTTAGAGATTGCAATTTTTCTTTTTTCATTTAGGATAGGATCTAGAAAACTTTAAAGGACAACACATTTCTTAGTTAATTCCTTGACAGTCGAGTGGCACATGTCAATTTTTATTTGGAGGGAGAAGGACGAAAATACACAGATCTTATTGGTCAAATCTGCCCAAACAAACCCATCATAGGAATGGTGTAAATATATAAAAATGAAAAATATAAAAGAAAACAAAAATTAAAACATGACAAAAAAAAATATTAAGAAAAATAAAAACACAAAAAAATCAAAAAAATAATAACAAGTAGATAATAATATATATTAGAACATAAAAAAATATGAAAACATGGCAACAAAAAAAAAACAAATATAAAAACATAGCAAAAAAAACACAAATATAAAAACATATATAAAGAGGACAAAAATTAAATCAAACATAAAAAATGTAAAAAAAAAACAAAACAAAAATAATAATAATAACTTAAAAATAGAAAAAACAAAACAAAACAAAACAAAAATTTTAAAAATCTTAAAAAATAAAATTGAAACAAACATAATTAAAAAAATAAAATAAAATAGTAGAATAACCCAAAAAAAAAACACACAACAAAAAAAAAACATTAAAATTAAATTAAAAACATGAAAATTTAAAAAACATTATAATAAAAATAAAAAATATAGAAAAATTATAAAAAATAAAAAATAAAAAAAAACAACTTGAAAAAATAAGTAAAAAACCATAGTTAAAAAAGAAATTAAAGACATTTAAAAAACATAATTGAAACAAAAACATAATAAAAAAAATTAAAAACATTTGAAAAAACATAATTAAAAAATAAATTAAAATTTAAAACAGTTATAAAATTAAAATTAAAAAAATAATAATAATAAAATTAAAATTCAGCCACGCCCGCTCATCCCAACGCACCATCGGCATTGGGCTTGGCAGCTGGGTTGGGTTGTCATTGCCAACTGCCACAACCACTCAGCGCAACGGCCCTGGGCTTGGTAGGTCGATCTAATAATTGGTCTGCCAAGCCTAAGGTCGCTGGGTCATTGGGCTCGGTGGGCACAGCTGAATTTTCAAATATATGTGTGTGTGTGTATAAGCAACTTAGAATTCTTAAGGATTTCTGCTCTACCATGGGTATGTCTGTTAACACTGACAAAACAAATTTATGATTATCAAATCCAAGAAGGACACTTACGCTAATTTTATGTATGACAATAGTAACTTGGAGGAAGTGTCTTCTTACAAGTACCTAGGAATTGATATTCATCACAAGCTCAACTGGAACAATAGCATTCAGAAAAGGATTAATGGGGGATGGAAAGCTTATTTTGGTCTTGAAAATAATTGTAAAACAGCAAACCTCGTAATGTGGATAGAAAGAAGTTCCTCTTTGAAATTTTAGCCACTCCTGTTATCTTATATGGATGTGAGGTTTGGGGTTGCAGCATCTCTAGAGAATCTTGGAGAAAGATTGAGAAAATCCAAAAGCATTTTATAACTTATAACCTTAAAATTAAAAGCAATACACCCTATCCTATTCTCCTTATAGCAGCGAGTCTTTCCCCTATTAAGAGACTAGCTATGACTAGGCTTCTGTTGTACAAGCACAAGCTCAATAACATAGGAGACCATAGACTTCCTAAGGTAGCTTTAAATTCCAGCCAAAACCACCTAAGCTTAAACGAGGTTGGTATAAAGACACCAGGGCCTGGTTAAACCATTGGGAGATCGACGAGAAAGTTCCATTGCAAAACATTAATAACATTAAAAAAATTGTTACTTCTAAGTTCAAAGAAAAAATGTGGTGTGAGAAATATCTAGCAACTAAAAGAAAATTAAGATATTATAAGGAGGACATCAACCCCACCCCAGAAGATCAAAAGTATCTATCTGTTTTAACTAGCTCAAAGAAGAAAATTAATATAGCCAAGATTAGAACGAACTCTCATGAGCTCCATAGTGAAACAGGTCGTTGGAAAGTTCCTAAAACACCATGGATGGAAAGGATTTGCCATCTCTGTGAGAATATAAACGTCGACGATTAAAATCACTTCCTCTTAGAATGCCCCACGTACAACCACATTAGAGCTCAATCTCATAATCTTTGTTGCAATACTGACCTTCTTAGCCTTTTAATATGTCAAAATTATAGTGAGCTCAGAAAGCTTCTCTCCAAGCTTTTTAAGCATAAGAATAAAATCTTAAATCAAACTAAATAACTCTTTCTTTAGGTCCGATAGACCAAAGATTGGTCTCAGTGGATGTTAACCACCATCATCATCATCATCATCATCATATATATATATATATATATATATATATTATGCTTTTAAATTAATTTTAATGTTTTTTAAATTTTAATTTGTTTATTTTTTCTTCTATTTTTTTAATTATCTAAAATTGTTTTTGTTTTTTTGTTTTTGGGTTAATTTTTTAATTTTTTTGTTTTAGATTATGATTGTTTTGAAATATTTTTTGTATTAGGAATTTGGCTTCTGTGATCCATAAAATGTGTATAAAATATTTTGGTGAAAATTACATCAAAGCAAATTTTTTCGACGCGTTTCGAAACGCGTCGACAAAATTTGCTTTGATGTGATTTTCACCGAAAGATTTTATACATATTTTTTGTAATTTTATTTTTATTTTTTTAGTTTTTTAAATTTTTATTTTTATTTATTTATCTTTTACAAGTTAATTTTGTTTTTTTTACATTTTTGTGTTTGCTTTTATTTGTCTTTTTTATATTTGTCTTTTTACATAACTTTAATGTTTTTTGTCTTTCTTGCAAAAAAAATTAAAATTTTCATTATAAAAAATCATTGCAAACAAAAACAAAAAAACACATGTTTGGAAAACCCTTAAAAAACTAACATCCTAGGATGAAAAACAAGAAGAGACATAAGACAACTTGAAAAATTGTTAAATAATCAACATTTAAAAAAAAAATTCCTTACTTAGGACATAAGAACATTTAATGTGTCAAAAATGTCTTAAAAATAAATAAATGTTGATGCTTTTCAAAATCTGCATGAAAACCATCAACATTTAAAAAAAAAATATCAACAATTAATACATTAGAGAAATTAAAGTGTAAAAAATAAGCCCTCTAAAAAAAGGGGATGTTGTTACTTCAACACTTTTCAAAATCAACATGAAAATTAGTAACATTTAAAAAAAATGTTCATACTAGATACATAAGAAAATTTAAAGTGTCAAAAATATGCTCCCAAAAAAAACGTGTATTCTGAATCAACACTTTTCGAAATCGGATTATTTTTTTGCTACCTCAAAAAAATGGGTTCTCATTTTAGTTCTTGTTTCAAAGTTTACATTGTTGTAAACCTGCATCACACTCATTTCCAAAGTTTCAACATTATCGCACAAGTGTCTTCATTGTCGTCACATAGTGTATCTTTAGTGTCGCACTTGGAGTAAGTTGTCGCAATGTTGTCGCATTGAGGAAAGTATGTTGTTCATGTGTTCTGAGTGTTCCATGTCGTGTCACCAAATGACCTAAGTGTGTGATCATGTTCAATTCTTGCTTTTGTTCAACTTTATCTCACTGATCCAACACTTATTCAAAATTGGGAAAAATCCCCGACCGGGCCACTCAGCCTCGTTTAGCCATCCTAAAATGTGCATTTCATAGTTTCAGTCCTCAAGCAGCTACCTTGCCTCTTGACACTTTACAATGCATAGTCTCTACCTCCCAAAATTACGCACTGTGCAATCTCAATGCTCAAGCCTAACCCCTGAGCTCAAGAACTCCACAATATTTATCTCTAGCCCATCCTGAACTACGCAGTCTCAGTCCTCAAGCCTCAGCCTTGAGCTCCTAAAATGAGCAATCATGTGGCCTCTTATCCTTCCACAACTGTGCAGTGTGCAAACTCAGTGCTCAAGACTCAAGATTGATCCTTTGAAACCCTCCGTTGCACAATCTCTCTTCTTGTTCTCCTTCCAGAACCGAGCATTGGGAAACTCCAAGCCTCAAGCCTCAACCTTGATATCCTAAGCCCATAAAATACACAATCACATAGTATGTCCTCTCATAACTGCGCATTGGGCAACATCAAGCCTCAAGCCCCATCCTTGAGATCTTAAACCCCTCAATTGTGAAATCCTTTGAACTTGTCTATCCTGAACTGTGCATTGCACAGTCTCAAGCCTCAGTCCTGGACCTTGGCCTATGGAACTACACAATCCCTGATTTTAGCACTCCATTAGTCACCCAGTTCCAGTTCTAACAAGTGATTTCATGAAGCATGTTAGATTGGGATTTTTTGGACTGATGTCAACTTGTCATGAGTTGTTTTAGTTGCAGGTACTCTATTTTATCATGACAGGATGATGATGGATGTAAAGGAGAAGGAGACCATGCTAGAAGACACCTATGGAGATAAAGAGATAAGATGATCATAATGCGAGAAGATGGAGGAACACCAGAGTACAATAGAATATCAAAGGTCAAGACCGCATGAAGACTCCATACATATTCACAACCCTTTGGAGGGTAGATATCAATAACAAAGCATATCTTTCATGAAGACGAAGTACATATTTTATTAAATACAAAGCAACAAGAAGGATAGGTTGGAACTGCCACATCATCATGTAGTCCATGCCATCAGTGTCATGTCATGTCCTATCACGAATCATTATTTTCCACATCATTTTTGGATTATGTAAACTCAATAGCGAATAAACATAATGTAAATTGGAAGTCCAAGATTCATCCATGTAATACGAAAGGTCATTGAGAATTAAAACATTCATGATGGTATTCCAAGAGTCACAAGGGAGGTGACGGATCACTGCAAATTTTATATATACACCGTCATTGCTCATGCAAAGGAATTTTCAACTTGGCTCCTCCTACCAGGAATTAGAGAGGAAGACAGTTGTTTTGGAGGAACAAGTGACTGCTCTAATGCTCTATTCTTGGGGATAGTGGTGTTAATTGTCTTGATGTATCTTGGAACTTTTACTTAATTCATAAGCTCGTCTAGTCAACACGCTTTCATGCATATGTAATTAATATTGTAAGATTATACTTTAAATTTGTTTGATGTATGTTGTTTCATCTGTACTAAAAAAAACTGAACTATTTCGGTGGCTTTGGTACTTATCTTGTTGAAGGTGTGTTGTATTTGCTTTAACAATCGTTGCCTCCTTGTGAACTATTTCACTAGTTCATCAATGATTCATTATTATGTATATACTCATGTTCCTTTTTTATATTAGTATTATTACTGGACTTTAAATGTCCCACTTTTCTCTTCCCTTTTGGTAGAAGGACCTTGATACTTTCTGCAGTTGAGCATTTCACAAGGCATACTCACTTGTTGATCCAAAAATCCCTATGTATTACTCTCTTGTATTGAACTATGTAGCCAAGGAAAATCTACAATAATACATAGCAGTTGAGTTGATACTCCAAATGGGGCTCCTACTCCAAACGGTGTGCGGACTAATTAGGAATTCACATCAGGGAGACCCGCTTGGTTGACGGATTTCCAACACTAACAACAAAATGGTGCTAGAAGGCGAGAAAGATGACAAGTTGCGCCTGTTGAATCTGTTTTGAACCTCTTATTTGAAATGGATCATCCTAAAATCATACTCTCGGGGTGCTTTTCTAACTTTTCCCCTAGTGAAAAGTTTGATGGTGAGGGTGATACATCCACATGCATATATTTTCCTTAATTTTTGTGAATACTATGAAATTGATTGTGAATATGTGGCTTGTATTCTCTTCTTCCTCACCCTTGAAGGTCAAGTTAGTTGATGGTGTCACACTCTACCACCTTCTTCCATTCATTCTCTTAAATACCTCATCAAGGAGCTTCATTTAGCATTTGATAGGTATGATTACCGAGATGTTTATAAAAGGATTAATCAACTAATAATGAAGCCTAATGAATGAATTAAGGATTTCTTTGATCTATTCCTTCACCTTTGTTATGAATTTCATAAAGAAGACATGGATGGTGATTTATTTATAAAAATAATTGAGAGTTTGATTTGTATCTCTTTTCACAGTGACCCAAAAACCACCTGATGTTTCTACTTTCCCAACTTTTGTAAGCCATGAGACACCCCTAATTTCATAGGAGGAACCTTCTATTCCTTTTGTTCCTTTTCCTCCTCATTTTTTAGTTTTGATGCAGGTGCCTCCTTGCGATAATAATAAAGTTGGGAAATATGCAAATCAAATTCCTAATCCATCTTCTCATCCTCCTTTTGCTTTTCATGATTCATATCCCATGGAGGAAATCCCATAATGGTTCATGAAGCCTATGGTGAAGATTAATTTCTCCATTCCTCAAGATGATATTATTACTCATAATTTAAATATTGAATCTGATTTGGATACCTATCATTATCTACCATCTATTTTTCATGACCCCTTGTACCGCAAGCAATGAATAGCTGCAAGGTAGTCACATTTCGCAGGTAGAGGAGCAGAAAGGTGAAGATTCTTTAAATATTTATTCTCTCTTTAAAAATCCTCCGTGTGAAGATGGTGTTTCCTCATTCTTGGTTGATATTGAATCTGGTAATCTTGGTAGTCAATCAAGTTTGATTATTTTTCCTAATCAATCTCAAGTCTTGGGAAACAATTATTCTAATGAGGATGACTTTATTGATAAATATTATGATGAATTATTACGTGCGCCAACTAATATTTCAGTTAATCAAGAAGATTTTGTTTCAAAAGACTTAGATCTTAAATATGTTTTAGTCAAAGAAGATTCGCTTATGAACACTTCTTCCTCTTCACCTCCCTATCCTTTGTGCTATACTGTTTACAATGCATCAACTTCGTTGGAGACTCTCAGTGATATTCAAGTTTGTTATCTCATAAGTTGAATCTTTAAATGACACAAGATCGTGATAATATTCATGATCAAGAAGAAAGCGATGAAATTATAAAGCATCCATCACATCCCTTATCATCTCTTGTTTTGTATGGGGGAAACTCTTTGAATCAATGTGATCACAATATTTTTTCAATTCATACATCCTTAGACTTGCGATCAAAGGAATATTATGAATTTAGTAATATGTTTGTTGAAGTTGAAAATTTTGATCAAATTGAATGATGTAGATAACTTCCATCCAGATAATGGTGATCTTGTTAACTTAATCGATAACATTTATCCACATGCAATTTTCTATCTGACTCAGTTTATAAAGACTTCGATTTAGACCCAATACAACTTCTCCAAGCAGCAGCATTCAGCAGAACAAACTTTGACTTCCTCTTCTCTTGGCAGCACTTGATGCAACAATTGTTGCAGTAAAACTTAGAGAACTTCGATCTCCAAAACTATATCTCGAAATGCAGAGAGAGTGGTTCCAAAATTTTGATTTTCTTCAACTCTATAAGCATGCCCAAAATCGAATCCTAAAATTCCTTCTCCTCCAATTTGCAAATTTTCCTTGTTGCAACTTCAAAATAGAATTTATGTGTTGCAGTGAAATGGTTTCAAGTGATTCTTATTCCACGGTATATATAGGCTTGATATGAGCTCGAATTCGTGGGCTTGAGGCTGAGTAGATCACGTTAAGGCCTAATTGGTGCGGAGGGTTCATAAATCATACTTTACTCAATATTTGACCTATTTGCATGATTCAAAAGCCCAATATGGATCAATTTAAATATGCAATAAACCTATAGACTCATTATCAAACCTATAATTCCACAATAGGGACTTTGACCTAAAATAAATATGACCCAAGCATGAAACCCGTGCTTTAATAAGTCATTTAATAATAATATAAAATTATTTTCTTTATTCTTTTGACAAGTACAATAAGTATCGATTCAAGTACAATTTATGAATACTGAACCTAGTTACATTCTTCAACACTCCCTCTTAACTAGGGAGGTATTCATAACTCAATAGTACAAGGTAGATCTCAACTATATGAAATATGAAGAATATTTAGACACTTAAATGTCATGGACTAGATTCCTGACTAGGGAACTCTATTCAGTGGTCACTCAACAGTTTAGGCATCGTAATTCCATGGATTATATTCCTAACCAAGGAAATATATCCAAGTGGGACTAAGAGGGACTAAAGATTTCATCTTCTATAGGTATCATCAGGCTTACTTACTAACCATCAACCCAGGTAACTAGGTGCACATCCACCCGACATCACCCTCCCTACCAAAAATCAACACAAAGTGTCGGCCTGATGTCTTTCCAGCCAATGCCTTACTCACAAAGCATCAAGACACCTTGATCCAATAGATCAAGTAAAACCAGTCTCTCCCAATCAAACTGATTGGTAACTAGCATGCTATCAAAACCTTAAAGAGATTCACCTATACAAACACAACCCCAATCAACAATACATATTCAAGTATATAATCAAAGAAAACCTATGGGGTTTTTATGTTTCTCTTCAGATAATTTCGGTAGGACTATCAGTTGAATCTTTGAAAGAAGACTCCTCATACACTTTCCTTTCCTACTTTTCATGTAGAAAAATATTATTCAATCAGATCATGCTTCCTTCTTATAGCAATACCAAAGAATTCTCCAATCATGACTATGATTCTTACTCATGGTATTCACTAAGACTTACGGTTGTTATTCTTGGTGTAGTGCATGACACATGAAGTAGAGAACCATAACCATTTCTTCTTTTATCCATACTCCCTCTTAATCTAGGGATATCAACTTCTTCCTTTATGTGTTGGAGAATCTTTCATGGCTTCCATCCTTCTTATCATACTTATCAGCTTCTCATCTTTATGATGTACCTTCACATCTTTAGATAGTAAGCACAAACAAAACTGTAGAAGCATAAACTTAGCCATATCATAATCAGGAAGGATTTTCAACTTTATACATATTAGATACCTAGACAAGAGAAATATATTCTTCAACATTTTTGCTAGGGACTTTTACCTTAAACCCTAGACTACTTCACAATGTCTTTCATTATATATAGGGTTTCAATGTTCCTTTAAAAGGTATAATATACCTTGCTATAACATATAGTCAACTCTAGAACCAATATAGATCTACAAGATATCTAACAACCTTTAGAATTAACATGTTATACTTTCTACTAGGGTTTCATACAAATCCTAGATTTCATAACAGAGTTAATCAAGATTAATCATAGCTCAGACATTGTCATGATCATCTTTAAATAGAGTTAGTTGGATACCCTAGATTTCAAATCAATTATCAAAAAATATCATGAAGAGCTTCTATTAGGGTTTAATGTAAACCCTAGAATTTAATAAACAGATCATCAGTAACTTCCACTAGAGTTATATGTAAACCCTATATTTTCAATTTATAAATTCTTAGCACACATTATATAGATTCAAATGAACATACATACTAGATAATTTAACCATTAATAGGATTTATTTATAGGCCCTATAATTTTCAATCATCATCCTAGATCTTTTAAACTTTGACTAAGGTTTTTTTCCAAGCCCTAGATTCTTAGGACCATTAGAAATTAGTTCAAAACTCATATCTAGGAGATCATCATTATAATCACATAATATGTTAGTCAACATTAATACATTAGAAATATATTATCCTAGACTAGGCTATGGATTCAATCAAGAGAACATATACCTCGGGTTTCCTAGGAATTTACATAACAAGAATTTTACATGTAGACCTAACCAAAACCTAAGGTTTCGGTTCATTGTCAAAGCAAACCCTTATTATTTTCGAACAACATCATTTTAACTCAAGCAAGTCTAGAGCTTCCATGATCATATCAAAATCCCAAACTCGACATTATCACATAGCAACTTCTTCATAAATATCCCTAAATAGGTTTAAGGTTTCACACATTATCAACATACCCTTAGGTTATGGTTTTATAGATAGCCTCCTTAAGGTTCTATTTATATAAGAAATAAGAGGTGTATAAGGTGGGTAGATTCATCAGGTGATGAGTCATCCCAAATGAGAATCTTTTTAGGATTCAGTAGAACTAGACATAGCAACAATTAGTAACATAGAGATGGATAGTTCAAAGAGATTAACAAGAATTTATATTTAAATACATACCTTTAATTCTTTGAAAAACCTTTTGACTTGTGTGGCCTTCTTATTTGATCCTCGAAGCCTTCTCTATGATTCTTGAACATTCAAGAGATTGATTCCTAGACAAGGAATAGAGGTAGACAAGTGATTAGTATATAATCAAAATATTAAATAAGTATATGAATACAAATAGAGGGAATGAGATACTTATCTTGAGTTGTTGTGGGCTCCCTCCCAAGCTTGATGGAAAACCTAAAACTTATAAAAAAATAAATATATTTCCAAGAATATGTTAAACCTATACTACATAAAATATACAAATGAAATATAAGAGAGAAGGGGCTATGTACTGCAAGTCCCTCAGATCTTCTTCGAGCTTTTCTTTTTTTGGGGATGATGTTTCTTAAACCATCTTAGAATGATCTTTGTCTCTTTTCTTGATCCTAGGGTTGTCATGGAAATCACTCCTATAGTGTCCCATCTTGTGACAATGATAACACTCAATTTTGGATAGATCAACCTTCTTATTTGGTGCCTTCTTCTTGAATCTTCCTATATGATGAGAAACATAAGAATTTGAAACTTATGCATTGTTGGTTACCATGGATACTCTTAATTATTCTTGATTGAATGTTTCCCATAGCTCCTCAAAGGTGGGTGTTTCTTTATAGTTGTTGAGAGCTGAAGCAAAAGAAGTATCCCAACATTAGGGGAATTTTGAGGTCTAAAATGGGCCACCTAAGGAAATAATAAAATAATGTTTATGAATTTGAAATTCATTTTTTGCACCAAAATCCATGTAACCATAGTTAAATTCAATTCAAAAGTTGTACAAAAATAAAATTAATAAAAAAAATTGTATTGATCTTACTATAAATAAGAATGAGTTTCTCAAGAAAAAATCATTATCATTGGACAACTAATGCATTTGTCCTTTGTACTTAAATAACTTAAAATAAAATATAAATATAAATTTGTAAATTCTTAATTATATTATATGCTATAAATTAAAATTTATATTATTTAAATTGCATAATAACATGTGATTAATATACTATATAAAAAAAATATAATATAATATAATAAATCTATAGGGATATGCATTGTTTCTTTCAAGAAATAAGAAATGAAAATAATATATTTTTATTCAAAAAGTGTGAAATGACAATTATTATGAGTACTTTACTTTGACTTTAAAAGTACTTAGAGCACTACCATGTTTAACCATGAGTTTTTATCCACCATTGAGAATGTGACAAGTAAGTACCTTTAACTCAAGCAATGTCACCTCAACCATTAGGAATGATGTCATCCCATAAAATGTGATTGATTGTCATAAAATGAATTTTGATTGTACATTTTCCTTAGGAGGCCCATTTTAGACCTCAAAATTCTCCTAATGGAAGGTGGTAGTCCCAGAATGGTTGTAATCACTAGTTCTTTATCTAGCACTATTTCATCAATGACAAGAAGCTCATCCCTTATCCTTGATATTCTTATAAAGAAAGAGGAATAATTATCCTCCTTTTTCATCTTAGTAGTTCTTATTTCATTCTTCAGGCTTGCCACTTTTCCAATGTTCTTGATGGTGAATATTTTTGACAAAGCCTCATACATTTCCTGAGCATGATCAATATTTTCTATGAAGGGGAAAAGATTTTTCTTTATGCCTTCAACCACCAAAGCCATAGCTACTAATTCCAGTTCTTTGTACTTAACCCTATCAACATCACTTGATTATTTTGTAGGCCTTTTCATATTTCCTTTGACTAAATCTAAGACCTTGTTTTTTTCAAGGAAGATGTCAATCCTTTTCTTCCAAGACCTATAATTTGTATCTCCTTCAAGTTTTTTCTATCCCTTTATAGTGTTAGACATATTTCTTGAAGATAGTGAAGACTTCTTTCCTCTAGTAAACTTCTTATAACTTCCTTGATCAAGTCCCTGAGACTGCCTTTTTCCTTCTTCTTTCACCAAAGCTCTGATACCATGTTAGAGAATCAGAAAGGCAGAGATATCCTCTTATTCTTGATTATTTGCTTGTGATATTCTTTATTTCTTATTATGTTCTTCTTATCTTTCTTCATATTAGTCCATCAAGAAAATACAAATAGATCAAGGACACCAGATGTAGGCTAGCAACCAGGGAAACCCCCACTATTGGGGAAAACCCAGTCAATAATTATTCCTTAAATAATGATTCTTGAGCCTCTATACTTTGACTCGGACTTCCTCCACACCAATTCAACCCTCCTTGTGATCCTTCCTGAATCTGGCAACAACAACAATAGTAGCAGCAATATGATGTAGTTTCTTCACCCTGGAACTTTGACCTTGCTTCTTGAGACTTCGATCTTGAGGAGATACTTTGATTTAGCTTCAAAGACTTTGATTTATGCCCAATACAACTTCTCCAAGAAACAACATTCAGAAAAACAAACTTCGACTTCCTCTTCTCTTGGCAACAACACCTTGGAAGCACCTGATGCAGCAACTGTTGCAGTAAAACTTAGATAACTTCAATCTCCCAAACTATAGCTCGAAATATAGAGAGAGTGGTGCCAAAAATTTTATTTTCTTCAACTCTATAAACGTGCCCAAAACCGAATCCAGAAAGTCCTTCTCCTCCAATTCGAAAATTTTCATTGTTGCAGCTTCAAAATCGAATTTTTTTGTTGCAGTGAGATGGTTCCAAGTGAGTTCAATTCCACAGTATATATAGGCTTAAGATGAGCTTAAATTCCTAGGCTTGAGGCTGAATAGATCACCTTAAGTTCGACTTGGTTTGGAGGCTTCATAAATCATATTGTACTCAATACTTGACCTATTTTCATGATTCAAAAGCCCAGTACAGATCAATCTAAATCTGTAATAATCTTATAGACTTAGAATTAAACCTAGAAGTCCACAATAAGGAATTTGACCTAAAATAAATATGACCCAGGCATGAAACCCGTGCTTTAATAAGTCATTTAATAATAATATAAAATATTTTTCTTTATTCTTTGACAAGTACAATAAGTATTGATTCAAGTACAATTTATGAAGACCAAACCTACTTACATTATTCAAAAACAAGAAGATAAATTGTCACGTTTGGTATGTGAGGAAGTTATCTATATTTTTCAGAGCATTCACGGAACTGTTAAAATTGATTTATTTCTATTGGCTACAAATTGGGAATCATATGCCTTAATCAACCCATATGATCATGATTATGGCTCTGATGACTGTAATTCAACTTACCCTTTTCCCAATGACACATAAGATGACAGTTCTTTTACATCCTTTGATCTTTATGGTTTAAAATCTTGCTACTCAGTTACTTTCCTTGTATTTTAGGCATTTCATCCTTTGTTGATGATTATGGTAGGTCCTCATTGTCTTGGCATGCTTGTTGAATATGATCAGATCCATTTTCTCCCACAATATTCTCATCCTAACCCTGTGTTCAAGGATTGAGGGGTTTTCAAGGGATTGTTTCGATTTTCATGATCGAATCTATGATTTCTTGGAAGCATCTTACTTAGAAAGCCCTTTTTCTAATAAAAAGTTTCGGTATTTTCTCATGCTTTCTAAGAATGATGGCACAGATGTAGGTGCATTCACAAGAATTTGTCGAGGTTTTTATGCTTATAATTTTCACAAAAAAGGTAAAATCCCAATTTGGGTATAAGTAATGACTATGGAACATATTTATGCTAACAGGCAAGACCTTCAATTTGTTGTGAAAATTATTCAAGCTCTTATATTTTTGGTTGCACAATGTTTTATGTTAGTTTTAATCAATCGTATTTGTGTGTGTGTAGGTTTGGAACAACTATGTAGCTTTAGAACTACATTACCCTTCTCCTGTTTTGAAACATTATGATATGGTTGGATTTATGATTTTTTTCAACCAAGGAAGGACAAAAAGGACTACTTTTATGCATGGGGAAAGTGGTGAAGCCAAAGTAATATGAACAATGAATCAATACTTCCTGATAAACTAGAACCTACATGTAATTTTTGACCAAGGCATAGAAGTTATAGTTCTACCAGTGTGTCTCCAGGTGTTATCACTGCGATAACACCCTCCAAAATTTTTCCTATACTTGAATTTTGGAGCCTACTATGGATCTTTCAATTGGTCATTCTGTAGTATCTTATTGTTCTTTGATCTCCCTTCTTGGATTGTAAGTGTCGAAGTCACCTGCTCACACATGCTCAGTCCATAATGAATTCATGAGCGCATTCCTTCACGCAAGCTTGAATAGGCCTAGAAAAGTCCATCAAGAAAATTCTTGTGCAATGTTCAATTTATGTAGATAGTCATTACGCATTTTCATTGACAGTCTCTCACTCCTGGTTGCGTTTGTACTTCTATTTCGGTGACTTTTTCAAATTGTCGCTTTCGAGCACTTTCGGTTTCGTGAGTGTCATTTTCATGTTTTTTATTGTTGCTTTTGTTGGATTTCACTTTAATTAGTGTCATTTTCATGTTATCTTCACTCTGGCATGTGTCACTTTCATCGTTGTGTGCATATCGCAAGTGTCGTTCACACTTATATTTTCATATAGAACGAGTCATATTTTAGCATGTTAAGTGTCGCACATTGTATAAAATTGGATTTTTTATTTGTTTCATAGGTTAATATTTGTGTTAATTATTTTTTCTCATCATGTAACATGCATCTCACTCATTTCCAAAGTTTTGAGCACTGTCGCACAAGTGTTGTCACTGTCGTCGCATAGTGTATGTTCAATGTTGCACTTGGAATAAGTTGTCACAATGTTGTCACATTGAGGAAATTATGTTGTTCATGTGTTCTAAGTGTTCCATATCATCTCTTAAAATGAACTAAGTGTGTGGTCATGTTCAAGTCTTGCTTTTGTTCAACTTTATCTCACTGATCCAACACCTATTCAAAACTAGGAAAGCTCCTCGACTAGGCCACTCAACCTCATTCATCCATTCTAAACTGTGCACTCTGCAGTTTTAGTCCTCAAGTAGCAACCTTGCCTCTTATAACTACATAATGTGCAACCCTCTACCTCCCATGATTGTGCACTGTGTAATATCAATGCTCAAGCCTAGCCCCTAAGTTCTAGAAATGCACAATCTTTATCTCCAACCCAACCTGACCTGCGCATTGCATAGTCTTAATCCACAAGCCTTAGACTTGAGCTCCTAAACTGTGAAACTTCACAATCACTTGGCCTCATGTCCTTCCACAAATGTGAAATGTGAAAACTTAGTGCTCAGGACTCAAGGTTGAGCCCTTGAAACCCTTAATTGTGCAATGTTCTAGCTTGTTATCCTACTAGAACTATCCATTAGGAAACACCAAGTCTCAAGCCGCAACGTAACCTCTTGAGCCCCTCAACTACGCAGTCACATAGTATATCCTCTTAGAACTACTTACTGCAACCTGGCAGGCGGAAGACTCTAAGCTGAGCCCCCTTGAAGCCCTTTTTAAGTGCAATATTCTAGCTTGTTCTCCTACTAGAACTATCCATTAGGAAACACCAAGCCTCAAGCCGCAACTTTGACCTCTTGAGCCCCTCAACTACGCAGTCACCTAGTATATCCTCTTAGAACTGCGCATTGGGCAACCTCAAGCTGCAAGCCCAAGCCTTGAGCTCTTAAACCCCTCAATTGTGAAATCCTTTAACCCTTTCTATCATGAATTGTGCATTGCGCGGTCTCAAGCCTCAGTCCCATAAGTTGGCCTCTATAACTATGAAATCCATGAGGCAAGCACTCAATAACCCAGTTGCAGTCCTAACAAGTGATTTCATGAAGCATGTTAGATTAGGATTTTTCGGACTGATGTCGGCTTGTCATGAGTTGTTGTAGTTTTAGGTATTCTATTTTATCATGACAAGATGATGATGGATGTAAAAGAGAAGGATGTCATGCTATAAGACACCTATAGAACTAAAGATATAATATTATCATTGTGTGAGAAGATGAAGGAACACAAAATACAATAGAACATCAAAGGCTGGTACCACATGAAGACTCCATACTGATTCACAACCACTTGGAGTGTGGATAAGAAGAACAAAGCATATCTTTGATGAAGACAAAGTATTGGATACATATTTTATTAAAGACAAAGTAGCTTGAATCACAACTTGGCACTCCTAGATCATCATGCAGTCCACGTCATCAGTGTCATGTCATGTCCTGTCACGAATAATTATTTTCCACATCATTTTTGGATTATGTAAATTCAACATCGAAGAAATGTAATGTAAATTGGAATTCCAAGAGTTATCCATGTAATACGAAAGGTCATGTAGGAAGTTAAAAGGTCATTGAGAAGTAAAACAATCATGAGGGTAGTCTAAGAGTCACAAGGGAGGTGAAGGATCACCCCATTTGTTATATATACACCCTCATTTCTCATGTCAAGGAATTTTCACCTTGGTTACTCCGACCAGTCATTAGAGAGGAAGATAGTTGTTTTGGAGGAGCAAGTGGTTGATGTAATGCTCCACTGTTGGGGCTAGTGGTGTTCCTTGTCTTGATGTATCTTGGAACTTTTACTTAATTCAGAAGCTTGTTAAGCCAACACAATTTCATGCATATGTCGTGAATATTGTAATATCGTCCTTTGAATTTTTGTGATGTATGATGTTTCATCTATACTAGTTTAATTGAACTATTCCAGTGGATTTTGTACTTATCTTGTTGAAATTTTGTTGTATTTTATTTAACAATTGTTTCCTCCTTGTGAACTATTTCACTGGTTGATCAACGATTCATTATTATGTATATGCTCGTGTTCCTTTTCTAGATTAGTACTATTACTTATATTTAAAGGGCCAAATTTAATGTTCCATTTATGTGGAAGGACCTTGATACTTTCCGCAGTTGAACATTTCATAAGGCATACTCACTTGTTGATTTGAAAATCCTTTTGTATTTCTCTCTTGTGTTGAATTGTTTAGCCAAGGAAAATATACAATAATACATGGCAATTGGGTCGATACTCCAGATGGGTATCCTAATCCAAACGATATGAGGACTTATTGGGACTTCACATTGGGGAGACTCCATTAATTAACATATTTCTAGCATATTCAACATGCACATATAATTCTGACTCCTCTTAAGTTTGTACAAGTTCCTGGTTGACAATTAAAAATGAGAATCTTGGGAGTTACAACATTGCTGCAATACTGAGGGCCACCATTTTTTGGCACCATTGTAGGGAGGTGTCAAAGTATGTACTATCTTTTTTTTGTTGTTGATATGTTCTTTCTTTCATTTCATCTCCTGCAAAAAGAAAAAATATATATATTAACATATTCTTTCAAAAAAAGCAGAATAAGAAAAAATACATTTCTTTCTTTTATGCCTCGAAGAATTAGGGACTAAACATGAAAGTTATTACTAAAATCCCCCACTTCGATTTGCAACCTGCCTTCTTTGATTGACTTTGAGGCTCTTTCCCTGTCTACAGGGACCTTTGAGGCCCCTTTTTGTGGGCAAGCAAGGATCATTGAGGAGCTTGTGAAAGGAGAAAAACCTTCCCATTCCTCCAATACTATGGTTGAATATAGACAACCAAAACTATTCACATTTCCCATTAGAGAAATATATGGAGTGGATAAAATGAAAAGCATTAATCCATATGTTCTCCCACACTTCTACGGTTTAATTATGGAGGATCTTAACAATTTCATGTTTGAGTTTGTTGTAGTATGGAGGACTTATGGCCATACAATTAATGAGAAAAATATCAAGATATGCCCTTCCACTATTAAGGATGCATCACTATGATGGCTCATGAGCCTAGAATGAGATAGCATCCCCACATGGGAACAAATGTAGCAAGTATTCAACAACAAGTATTGATATTATTGCAGAGAAAAGGATATTAGAGACAAGGCATTCAAAATTGTCCAAGGAGAAAATGAGTCTCTAGAAGATTTTGAGGAAATATTTTAGTTGAGTTACTAAATGGCGCATAATTGCACCTTGGATCTAAACTCCTTGGAGATAATCCTACTACAAGGATTCTAGGAAGAACTAATGGAAACACTCAAACTAATGGAAAATGGAGACCTATACTTGCTTACTTATGATGATATAAAAAAATGTATTCAAAAACATTTAAGGGCTACTAGAAAAAGAGTTGGAGCCAAAAAAGGCTTGGTAAGTCACTCTTCCTCCTCCTTGGTTACTAAAAATGAGATAGGAGGTATGATATAGTACATGAAGACTAAAATAATACATACATTTTCCATGTAGATGGACACCTTACGGATCAAGAGAAAACAAGAGGAAGCAGAAATGACATTAGCCATGTTCTTCCCTCATTGCACTAAAAGACATCCCAAGAATGAATGTCCTTTAAATGACACAGAAATATGTTTTGTATGTGAGGAGAATAATTTCACTAATAAGTGTCAATATCTTCTAGGTATTAAGTTTGTATACCATGGATCATGGAGTAGTTATGTTTTGTTAACCAAATGAGGCCACAAACCCCTAGACATTTTTAACAAGATATGAACTTCCCCTCACCTTTAAATTATAATTATAATGCTAATTACCAGCCTTGGTTTCCTCCTATCCATTCACCATGGCCTATTCCAAATCCTTGTCCATGTCCTCCTCAAAATTTTACTCTTCCCTTCTTTCCATACTCTACTCAACCTCCTTAGTGGGGTAATCCATCACAATGATGCAGGCCTTAAGTGGCCCAACTACCTGCCTCTTCTTGAGCAATGTCAAACACCCCAAAACATTCCTCCAAAGAAACCAAAAATGCCTACCCAGCCAAATATAAGTATCAATAATAATCATGCACAACTAATCTACAATGGATAAACTACTTACCAAACATATGTCGTAGAAATACAAGAAATCAACATTAGGTATGGGAAGGTCCTTCTAAATGTTCATCCACCTCCTCCAACAAAAAATATTGAAAAGAAGAAGGAATAACATGTACCTCAAGTCACCCAACCAAAACATCCTTATCCTGAAAGGTTGACAACACACAAAGTTCACACCCCATAAGAAGTTAAATTTTTGGGGGAATTGAAGAATATGTGTTCCAAAATCCCTCTCCTTCAAGCCATCAAATATGTTCCTTTTTAAAACAATTTCATCAAATAGTAATGTCTTATAATGCCTAGGAGAAATAAAAAGGATGCCCCTATTATTAATGGCATAGGGAAACTAGTTGATCTTATGCTTGGGAGAGTAATTATCCCCAAGTACTTAGATCATCGGAGTGTAGTAGTAGATGTGCACATGAATGAAATCGTATTTTCAAACACTCGCATGCATCTGGGAGCTACAATCAACATCATGACCAAGGAACCATGCTCAAACTTAACCTCCAAGGATGTCTAAAAAATACCTCTAGTGTGATACACCTTGCTGATAGATCTATAGTGGCACTTCAAGGTATCATAGAAGATGTAATGGTCTCTAATTATGTTTATCCACTTGTCTTAGGAAACCCTTGGTTAGCCAATTTTTATGCATATATTATCTATAGGGTTGGGAAAATGAACATCACCAATGGGAAATCAAGAAAACAACTTATATTATCCATCGGCTCAACCTTTTGTTGAGGATGAATTTCCTACATGTGTAGAGGAAGAACAATAAGAGAACTCTTTCCTCTTATAATCTTACCCTATTTGTACATAAAAAAAAACCCTTAGCAACTAGAAAATAAATGAAGGTAATCTGATTAATAATTTTTGCAAAACCAATATCTTGTTGCCATGAATATTGATGGCTTAAAAGAAAATTCATCTATAGGGAAGCCTAGTTGTTTTCAAGACAGTTCATGGGTATATGTTTTAACAGTTGGTTTTGAGCAAAAATGTAAAAATAGTAGAAATCAACCACCCTAAGACCTTGAAAATCAACTTCTTTCTCTTATTTGATCAATAAAACCAACAACTCACTATCTTAAAACAACATATTGATGCATTTTAATGGAACTATAAAGGGATGAAAGGAGTACATCCTTTTGTGTGCACTCACCATATGTATATTAAGGAGGATCACAAACTTATTATCCAGCCATGAAGGTGAATGAATAATGCATTAAAAGATACTGTGAAAGATGAATTGTAGAAATTGTTGGAAGCAAGGTTTAGCTATCCGATCTCAAATAGTGAAGGGGTGTCTCCTCTTGTAATTATCCCTAATAAAAATGGTAAATGGAAGATATGTTTTGATATAAATAACTCAACAAAGCCACTAGGAAGGATCATTTTCCTTTGCATTTTTCTCACCGATTTCTTGATGTCCTTGCAAGGAAAAATTTCTTCTGTGTTTTGGATGGATTCAGTGGGTACAACCAAATCTATATCAGTCCGGAGGATTAGGATAATAATATCTTCACATGCACTCGGGGGAATTTTACTTATAGATTTCTCTGATTTGGCTTCTGCAAATGCCCCTGCCACATTCCAAAGGGTTGTGCTAAGTATATTCTTTGATCTTGTGCACAATTAAAATGAAAATCTACATGGATGACTTTACACAATATGGGGATGCTTTCCAAGAGGCTCTCTCAAATCTAAGCAAGGTCTTGTAAAGGTGCAAACAGATGAACCTCTCCCTCTCCCATTAGAAATGCCTATTTATGATAAATGAGGGAATTGTCTTAGGACATTTCCTCTCTTCAAAAGGAATTCAAGTGGACCCTAAAAAATTAGCCATCATTAAAATGATAATAATAATATTCTAAAAAACGAAAAAGATGTTTGAATTTTTTTAGGCCATAGTGGATATTATCGAATATTCATAAAATAATTTAGTAAAATTTCTTCTCCTCTATTTTCATTACTCACAAAATATGTCAAATTTTGTTGGACATATTTATGTCAAGAAAATTTTGAGGGAATAAAAGAAAAACTAATGATAACGCATGTCCTTAGAGGTCCAATTTCTACTCTTCCCTTTCATATTCATACAAATTAATTTGACGGGGTGATTGGGGCATCTTTGGGATAGTTCGAAGGTAAAATCCCTTATGTAATTTATTTCATTAGCACAAATCTCTCCAAGATTGAATTAAACTATACAGTAACTAAAAAGGGGACCCTTGCCATTGTACATCATTTAAAAAAATTCAGACATTACATCACTAGTTATCAAGTCTTCATGCACACCGACCATGCAACAATCATGTACTTAATGAATAGAAAAACTATGAATGCTCACATAATTAGGTGGTTGTTACTATTGCAACTATTTGACTTAACTATTGTAGACAAACATGGAAAGGAGAATGTTGATGCATATTTTCTATCAAGGCTAACATTATTTGTAGATTAAGAAGTGATAGATGTTTGGCTCTCTCACGAGCATCTTTTTTCCATATCATTCCTATCTCCATTTCTCACTAACATTCCCAATTTTCTGGCTACTGGCCAATTCCCTCGTCACTTATATTCAAATGAGAAAAATTACATTGTCAGAAAGAGTGCCTCCTACACTTGGATTGGAGGAAACCTATTCAATTTGGGGCCTAATTGGATTTTGAGAAGATGTGTGAGGTTGGATGAATTTTATGACATCCTTTCAGCTTACCATGATGGACCCTGTGGGGGGGATTTCGCTACAAATGGGAAAAATTACAAAATCCTACATGTAGGATACTTTTAGCCAACCCTTCATGATAATTCCGAGAGATATACTTCACAGTGTAATGAGTTCCAAAGGATGGGAAAATATTCTTGGAAGGATGAGATACCCGTCCAACCTTAGGTGTCTTTCAATCATTTTAGAAGTGGGGCATGGAATTCATTGGTCCCATTGACACACCATCTATATATAAGAAGTACATCATTGTACGCATTGACTACTTGACCAAATGGGATGAAGTTAAGGAAGTGAAAGCAACAACATAACAAAATGTGGATGAGATTTTAAGGGAAAATATATGAGAAAGTCACAAATAGAGTATTAGGGAGCAGTCTAACCAAAGTAATCAACAGCAACAAAATGGATGGGGCAGAAAGACTTGTTGAGACCACTTATGCATACAACACCACCTGAAATAACTCTATTATATTTACCCCCTATGAGTTAATCTATTGTAATAAGGCTTTGTTTTCAATTGAATTTGAGTACAACACCTTTAGGATGATAGGCCAATGTGATATTTCTTTAAAAAAATCACAAGCTAATAGTTTGCAACAATTAAATGCACTATATGAGTACAAAATGCAAACCTTATTGCACATCGAAGTATTCAAGCTATAAAGAAAAGTTTGGCATGAAATCCCATCAAAAATGTAGCCTTCCAAGAGGGTGATTGAGCCCCCGTGTATGACTCCAGGTTTAATTATTTTAAGGGAAATCTCATGAATAGATGGTTGGGACCTTATCTAGGATAGAAGCTTTATGATAATGTCTTATTCAAAATCAGGACTATATATGGGGAACAAGTTCCATTTTTAGTCAATGGATATCGGTTGAAAGTCTAGAATAAGCCCCTCTCCTGGGATGGATATACTAATTCAATAAGTAAGTAATTGAATCTAATTGAGAGCATAAGAGTTCTTAATCCATTCATTCCTTGACAAACAAGAAGATGAAAAAAAGGATAATAACCTCAAGTGAAAACCTCCTTTGAGGCACTTGAGGTAGACTCTCTAACTAAAACCCTCTATGAGGCATCTTGTAAGTCTAGAAAAGGAAAACTATAAAAAGAATATGAACTCCAGGTGAAAACCTCCTCCAAGGCACCTAGGGTAAAACCACTAGTTGAAAACCTCAATGAGGCAGCCAATAGGCCTAAAAAAAAAGGGAAAAAAAAAAGAAGAAAAAAAAATGTGCTTGTCTCACCTTCGCTCATGTGCAGGTACCATACAAAAACAATAAAAAATTGAATAGTTAAGCTTGTACCATCAGCGAAATGAATCAACTAAAGCATTCCCAGAAGGCCTAAATGGTACCCATACATTATTTTCCACCTTATTTCATCATTGACTACATCATTCCTCTATCACCAGCGCCTTCCCATAAATTTTTTCCATCTTCCCTGAACTACTATAGGAAAGTCCTATAATGTTACAAGAAGCCCTAATTTTGAGAAAAAAATTATAGGTCAAAGAATTTTTTTTCATATGAGAAAGAGAAAGACACCATAAGCATCTTAACACTTAATTATTTCATCACCATGCATCATACCCTAGTTCCTCCTTCATTGTCTGCCATTTATAACCCTGCAACAACTCAACTTCTTAATTTTTTTCATTGTAGCCACAACCAAAGCCCTCTTCATCCACATAATTTGTTCCTCCATGAATTATCAAGTCTCCTTGATACTTAAAAATATTATTTTGGTAAGAGTGAGGGATCTCTGTGACTGGCATAGGAGACTATATACTCTTGTAGCAGCCTGTGGAAATCCTCTAGGCTCAACCTCCAGAACAACAAAATAATTCTTAAAGAGGACCATAACCTATAGCAAGGGTCATTAGTTCTAGATCAGAAACATCAGTATGTCAATCACTACAATTCTAATAAAAGTGTTCTGAGTAGCTACATGATTTCCTATAATTTTCTACAAGATATTGTGCTCACCAATAGCACCTTGAAAACACCTACACATGAACAAATAACACTCTTTTGCTCTATGAAAGGTAAGCATCAGGTATAAAACTCTCTGACACTCACACTATGAATTCATTCAAATAATAAGGAATATGTTGTTTGTGCAAAAAGGGGAACGTTTAATAGCCAACCAAACTAGCACAAGTCTTGGAAAATTTGGCAAACAACTCCACTTTGCCTAAAAATTATTCTCATATGTGGGAGGATGAATGAGACAAATTGGTGAGAGCTTGATCACTAGTTGGGAACCCTACGACTCTGAAAACCCTAACAATGGATTTCCTACGATTATCACTGGCTCAACGATGCGGAGTGGTGGAGGTCTGAGGGCCATGAACATGGTGCCCCCCTATCTGCAGGTGGGGTTTACTATTGGGCCTATGCATAGATAATTTTTTCACCTAATCTCATATACTGCGGCTATTTTTTTTTTTCTACTCAGCTCACCGTGATGGTATTGCTACATTTTATTCTGTGACTTCAACTGATTCCTGGAGGTTTCTCCCAAAGTCGAGTCACGCTCTTCATCACAGGGACAAGGAAATTTTAGCATCGGGTTGTGCAATTTTTTTTTTTATTCACTCTCGGTTTATTATGTTCCCCTGATAGCTGAGGTTTCGCGGGACTGCCATGGTTTTCTTTGCAAGACTATTTTCTAACTGGCAAGGTGCTATCCCACTGACCTCAAGTAGGTCATTCTCTATCACGGTTCTATTATGGGGGTTTTGGAACTTGCTATCTCCTCGCAGATGTCGGATGAGCAGTTGGTATATTATTCCTCAGACTCATTGGAGGGCATCCAGATATTCACCTGGCCCTCTGACCGTCGTGCCATTGATGGGATACCTTGTCCAACTCAAACTGACTGTGGCATGGTTGACATGGAGGTAGGTGACTCGTATTTTCAGGCCATGCTGGCCACACCTCTTCCGAGTGCTTCAACAGTGTTTTCAGATTCCCTCCTACAACCGGTGCTTTCACCAGCCTTCACTATCCCATCGCCATCTGTCCTCAGGCTTTGGAAACAACAAGCACAAGAAACACCGGAAACATATGCTCCTGTGGAATATTTACCGGAAGAGGGTTTCGAAATATTGGAGCAACTGGACAATATCGGATTCGAACAGCTTGATCTTACCAGAAATACTAAACCTGCGTATCTTCCTAGCACTTTGGCGGTGGTCACCCCGGTGGTTACATCTGGATGTTTTGAATCCATACCTCTCGCAGCCCCTCCAGAGGACTACCCTAAGTCTTCGGAATTAGACAAGGTTGTGGATACTAGCGGGGAGGCTCGACACAAGGCTTTGGGGACCAACAGGAAGAAGCACAGGTGTGCCAGAAATCGACCAAGGAGGGAAATTAAACTCGGGCAGGACATTGGAATGGAGAACATTGTGCACACAACTAGAACGATACTCGTGGGACGAGTTCACAATCGCAGTTACTCTCAGGCACACCTCAAGGTCTGGACGGCAGAGATTTGGGGCAAATCCATGCCTTTTCTACCTGAGGTCGTTACCATGGATCGCAGATGGTTCGCGCTAATTTTTCTGTGGTCGGATATGATCGATTGGATACTATCCAAATATTGGCATATAGAGATGACTTTGGTACTTCTGAAGTGTTGGTCCCCTATGTTTGACCCTAACAAGGAGAATTTAGGGGCTGGTCTGATCTGGGTCCAACTTCCAGGCCTGCCTCTGTAATTTTGGAATGAAGATACACTCCTGTATATTGGGGCTGACCTCAGCATATACTTGGATCATGATAGATATTATTTGGAGACAGGGAATATTTAGGTTGCCAGAATTATGGTGCACCTGGACACTCGTGATGGCCTCATTGAAGGATATGACATTGAGTTCGAAGGGATGATCTAGAAACAAATATTATATTATGAGGGCATCCCCTATTGGTGCAGAATATGTCACGAAGTTGGGCATCTGTATAAATATTTCCCCCTCAACAACGCGGCACCAGCACCCCCAAAATAAATTATTCATGTGACCACACAGACTGATTTCAGGGAATCTCCTATTCTGCCTGTGGATGTGAATGTGCCACAAATCTCTAGCCCAGCAGTGGATTTATCTTTGTGTCCCGTCACGAGATCCCAGTCTCTCGGTTGCTCCACTCGTGCCTCCATAGCCATTACGGCGACACCCCCGGTTATCTCTCTTATTCCTCCTATTTTGCATACTTCAGTTTCTTTTACTACTTCACTATCATCATCTATTGAACCGCACATTATTAATTTTAATAATTGCAATATTGCTCCTCTCGGTTTCCTTGTTGCATTAGCTCCCCCCACTATAACTCAACCCAACCCCCACACCTCAACGGAGGACATATCCTCTGATCGTCCCCTTACTAATGATAGCCTATCCTCGGGCCACCAATATTATCTCATATTGACCTCACTTTCCCCCAATACTTCATCCTATGGCTTGTGTGTGGATTCAGGAGGGTCACACTCTAAGGCTCCTCATGGTAGACCATCATTGATCAATAGATCCATCCACAAAGCAGGCCTGGAAGTGGATGTCGGTACCCAGTCCTCTATTGAACGGATCCTTAGAGCAAAGAACACCCAAGCCAAGGTTTTACCATGATCTGTCTCTCCCTCAATTGTCAAGATCTGGCCAGCCTTGAAAACAAATTGGCTCTTAAGAGTGTTACACAATAATTTGTCACTATCCCTGCAATTCCCATATCGCACATTGGAGGGTCATTTCTGTGACTAATTATAAGTTTCATGCCTTGCAAATACCATCATTGCATTCCTTTCCATAAGGAAAACATTCCCTCTGTTGACCATTTCCTGAGAAAACCACTAAGAACACCTATTTTTGCCTTGGCGCTAGTAGCCCATTATGCCCTCGTGCCAATGAGGAAAATTAACATTGAGCTCGCGCCATTTGGCACTCTGTCCTAGTTAAGCACCCACGCCAATATTTTTATGGAATTTTTTTTTAAAATAGAGGCGAAGTTTCGATCACAACAACTTCGTGGATGAATCATAGGGAGTGGTTCGACTGAATAACCACGGCCTCCCTCCTTTGGCCTCTTGTTTCCACCTTATGAGGAATATTCCCAAGGGATAAGGCCTCCCTTCCACTATTGTATTGATCCCAACCTCCTCCTCTCCTCTATAAATATAGCCATCTTCCATTGATGTGCTAGTTGAACAGATAGCTAAAAAGGTTAGCATAGAGAAGAAGCAATCATAGCTTCGGGAGAATAGTGCAGAGTGTGATTGTTTGTGTGTGTTGAGAACATAGTGAGATCTTGGACCTTTGTTCATGAGAGTGTGGAAAACGTGCTTGGATACAAACTTGCTAAAGGAGAGCCTCAACATCAAGGCTTGATTGTAAACTCCCCTTGTCTTTATCATAATAAAATGCATCTGATGGTTATCTTCCACTCTTATTTACATTTATAATGAGATTTCTAGCATTCCTTGATCAGCTAGATAGGTTGTAATTATTTTATGTTTGTCATGGTTTTATGCTTTTCGTGGTGTCTTGACTATTTGTAGAGTTAATCGAACGTTGGTAGCAGCGTGTATCGAGCTTGAGAAGAGCGACGGATCAAGTAGCTTCGATGGAAGACAACAACATAGCATCAGAATGAGGTAGGTCCTCTTCCTTGCTCTGAATTTCATTTACAATCTAGGAAGGTAGATGTTAGTATGTTCACGTAGTTGCTAGACCCACCCTAGGGCTAGAGGGATAGCCTCTGTCCGCAAAGGGGATTTACCTGGACAACAAATTGGCGACTCTGCTGGGGAGTTTCCTTTGATTTTGTCACTCTTTGAGGTCTTAGTCATTCGACGGATTTAGTCGAACGACCATTTCCTTGTTTTTTCCTATGTTTTTCATCAATTACAAGCTTTTAGTTTTTGCTTGAAGTGGTGAGCCTAGTCTTGCTTGGAAGAAATTCTTTGTTTTTTCCTGTTCAGGCATTGGTGCTTTTATTTTTGTGACAGTAGCGCTGATTGGCGCTAGTTGTCAGTTAGCAACCCGTGCCAATTGGCCATTGGCACTAGTTGTCAGTGAGCAAGTCGCACCGGTTGGCGCTAGTTTCATCCACCAAAGTCGTGCCAATTTCAGGGTGTATGAAAATTTGAGGTTTTTTCCCTAAATCCTTCACCAGTGTGTCTTTCCCTTCCGATCCTTTTCTCTGTATGATGTACACGTTATCCCCTTTACTTTTTCACTTGTGAGCATAGATTACATTGCTCATTGTTCAACTGAAAAGTCTTATTTCTTTGATTGGTTGATGTAAAAGGGAATGAATGCCTTGTTTTGAGCTCATTCTCTGGAACTCCTTTTTGTGCTTGACCTCATATGTTTTGTAGCCTTTTGAGGAATTTCATTATAAAGTGTTTAAAACAACGATTGCATTCTTAGTGTTTGTTTATGTCTCTTTTGCATTCATCCTTCATTAAGGAGATTTGCTTAGTTTTCATCTCAAAGTTTTATGTTCGTTAAAATGCATTAGATCACATTGCATTGAAAAGTATTTTTGAGATTTATCATTGAACTTAGATCACATTGTTTAATGATTGAAAGTTAAAAATCGCATTGAGTGCATTCTCTTTCGTTAAAAGCATGCATTAAGTAGATTCTCATTTCATCGAAAAATGCATTGATTGCATTCTTTTTCTTTCAGAGAAAAAGGAAATTGTGCATAGATTACAATTGCATAGTTTTCAAAAAAGAGGATTTTGCATAGATTACATTGCATAATTCGCATCATTGAATGTTTTAGATTACTTTTGGAGAGTGAAATTCATCTAGTTTGAAAAAATTTTGTTTGCGGTGTTGTTGTTTGTTGCATCATTGTTTGAAGCTCTTCCCTTAACTAGATAGCATTCATCGAATTGAAATATTTATTTTCTCATATAGCTGCATATAGGAGATTTTCATATGACATGTGGTAGGGCCTTGAAATCGAAACATAAATTGAAGATCAACTTTAAAATTTACTCAATTAACCTAAGGAAGCATTGAAACCTAATGAAACATTTTTAGTGGTCTAGGCTAGAGATGTGTTCCAACGTCTTTAAACCTAGCACTTGTCGCTCGCCATCTGGTTTTAGACAGCGCTAGTACGGAATTGTGCTCCCTGTACCGTCGCGTATATAAAGGGAGACCCCATTAGGTTGCAAATTATTTATCCATAGGAAGTCGAGTCTGCCACCTCTTACCCGTGATACACCGAACACAGCATTCATGGAGATTACCTGCACATACGTTAAGTCCTTGGTTGATTTCTCTTTCATTTTTACTCCAATTGAGTCACCATGCTGGGGTATGCTTAAATTTTTCAAGCATAGTTTGTTTCCGTTTCAAGCTTGTGTAAAAATGAAACCAGTTTCAAGCATAGTTTATCTTTGTTTCAAGCTTGTGTAAAAATGAAACCATTCCCATTTTACCTCTCGTGATTACCATTTTATCAGCCTATTTTTCCATATGAGCCTTGGTTTTCTCATTCCACTATCACTATCTGTTTGGCCGATCATATGCCTTCACTTGGTTGTTTTACCCATTCATGTGGAACCGCTATGATGAGTAGTCTTGTTAGCCAGCCTCTTGACCTTTATCTTGTTCTGAGTAGTTCCACCATCACCGGAACTAGTTGTTTCCCTTTATACCACTCGTTCCTCCAGGAGGAGTCACCTTTCAACTCTATTCTGACTCTCTAAAATTGAAAATATTGTCAAGACGCTTGTCATTTTGAACTCGTTAAATGGTTGCGAAGAGATATCTACCCAGTATACATTTACCCATTTTTCGGGCTGGAATAGATTATTTACAAAAAAGGAATACCTTAGCCTATCACTACTAAGAGGTTCTCTCAGACATAGTTTTTTACCTTTTCGGATCTATGATACTACCTACGAAAAGGGACTACTAGATTTTTCTTTTCTGCCTTCTTTTCAAACTCTCTAAACATGAAAAGATGCTAAGTTCTTCCTTTGTCAGACTTGTTAAAATTGATGACATCAGACTACGTCGTTATGACGTTATTTGAGTTCCTCCTTCCTAGGGCTGGTAAAATGTACTAGGTTGGATTTTTCCGAAGGACAAACTTATATTACAAGCATATGGTATCCTCTTAAAGCTTGTGTAAAAATAAAGAGGTACTCACCAGAAATGGTGGGGGAAAATGGAATTTATTCATCAGTTGTGTCGGCAGTATGTCACTCTTAAACATGACACTTATCTGCAATTCGTGTCGAGTTGGTATATCTTCACTCTGTCACTTTGCCTTTATGGGTTTGGGAAATCCTTTTGCCTCTCATTCGATTACAAATCTTGTCAACATGACCTCTAATCCTATTTGAGTCAAATTCTACCAAATTCCAGAGTCGTGTTGCCAATATGTTCAAGAGAAAATCCTTCTGTAGTTTGTAAATTCCTTGATCCTCTGTTTCAGTCTTGATTCACATTCATATTTCATCCTCTATTTCGTGTCGATGATGTGCGATTCATTATGACCCTCCTTCGACAGATCGTTTCCTGTCGACTTCAACTCATTATCTGGGAAGTTGATCTAGCGACTTCTTTCTGGTACCTTAGAGCTTGCATGCCCTAAAGGCAAGTTCTTCGCATTCAACGACAGGTTCACATCATTGGCCTTCGATCGGGTGATTTCACGGGTGTTCAACTTCAACTCATTGTTCACATTCCGTGGATTGTACTAGTTGTACCTTGAGAGCCATTGACATTATTGGTGGTTTCTCTCGCACTTGTTAACGGTTCACATCATTGACCGGTAATCAAGTGATTTTCTAGCATGTTCGACTTCAACACATCTATTCACATGTTGGAATTTGTACTTTGATCGGGTGGTGTTGGAGCACAAGACCCTAGGCTTCGATCACAAAATTCCAGGTTGCAAGGAGTGATGAGTCATTCATGATTATATACATGATTCTATACGGATGGCTGCGCCCGTACTGTGGATCTATTTCATATGATCCCTTTATTCGGATGTGTAGAAATTTGCTGAATAATGAAGATTTATTCACCGAGATTAACCTGATCATACACAAATTTGATTTGCTGCATAACACATAATCTCTTCTACAAATTAATCATCACATGCGGAAAATAAAACAAGTGGTAGAACATCAATTCGCACACATAGAATGCAGCATGTATGGGGAAAGATTATAGCTGAAAACCCCCAGATATATGTATCATATAAATGGATGAGAACATGTAACTTTACACAATACAATACTCCTCACAAGTACTCAGTACTGTCTCCAAAAGCTACACACAAAACTAGTTCAGTTTTGAACAAGTCACGGGTTAAAAACTCCTCCACTGTTTGCCTGCCTCTACTGCGCAATCCAAAGTGTGAATGTAGCTGAACCAAGTTCGAATTCACCTTGATTGAACAACGCAATCATCACTAGCACTCTCATCCCACTGATTGTGCAAATCTCATGCACAACTAATCTACCACTGTTGTCGATCTCACCCTTTCATCTACCTCTTCCACTTGTCTTCACTGAACTGTCCATGCACTGAGTTAACTGATGTGTTCTTTAGTTGAATTATGAGTTAATAATTAGTGAATTAAATAATATTTAATTCACCCAACTCATCTCTAGTGTAATCGCCAGTTAAACTGATCACAACTAGTTCAACTAGTTAACCGGAACACAATCTCCATTAACTCCTCAATCAACTCCACCAAAACTCTACCACATGAGTCTAACTGAAGTCTATCATGCATGAGCTCACCAAACCCATGGGAATAGGAAATCCTCATGTTACCATGCCCCACCTCCGGGCTGTAACCGAAGTGCCCAAGAGAGTAACTAAGTTTGTAGTCCAAATATTATTAATGGTAAATAATATTCGACTCCGTTCTATTTTTATCGTGTAGTTTAAAATAGACTTCGACTCCATATATGTCTAAAAATGTAGGTCCATTCATTTTTACCAAATTACACCAATCCTCCAAGAATAGCATACTATAACTCCCGGTCCATGATCCATATGTCTAAAAACAGTATATAGCCCAAAAATAGACTTTGCACCAGAAAATAAACCCAGGGCCCACCTAGTGACTGAGCATGCCTCACTAAGCTCCATCATCTTGTTGCATTCTCAACACTCCCTCTCAACAAGATATGGATTATTTTCAACCCCTATCCTACCTCTGTGGTATTCGAATTTTCTCCTGGTGAGCACCTTCGTCAAGATATCAGCATCCTGATCCTCCGTGGGAATGTATGAAAGTAACATGATCCTCCGCTGCACACAATCTCCGATATGATGGTACCTGATGTCGATGTGTTTGGATCTATCATGAAATACTGGATTAGCCGAGAGTTTAATGCAACTCTGGTTATCACAATAAATCACAATAGGCTCCAAATGTGACCCGAACAACCCGACCAGGATCTTCGTCATCCATATAGCCTCGCATGCAGCCAAGCTTGCTGCCATATACTCGGCCTCTGCTGAACTGAGTGCCAAGGATCTCTGCTTCCTACTGTACCAGGAAACTGCTATCGATCCAATGCTGAAGATACCTCCAGATGTGCTCTTCCGGTCCGTTGGGCTCCCTGCCCAATCTGCATCCGTGAAGCCAGAAAGCTTCACTCCATCCTCCTGTCTGTACCACAGTCCATATCCCGATGTGCCACTGAGATAACGCAATACATGCTTGCATGCCTTCCAGTAGAGCTTGGTATGCTTAACCATAGCTTGCGAAAGCTGGTTAACAGCATAGCATATATCGGGTCGTGTATTGACCAGATACATAAGCGACCCCACCAACTGTCGATAGACAGTGGCATCCACTACCTCCGCTGAAGTAGCATCCTCCTTCCTCCAACCACCGGGAAGAGGAGTGTCAATAGGCTTGCAGCCTTGCATGTTGAACCTCTCCAGAATCTCCTGGGCATACTTTCCCTGAGAAACAAACAGTCCTCCGCTGCGCTGCCAAATCTCCAATCCCAGGAAATAATGAAGGATGCCCAATTCCTTCATCTCAAACTCTCGTGCAAGATCCTCCTTGCATGAAAGTATCAACTGTTCATCGCCAGTCAAAATCAGATCATCTACATACAGTACGATGATCAACAGCTTCCCCTCCACCACAATCTGGTACAGGTTAGGATCCGCCTCACTCTTGGAGAATCCAAGCTCGGTGAAGTAGCTGTCTATCCGAGTGTACCAAGCACGAGGTGCTTGCTTCAGCCCGTACAGTGCTCTCTTGAGTCGGCACACATGCGACTCACTGCTGAAGATCTCGAAACCTTCAGGCTGCTCTATGTACACCTCCTCCTCAATGACTCCGTTGAGGAACGTAGTCTTCACATCCATCTGATGGATGCGCCACCCCATCTGCGCTGAGAGAGCTAGGATCGTCCGTATGGAAGAGTACCTTGTGACAGGTGCAAAGGTCTCCTCATAATCGATCCCCTCGATCTGTGAGAAGCCACGGGCGACAAATCTCGCCTTGTACTTCTCCACACTCCCATCAGCCGCCTGCTTCACTTTGTAGATCCATCGCGAACCCACAATTGACTTCCCCTCCGGTCTTGGGACAATCTCCCATGCACTGTTTCTAACGATCGAATCATATTCTTCGAACATGGCATCTACCCATGCGGGCTCCTCCACAGCTTCCTCGAAAGAGGATGGCTCTGTCACGACACATTGACTCATAAGAGCCATGTATCCAGTGTACCGATCCATTGACTGTCTCTGTCTGCACTGTGCTGTAGGTGGTCCTACAACCTTCTCTTCATCTTGAGCCAGTCGCTCAGCTTCTGTAGTGCGCTTGCGCCCTCTGATGGTTGGCGCTACATGAGTGGTTTCTTCCACTCCATGAATCTCATCTTGTGGCTGATCCACATCTTGAGACTCATCCTTAGGAGCTAACAGCTCCTCATCTGCATGCAAGTGTGGCTCCCTCTCAAGCGAACACTGCATGGCTTTCTCCTCCTGAAATTTGATATCCCGTCGCACAACAGTCTTGCGACTGTCTGGCACATACACCCGATAGTTGTGAGGTGTATCAGTGTACCCCACAAATATTCCAACCTCTTCGGTCAGATCCAAATTTTTCCGGTGTCCTCCCTCTTCGTCTCCTGCATGACAAAGTGAGCCAAAAATTCTCACATGAGAAATATCAGGCCTCTTGCCAGAAAACGCCTCCTTCGGTGTACTCATGCCAAGAACCTTGTGAGGACAACGGTTCTGC
Source organism: Pinus albicaulis (assembly GCA_034641835.2). Lineage (NCBI taxonomy): Eukaryota > Viridiplantae > Streptophyta > Pinopsida > Pinales > Pinaceae > Pinus > Pinus albicaulis. Next base: position 993,893,760 of record CM076569.1, on the reverse strand, counting down.
ACATACACTGTTGTATTGCATGTCTCAGCCCACAAGTGAAGGGGCAGGCCCTGATCATGCAACATCGCTCGTGCAGCATCCACGATCATGCTGTTCTTCTGCTCAGCCACCCCGTTCTGCTGTGGGTTATGGGGTGCGATGAGCTCTCTTCGAATCCCTTCTGCACTGCAAAAGTCTTTGAATTCAGCCGAGATGAATTCGCCACCATTTTCGCTCCTAAGAGCCTTCACATGCTTCCCCGATTCCTTCTCAACCAGCGCCTTGAATTCACAGAACTTTGAATATGTCTCGCTCTTCTTCTACATGAAGAATATCCAGCACTTCCAAGATAAATCATCAACAAAGATCACGTATTACTTGTGCTTTGCTGTCGAAGCTACTGAGAAAGGACCACACACGTCTATGTAAACTCTCTCAAGGATTGTCGTGGCGCGACTATCCTTCTCGTGAAAGGTGGATTTCACAAACTTCCCTAAAGTACACCCCTTGCACTGATCTGACTGCGCAAGGGTGCCCTTAGGAAGCCCAGTAGAAATCTGCTGCAGGATCTTCAAAGCTCCATGGTGAAGGTGGCCCAATCTCCGGTGCCACAGTTCGCCCTCATCATCCTGGCTCACCACTTCTCCCGCTTTGAATGCCATTGTTGCGCAGCCATCTACTTGCAACTGATAAAGGTTTTTGACTCGAACCCCTATCTTTTGAGTCTCTCCAGTTGTCTTACTGCGCAGGAAAGCCTTTCCTTCGCTGAATACCACATCATACCCTTTGTCTTCCAACATCGCCACAGAGATCAGATTCTTCATCAATCCTGGAACATGCAATACTTCCTTCAATACGAAGGGTTTACCAGACTCCCTCTCAAAGGAAATGGTACCGATACCGGTCGCACTGTATCTACCATCATCGCCCATCTCGATGTGCACTCCAAGATCATTTTCCTCCAGATCTGAAAACAGATCTCGATCTCCTGTCATGTGAAATGACGCACCACTGTCCAAGAACCATACTGATCCCATCACACTTGAGACCAAGCATGTGATCAGTGAAAAATCCAGTTTGAATTGAGAAGCCAATGCCTCTCCCGCTGCAGATCCAGCAGCCTTCTTATTTTTCTTCTTCTGCGGACAATTTGTGACATAGTGTCTGTGCTGGTGACAGTGAAAACACTTCACCTTGGACATTTCTTGCTTCTTTCCTTTCACACCAGACTGAGAAGCTTTCTTGCTCTTCCCCTTCTTTGCTTTGGAAGCCAAAGCGCAATTTTCTTCATCAGATACCTTTGATGAAGATCCATCCTTGGTTGTCCTCCTTATCTCCTCCTGCATGAGATCCGCCCAAAGTCGCTCCCATCCCGGCAACTTCTCCCGACCATTGACAAAGTCCTGATAGGAATGCCAAGCCTTTGAAAGACCAAGGAGAGCCAGGTCCACCAAGTCCTCTTCATCGACAGTCACCCCCACACTTCCCAGCTCATCTCTGCATTGAGTGAACTTCGTGAGGTATTTGGCGATACTGTCGCCTTTCTCCATCTTAATGTTTCTGAGTTTATCTTTGAGCGCCAACTTCCTTTGGTCGCTCTTTCTCTGGAACAGATCTGTTAAGATTTCCACATTAAATATGGAGAAGCTTTTCCATGCAGGCTGGATACAATGTGATCCTTTACGCCCTCCAACAAAATCCTTCGACATTTTGCTTGTTTCTTTTGCCATGCTTCGACAACAGCAGCATCAGTAGAATTAGGCTTTGGAATCTCTTTCTCCACGAATTCCAACAGCCCATTATCATCTAATACAGCCTCCATGTGGTCTTTCCATGCAACATAATTCGAACTGCCTTCCAAGGCATATTCTAGTCGCAATCCGTTGAAAGACATTTTCGCCGCAGCACCAAGAACACAAATCTGCAAATTCGAATTCCAGGAGCTGATAACTCAACCGCTTCCGATCTACACTTGAGAACAAATTATTTCCAAATCAGAGCTTTACTGCATGGGCATTTACCAGACCTTTCACTTTCTGAAGAAAGATGAATCCGGAGGCTACCTGGCCCGAGTGCAGACTCTGTCCGAGGAAATAATTGCAATCACCGTAATAGATCTTTGACGATTAATTTAGCTCTGATACCATGTAGAAATTTTCGGAATAATGAAGATTTATTCACCGAGATTAACCTGATCATACACAAATTCGATTTTCTACATAACACATAATCTCTTCTACAAATTAATCATCACATGCGGAAAATAAAACAAGCGGTAGAACATCAATTCGCACACATAGAACGCAGCATGTATGGGGAAAGCTTATAGCTGAAAACCCCCAGCTATATGTATCATATAATGGATGAGAAACATGTAACTTTACACAATACAATACTCCTCACAAGTACTCAGTACTGTCTCCAAAAGCTACACACAAAACTAGCTCAGTTTGAACCGATCACGGGTTCAAAACTCCTCCACAAGTCTGCCTGCCTCTACTGCGCAATCCAAAGTGTGAATGTAGCTGAACCAAGTTCGAATTCACCTTTCTTGAATAGCGCAATCATCATTGGCATACTCATCCCATTGATTGTGCAAATCTCATGCACAACTAATGTACAATTGCTATCGATCTCACCCTTCCATCTACCTCTTCCACTGGTCTTTCACTGAATTGTCCATGCACTGAGTTAACTGATGTGTTCTTTAGTTGAATAATGAGTTAATAATCAGTGAATTAAATAATATTTAATTCACCCAACTCATCTCTAGTGTAATCGCCAGTTAAACTGATCACAACTAGTTCAACTAGTCTCAACCCCATCAACTCCTCAATCAACTCCACCGAACTCTGCCACTTGAGCTCTAACTGAATTCAACCATGCATTAGCTCACCAAACTCATGGGAATAGCGTAAATCCTCATGTAAGATGCATGCCCCACTTCCGGGGGTCAAACTGAAGTGCTCCAAGAGAGTAAACTGAAGTTTAGAGTCCAAATATTATTAAGGGTAAATAATATTCGACTGTTCTATTTTTAGATAGGCAATCTAAAAATAGACTTCGACCTATATGTCTAAAAATAGAGGTCCATCTATGTTTACCAACATGACCAATCCTCCAAGAATAGCATACTGCAACTCCCAGTCCATGATCCATATGTCTAAAAATAGACATAGTCTAAAAATAGGTTTTTATACTAAAGTAAATTTCCTCAAGGGCCCACCTAGTGAAGGCGACTTTACTACTCAGTTCATCATCGTGCTACATTTTCAACACCTTTCATTCACACTGCGTTGTCTCATAAAGTGATCCACTCCTCCTATGGCAGCATTTTTGACTTGCTCAAACATGACCTTGTCTTCATGCATTTGCCCCTTTTCACACTTGAGGGTGAAAAAAATAGACATAGTCTAAAAATAGACTTTGCGCCAAAAATAGCCTGCGGGCCCACCTAGTGAAGGCGACTTCATTTCACTAGGCTCCATCATCTTGCTGCATTTTCAACAGGATGGATGCGTCCATGCCGAGGATCCATTCACATGATCCTTTTCTTGATGGATAGTTGCGCCTATACCATGGATTCATTTATTTTCAACAGCGATTTCAGTTATGTATATGTATCTATGCTTGATTTGCAGGTCTCCCGATAGCAGCGTCTGGTTCCTTACATGTACTTGTAAAGCATTTCACCCTCACTCATGTTCGGACTTCATACTTTAGGGGGAATCTGTTACACAGTAATTTGTCACTATCCCTGCAATTCCCATCTCGCACATTGGAGGGTCATTTCTGTGACTAATTATAAGTTTCATGCCTTGCAAATACCATCATTGCATTCCTTTCCATAAGGACAACATTCCCTCTATTGGCCATTTCCTGATCAGACCACTAAAAACACATTTTTTTGCCTTGGCGCTGGTAGCCCATTATGCCCTCGCACAAGTGAGAAAAATTAACATTGAGCCCGCGCCAGTTGGCACTCTGTCCCAGTTAAGCACCCGCGCCAATCTGTTTATGGAAAAAAATTTTAAAATAGAGGTGAAGTTTCGATCACAACAACTTCGTGGATGATTCATAGGGAGTGGTTCGACTGAATATCCACGGCCTCCCTCCTTTGGCCTCTTGTTTCCACCTTATGAGGAAACCTCCCAAGGGATAAGGCCTCCCTTCCACTATTATAGGGATCCCAACCTCCTCCTCTCCTCTATAAATATAGCCATCTTCCATTGATGTGCTAGTTGAACAGATAGTTGAAAAAGTTAGCATAGAGAAGAAGCAATCGTAGCTTCGAAAGAATAGTGCAGAGTGTGATTGTTTGTGTGTGTTGAGAACATAGTGAGATCTTGGACCTTTGTTCATGAGGGTGTGGCAAACGTGCTTGGATACAGACCTGCCGAAGGAGAGCCTCAACATCAAGGCTTGGTTGTAAACTCCCCTTTTCTTTATCATTATAAAATGCATCTGATGTTTATCTTCCACTCTTGTTTACATTATAATGAGATTTCTAGCATTCCTTGATCAGCTAGATAGGTTGTAATTGTTTTATGTTTGTCATGGTTTTACGCTTGTCGTGGTGTCTTGACTATTTGTACAGGTAATCGAACATCGGTAGCAGCGTGTATCGATCTTGAGAAGAGCGACGGATCAAGTAGCTTCGACAAAAGACAACAACATAGCATCAGAACGAGGTAGGCCATCTTCCTTGCTCTGAATTTCATTTAAAATCTAGGAAGGTAGATGTTAGTATGTTCCCGTAGTTTCTAGACCCACCCTAGGGCTAGAGGGATCGCCTCTGTCCATAGAGGGGATTTACCTGGACAACAAAGAGGCTTCTGGAATCCACTTGCATTGATGTCCTCCTTCTACAGGAAACGTTAGGCGATGGGGCTTCAGTTCATAAGGTTTTGTATTCCCTCCTACCAGAGTGGACCTTCCAAACATTTGATGCTTGTGGTAGATCAAGAGGATGTGCCATTGGCACCAACAACAAGAGTATCCTCGCCATAGGATGGTGGGGGAGATTGGGTATACTTGGTGCAGACATCATCTCCCAGGACTCAAACCTAGCTAACACTTTGATTAATGTATATGGCCCATGTCACCACAAAGAGGGTTTTGGAATGATTGGATGCATTGCTTCATCATGCAGAGGGAGAAAGTCATCTTGGGTGGGGACTTAAATTTATCCATTGGGCTTACTGAATCATGGGGTGTCAATGCCTCCCCAGATCCACTATCTGATTATTTTGAGGGGCTCATCGATAGGGCAGCGCTGTTGGATATTTCCATGCCTAGGAAGATGCCCACATGGCGTAACAAACGAACAGGTGTCATGGCCCGTGCTAGGAGGTTGGATCATTTTCTGATTAAGGGTCCTTTAATCAAGAAATTTGATAAGGCCAGACAGTGGGTGGGTACTAGGGGCTCATCGATTCATTTAATGATTTTCTTTTAGCTTCAAACCGGCAACCAAAAGCCCAGAACACCTTTCAAATTCAATTCTAGCTAGCTAGTGGAGCCAGAATTTCAATTGATTGTCAACAAGGAATGGAGACATTATGAACAATCTCTAGATTTGGCACCTGCTAGAGTTATATTTAACATCCTGACTCGCATAAAAGTGCTCACCATGGTTTGGGCAAAGGTAAAAAAAAGAGAGGATGAGGAACTACACAACATTGAATTGGAAATAGGTCGAATGAACGTGTTGGGTGTGGAGCCTGATTATCTTGTTTACTTTGTATCACAGCATTGGACCCTTGTACCTTAAAAGGGGCGGCAATGCTGCCCTTAATTAATCGCTGCCGTGGGGGGTCCAGGGGGGGTGGCAATGCTTTTCGGAGCCCCCCCCCCTGGCGGGGGGTTTCGAGGGCAGCACCCCCGAAGCTAAAAACAGATGTAAAATTGCCTTGTAAAAGTATAGTAATTTCTAGTCAATCTGGGCCGTTCATAGGCAGATGATCTGACGATAGAAGTTATTTTTAGTTTAGGGTTTTTTGTCCTAGAAGGAAACCCCCATGTATATATGAGGGTATTTTATTGCGGCTGTGTGATTACGTGTGTATTCTCAAAGCGAGAAATAGATAGGGATACTGTGAGAGAGAACAGAGGATATTACAGCGGATCTGTTGTAGGTTTTGTCTCTTCAATTTTTGTTGGGTAATAGAAAGGAAGGACTGGCTGTTCGGGGTGGACGTAGCCCAAACTGGGTGAACCACGTATATCTGTGTCTCTCTAGTTTTATGTGTTTTGTGTGCTTGTATTTTTCACATATTTTATGTGTTGCATTGCTCCATAATATATAATTTTCTAACAACTGGTATCAGAGCCGAAGGTCTATTTGGCTGATAAACTCGCAGGAAAGAAGGGTTCCTGGTTCGAGTGGGAGCAATGGCGGAAGATGGTAAATTTAGGGTCGAGAAATTTAATGGCCAAAACTTCCCATAGTGGAAGATGCAGATGGAATATTATCTGTATTAGAAAGATCTGTACCTACCATTGAGCAGAAAAACAAAGAAGTCGAAAGCCATGACAGACGCAGAATGGAACATTCTAGATAGAAAGGCACTCAGAATAGTACGGTTGTGCCTTGTGGCGTTAGTCACCTTCAATATTTCGAAGAAAACAACAACAGAGGGTTTAATGTAGATGTTGGAAAAACTATATGAAAAACCCTCAGCCTCAAACAAGGTATTTCTTATGGAACGATTATTTAATATGAAGATGTCGGAAGGTGGATCTGTTGCAGACCATTTAAATGATTTTAATACAGTTACCAGTCAATTAAGTTCTGGAGGGGTAAAATTTGATGATGAAGTTAGGGCTCTTTTATTTCTGTGCTCATTTCCAGAAAGTGGGAATGGTTTAGTTATGGCCATTAGTAACTTTGTCTCTGGATCTATTACTTTAAAGTTTGATGATGTTGTCGGTGCTATCCTTAGCGAGGAAATGCGATGGAAAAAATCTGGTGAGACATCGGGTAATTTTTTGAGTGTAGAGTCTAGGGGAAGAAGAATGGAAAGAGGAAAGAGCTCGGGTTATTGCAGTAAATCAAGGAAAGGCAGATCCAAGTCCAGATCGGGGATAGTGTGCTGGAAATGCGGAAAGAGAGGACACCTAAAGAAATATTGTAGATCTTGGAAGGGAAAAGAAGGAGATGCACAGCAAGAAAACAATCATGAAGCAAATGTGACAGGTGATGTGTTACAAGATGCTTTGATTCTTTCTTTCGAAAATGTTACTGATTCTTGGGTTGTAGATTCAGGGGATTCATTCCATGCCACACCTAATAAGAAATATTTGTATGACAATGTTCAAGGAGATTTTGGACAATTTCGTTTGGGTGATGATAAACCCTGTAAAATTGTTGGAATGGGTAAAGTTATTATAAAACAACAAAATGGAAACCAATGGCTACTAAAGGAGGTAAGGCATGTTCCAGATCTGAAGAAAAATCTAATTTCAACAGGGCAGTTAGGCAGTGAAGGTTGTGTGACAACTTTCACAAATAAAACTTGGAAGGTCACCAAAGGAGCGCTGGAAATAGCAAAAGGTGAAAAGGTTGGTACATTGTATTTATGAAATGGTATTTCTAACTCTGTTAATGCTTTAACTTCTAAAGGAGCAGATGGAGGATTATGGCATCATAGGCTCGAACACATGAGTGAGAAGGGAATGAAGATTCTTCACTCAAGAAACTTGTTGCCAGGATTGAAGAATGTTGATTTAGATTTCTGTGAAAATTGCATTTACGGAAAACAAAAGAGAGTCAGATTTCTCAGAGTTGGAAAAGAAAAGAAGAGCGAAAAATTGGAGCTTGTGCATACATATGTATGGGGACCTGCTCAAGTATCATCTCTCGGTGGCTCTCGTTATTATGTTACTTTTATTGATGATGCAACTAGAAAAACATGGATTTATTGTATTAAGAATAAATCTGATGTATTTGATACTTTCAAGAAATGGAAAGCTTTGGTTGAGATTGAGACAGGAAAGAATTTGAAGTGTCTCAGATCAGACAATGGAGGTGAATATTGCAGCAAAGAGTTTGATAGGTACTATTCAGAGCATGGAATTCACACAGAGAAGACAGTTCTAAGAACACCACAATAAAATGGTGTGTCAGAAAGAATGAACAGAACAATCATGGAGCGTGCAAGGTGCATGAGATTGCATGCAGGATTGCCTTTACAATTTTGGGCAGATGCTGTAGATACTACTATTTATCTAATAAACAGAGGGCTTTCAAGTTCCTTGGATGGTGGTATTCCAGAGGAAGCATGGACAGGTAAAAAGGTAAACTACTCTTTTTTAAATCCTTTTGGCTGTGAGGCCTTTGTCCATATTAATAAAGAAAATAGAACAAAGCTTGAGGCAAAATCAAAGAAATGTACCTTTATTGGATATGGTGTTAATGATTTTGGATATCTCTTATATGATTATGAAAATCACAAAATCATTAGGAGAAAAGATATAATATTCAATGAAAAGGTCTTGTATAAGAATCAGTTGCAGGAAAAGAAACAGGAAAAAGAAAGCAAGGAATACACGGTTCTTGATGAGATAACTGAAAAAGTAAAGGTGCCTGAAAATAATAATAATCAACAACCACAGCAGCAACAACCACCACAACAGCAACAGACACCTCAAACACCTGAAAGTGGTGTTAGAAGATCTACCAGGATAAGTAGACCCCCTAAATGATACTCTCCTTCATTATATTATTTATTGTTGACTGATTTTGGTGAACCCGAATGTTATGAAGAAGCAATGCAGTTTGAAAGCAGGAAGAAGTGGGAGCTAGCCATGGAAGAAGAGATGGACTCCTTAATGCATAACCAGACTTGGGACTTAGTCAGGTTGCCTGCAGGTAAAACTACATTGCAGAATAAATGGGTTTACAGGCTGAAGGAAGAAGATGGAGGAAAACAAAGGCACAAAGCTAGACTTGTGGTGAAGGGGTTTGCATAGAAGAAAGGTATTGATTTTGATGAAATATTTTCTCCTGTTGTTAAAATGACCTCAATCAGAACTATTTTAAGTCTTGTAGCAGCAGAAGATTTACATCTTGAACAGTTAGATGTAAAGACATCATTTCTCCATGGAGATCTGGAGGAAGAGATCTATATGGAGCAACCAGAAGGTTATGAAGGTCAAAGGGAAAGAAAAATTAGTGTGCATGCTAAAGAAGAGCTTGTATGGCTTAAAATAGGCTCCAAGGCAGTGGTATCTAAAATTTGACAATTTTATGTCTGAACAAGGTTATACTAGATGTCACTCTGATCATTGTGTTTATTTGAAAAGGAAAAATGATGGTAGCTATATTATATTGTTATTGTATGTAGATGACATGCTTGTTGCAGGGTCTAACATGCAGGAAATAAATGTGCTCAAAAGAAAATTGGCAAATTCATTTGCAATGAAGGATTTGGGAGCTGCAAAACAAATGCTTGGTATGAGGATAACTAGAGACAGGAAAAATCGCAAATTAACACTGTCTCAGAATGAGTACATAGAAAAGGTGTTGAAAAGATTTAATATGCAGAATGCAAAACCAGTTAGTACACATTTTGCTAGCCATTTCAAACTTAGTAAGGAGATGTGCCCCAAGACCCAAGAAGACATGGATTATATGTCTAAAGTTCCATATGCATCGGTAGTTGGAAGCTTAATGTATGCAATGGTCTGCACAAGGCCTGATATTGCACATGCAGTGGGAGTTGTAAGCAGGTACATGAATAATCCAGGAAAAGAACATTGGATGGTAGTAAAATGGATTCTTAGATATTTGAGAGGTACCACAAATCAAGCATTATGCTTTGGTGGTTCAAACATTGCTCTATAGGGATATGTTGATGCAGATATGGCAGGTGACAGAGATAACAGGAGGAGCACTACAGGATATGTATTTACTGTAGGTGGAACAGCTGTCAGTTGGGTTTCAAAAATCCAAAGTGTTGTTGCACTTTCAAAAACAAAAGCAGAGTATGTTGCTACTACAGAGGCTAGTAAAGAAATAATTTGGTTACAAAGGTTTATGGATGAATTGGGTAAGAAGCATAATATGGGCACGTTATACAGTGATGGCCAAAGTGCCATTCATCTTGCAAAGAACTCAGCATTTCATTCTAGGACTAAACACATACATCTCAAGTACCATTTTATACGGTCAGTATTGGAAGATGGAGAGTTGAAGCTGGAAAAGATACACACTAGCCAAAATCCTGCAAATATGCTATCAAAATTTGTAACCAGGGAGAAACTGAGAATGTGCTCAGTTTCAATTGGTCTTCAAGGATGACGATGAATATGAGGAACAACCAGGTCCAAAGAGGAGTCATTGTCCAGCAAATGAAGCAACGGTGGAGTTGCTACAATCAGTCTCCAAGTGGGATATTGTTGGGTGTGGAGCCTGATTATCTTGTTTACTTTGGATCAAAGCATTGGACCCCTGTACCTTAAAAGGGGCGGCAATGCCGCCCGTAATTAATCACTGCCGTGGGGGGTCCAGGGGGGGACGACAACGCTTTTCGGAGCCCCCCCTGGCGGGGGGTTTCGGGGGCAACGCCCCCAAAGCTAAAAATAGATGTAAAATTGCCTTATAAAAGTATAGTGATTTCTAGTCAATCTGGGTCGTTCATATGCGGATGATCTGACGGTAGAAGTTATGTTTAGTTTAGGGTTTTTTGCCCTAGAAGGCAACCCCCTTGTATATATGAGGGTATTGTATTGCGGCTGTGTGATTACGTGTGTATCCTCAGAGCGAGAAACAGATAGGGAGACTGTGAGAGAGAACAGAGGATATTACAGCGGATCTGCTATAGGTTTTGTCTCTTCAATTTTTGCTGGATAATAGAAAGGAAGGACTGGTTGTTCAGCGTGGACGTAGCCCAAACTGGTTGAACCACGTATATCTGTGTCTCTCTGGTTTTATGTGTTTTGTGTGCTTGTATTTTTCGCATATTTTATGTGTTGCATTGCTCCATAATATATAATTTTCTAACAGAACGGACCTGATTCTCTGGGTTTCCAATCAGTGGAGACTAAATACATATTAATTAATCTAGAACTCACAAAAGCTAAAATATTGAGAAACGGAGAAGAGGAATGGTGACTCAAAACCAGAGAAATTTGGTTACAAGCAAGGGATGAAAACACTAAATTATTTCAACAATGTGCAAAAGGAAGGAAAAGCATCAACACCATTTGGGAGCTCACTGAACATTATGGGTGGGTGGCTCACTCACATGATCAGCTCTCGGATATGGGTATTCAAATTTTCACCAATCAATACAGGGCACTCGTTGATGCCAACTTGCCAGAAATCCTTCAGATTGCCCCGGTATCTTTGGGGGAGATTGAGGGGGTATTAAAATGGTTTAAGAAAGATAAGAGCCCAGGCACTGATGGTTGGCCCATCGAATTCTACCTCTCATTTTTTGATCTCATTGGCAAGGATCTACTTTAGGTCATTGAAGATAGCAGATCCTCGGGAAGGATATTTGATGGTTTCAACTCTACCTTCATCGCCCTCATCCCCAAATCTGACAAGCCTCTCTCTTTCCATGACTATCAACCCATATCTCTCTGCAACTACATTTACAAAATCATCTCCAAAATCATTTCAAACCACATTAATCCCATCCTCTCCCTTCACATCACCAAAGAACAATTTTCTTTCCTCCATCATCGTCAAATCCACGAAGCTATTGGCACTTCTCAGTAAGCATTACACTCCATTAAAATCAAGAATATCAAGGGCACCATCCTCAAGATTTACTTGGAAAAATCATTTGACTATGTTAATTGGAATTATCTACACCTCATTCTCATTCATATTGGCTTCCCACATGAATTCACCAATTGGATTATGGGATTCATTACCAATGCCTCTTTCAACATCCTTATTAATGGGGCTTCAACTGATTTTTTCATGCCAGGAGGGGAATTTGTCAAGGATTCCCCCTCTCCCCCCTACTTTTCCTTTTAATTATGGAGGGTCTCTCTGCCCTTATGACCTAAGAAAAGCATGAGGGCTCCATTCATGGTATTGAAATTAATTATTTTATTCGATTGACGCATATACTATTTGTAGATGATGTAATAATATTTATGGATGGTTCTTGTCATGATAATTAAAATTTCTTCAAGTTGCTCAACACTTTCAGCAAGGCTACAGGTATGGTACCGAATCAGAGAAAATCCACCATTATGATGGTTAGATGATACATCAATGAAATTCGACATGCTTTGGGTCTATTTCAATATGAGCGCAAGGATCTTGAAGATGGTTTAAAATATCTTGGTTTTCATCTTATACCAAATGATTATCGTATCGCGGATTGGCATTGGCTAATTGCTAAATTTGAGTGCAGGATCAACATATGGCATCACAGATGGTTGTTTCTGGCCGAAAAATTGGTACTTATCAAATCTGTCCTGGAAGCCATCCCGGTATATTGGATGGCACTCACATGGATCCCTAAAGGTGTGACTGCTAGAATCCAACAAATCTGTCGACATTTTATTTGGCGAGGCATGAAGGATGGACAAGAATATGCTTGGATTGCTTAGGAGAAGATTGCAAAACCAAATAGCTGGGGGTATGGGGTCTGAAATATCTCAACAAATTTTCTACTGCTTTGGCGGCCAAGATGGGTTGTAAATTACTGGTTGGACACAGCCTGTGGCAACAAGTTACCTATTATAAATATATCACCCCAATCACCACTTTAGACTGGATCAGAAGCAGTCATCATCTGGCCCATGGCACTTCGATCATCTGGAAGGCCATCACCAGATCCACCCACCTAATCAAACAAGCTCTGGCTTGGCGCATCAGGTCCGAGGAGTGGGTCCAAATTGGTGTGGATACGTGGTCTAGTTGGGGTCAGGAATTTTCTCTATCCTTGGATATCATACTACACCTAGCTTGTGTTGGCCGATTGTTCCTATTGCAAATTGCTAACCCGGGGCAAACCAGATGGACATCACAAGCGTGGTTATTTTCTCATGATCTGCACCTCCACGTACACTGGTGGTCAATTTGGGGCAGATTCATTAGGGCCCTACACTCCACCAACATCAGAATTACTGAACAGGAGGATGAGATACTTTGGGTTATATCTCCGACTCGCAGATACACTCCAAAAATCGGATACGTCACCCTCTGCAATCAGTTGGAGCCACAATACAAGGTCTAGTGGTGGAAACGATTATGGAAATTGAAGTCTCCCCTGAAAGCCATATTGTTAATGTGGTGCATACTTTCAAACTGCACACCCACAGAGGAAAACCTTTGTAAAAGGGAGTTTCATGGACCATCCAGATGTTGTTTATGCCTCTCTTAGGCGGAAACGGTAAATCATTTGTTCCTAGATTTTCCTGCTATCTCTTGACTTTGGCACTCCACAACTACCGTACTAGGATGCACTCAAATATGGCAAGGCACCTCGGTTTGTACTACTTGTTCCAACTGGTGGCAAGGCACTCGGAGGCCAAAATACAGGATCATACCTCACCTCATTGCCTGGGGTATCTGGCTCACTAGGAACCATTATATCTTCTTGAATAGACCTGTTGATTAGGATCTCATCTGTAGGAACATTGTATCCATATTTCAACTTATCCCTGAGGATATCCATGTTGCTCATGACAGGGCCATCATTCCTGAGACTATTGACCGTACCCTTCCATGGGCTTAATTCAAGAGTGCATCCAATCCTAATGGTCGAGAGGGGTTGTTCTACACTTGCATGACACTCATTATTTCCACGTTAAAATGGGACTTGGTCCAGTATCAAATAACTATGTTTAGCTTAATAGTCTCAGACTTCTCCTCACTTTTGTCCGGAAACAAGATTGCAACAGGATTCAGATTTTTGGGGATTCATAGATTATCATAAATTGGTTTAACTTGAAGGCACAATGTCACACTCACTTGCTTAGAGCACGTCTAGATGAGGTCTTATTACTAAAATCACTATTTGATTTTATCTCTGTTACTCACATTTACAGGAAATAGAATCAGGTGGCCGACAAACTTTCCAAGGAGGCCTCATAGTTAGATTGGGGTTGATGGCATATATCAGCCCATGAGGGGGATATGGCATATCAGTACTACCATCGCCCGCTCATTGAGGATTTTATGGCACAGGATGGAGTCATTAATTGATTGTTTTTTCGTTTTTTTTATTGCGGCAGATATAAATAGTCTACTGGACTGTCATCCTATTTATTTATTTTGATACATATCACAAACTTTATATTAATATTTTTATGTAAATATTATTTTAGAATAACTGAAAAACCGTCACCAGTTTTGATAGAATATCACACTCTACGGAGTAAATATAAAATTCGTTGATCTTAGCGTAGATGATTATGATGCTAGATGTAACATGTGATTTTTCTTATTATTAATGAAAAATTACGACTTTTTTCTCTGGCAAAAAAAAAGAATGAGACAAATTGGTTATATTTTGAAAAGGTGGTTATTGTCACCTACTGATGATGGATGAGGTGGGTTGCACCAAGTTAGATTAAGGTAGGTGGGCCAACTCAATACTACACATTGATATTTTCTCACCTGAAATCATTTCCACTTAAACAAATAATCGATCAAAATCACCACATGTTTCCATTTAACCATTTAATGTTCTACATACAAACATATATTAAGAATTCCATGATAAATTTCTCATCACTATAGTAGAATCTACAGGGCATCAAGCTCGTAATTGCAAAGTTATAGGAAACAAACTATAGCCAGTTATAGGAGATAGAGGTTTTGCTACAGGAGTACAAAGCACGGTTAAAATCACTCACAAAGACCCCCAACCAGGCTAAAAGATATTGGTTTTATAAAAAAAAAAAATCTAAATTATTTCCATTAACTTGCTCACATTTGGCACCAATTGTTGGAAATTATCACTACATTCTTTAGGTTTTCTATGTCAGAATTATGAATTTGTGAAATTGTGCATTCTTCGGGTTTTCTGTAATATGATTAGGGAGAGATAAGTTGTTTTTGCAATTTTAGTTATAAAATGTGAATTTTTTATTTTAGAAAAAATAACTCCTCTGGTGGCACAAGAAACCCTGTATCTTGTAGCAACACAAGAACATTTTTTCTTCCTGTGGAAAACTTGTACAAAATTGTGAAATTTGTACACCACACATAAAATACTTTGTCACATACCATGGGGGGGTGGATTTAAAAAAAGAGAGCCAACATATATAACTATAATTCATCAGAGTCGTGAAGTTGTGGTCATCCTAGAAAACATTCAATGGTCGCGATTATTTGAAAATCTCGAAGGGTTTGACAATGAAGTTCACTTAGAATTTGCAATGAACTTTCAAAACCCTAAAGGAAAAAATTTTATCACTGTAGTCAAGGGAATAGTGGTACATGTTAATAAATATTCCATCAGTAGGGTCACCACTCTCCCTAAGGGGATACATTGGAGCAATGAAGAGAGACAAGAGGCTATTAATTCCAAGAGTGGATTATTCCTGCCCAATGAAAAACTAGATGAGGATAATAATGGAATTAAAAGGGAGATCTTACCTTTCCCTTGGTATGAGGTAGCCTACCATGTTTTAAAATAAATTCCTTGCAATGGGATGCTAAGCATGGTGTACGCCTACTGATTTAGACTCTTTTATCAATTTTTATTTCAAGCTAATCTTCCAACTCATGAGTTGTTAAGTATCCCATACTTTCTCCTTCAATCCCTCAAGGAGATGAGAAACAAAGTAAAGGAGGGTAAGTTGAATTACCTAGACAAACACAGCCTGATTAAATTATTAGTTACAGATGCATTAGAAAATATTTGGAATCCCATTCCTTGGATGGATTTTGTGGATATGGAAATACAAGCCTTCCTAGAGGCCAAGGAAGATTTTAAAAAACCCTATAAGAGTTCAACCAAGAAGAGGAAAGGGAACGCAATGGCCAACCCTAAAAACAGAAAGAAGAAGAAACCCTAGAGTAATAAGAGAAGCAAAGTATAGCCACATTAGTAGGCCTCAACACTCCCACCAAGCCAACCTACTCAAAAAATTGTGTACACCTGAAGGAAAAGCACTAAGATAAGATATAATAGCAAGCCAAAGTTTCCTTATTTTATCCATGTCACTATTGAGGAGTCTCTTAGTCCATAAAAGAAAAGGCTACATGATGTAAAGGAGAAAAAGTTACAGGAACCAGAGGCATAACTGGAAGAAATGCAAACATCGCTTGAAGAAACAGATAAACAATTATAGTCACAGGGGTAAGCTGCCCATATAAAGGAACAAGTTGTCCTTCTATAGGAGCAGTTTATAGAATTGTAGAAAATCGAAAAAGCATTCAAGAAACCAAGGAAGCCCTGTTCATTTTTATGTTGGCCATTATTAGTTGATCCTCCTCCTATAGGAAAACCGGGAAGAGTGCTTCCTTAGCACTTAGTGCCCTAATTACTACTCAAGATGGACAAAGAAAAAGTAGAAATTCACCGATGTAAAATAATATCCCAATCCAAAGGTGTAGTTGATATTGCTATAATGCAAGATGATATGAATAAAATGAGAGAATAAATGGCATTCCTAAGGCTAGATGAAACAAATTATAAGAGAGAACAACTCGAGAAAGAGAACAAACAATAGAGAAAAAACCTACAAAAAACACAAGGATAGCTACAAGCAAAAGACACTCATATTGAAACCATGGAAACAACTTTAGGGCCTATGGCACACCTCTCTTTAGAGGAAATTAACTAGAGACAACCTTCAAAGGCTTGCTCATTATTTTGAAAGAACAATGGTGCCGATTTTAGATAAACATGATTGCACAAAAAGGGGCCATCCCTCTGCAAGAAACCAGAGAATTCATTGATTTTTTGCTAAAATGCAGTATAGAGGACAAAGACAAGTTTTTTAAATTCTACCTTCCTAACCTTGTGCTTAAATATTTAACTATATGGGATCCAAACCCATATCCAGGGGATGCATAATTTTTTGCCATAAAATATTGGTTAGGGCATGAGGAGATCAGAGTTGAAGAGGTAAACAAGATAATGGATGGGGAGCTGAGAGAGCCACTCTGGATTAGACCTAAACATCCAAACCCATCCATTCTCATCTACACTCACACTATTCTGAAAGAATACACCAAGTTAGAGGAATTTTATAAGAAGATACAAGTGGAGGCCATGCTTTAATTTGAAGATACTTTCATATTGTTAGGAGAGGAAAGCTCACAAGGTTGCAAAAGGATATGGAAAGCATTTCCCCACAACATGAAAATTAAAGAATACAATTGTCCTCACCAATTATAGGCTACACTTTTCAATATTGATTTGTACAAGAGGATTATTTAGAGACTTGGATTCCAATGGATTTGGATTATTCGATCCACATCTACTGCTAGGGCTCCAAGAACATCAGATTCAAGAAGAGGATCCAAGGAATGGAAATAAATTGAAGAGAATGCAGGTTTCCACATAGCAAACAAAACAACCTATAGCTCAACATGGAATTCCAAGGAAGTTATTACAGAAATGAATGATAAAGAGTATAGGGGAGGAGAAGAGTAAGTGGCTCAAAGGGTGATCAACAGTTCTAGTAGGGGGGTATGATGGGCCTCCTAATTAGGTAAAACATAAGGCCTATCTAACCACTTGTAGGCACATAAAGGCTATATTAAACTTTCATTTTGCACTTAATGATATTTTCCTAGCTTAATGATTTCTTAAGAGAGTCAAAGAGATTTTCCATACTTTATGTGCCTAATATGAACATTGTGCATGATATTGAAGGAATTTTGAACAAAATTCAAGGAGATCCAACTAGAGATATTTGTGGGACCTACTCCCTGCTATAATATAATCCCAGCGCAGTTGGCTAAATACTATAAATGCTCCTTCCTGTTGTTGTGGGTTGAGCTAGGAAACAAGATCTAGTTTTTAGGGATTTTAAAGGGACATCAGTCCTCCCCTCAAGGAGGCCACACCATACTATCTTGTATAAATAAGAGGCTTGAGTAGCCTAATGGACAATAGAAGAATAGTATAGTGAACCATGTGAATAATAGGAGAAGTTTAGCTTTCAAGCAATTTATGTAACATTTTCATGTACAAGCAACTTTTTAGTTAATGGAAGTGATATTTGATCTCAGTTCTTAGCCTGGATTTTTCCTAAGGGTCCTGAGCTTCCTTAGGTTAGGGCCCACCCTAGGTGCTCAATATCCCTCTTGTACCATATTTTTCATGCACTTGTTTGTCTCTACAAATTATTTTTGAAGGTTACTTTCATCCATGGCTATTTAGATAATTTTATGAGCAATCTTATTATCTCAACATCTGATGATAGTTGCAATAGTCACATTGGTTAAATCCCATTTTCAAGTTACATTCAGATTAATTTATTTTCTATTTTTGTTTTCTTTCCATCATTCCTTTTTATATGTACTTTTGAGCATTGTACCTTGTTTTTCCACTACAGGAAACCCTACAACCTTACACTTTGCTAGATCTACCCTACCATAAGTTTCTATGATTCCTTGGACATGTGTACTTTGTGATTTTCTAGCTTCTCCTTAGATTATTTTCCTTCGTCCTCGCATTTAGCATGTTCACATGACCATTGGACTATCTCCTATAGAAAGACAAAGACTCTTATATCGATTTGAAACCTATCTTATAACCTCACTCAGATTTGCACCAAACTCTTGATTCTCCACCTTAGCATATTACAATGCTCTTGGAACCCTGGAGATATAACTTAGAGGTAGAGAGACCTTGTAGGTGCCTTTATTTGACTTGTTGTAGAAACTACTTCTTTTCTACGAAATTAGGGTTTACTGTATGCAAGCTTTTATTTTAACAATTTATTTTATTTCCTTGTAAGGTAGAATAGGTGTGCTTTCATCTCATTGCAGATAGAGTAATTTGCCTTCATTTATTGTAAATAGCCTAGATTTTTGTGCTATATTTATTTCTACTAATTATTTCCAACATTTTGAGTTTCCATGTAACATAGAATAGTCATATTGGTATATGTATATCTAGATTCCATTTAAGTTCTTCCACATGCATAGAATTTAGGAACAAGGAAGAGATGGTGTCCATTTCACATATAGTGTTGGCCCCTCTTAAGTTTGTACAAACCCTGGATTAACAATTAAAGCTAAGACCCTTGGGATTTGCAACATTATTGTTTTAATACTAATGGCCATCATTTAGTTGAATATATCCTAAAGTAACACTAACTCCACCTAATTCCCTTGAAGCTATGGGGAGTAGGCTAAATATTCCATGCAGGATTGAAATCGAGATTTAAATTTTACCAAGTGGAGAACCATGCAACTCCTCAGTCCCAAAGTTGCACAGCCTTATGGATAAAATGTCATATCATTGAATTCCAAGGTCACTTCATGTAAACACCCATACTTGTTAAATCTCATCAATGAGTCAGGGGTACTTAGCCATTCCTTACCAATACCTATATTAAATTCAAGGATGTGAGCCAAGATTTGACATTGAGTGTTTTTTCCCTTTATTTATAGTTTAGTAATATTTGTAGATGAAGTTTTCCTCCATCCATTTTCATAATATTTTATATGTTAATATTATGCCACCAATATCATGAATTTGTTTTAGAATCAATTTTCTTTCATACACCTTTCTCATGTGTTCCTTGACCTCATGCTACTCATTTTCATTCCAATCTCCATTGTATAAGGGGAAATGTTTCCTAATTTCTACCACATTAAAAGTGAATCTACTGGAGAATGTAAAGAACCCTTCCATTGAGAGAACTTGGAGACCACTTTTGAAATATTTATGTTGATTGATGCAATTCATGTTTTCATAACACTTTCATTTGATACTAGAAATAACTTATCTTCTCCCCTCTTCCAAAGAGTTGTTTTATGCATTTAAATTGAATGTATATTTAGTTGATATACATGCTTAGGGGATAGCTTTGATAGCATTTACTTCTTGTTCACTCCCTTTCTTATTTACCTAAGTTATACATCCAATTGGGAAAGGCCTTTTCATGCACACACCAAAATTCATAAGCATAATGGTAACTCTACTAAGGATTTGACCATTAAATATCTTCCTTGTTTGGTTTTAAGCTTTATTTTTTTCTTTTAAGTGCTTTACGGCCTTGAATATATTTTAATTGAGCCCCAACACACCACTATGAGGCCTTATATTTTTCAAATTTGTAACCTTTTTCATTTTCATTCACTCTTAGAAAACTATGTACTTGTTGACATTTTTTTTCACAAAACAATGGCCCTTGGATCACAAAATCATGTGATTCAACTACTATATATTTCATAGTTCATGCATATGTGTAATTTGTGTTCTATGCAGGGTTTCAAGCTAGTGATTTTTTTGGAATCTTAATTTTTTGAGTTCTTTTGCTTGTCGAGGAAATGTTATGTTACATGTTCTTTTTTCATTAATTTGTAACTTCTTTATTAATTATGATTTTCCTAAAAAATTCTCGAAACATTGAAATTTATTTGATAAATAACATAATCATTTGATTAAAATGCTTGGCATTTCTAGTTTTTCCTTTTCTAATTTCAGGATTTTCATTATAGTTCTTCACATTACTTGTGCACACATTAACAACATGAAACCTCTTTCATAGTTGAGTATGTTCTTCACCTTGTGCTCATAGTGATCCAGATGATTAAAAAATGGTTTAAATAGTGCCCTATCTCCCTTGAAAATCCTTAAAATTCAATAAGCTTGGTTCATGCCAGCAATCCAAGATTTTTAAATCAACCAGCTAATCCAACTAATAAAATCCTCCCTTGAGGCATCAAATAATTTATAGTATAGGTTAGGACCATGGACCCAGGCATCCAAACAACATTTTATGGTTTCTCATTGAAACATTAGCATTTTCCTAGGGGACTTGAAGAACTTTCCAACAAGTGTGTTTACCACTACAAGGGTTGTGTCGTCTTTTTGGTGTCACCATTGAGGTTAAATTTATGGATTTTTGTGAGTGTCCTAAACCATTCAAGTATGTGTGATACTTCGACTAATGAGATCAATAACCCTTTGTCCATGATGTACAAAGAGGTATAAAATTGACCAATCATAGGGTTTCTACTAGTTAGATTACTTGTTGGGATGAAAGGGCACCTAAGACAAATGATGAGAGTCCCCTTGGCTTTCATGACCTTGGGTATAAAATACTATAATTTTGCATTCATTTCTTCACTTGAATTACTCAATGAATTTCATCATTATTTCTTAATACATTTGAAGCACCTTTTGAATTACTTATGGATTATTAATATTTCATAAGATTGTGCTTGTTTATATTACTAAGAAAATTTATCACTGAAACCATACTTTGTTACTATTGAAAACACTCTTTAAAACCACTTAGTGCACCACTTGTGCACTTATTCCCTTTGGAGACACCACATCGGCAAACCATTCATACAACACATTACTTTGATCATAACTTAGTTGATTTCACATATACCTAAAGGGTTTTGATACTAATGGCATCATAGTGAGCCTTTTCCATCATGTTTCTCCCTTAAAATCCATAGTTCCCCACCTCAATCTACCTTGGTAGTTAGGCACACCAAAAATTATTCAACATGAACTAAAATCATGCCATTTGGGGTTAATTTTAACCTTTTTAACTGACCATGTCTCATCAATGAACCTATCCAAAACATTGTCATTTGGTTAATAGTACCTTCCAAGTTACCCTAGGACATTTCCATATTTGAGGATTAAACTAGAGAGAAACTGTTAAACCATTCGATGAATTTTCAATGTGGTTTCCATCTAAAGGTATTAAAAAATATTTCATTTGGTTTAGGTTCTTCCAATTAACCTTCTCAAAGATTTTCGTTATATTGAACTTCCTTCTAGTACCCATGCCACCTTTACATCCATTGCCATAGTTTCCGAACCTATTCTCAATTACTGGTTTACCATAATACAAAAGTTGAGATCCTTACAACATGTCAACAAGGCATGACTATACACATCATAGACCATAGTAGTGAGTGATGTTGAGATGCAATATTTGTAAGATCAACCTTAAATACATTACTTATTCTTGATATTTCCAAAGACGTGACCAAAACTATATTCTAAACTAAAGAAGAGGATATCTTAAAATCTCAACAATTGGACCATATTTACACATGATAACAATGTTTACATATCATCACTAGTGATGCCCCTTGACACTCTTCACATGAACCAACTTCTATGTTGAGGGTATAGCATGTCTCTAATGGTATTACAAGGTTATTCACTTATATGTTGATACAAAAATTTGGTATCATGTTCATGTCCACTAAACAGAACCTTTATTCCTACTCACAAGTCTCTCCCATCAACTCATCTAAGCTCCTCCTTGGTCCTCAGACAAGTATATTAACTATGATTAGAGAAGACAAGAAGGAATTCTGAATATTGACATCATAAATTCACACAAATTTCCTTTTGCCCTATTCCCTTAAAATGCTTTCATAATATATATTAATAGATGCCATAGGATGAGTGAAAACAATCTCACACATGCCTAATTTGAATTCTCCAGTGTACTTCAATTGAATTGAAGTGAAGAGAGGCCATTTGAAGCTAAACCCATGCATTCTCATCTAGTGGAGTAAGTTGAAGTGAAGGGAGAGAAAATGCCACGTAATTTGAGTAAGTGTATAAGGGCCATGCAATTTCCCTAGTCATCTAAGGATAGCTAACTCAAGTTCTCATGCAAGCTCATGCACACTAAACTAAATTGAACCAAGTGCATTGAGTTGAACTAAACTAAAATGAGTGAAGTTGAGTGAACTCTAATCTAACAAATTATCCTTAAATTATATGTTGCATTTTCCATATCATTGGCATGTCATTTCCATATGTCACCATGCATGTAAAACACCAATTATACATAGACATGTTGAAAAAAATACCCTTCCTAAAAATAAGAAAAGATGGAAAAATTTTATAATTTCCTGGGAACCCACTAAATATGGCACACTTAAAAGTAGGTACTACTAAAAATAGGAAGTCTTCACGTGTTAATGAAATCATGCTCATTAGATTTGATTTTCCATGAAGAACCTAAATATGTGCTCAAAATCACCATGTTATCCTTGTAGCCCAAAATGATAAAAATAGTATTGTTTCACCTATCCCTTGAAAATAGCTCACTACATACATACATACATACATGTGTGTGTGGATTTTAGCTAATGACTATTTGTAGGAACACACTAGTTCCTTGATCTCATGCCCCTACATTGGGTGTCCTCATGACTTACATATTATAATGTGTTTTTTTCCATCCATTCCTCTTATGGCCTCACACATTAGAGGACATTTGTTACACCTTTATTTATCACCATATACTAAGAAATATTATGATTTAAAGGATATTTCTATTTTTATTAATATTCCTACGATTAAGGGGAAAATTTTGGAGATTGCATGTCATAGGTGATTGCATATTTTAGATCCCTGCAAGCTCATGATTATAGTGGATATTTTCAAGCGAAGTGTGGAACACTACAATTTTTATAATTTGGGGCTCTAAGGATCACGTGCTGATTTTGAGAAAATATTCAAGTTCCCAGTGGAATACACACACACACACACATACGGATATGTGTGTGTGTGTGTGTATCATACCCACATTTGTAAAGAAACAAAGCATGTACACCAACATAATATATTGTAGATCCCTATAATAATATGCAAGATCATGGCCACAAAAATTGCATGACGGATTTATGTCCTAAAAAATAATCATAGCCACAATAAAATACTATGTGTATCTACATCACAATATATCTCAGGAAGACAACTAACACCAATGATATCATCTAAGGTGATGTATACCAGTTGTCTTCTTGATGTATATTGTGATGTAGATCCACATTGTATTTTCTCGTGGCTATGATTATTATTTCGGGTACGATTCTATATCATGTGAATATATGTGCTGGTGCCAGTCATGGTAGAATCCATCTTGTTACCGATCATTAAGAGGTACCATTAATAGATGTAATGGGACCGACCTATGATAAAAATTGACCCTAATGTGCCATGTACAATTTTGCGATTGTGAATGAATTAGCTTACATCAAATATTTATAGAATCGACTGAACCAGAGCTAATAAAGTGAACTCATTATTAATTGAGAAGAAATTACCATTCAGGATTGCAAGTGCCAAGGTACTAATGATTTTTTAGACCCACTTCTTAAATAATTAGTTGACGTCAATATGAAGAGGTCCAATGAAGGAGGGCATTGATTTATCCCCCATCAATCGACATGAAATGTAAACTAAGCAATGATGTAAAGAGGTTGAGTCAACATGTACAATTTACATAAGGATGGTCAACATAAAAGGTCATTGATACAAGAAAATGTCTCACCTAGGATTACTTCCTTTAAATATATAGGAATATAAATCAATGACCTAGCATCATTTACTTAAGAGCACCACAAATATGGTGCAAGAATGAAAGAGCCAATGAATCACTCTTCATAATCATTCAAAGAATAAACAGTTGAAAGCGTATATGACTCATACCAATGGTACAACTCTTAGGCAAGCTATATCCCAATTATAATAAAGATTCAACCATGTGCGATTTTCAAGGGAGACATGACATAATGTTTCCATACTCACAAAAAATGAACCTAGCATAATTTCCCCCATTGTTTTTTTCATATCTCCTTAATGGTTTTACGAGTGTGAAAGATATATAAACGAATGCTCAATAGTATCTTTTTTGTTCATTTTTAACAAGCCCAAAAAAAAGAGAGTTAGAAGTGTACTTAAAAGGTGTCTTTTGTTAGATTGTTTTGTCTTTGATTTAAACCCATGGAGTTGATTTGGTTTTACTTTGACAAAAAAGACCAGCCATTGATGTCGAATGGATAATGAACGCTTCTCAGTAATTGTCATATTGCATCTAGATAGTAGCTACATTGTTGGATGGTTGAAAACCCAAGTCCTAGGGTTTGGGTTCTCTAGACTAAGGATGTACCCCTACTTTTTCAAGGGTTTTTTAAGGGTTAAATCATTTATTTTGTCTTTTATATCCATTTCAATGGATTATCCTTGAAGATATATTTATGGTGGTATGTGGTACGCCACGTGAGTCCTCCTGGTTAGAGAGATAAGTGAGTTTTAAGGTAAAAACCCCAGTTGGTGGGCTAAAACCCCAAAATAATGTGACTTGGCACATTTCCATTAGTTATATGCACCTAAAATTAAGATTAATGGTTTCTTGTCATACTTTGTGGATATATTATCCTAATGAAGTGCTTCAAGCTACTATGCACACATTTCTCCTACATCTCATTAAAAAGTGTAATCTATTTAGGTAGTGCATCTTCCTCTTCCTTAGGGCATAAGAAAACAAAATACATAATATTTATCAATTAGAATTAACAATTAATAATGTGTTAAAATCCTAAATGTCTCTTACAACATTCACTATAGAAGCCCATCTAAACTCTATAAAAAGAAAGCTCATATATCCTCAAAAATAAGTCATCGTGGAATTTTTGTTATAACTTTGTTTCTACGAAGCTTCAGAAGCTAAAAAAAATCCAATTGAGCCTAAATATTGATTAACCTCATGATCGAATTTCAGATCTTGGTTCACTATATTTCAGAGATATGAAGGGTTTTTGTAGGCTCCCTAATTCCATGTCAAATATGTGACCTTGGGAAAATCATCACAACTTTCTCTCTGAGCATTGGATTCAAATTTCGTAAAAAGTGAAAGAAAGAGGACAGAATTTAGTTTTTGGGGTATTGTTATTAGGGCCAAAGGTCGAAACAGTGACACTTGGCACTTTGTACAAGTTCGATCGACTAAACCAATCTATAATCAGGTCATCATGGGAAATTGGGAATGACTCTTTCTTGAAGAATTCAATCTTGATCAGACTTGTGGGGTTGCAAAGAGGACTCATAAGGATACCAAACGACAAAATTTTAAACCTTGGAGATCTAAAATTACATAGATACAAAAAATTCAATCTCAAGCTCCTAGAAGGCAACAAAAAGGGTAGCAATTAGGGAAGGGAACATCCTCCAGTTATACAACCTATTTGAGAAGGATTGTTGTGAAACCAGCTCAAAAAATAGAAGAAAAGAGATATCAATGCCTTAGAAATAAGCCACTTCGAGGGGGCAACCTCCAATACATTACATATATGAAAAATTCTTGGATGATACAAATTACCAAAACCTCCTTCTATATATAGGAGTCCATGGGGCCACAATGTAATCCTAGTGGGGCGACAATGTAATCCTAGTGGGGCGACAATGTAATCCTAGCCGACCTAACAATAATAATTTAAAGGCACAATAATAACAATATTGGGGTTACAGGGGTACAACAATAACAATAAGGGGGGCTACACTAACATAATAAGGGACTACACTATTAATATAGGGACCTAACATGCCCCTCTCCTTCAAACAAGTGTTGTCCTCAACGCTTCAGTAGCTTCGGGTGCTTTTGTATAAAATTCTCATCCTCCCATGTAGAATCTTTAGTGGGTAAGTTCTTCCATTTGATGAGATACTCTGAATATTATTGATTTCGTAGTTGTCGAGTTCTTGTTTCTATGACTACTTCAAGTTCGAATATGGTTTTTTCTTCCTCATCAAGTTCTGGCAATATTGTTTGAACTGGAAGTTTGTCCCCTATAAACTTTTTTAAGCATGAAACATGGAAAACTGGATGCACTAGCGAAGAAGCAGGAAGCTCCAATTTGTATGCCATAGTACCAATCTTTTTCAAAACCTTGTAAGGACCATAGTACTTTGGCAATAATTTATTATCCTTCTTAGCTTGCTTGAGGGACATTTGTTTGTATGGTTGTAGCCGTAAAAATACCCAGTCTCCCACATCAAAAATTCTCTCACTGCGATGTTGATCTGCCTATTGTTTCATTCGATTTTGTGCCAAATTTAGGTTATCCTTTAAGAGTTGGAGAACTTCTTGTTGATGCTTGATGTGATCCTCCACTGCTTGAACCCTAGAATTTTCCCTTAAATAAGATGTGATGGATGGTGGATGATATCCATAAAGTGCCATAAATGGGGTCATTTTTTCTGTAGTATGGAAGGAAGTGTTATACCACCATTCAGCGAGAGGTAACCACTTGACCCATTGTGCTTGATTATCAGATACAAAACAATGAAGATATATTTCCAAACATTTATTCACTATCTCTGTTTGACCATCGGATTGAGGATGATAAGATGAGCTATGATCTAGTTGAGTAGCCAAACAATAAAATAATTCCGTCCAAAAATTTGCTGTAAAAATGGGATCTCTGTCACTTACAATAATCTTTGGGTTTCCATGTAGCTTTTGAATTGTTTCCATAAATGCGGTAGCAATTGTACTCACTTTAAATGGATGATATAATGCACAAAAGTGTGCATACTTGGTAAGTCTATCAAATACCACCATGATGACGCTCCTTCCTTCAAACTTAGGTAAACCTGTGATAAAATCCATTGAAATATCCTCCCAACGTTGACTTGGAATGGATAAAGGTTGTAGAAGACCCGGGGTCTTAATTGTCTCAACTTTATTTTGCTGGAAAACCAAACATTCTGCCACAAAATTTTGAATAACATATTTCAGGCCATCCCAAAAAAAAATTTCTTCGCCCTGTGGTAAGTTTTTAAAAATCCCAAGTGTCCTCCTAGAGGAGAAGTGTGCAATTCCAAAAGAATGTTTTGTTTTAGTTTGGAATTCATGCAAATATATAAGCGATCTTTGTACCATAAGGAATCATTTTTCCAACTAAATGTATCAGATTTACTAGGATCTTGCTGCAGCTTTTGAATGAGAGTCCACACTTCTTCGTCCTTCTTCCATTCATCCCTTGCTTTGGTTATCCAATCTAGTTGGATAATTGAAATGGCACAAAGCAATGCTTCCACCTCTTCATCCTTTCTTGAGAGTGCATCTGCAACAACATTTAGCTTACCTTTTTTGTAGACAATTTCAAAGTCATAACCCAACATCTTTGTGACCCATTTTTGCTGCTCTTCTGAAGATAGTCTTTGTTCCAAAAAGTTTTTAATACTATCATGATCAGTTTTTACCTTGAAGTGTCTTCCCATTAGGTAACGTCTCCATTTCTTTAGTGCATGTAGTATTGCCAAAATTTCCTTCTCATGAATAGCCTTTTGTAAATACTTTCCTTTGATTGAACGACTTTCAAAAGCAATGGGTCTTCCTTCTTGCATTAAAACAGCACCAATTCCATTTCCTAAGGCATCACATTCCACAATAAAGGTTTTTGTGAAATTTGGCGTAGCTAAGACTGGTGCTAGGCACATTGCCTCTTTAAGATATTCAAAGGCCTTAGTTGCTTCAGGAGTCCATGAAAATGCATCTTTCTTCAATAGTGTTGTTAGAGGTGCTGCTATTCTCCCATAATTCTTAACAAACTTGCGATAATACCCTGTTAACTCGAGAAATCCGTGCAACTTCTTTATGGTTGTGGGGACTTTCCCTTCCTTAATGGCTTTAATTTTGTTAGGGTCTACCTTAACACCCTTGTGAGATAAAATATGACCCAAATATTCCACCTCTTGTACTCCAAAGAAACATTTGGATGTTTTTTCATATAATTATTTCTCCTCCAATAGTTTGAGCACCCTTTCAACATGTTGAACATGATCCTTCCAAGACCTGCTGTAGATTAGTATATCATCAAAAAATACTAGCACAAATTTTCTAAGGGTTTGAAAATGGAATTCATCAACCCTTGAAATGTAGAAGGTGCATTGGTAAGGCCAAAAGGCATGACCAAAAATTCATAATGACCCCCATGAGTTCGAAATGTTGTTTTTGGAATATCTTCAGTCTTCATTCTAATTTGATGATATCCTGAACGAAGATCCAACTTGGTAAAATAAATTGCTCCATGTAATTCATCCAATAATTCATCAATCACAGGAATGGGAAATTTATCTTTAATAGTGAGCTTATTGAGCTCCCTATAATCCGGACACATGCGCCATGATCCATCTTTTTTGTGCACCAATACTACTGGAGCAGAGAAAGAACTTTGACTAGGTTGAATTATACCAGCCTCTAACATTTCTGCAATCATACGTTCAATTTCGCTCTTTTAGACATAAGGATATCTATAAGGCCTGATGTTAGGAGGAACACTTCCTAGAATCAAATGAATAGAATGATCATGATCACGAATAGGTGGGAGTCCTTTGGGAGTATCAAACACCTTGGAATGATTGTCCAAGGTTTTCTAGAGATCTAGATAAATAGATGATTTTGATGTTGGAACTTCTAATGAGCATAATTTTGAAATCACGCCCCATTGTTGTTTCTTTAGAAGCTTTTTCATGAAATTAGAGCTTATTATCTTTCCTGGCTTCCCTGTGATACCCCGTAATTCGATTTCCTTTCCTTCCGAAAAAAAATTCAAGAAAAGTACTTTAAAATTAAAAGCTACCATCCCTAAAGATTGTAACCATTGAACTCCTAGTACAACATCAGCACCTCCCATTGGGATGGAAATCATTGGACTATTCAATACATATTCCCCCATGGCTAGCCTGATATTATGGCATTTTCCAGAGCAATTTATAGTTCCTCCATTTGCAACCATCACTTGACATTCTGGTGTTGGGTATAGGAAACAATTCAATTCCTTGGCTACCTTATAACGAATAAAATTATGGGTACTACCCGAATCAATCAACACTATTACATTTTTCTTCTTGATATGTCCTTCTATCTTGAGAGTTTGAGGAGTGGTAATTCCTTCCAATGCATTACATGATATGGTCGGACTCATTTCTTCTTCTTCTAGGGTTGGTTCCTGGTGTATATCCTCTTCTTGTTCATTTTCTTCTTCCTCTTCACAATATATGTAAAATAATTTCTTCTCAACACACCTATGACCTTTAGTGTATTTGCTATCACAATTGCAACAAAGCCCTTTTGCTCTTTTTTCTTCCAATTGTTGTGATGTCAACCTTGTAGGTTGTGAAAATCTAGGCGTAGCAACACTTCCTTCTTTATAGCAGTGAGTGGTAGGCTTCCTTGTCGCCATAATTTTACATTCAATTTTTCTTGCCAACCTGAATGCCTTCTCCAATGAATCAGGTTCCAAAAAACGAACTTCATGTTGGATGTTATCCTTTAAAGTACCTATGAAGAGATCAATCCTGTGTTCCTCTGGAATATCAGTTACCCTTATATTCAATTTTTGGAAGTCCTCAATGTGTTGCCCCACTAAACCCTTTTGTTTGAGATTTATCAATTGGCTAAACAAGGTGTTGCTCTTTGTATCCTCATAATGTGCTATCATTTCCTCCATAAAAATTGACCAAGTGACAATTTTTTTAAGGGAGCAAAGCCATCGATACCATGCAAATGTAATTTTTTCTAAATGTAAAGTTGCAATGCATACCTTTTGTGTGTTTTGCACATTATGGAGATCAAAATATTGCTCCATCTGTAGTATCCATGTTACAGGATCCTTTCCATCAAACTTCCTCATATCCATTCTTGGAATATGGTGGTTCTTCCCTCCAACATTAGAGTTTATGAAATCACGATTAACATTTATTTTGTTCTCATCATGAGTTTCCTCTACTATATTTTCACCATTAGGAAACATTTCTTGTATCAACTTTGTCAAACCTTCTATGTCTGCTTTTAGATCATTCTTCATGTTTTCCATTTTAGCCTCCATGTCATCCATCTTAGATTCCATGCCAGCTTCCATGCCATCTATCTTAGATTCCATGCCTTTCTTCAAACCATCCATATTATTCTTCACACCATCCATCTTTGCTTCCATGCCTTTCTTCAAAACTTCCATTTCATTTTTTTCTGCTCTTTGCGAGAGCGAAATTTGGTGCACTTGCTCTTGTAATTTTGATACATCATGTTGCAATTCTTCATCTTCATGAGTCATAGTAGAGCCTTCTGAAGGCTTAATGGGTGTTGAATTATTTTTACGGGGCATTTTTTTAGAACCCAATACTGATATCTATTCTACAATATGCCCTTGGAATCAATTCAAATTGATTCTTCAAACAAGACTTATGCAATTCAGAAAAATAAAATAAAAATAAAAAAATAAAAAATAAAAAAATAAAAATAAATAAAAAATAAAAATAAATAAAAATTAAAATAAAAAATAAAATAAAAATTAAAAAAATAAAAATAAAAATAAAAATAAATAAATAAATAAAAATATATATATATATACACACACACACCTTTTTCTTGCTTTTGAGGAGCTTGATATTGAAATTGGATTATCTCTATGATTGCGGCTCTTCAATATCTGAAATTTGGCACTGAGGTAGCCCTCTGAATTCTCTTTCGAATGCCACAGGTCTGACCTGATTTCGATTCTCCAAGGAAAATTTATGTCTAATCTCCCACAATGACCTAATTATGGACTGGTTCAGTAGAGCGAACTTGTACGACTTGCCACGTGTGACTGTTTCATCCTTCGGCTCTGAAATTGATAGCAAAGAAACTACAGTCCATGTACTTGCGACCACTTTTTATGGAACTCCCTTCCGATGCTCAGAGAGAGAGTTATTAATCTTTTCCCACAATCACCTCTTTGAGATGAAATTCGGGAGCCTGAAAAAGAACTACCTTCCACAGATCATATCTCTGAAAATATTGCGAACCAAGCTCTGAAATTTTGAAAAGAGTTTCCTCAGTATTTAGGCTTCGTGCCCTAAAAATTTCAGATTCTGAACCTTCGTAGAAAAAATTTATAGCGAAAATTCCACGATGACATGTTTAGAGCAGTGAAACCCTAGAATCCAAAGCTCTGATACCAAATGTTGTGAAACCAACTCCAAAAATAGAAGAAAAGAGATATCAACGCCTTTGAAATAAGCCACTTCGAGGGGGAAACCTCCAATACATTACATAAATGAATAATTCTTGGATAGTACAAATGACCAAAACCTCCTTCTATATATAAGAGTCCATGGGGCCATAATGTAATCCTAGTGGGGCCACAATGTAATCCTAGTTGACCTAACAATAATAATTTAAGGGCACAATAATAACAATATTGGGGTTACAAGGGTACAACAATAAAAATAAGGGGGGCTACACTAACATAATGAGGGACTACACTATTAATATAGGGACCTAACAAGGATGGATTGCAGGGTTTGACCAGAAAAACAACGTGCTTAAATATATGTTGGTTGCGCTCTCGAGAAAAAGTTTGAGAGCATTGATTGCAGGGCATCGGGATGACCTGAGAAACCTTTGGTTATGCCATCATTTGATAGCAGTTCCAGATAGTTGTTGCATTATGAGCAGTCTAATATGATGATGATAGTGATACAACATTGATTATTATTCATTCATTAGCAGTGTGATGATATTTTTTTGATGACTTTTAATTTGTGAAGTGACATTTTGTAGTAGCTGAAAGTTATACAGTGATACAGTGATAGCTTGATGTGCAGCTTTGTGTAGTGATCAGTTTGTGGGAATAGCTATCAGTGGCTACCAGGATTCAATACTTATTCTACATCTTCCTTACAACTATTCTACATTAATTCATAGTACAAGAGTTCCAGTGTGAAAATTGTGAAACGTGTTCTACCAACTCTTGTAGGTGATCGGAGTCACCTTCAGGTTGTGGCGTGAGAGCACTTTAGGGCGGCAGGGTGGTGCTAGGGAAAGCTGTGGCTTACACAGGGTGTTGTGACATCTGTTATCTCTCCCCCAACTTCCCAAGGCTGAGAGAGGGATTGAAGGAAGGTAACCACAAACCAGGATTTAGGTCAGGTAGCTAGCCCTACCAGAACCAGAGAGGGCTCTCTCAATGTCACTTTGTAGTCAATGAAATGACTGAATATCTAATGATATTAGGCTAGGTATATAAGCTCAGTAAATAAGGTTTTTGTTTGGTTTTTTTTCCTGGATAGGAATGACAGTAAGGAGACTAGGTCTGGGGTTTAGGTCAAATTTCAAGGTCAAGTTGTAGAGATATAGGTGAGGCCAGGTAGGTAGCTTGAAAGCATGCTTAGTTTTCCATTGTGTATAGGATGAAATGATGGAAAACCTGAATGAGCATTGAGGTGAATTCATTCATTTAGAATAACATAAACATATAATGTAAATCTTGTTAAGACATAGCATGAAAAGGCATGGTTTTTGCTTATAAACTGACAAGATAAACACTCTGGAGCATGTATATGAAAGAGGAAAGAATATAATACAACATGATAAGATAAACATACAGAGAAAGAACAAATGCTCCAAGGCATACCACAGGATTCTCAACACAAATTCTGCAACATTGCATTTGATTTCATTCCAGAAGGCTTGTACAATAGCTCGACTACAAAAAATAACTATCCAACCCAAGAAAAGGCTAAATTAGGTATACTTATATAAAATATGAACAATGACACCTCATAGGGTCCAAATCCCATCCAAAATGCATCATAAATACAGGAGATGAATCACTTCCTAGAATCTAGGGAGGTTAGAAACCATTCCCTCAAATTCAGCTAATGATTAGGAGTGTGTGTCCCCCACATTAAATTACATGTTTCCTCATGATAAGAGGAAAAAACCAACTCAATTACTCCAATTCTAGCTCAAAGGACAGTAAAACCTTGAAAATCTGACTTTTTCTGGGCTTGAAAAGTGTCCTGAGGAATCCTATGTAGATGTGCAACACTTTTTAACAGATGCTTAACACCTTTTTACAGATTTTAACACTTTTTTTGCAGTTGACTTTGAGGGAATTTTAGGACTACAATTCCAAATCTGGAAGACAGATCAACTAGCCTAGTGTGTCTAGTTTCCAGAACATCTTGAATTTTAAAAAATGACCCATGGGAAGGCCTAAAAAAGTTTATTCTCCCAAGCATACTCCATATGTATAGCGCCATGTCAAAAATACTGGCATAAGCATAGAAAACTGGTGATTTTTTGGATTTTTCTTCCAAATTACATCTTTTCATAAAAAAGGGTTCCTGATCTGTGATGTAATCATAAAAATGCATCCAACCATGTAAACCATTCATCATTTAGATGCCCTAGTAAAAAGTGTAACAACTTGACGCTACACATTTGTAAAGGCTAAATTTCCAGTTTAGTGCAAAAATCACCAAAAAGGAAAAATTTCTCAAAATTGTTAAAAAATTCTTCTGTAATACTAGTGGAGGGTGGGCTAAACATCCATAGATGCCTCAGCAACGAGTTCTAAATTGTATTTCTCTATAAGCCTCATTTGAGCCTCTTTAAGCTTATTTTTCACCTGTTTGAGCCTAATTTGTGAAAATTTGTTCCTGGCGCAATAATGATTGGCCATATGCCTCTTGAGGTTATTGTTCTTCTTGGCTTTCTTCAATAGCTTCTCAAGGTGCCCATTGAATCTATCAAGCCAATACTCTTTGTCTTGATTTATCTCATCAAGAATCAACTCATCAAAGGTCTCCCAACATGCTTTAGGAGCTGTTGATTCTCTTTCTCTTTGAAGCGCATTTTTGAGGCACGTTGTCCTTGGTTTTATTATTTTTGCTTCAACCTCTACATCCTCCAGCTCATCATCATCTGCAATCTCTTTGCTCTTTCCTTCATCTGCATCAACATGTACCTTGGGTTTGTCTTGGAGGAGCAATTTTACCTGTAGCTGAAAATTCTCTTGCTATAGGAATGTAATCTAAGAATTTGAAATGGAGAAAATCTCCCTCAACTCTATTATTTCCTCATCCTTTTCCTTTATGATATCTTCAAATGATTTATCCTCAAATTTTTCTGCCATACCAACATCTAGGGGCACTTTTTCATCACGTTGGTGCAATGGTGATTCAATCTGATGCATGAGTGGTTGCTCCTCTATTTCTCTTTTCTCAGCTATAGTATCAAGTGTAGATACACTTTTGATGGATTTGGGAGAAAAGCTTGCCTTTTTCCCTTCTCATATGTGTGAATGGCCTCAAAAACCCTAGGAGCCTTTGAAATTTGAGTTTTCATGTTGGAATATCCAACCTCCATTGGTTGTGTTGATACTGATAGTGATGGTGTGTTATGCATGACAGGAGGACTAGTGGTGTGCACTGCTGCTACTTTCTCGATGAAGGTTTCCCAGGTCATGTTGATGGTTGAGAGATGATGCAAAACAATGAGTTTGACTAGACCATGGTGGAAAATACTTGTGTGATGGCATTTGTTTTTTCTCTGAACCTTCTCAGTCATTCTAAGCAAACTTTTGTATAAGTAATGTGGCAAGTTAAGTGATATAATAGAGGTAAAGTGCAGCAATAATTTGACATGGTACTTGTACAACCTAGAGAATCTCCCTTCACATGTAAAATATTTCATAATTAACCTCATCAAAGGATCATTTCTATTAAGGAGGTGCCTGAAAGGGAAGATGTACTTAGGTTTCTCTCTAGCATGAGGTTTGAGGAACAGTTTGTAATCTTCAAGGTCTATGTCCATGCCCTTAAACCATTTTTTTCCATGACCAGGTATACTTGTTGCTGAAGAAATCACATATGTTGATAATTTTAACTCTACACCTACAATGATGGCCTTTCCCATACTAAAACTAGTGGTCGCTTGTCAATTGGAGATGGTATCCTTCTTCCATGATTTTCTCATGGAATCTCAAACATCCTGTCCTCTCAAAGCATCCTTTGGCAAAAGTTGAGGAATTGAATTCTTGCAAGGTGGAGGGCTCAAATATGATGTGGCACCCTCCTTTGTGAACTTTCTTCTCACTCTCCATAATATCTATCAAAAAGATGAAACCCTAGGTGTTTAGGATGTAATGGTTATGTGCACTGAATCTGGAAAAATAGAGGAGGGTTAGGGTAGGTTTAGGAGGGTGAGATGAAGGGTAGTGAAGCTAAGAAAAATTCCCAAAAAAATTCAGGAGATAGGGTTGTATGTTGGCTTCAAAATACATATGAAATTTGGTGAAATGGATGTAAATAAGGTGATAAAATTAGGAAAACACAGGGATTTCCTAATTTTGCAATAGAAAAATAGTAGGAAATTAGAGTTTGATATGAATGAAGTGTATGGAAGCTGTGAATGGTAGGGAATGACAGAGTATGTCGTAGAGAAGGTGTATGAGGATATTATATGGTAGGTTTAGGGTTTATTCCACTGAAATCATTCAATGATAAGAAGAAGTGAAAACGTAGTGTAAAAGGAGGTAAGCAATAAAATCAACACTATGCTT
This sequence comes from Pinus albicaulis, assembly GCA_034641835.2. Classification (NCBI taxonomy): domain Eukaryota; kingdom Viridiplantae; phylum Streptophyta; class Pinopsida; order Pinales; family Pinaceae; genus Pinus; species Pinus albicaulis. Next base: position 993,857,510 of record CM076569.1, on the reverse strand, counting down.
GATAAATTGACTTAAGGAGGACATAAGGTGCTTACTTATTGTTGAAGAAGGTTTAAAAACTCATGCCAATATCCTAGAGCTTGGATGAATGATTTAGGAGCAAAATATCAAAATGCAGACCCTTCTAGATGTGTAACAAACTCTGCTGGATGTGTAACACACTCTGCCAGATGCGTAACAGAGTGCTTCAGATGTGTAACAAACCCTCCAAATGCATAACAGAACCCTGCCAGATGCATAACAAAGCCCTTTTGGAGTAGTTTTCTTGCTTTTCTTCAAACCCTTGACAATAATGTATCAATGCTAAAGGTAAGAGAGGAGCTCTACCAATCATGAAAAGACAATATGACTTGAAAAATACTTCTTTTTCCTTTTTATAACATCTTGAAATGAATTTTTGTTTTTTAGTGAAACAAAAGACTTTGAGGACAATTTTTCCTTTTTGGAACAATTTGACAATGACACAAGTTTTTAAATAAGAAAAATTGTCTTACTTTATTCCCCTAACTATGCCAACTCCCTTTAAAAGATTGATATGACGAAAATGAAGCCTTGTTCGCTCTCTTTGGTGACATTTTTGGACTTTTCATTGGCAAACAAGGACACCTAGACAATAGACCTAGATGAAGATGGAGTGACTGAACTAAGACTCTAAATGAAAATGAGTGACATGACCTTTGATATGATGATGTCCATGGATGGAATGAGGGGAGCAACATTTCTAACCTAGACCATATGCAGTGACCAAAATTTATTTGAATCTTTTTTGAAAAGACAAATTTTTTGACCTAGGACTACTATAAAATAAACTGAAAGAGCATGTTTGATCACTAAACATATTGACACTAACATTGGCTCCAGCTGGGGATGGCAGCTCCTTCAGGAGGTGTCAAGAACACTACAGATCGGGTAGCCTTATGCATTGGGCAATGGAGTCAAAAACTGGAAATTAAAAAATTTTGACAAACTTGAAATGATGAAATAAAACTGGAAATGATTTTGACTCAAAAATTGACTTAAAAACTAATTGAAACTTTTTTAACTTTTGAAAGAAAGAAAAAAAAAACATGAGTTGAATATAGACTTCTCATTGCCTTCTCCTCAGGCTTCAAACTTCTGCAACAACTTCCTTATTCTTGGACATCAAATAAAAATGATATGTACAATTAAAGTGAACATGTTCTTCAATGATCATGTAAGGTAATGTTTGAGGAACCTACCATTGATTGGTCCTCCAAAAACTTCCTTCCCTTTAAGATCTTCTAATAAAAATGCCTTATTACCTCTCAATGCAGTAATCTTATAAGGAACTTTCCATAGATTATCAAATTTGGCATGCTTATCGTTGTCTTCATTTCGGGCATCCCAGCGAAGAACATCTTCTGGTTTAAAATCATCAGCGTTGGTCTTCTTATCATAAATATTCTTGATGTTCTCTTGGAGTTTTGAAGTGTGACTGAAAACTTCATCTCTCGATTATTGTAGATGGATCATTTGGCTGATTCTTCGTTGGATATCATTTGGCTCACTGTCAATATCTTGTAGAATTTTCATCATCGGTATAGGTAACAAGTAGGGAACATTGTGTCAACACCATACACAAGCTCGAAAGGTGACATGTTGATTGATCTCTTCGTGCTAACTGTAGAAATTAAATAACTGATATGTTATACATCAGAGATTCTCCTCATCACACACTATTTGACTTCATGCACAATACAGAATCTCTTCTACCATTGATCATTAATTGCGGAAATAAAATCAATTGCATGCACACATTAAAACCATAAATATTCACACATATGAACACAATATTTTATGGGAAAGCTTAAAGCTAAAAACCCCCAACTATTTGTATATTATATGTCATAGAGATCATGTAACAATAATCATACAAAGCTCCTCACAAGCTCTCAGTACAATCTCCAATTGCTACACACTAATCAGGTCCGATCTAGCAAATCTCATGCTCCAATCTCTGCCACCTGCTAGCCTGCCTCTACTGCGCAATCACTGCTGAAGAATGGCTCTAAATGAACTCGAATTGGTCTAGCCTTGCTCACGCAATCCTCATTGGCATCTCCAACCACTGTGTGTTGCAAATCATGCAACACTATAGTCACAACTGATAGTCACACTGCTCTTTCACCTACCTCTTCACTGGTCTCCACTGAAACTGTCCATGCACTGTAGTTAACTGATGTATTCTTTAGTTGATTAATGAGTTAATAATTAGTGAATTAATTCACTCCACTCTCACTAGTGTATCATTCAGTTATATTAGATACAACTAGCTCAACTGAGTCTAACTGAGTTAAATTAAATACAACTCCACCAACTACCTCAATAACTCCACCAAAATCTGTCACATGAGTTCTAACTGAAGTATCCATGCAATAGCTCCACTTAACCCTCAGGAATAGCGTAATTCCTTCTGTCAGCTCCTGTGCCACATCTGTGCACTTAACTGAAGTGCTCCAAGAGAATAAGATAATGTTTATAGACCAAATATTATTAAGAGCTAACAATATTCGACATATCTATTTTTAGACTGGAAATCTAAAAATAGATTCTGCCCAATATGTCTAAAAACAGAAGTCCATCTATTTTCCCAACTTGACGAACCATTCACAATTAGCATCCTGCAACTCATAGAATATGATCGACATGTCTAAAAATATACATAGTCTAAAAATAGACTTGTGCCAAAAATAGTCTGCAAGCCCACTTAGTGAAGGCGACTCTTTTCACTAAGCTCATCATCTTGTTGCAATCTCAACACTAACTATGTCCGCCCATAGAGCATTGGTGATATTTTTGTGCCAATTTCTCTTGTTCTCTTGTAGCATCTTCTTGATTATGTTCACTAAATATTTATTTAACGATTCAGCCAGCTCGTTGCCTTGAGGATAGTATGTTGTATAATTACCAAGCCTAATGTGATACTTATCACAAAATTCAATCGTCTTTTTGGACTTAAAGGCGGTTTCATTATCAGTAATGATTTTATATGGACAGCCAAAACGAGACAGAATATTGTTCTCTAAAAACTGAATAATGACAGTATCAGTAGCTTTCCTCGTGGGGATGGCTTCAATCCATTTAGTGAAGTAATCAATGGCAGTGAGTATCCACTTATGTTGGGCTGATGTTGGGGGGTGGATTTTGCCAATGAAGTCAAGTCGCCATTGTTGGAATGGCGCTTGCACTTCAATCGATTTCAAGGGAAAAGGAAAAATATTTCTCTTTCCCTAAAATATTTGACATTCATGACAGCTCATGATTGTTTTATAGACATCATATAATAGACGTGGCCAATAGAAACCTCCCCTCGAGATATTATTTGTTGTAGTCTTCCATTAAAGATGACTGCCATAGTCACCTTTATGAAAGTCACTCATCACTTTTTCAACTTCTCCTTCAACCAAACAATTCAACAACACTCCACCTGGATATTTCCAATACCAAACATTATTAAGGATGTAATACTTGAGATATTTTAACTTCAAATATATAGCTTTATTACTAGGCAAGCCGGGAGGAGGATTCAAGTGTTACAAAACATAAAAAATATCAGCATACCATGGCGATGAAGAAAATATTTTAGATACCTCAGGTAATATTTCAACCTCTTTCTCCTCAGATACTGCAACAATAAAATTAATGTCCAAAGCATGTAGATTTGAGTCTGCCATAATATTTTTCAGGCATTTTCCCTTGATCTGCTTTTTAGGCTTGATTTCCAATTCATGCTCCAACATAGCAGTGATCCATTTTCCACGCTGCCCTTCAGGATCATTCTGCGTGGGCACATCTTTGACAACAACGTTTGGGACATATGAAATGACATGAGAGTGGAGAATATAGATCCGAAAGTCCTTCAATGCTTTGACTAATGCCAAGGCATGTTTCTCAATGATATTGTACTTCAAGGCTACATCTCTTATGGTTCTACTGAAGAAGGCCATGGGTTGCTCTGTGTTCTTGTTTTTCTTTTGCATAAGGACAACAACTAGAGTATGCTCTAAAGAAAATGAAAAAATGATGAAATCAAGTGTGTAATATGGACTAATAAGAATAGGAGTGTGATATAAATCCAATTTAACTTGATTTAATGACTTCTTTTCCTCTTCACACCATTTTACTTCACTATATTTCTTTAGCATGTCAGTAATTTTCCTGAAGTGTTCAGCAATATTAGGAACAAACCTTATTAAAAATTTGATTTTTCCATTGAATGACTAGATTTCCTTCTTGCTCCTAGGATAGTCAAGGGTTTGAATTGCTTCAATTATTGAAGATCTATTTGAATTCCATCTTTTGATATGATATGGCCCAACAATTTACTTCCTCCATAGAAAAAAGGCTCTTCTTTGGGTTTAGTGATATGCCAAACTTTCTACATCTTTGAAAATTTGTTTTGAAGTGTTGTAGGTGTTGCTCATATATCTTGGAAAAAACAGTGATGTCATCAAGATAGATGACCAAAAATACATCATTTTCATTGGTGAAAGCAACATCCATTGCTCGCTGAAAAGTCACCCTTTCATTCATCAATCCAAAGGGAATTTTGGCATACATGAAGGTACCCCATGGTGTTGTAAAGGTTGTATTTTCTTGATCATATGGGTGTACTAAATTCTGATTATACCCAGAGTATCCATCCAGAAATGAAATTATGGAATATCCAACTTCCCATTGAAGAATATGGTCCATCTTTGGTAGTGGGTAATTTTCTTTCAGCGATACTTTATTCAGATTTTTGAAATCTATACACAAACGGATCTCTCTTGTCTTCTTCCTTACCAGCACCAAATTAGACATCCAATTTGAAAATCGAAGTGGAACTATAGTACCAGCATTAAATAATCTGTTTACCTCTTTTTTAATGGAGAGAAGCAGATTGGGGTTCATTCTCCTTAAATTCTGGCGGAAAGGCTTTTGATCCGTCTTTAAGGGAATTTTATGTTGGATTATACTCTTATTGTGCACTTTCAGAACAGAATATTCCCAAGCAAATACATCAGCAAACTAAGACATGAAGGCTACGTATTTACCTTTCATTTCTGAGCTCAAGGATTTTGAAATCTTGACCATCTTTGGCTTTTCAGTAGTGCCAATATTGAGGTCTTCCACTCCCACTTATGTTGGTAGCATTGTCGTTTTGTGTGCAACATTGTCGTGATCAAAAAGCTCCTCCAAAGGAACTATACATCTTGGAATGGAGTTGTCTTTCAGCTGAATTACTTTAATTTCTGTTGCATGGACTTCTTGGTCATCTTCATATAATTGGTTATCCATTTGTGAATTCACAAATTCCTCTTCCATCTGTAAGAAGTTTTTGATTTGTTTATCATCTTGAAAGACCTTCCAATATTGAATATTAACTGGAAAAATAGGGCGATGTTTGACGTTTATCTCATACTTCCTATTAGGATACAATGGAATTTTAAACATGTTGGCTAAAGTGGCAAGAGAATCAGCAATAACATTGTAGTCCCTTAGGATCAATGACAAAGTATACTCGGTGAAGGTATTGAGGATATCTAACACTAAATTTCGGTAAGCTTGCATCCTGGGATGCTTGGCTTGGTATTCCCCTTTGACTTGTTTTATTACTAGCTCGAGGTCGCCATACACAGAATTTTTCTTGGTACTGAAATTTCTGAGAATTTTCAGACTGGCTATCCAAGCCTCATACTTTGCTTCATTGTTCAAACAGTCGAAAGCCAACTTGTAACAGGACAATCGAAAATTGGGAGGAATTTTAAGTGACTGATTTATAGGGTTGTGAATCCACACACCAATTCCAGCCCCCTCCTTTCCCAAGGCTCCATCGAAATCCATGGTCCACAAACTACTTTCTTCATCTGGAAGCTACAAATCAAATGACTAAAATTTACTTGTTGCTTGAGAGAGTTCTTTTGTACCAAAAAAATTTGTACCTTTCATTGTTTCATCTCTTTTTGGGCTGATGCACTTGGTTCCAAACCACTTGGCATCCTTTCTTGATTTTCTAAATTTGCAATTTCTAAAACTGAATTTGAAAACTCATAATTTTATGTTTTCTCTTCAATCAAAACTTCTAAAGATGTTGAACATTCATCATTGAATAAGATAAAGGACTCTAAATCCATGTGAACAACATGTATGGGATGATTATTATTCTTTTCTTTGATACTAATCATGTACTTCATTTTACTTTCCCGATATAGTTTTCTAAGATTCCCAAAGATGGGAATTGTAGCATATGAAAATTCGAGCTTCAAGGTACCTCTAAGTTTTTCTCCCCATGACCGAGACAGCAACATTCCATATCTAGGAGGGATATCAGCCACAACAACATCCATAAGGACATTCTTGGCTAGGATTTTCTCTAAAGACACCACTAGGTCCTTAATGAGGCTAAGACATTTCACCCTCCCTAAATCAAATGAATAAATATCGTGGTAAGGTATTGTGATATTCAAGCCTAATCTGTCCATACTGGCCTTGGGCATGAGGTTATGAGAGGCTTCGGAATTAAGCATGGTGTTATGGAGGATAAAATCATGGATTTTGAGGCTAAGATAAAATGGAGGGACCTCACTATCTTCTAAATCTCCATCAACAACAGGACCAAATAGAAGTTCCGGGCGATCATCAATCACATTAATTATGTCGGAAATTTGATCCACCCTAATAAAATTAGCTACTTGAAACTTATATTGGTCGTTCTTGACTATTTATGTTAGAGGAATGGAAACTTTCAACTTTTCGATTTCATTCTCAAGTCTAAAAAGAGCAGAATGTTTTTCTACCTCTTTCAATTATGCATCTTTCTTCTTGTGTTGATATTTGTGTGAAATATATTTCTTTTATCCTCCATCTTGTACTTCTTTATCCTTCTTCTGACCACTGGTAGACGCTTCATTACCTTTAGCATGAATAGGAACAACAAGTCCTTTGTCTTTGCTTTGATTTGGAGTGGTGGTTTCTTTATGATGAGCATCTATTTGAGAATTTTATTTTTTCTGATTGGAGGTTATAGGAAAAATCCTACTTCTCAAAATATACTGCCTATGTACTTGAGTAAGAGCATTATGATATCGCCTCTGATAATCTTATGTCCATAATGATAGCATGTCTTCATTTGACAAGATATATGTCTGATCGTCTGGTGCATAAGTTTCTGCAGAAAACTAATCTTATTCAATGAGGAAAATAGGTTATTGATTTACCTCAAATAAATGATTCTCGCTGGAAATTTCTTCTTCATCTTCTTCATCGGGACCTTCTGTGTAGTTCTGTTGAAATGGAGTGTGAATTTTCTAATTAATTTGTGTATCCTCGCCCCTTTGTTCCCTTTGCTTGATCCCGTACTGAGGTTGTTGATTTTGACCCCTGAAATTGGGATTTAAAATGGAGGTTTTAGCTTGTCTATCAACGACGGACATTTTGTCCATAATCTTCTCCATGGTTTTGATCAAGGTGTCTAATTTTCCCTCTGATGAAGTTGATGTTTCTTCCTTGATTGTGACCCTTTTCTTTGTCTTGATTTTAGAATTTTTTATGATCAAATTATCTTCCACGCTCACTGCGTTTCTCTGCATTTCTTCAAGAGTCGATGGATTTATTTCCCTCAGTTGGTAAGACATGTCAAGATCAAAACCATTGGGATAGTGAAGTAAAGCAAGGCCTGGAGGAGGCTTTATATTATCGGGAATTGAATCATAGATTTTATTTAATCTATCTGTAAATTCTTGGACACACTCATTGGGATTCCTTTTCAAGGCCTTATATTCAGCTAAGATTTGTAATGGATTCTTCTTCTCCTCCCATTTTGTCTTGAACAAGTCAATCAATTGTTGTGAAGTAGCTACTGAACCATTTTGGTTTCATCATTGTCAATCTCTTCAAGACCTATGAAATCAACCACTTTGAAAATATTTTGGTAAGTAGTGACCTCTGATGTTCCATCAAAAAGGGCAAATCTTTGACCAATGGAGTGAATCTGGCCATGATTAATGGAGGGGATTGTAAAGGTGTTGATGGAGTAAAAACTTAGAGAGGTAATGATGTAATGAAAGGAAGATATGATGATGTAGCTATATGAGAAGGTGTAAAGACAGGTGGTGAAGCAAAAGCTTGTTGTTGATATTGGAAATAAGCTCTGTTTGAAGTTCCTTGAAACTTATCCACCAAGCCTTTAAGTTTATAGAAATTAAACCAAAATTCACTATAAACTTTGGAATAAGAACTCAAAACATCGTACAAAGGTCTAAAAATCAATAGGATCAAATATATTTTCTAAAACAAAGGTTTCAAACTTAGACCTGAACAAATATATTTCAAATTCTGAATTATATGAAAAATATTTTGAAGCAAATCTCGTATGCAAGGAATTTGATTTGACAAGTGGAGGAATAGCTCTACAAACTTTCCAAGACTTGGTTTTCTTATTTATTAAAAGACTCTTAGGGTCATTCCCAATTGGTGAGGGATTTGGGTCTGGATTTTACCTAGTATGTATTTTAGGAGCCATCTTAGATAGGAATTCGGACTTTGGCTCGAATTTAAGAACTCATCCTGTTTCGAATGCTGAAACTTGTCTTCTCACAAGTGTAACCTTCATAGGACTAAAGAAATATTCCCAGGGAAATCTGTGCAATATCTCCCCAGAAACGGTGCCAAGAATGTTATCGCTCCCCCCAACTTCCAAAGGCTAAGAGTGGGATTGAAGGAAGGTAAACACAGACCCAGATTTAGGTCAAGTAGCTAGGCCTACCAGGACCAGAGAAGGCTCTCTCAATGTCAATTTTCAGTCAATCAAATGACTGAATATCTAATGATTTTAGGCTAGGTATATAAGCTCAGTAAATAGGGTTTTTGTTGGTGTTTCTGCGCTAGATAGGAATGACAATAAGGAGACTAGGTCTAGGGTTTAGGTCAAGTTTCAGAGATATAGGTGAGGCCAGGTAGGTAGCTTGAAAGCATGCTTATTTTTTCATTTTGTATAGGATGAAATGATGGAAAACATAAATGAGCACTTAGGTGAATTCATTCATTTAGAATAACATAAACATATAATGTAAATATTGTTAAGATAGAGCATGAAAAGGCATGATTTATGCTTATAAACTAACAAGATAAACACACAGAAGCATGTATATAAAAGAGGAAAACATATCGTTCAACATGATAATATAAACATACAGAGAAAGAAAAAATTCTCCAAGGCATACCACATGATTCTCAACACAAATTCTGCAACATTGTCTTTGATTTCATTCCAAAAGGCTTGTACAATAGCTCCACTGCAAAAAACAACTATCCAACTCAAGAAAAGGCTAAAGTAGATCTACTTATAGAAAATATGAACAATGACACCTCATAGGGTTGAAATCCCATTGAAAATGCATCATAAATACATGAGATGAGTCACTTCCTAAAATCTAGGGAGGTTGGAAACCATTCCCTCAAATTCAGATAATGACTAGGATTGTGTGTCCCCCACATTAAATTACATGTTTCCTCATGACAAGAGGCAAAACCCAACTCAATTACTCCAATTACAGCTCAAAGGACAACAAAACCTCGAAAATCTAAATTTTTATGGGCTTGAAAAGTGTCCTGAGGCATCCTATGCAGATGCGTAACAATTTTTTACAAATGTGTAACACCTTTTTATAGATGCATAACATTTTTTGCAGCTAATTTTGAGGAACGTTTAGGAATCCAAATCCAAATCTAGAAGATAGGTCAACTAGCCTTGTCTGTCTAGTTTCCAAAAGATCTTGAATTTTGAAAACTAACCCATGGGAAGGCCTTCAAAAGTTTATTCTCCCAAGGTTACTCCAGATGTGTAGCGCCATGTCAAAAATACTGGCAGAAGCATAGAAAACTGGTGGATTTTGGATTTTTATTCAAAACTAGAGCTTGTCATGAAAAAATGGTTCATGATATATGATGTACTCATAAAAATGCATCCAACCATGTAATCCATTCATAATTTAGGTTCCCTAGTAAAAAGCGTAACACTTTGGCGCTACGCATCTGTGAAGGTTGAATTTCCACTTTAGTTCAAAACTCACCAAAAATGAAAAAAGTGCTCAACATTGTCCAAAATTTCTTCTATAAGACCTATGGAAGGTGGGCTAAATAGCCATACATGCCTCAGAAAGGATTTCTAAGTTTTATTTCTCCTTAAGCTTCATTTGATCCTCTTTGAGCTTCTTTTTCACGTGTTTGAGCCTGATTTGTGAAATTTTGTTCCTGGTGCAATAATGATTTTCCATATGCCTCTGGAGGTTATTGTTATTCTTGGCTTTCTTGAACATATTATGAAGGTTCCCATTGACCCTATCAAGCCAATACTCTATGTATTGGTTGATCTGATCAAGAATCAACTCATCAAAGGTATACTAGCTTGCTTAGGAGTTTTTGATTCTCTTTCTCTCTGAAGCGCCTTTTTAAGGCCCATTTTCCTTGGTTTTCTTATTTTTATTTCAACCTCTACATCCTCTAGCTCATCATTATTTGAAATATTTTTTCCCTTGCCCTTTTCTGCATCAACATGTACTATAGGTTTGTCTTGGAGGAGTAGTTGTACCTTTAACTGAAAATTTTCTTGTTGTAGGAATGTGATCTGATAATTTGCAATGGAGAAAATTTCCCTCAACTCTTATATTTCCTCATCCTTTTCTTTTATGATCTCCTCAAATGAATAATCCTTAACTTTTTTTGCCATGTCAAAATCTAAGGGCGCTTAACACCTGTATGCATAACACTCTGTCAGATGCGTAACAGAGTGCTTTAGATGCGTAACAAAGCCCTTTTGGAGTAGTTTTCTTGCTTTTCTTAAAATCCTTTACAATAATGGATCAATGCTAAAGGTAAGAGAGAAGCTATACCAATCATGAAAAGACAATATGTGTTGAAAAAACCTTCTTTTTCCTTTTTATAACATCTTGAAATGACTTTTTGTCTTTAGTGAAACAAAAGACTTTGAGGACAATTTTCCCTTTTTGGAACACTTTGACAATGAAACAAGTTTTGAAATAAGACAAATTGTCTTACTTTATTCCCCTAACTATGCTAACTCCCTTTAAAATATTGATATCATGAAAATGAAGCCTTGTTCGCCCTCTTTGGTGACATTTTTGGACTTTTCAGTGACAAAACAATGACACCTAGACAATAGACCTAGACAGATATGGAGTGACTGACCTAAGAATCTAAATGACAATGAGTGACATGACCTTTGAGATGATGATTACCATGGATGGAATGAGGGGAGAAGCATTTCTGACCTAGACCATATGCAGTGACCAAAATTTATTTGAAACTTGTTTGAAAAGACAAAAATTTTGACCTAGGCCTACTAGAAAATAAACAGAAAGAGCATGTTTGATCACTGAACATATTGACACTAATAGCATCCATTAAGTTTTGGCTAATAAACTAACATGGCATTGAAGCATCCTTCCTGATAGTAATTAGTAAATAGAGTGTTAGGGAATTCATTAGGTTGTGGCCCAATCTACAGGGAGTTGTGGCATCCTTCTGGTTTCAACAGGATATTAGGGTTTAGTAGCATCCTATAGGTTGTGGTATATGAATTAGGGGTTTGATCCATCCCTTAGTTGTAGATTAAATATTGATGTAACCAATGTTTATTTTAAAGAGAGAAGAAGACAATTACTAGAGAATCATTCGGTGCTTTTGACCTGAAGGGGGCTTTCCACCTAAAAATATTTGTGTCTATTGTTTTATCTTTCTTTATTTTTGTATGGTGTTGTTTACTATTTATTATTGTTTATAATTTTTGAAGAAGAAAATTGATAATAACTTAATAATAATTAATGCTCTAAAAAGTATTAAAAAGTGATAATTGCTAAGAAATATTGATTCACCCCCCTCTCAGTATTTCCAACAATTGGTATCAAATCTTGGTTCCTTTAGTAATAGCTAAACTGCTAGAAGGAATCTTTTAGAGCATAGAGATGTGAAAGCCAAAGAATCGAGTTGCAAGGATTTCAAAGGAAGGTAAAACTGCAACAAAATATGAATAAAACAAGTATTGTGTACCAATCCCTGATTTTGTTGTTGATAAATACTGGATGTGGTATTGCAATATGGAAGTAAATTTACAGATATGTGAAGTATGGGGATCAGTGTTTTATGGGGACACATCTACCAACGAAGCTAAAAGGTACAATTAAAATTCCATGAATGTAATTTTGAATTTTTTTCCCAATTTTGTGAAAACAAAAGTTGGTCAATTTTCAACAACTAAATCTCTCTGGGAAAAGATTCATAATCTCTACTCACAAAAGAAATCAGGTTAATATGTTATTGAAAATTCAAATTATTCTAATAATGATGAAGAAATTGAAGAATTGACTCAGACATAGTTTCCAAATGAAGTGATCAAATTGATAAAAGAGCTCAAAAGACAAAAGGAAAGGACAAGAATTTTGGAAGCAGAATTGAAGGCAGCAAAAGAACTCATCGAGGAAAATTAAGAGTCTAAGAAGATGATTATCAGTCTTAGAGCTCAATTGGAAGAAGTAAATAATATAGAGACATAAGACTTCAAGAGAGAAGTCCAATGAAAGAAACAAGAACTTGACACAGCCTTTGCAGAGATTAGTAGGATCAAATAAAAGATGCAAAAATTGGAAATTGAAATAAAGGAATCTGATCAAAGATACATATCCGCAGCTACCAGAAGCAAAAGGAATTGGAAACCTCTTTAGAGGAAATAAGAAAGCTCAGGATTGAGATCAAGAAGCAAAAGGAACATATACAGGTTCTCAACAGAGAAGTAGGGAAGATCACTCTTCTCAAGCTACAAGTTGAGCAGGTAGGAAAAAGAAGGGAGAACTTAAATATATGGTCTCAAGAAGATCTTTCTCAAAACCAAGAATAACTTGATGCAGCACTTGATGAGATAAAAAAACTCAAGGGATTGCAAAAAGAACACTTAAAAGATAAGACATATGAAGAAGAAAAAATGAAGGCAATTAAAGTTGGTAAAGCTCCAGTTGATGAAGGTACAGGCTCCACATCTTCGTAGGATGATCCTAAGAAGGAATTTGATCAGAATGAAAATCCAAAGAAGAATGTTGCAATTCCAAAAACCAAGACCAAAGCATTCAAGAACAAAGGACAACAAACAGACTACAACACCACCTCCAAAGAAGAATGATAAATCTTCCAGGTATGTTTGTTTATTTAATGGTTATTATTTTTCATGTGCTAACTATGGACATATGGCAAGGGATTGTAAAGTTGTTGACAAGCATAACTATCAAGGACCATCACATATGAATGAATCATTCAAGTACGTACATTTATTTAATGGTTATTGCTTTTTTATGTGCTAACTATGGACATATGGCTAGGGATTGTGAAGTTTTTGACAGGTACAATCATTATCTACAAAATCCTAGAAGCAAGTTTGCAGCATCTCGGGACAGGTTCCATGATGATTTTTTCAGTAGAGAATATATGCGAGATGGGCCAAACGTTGAATGTTTCAAATGCCATGACTATGTCCTTAAAGCTCACGATTTCAAATATCAAATGGAATCACCTATGGACAAAATTGAATGCTTCAAATGTCATAACTATGGACACATAGTGTTGAGATTCAACAAGATGATGAGCTTAGTGAAAAGAGTCGCCTTCACTAAGTGGGCCCGCAGGCTATTTTTGGCACAAGTCTATTTTTAGACATGATGATCATATTTCAGAAGTAGCAGGATGTTATTTATGGATGGTTGATCAAGTTGGAAAAATAGATGAAATTGTATTTTTAGAATATCGGACAAAGTCTATTTATAGATCGTCAATCTAAAAATAGATGCATGTAGATTATTATTAGCTCTTAATAATAATCAAACTCTAAACAACAACTTATTCTCTTGGAGCACTTTAGTTCAGTGCACAGATGTGGCACATCAGCTGACAGAAGGAATTACGCTATTCTTGAGTGTTTACTGGAGCTATTGCATGGAGGACTCAGTTATAACTCAAGTGGCAGAGTTATGACACAGTTGGAAGAAGTAGTTATGGAGTTGTATTTAGTTTAACTCACTTAGACTCAGTTGAGCTAGTTGTATCTAGTCTAACTGATTGATACACTAGTGAGAGTGGAGTGAATTAATTAGTTAACTAATTCATAAATAATAACTCATTAATCAATTTAAAAATACAGCAGTTAACTACAGTGCATGGAAGTTTCAGTGGAGACCAGTGGAGAGATAGGTGAAAGGGCAAGATAGACTATCTGTTGTGACTATTATTGATGCATTGATTGCATCCAATACTCAGTGGAGATTCCAATGAGGATTGCGCAGTCAAGGATGGAGTAATTCGAATTCATTCAGAGCTATTCTTCAGCAGACATTGTGCAGTGGAGGCAGGCTAGCAGGTGGCATAGATCGGTGCATGGATTTGCAAGATTAGGCCTGATTAGTGTATGAAGATTGTACTGTACTGAGAGCTTGTGATAAGCTTTGTATGTTTGTATGAGATTGTCATATGATCTCCATGTTACATAATATATAGTTGGGGTTTTCAACTTCAGGCTTTCCTGGTTAAAAACTGTGTTATGTGCAATTGAATATTTTTGTTTATGCTTCACATGTGTGTGCAAATAATTGTTTCCGCAAAAGATCAAAAAATGGAATTGATTATGTATTTTGCATAAAGTTAAATAGTGTGAGATCAGGAGAATCAAGGACATATACATGCTTAGTGCATATAATTTCTACACATAGCTCAAGAATGTAGGTACAATCCTGATAAGGAATGTTACAAATTCCATAATCATAGACACATAGCTCGTCACTGCAGGAACAAAATGTAATCAATCATGAATATTGATGACGAGAAAAAGAAGGTTTGGAAGAAGAGACAAGTACAAATACAGGAAGAACAGGTAAAGGATCAGCAAGAAGTGAAAAAAGACAAGAATGTCTTAGCATTTATTCTCTCAGGGTTCGTAGCAGGTAATGAGGAATCAATATTTGCTTCAGATAATGACTCAAGTCGAGATGGTTCGCAAAACGATACACTATTTTGAAAAATCTATCTCGTCAAATCTTTGAACTTTGAAGAGGGGGAGTTTATACAGCAGCATGTGGCATAGTTCTACCACTGACAGACAAACAATATGGAAAGAATGTAATCTTCAGGAAAAATGTGCCAAAATTTTTATCACTCTCCCCAACTTCCTAGGCTGAAAATAGGAGTGAAGAAAGGTAACCACAAACCAACGTTTAGCTAGGTAGCTAGCCCTACCTAACCAGAGAGGGCTCTCTCTGTGTCACTTTTTAAATATTCAATTTTAGGCCGAGTACCAAATTTTAGACTAGATATGAGTTAATATGTTTAAAAAAAAAATTAATAATTTGTTTGCTGGACAAATATTATAATCGGTGAAGTTAAAACTAATTTCAAAGGCTGAATTGCAGAGAATAGAGTAAGGCAATATAGACAAACTATTTGAGCACAATTAATTTGTCAATGGTGTAAAGTGGTAGAAAAAGGCAGGGGTCTGAATGAGAATTTTACTAAATTCATTCATCAGAATTAAAGACACATTGTATAAATCTTAATAAACAAAACATATAACTCATATCTATTTATAAACTGATAATATTTTTACACAGAAACTGAAATGGAAATTAAATAACAAAGAAAAGCACAGTGCTCAAAAGAAATACCACATGAATCTCACAAAATTGCTTCAAATCCTTTGATTTCGTTAATAGTAGGTCCACAGTAATACACAGAGTCTCAAAAACTCGATTACCCAACAACAATACTTTGTACTGTGAAGTCTTTATAGAGAATTAAAATTACAACAATTACATTAAAGGCTATCGTAACATATAGTGCTTTATTAGCTAACTAAATTATAACTGCAATCATGGAATAAATTCGATTTTTTTGTGTTGTCGCTGCTCTAACTGAAAACTTTTGCTGAAGGAGATGTTTGCGGGTTGTGCTGGTTGTCAGTTGACTACTGATCTGATAGAGATTTGACTTTCCTTTTTTACTAATTACTCCTAAAATTCACGCAGCTTTTCCTAGCGTTCTTCATCAGGGATGACTAGTTTCATTACCTTACGGTAAACTTCATCTGCTTCAGGGTATTTAACAAAGGTTGGCCTCACCACAAAGACATGTTTGATCTCATACTGAATTTATATGTTAGTACTCAGGGTTCCCAACAGTGCCCTTCCTATCAATGTGCCTTTAATATTTGAAAACTTTGCAGTACCTCTGGAAATTTCCTTCAGTCTTCTCCAATAATCTTCCTTGGTCGTCAACTTATCATTAATCACAAGCATAGCAGGCAACCCTTTCTGTGTCAGAGACTCTATTCTGCTAAAAAATCTCTGAACTGTGACCTCCAGACTGTGACACTTCTCTTCAAGCTGAAGAATCAAATTCTTCTTTGTGAGCACCTTCTTCACTTCCAGGATTTTTTATGTTTTGTCATCAATGTCGAAATCATACAGCTCATACATGTTCTTGGCATTCAAAAACTTAATGATCTTGCTTTGTATTGCAGCCTTGTCTCCCATTTGTGCTTTGATTGTGTAAAGGCCTCATTTTCCTTCTGTATCAGCTCTTTTTTCTCAAATATGATTTGTATACTTGGCCAAATATCATTTAAAGATTCCATAATGTCTTCCTAGATTATTTCTTTTAATTGGCCCAAGGTATTTCCAACGGCTGACTCTTTTTTCTCTTTGTGCAATCTCTCAATCAACTTTTTGGCTCTCTGTGCTTCAGCTGCATGTGAACTTTCAGCATTAGATTTATGAAATTGAAATAATTTTACCTAATCTTGTAATTTCTTTATCTTCTCTTTTTGAATGGACATATTTTGAACTGCTTTTGTGAGCTGCCCAGCTCCATCTGTAGTGCTTGCTGTAGAATTTTGAGTTATAGGGATGGTTGCTAGAGGCACTGCTTCTAAAGGAACCTTTTATGTTTTTACTGTTTCTTCCTTTTCCTTTATCATTTTTTCCAACTCTAATTCCATCTTCTTTATTTGAGAATTTTTCTCCATAATCAATTTCATCATTTCTGTCTTCTGAGATTCAGTTTCTTCAATATCTTTTTCCAAAGGATCTTCTATGTCTAGAATCTTCAATTGTTTCCTCAATGTTGCTATATCATCATTTTTCTTCTTGATGATTTCTTCTATTGAATTCACATTGGATGGATCATATCCAATTTTAATCACCTGATCTTCTAGAGTTTTGATTCTTATGTCCTTAGAAAATGATGACACCTTCTCCATTTTCAGTTGTGACTGTACATTAGCCAATGAAACCTGCAGTTTGGATAAACTCATAGCAGTGTTAGTGAGATTTTATGAAATCATCTCACCAGTTTGTTTGTGTAGTTCCATTTGATCTATTGGATGAATCTCTTTTGTATCAAACTCAAATGTAGCCCTTTTATATATTGCTTCTGACTTTGGCTGTGGAATTTGTGCTTGAAGGAAAGAAAAGTGCATTTTTCCCTTTTCTGAATCAAAAGATGAGATCAACCTACTTTGAGAATTGGGAGTTTGTTTCCAAAACTGGTTGTATGTACTGGTCTTTAACATTTCATTCTTCAACTTTATCTCTTTGAAAGTGTCAAAGATAGCCTTCTCCTTCTCCCTTGTAGCAATTGTACTAGTCTGAATGGATTTCTGTTGATCTTGAGAAGTTATTGATTGTTGATCTTTCAAAACTGTAGAAGTAGTAGGAGTAGTAGAACTACTTTTATCACCTGCCTGTGTGGAAGGAGTTGTCTCTTCAGTAATAATAATTACTTCTTTCTCTGACTCCTTGCTAGGATTGACCTTTGGATTAAGCTTTGTTTTCTTCCTGTAGTGAATTTTAAACTCTTTTTTGGATGAATTAGTCATTGGAGATGACTGATCTTCTCTAACTCTTTTCCCTGCTCTTTCCTATGCAATAGGAGTCTATAATGTTGATGTAGATAGTGTTTTTTCTTCAGCCTCCTATAAAGTACCTTCAATCCATTCAAGTTGATTCATGTATTTTTCAATCTCTTGTCTAGGTGTATGAAAATAAGGTGTACATTTATTCTCTACCCTTAGTTTAGAAATGACACCAACTAGATCATAAGACCATGTGAAACTAAGATTAAATTGCATCTCTTTTCAACAACTTATCTGCTTCCTCCCATGTTGTCCTGCTATTATAGATAAAAGGTCATATCTGTGTTTCGATTTTGAATTCTGATTTCTTTTTAGCAGAGAAAAAATGCACTTCATTTTCATTAATCATTTTTCTAATGTGCTCCAATGCAAAAATCCTCATGGGGAGTAATTTTGGAACTGATAAGGGGGAAGCTCACAGCCATAAACTCTGAGTTCTGTATAATTTTGGTAAAGATACCAATCCCCTGTTCTAGCTTGATCTGACAGCTGCAATACCTTTCTAATTTCTTCACTAATCCTGGGCTTTTAGTGCTATTGAGAAAACTGAGTGTTGGTTGAGAAACAATTCCACAAACTGTTTATATGAATATTATTTTTGTTCCTTCATGACTAATGAAGTCCAGAAAACGATTGATTGTTGATTTCCTTCCTCATCCAATTTCTGTAAGGAAAACTTAAACTTGTCTCCCTAAGAATAAGAGAATAGGTAAACTAACACAGAGCCATAACTGAAAACATCTTCAGTTGTGAATTTAACAAACTAAACATGGATAGAATCTTTAATAAACTGAATGAAGTTGAAAATGATGGAAGGTTTGGAATCTATGGAGAATATGGACATGAATATATGATGGCTTCATCTACCCATTGGTATTAATAATAACCAAGAAGGTAGGAAATGACTGTGATGATTTGTTTGGAACTTTCAGGAAAAATGGATGATGGAAATGGAGGGTTTTTCTGGGTAATGGATCATTTTCAGTCATAAATAGCTCAAGAGTTTGAGCTCTCTTTTCAAAATCTAACTTCTAGCATATTTCAATCAAGGCTTCTTGGGAAAATGGTGTGGAATTATTTGTGGTTGGGGCTTGCGTCATTTTTTCAATGGTTTGGGCAGTGATGGTCACTAAAATATCTCTTGTAGGAGCGATAATAGCTCTCTGGTTTGGCATATACCAAGCTTGGCATATTCGAACAAATTCTGGAGCACTGTGGGTGTGAGGAAAGATTAAATGTGGAATGTTAGAATCCCATAATCCTATATCATCATATTTATCTAAGAATTTATCTTATAACTAGCAATATAACTCAAAAAGTCAATTTCACACAAGGTTTCATGGATTTTATGGTCTTTTTCTACTAAAGGAATGTGATGAAGGTCAAGTGGAGGGTGTAATAACAGAATTACTGGTTCTTCCGGTCCTTTATTCTTTGGAGGCATGATTGTCTATGTTGGAATGGCGGAAAATGGAATTTTCTGATGCAAAACAGGGGTAGAGACTAAGGAGAAACTCTGCAAATTCAAAATAATGTCAACAGCTATAGAGGAGGCTTTAATCAGTGGCAAGGTTGATCTCCAGAATTCTGGTCAATGGCTGTAAATTTTTAATCATGTTCAGAGCAGATCAAAAAGCAGAATGAAAGTTTCAAATAGGTGTTGAGTGGTAAATTTATGGATAATTTGTTTAATTCTCATTTTAAAAGAGTGTGGGTACGTTGCCTAATGGTTAGCAATTAAATTGGCTAACGGTTATGGAAAGGCGGGAATAAATTTGATTGGACAGTCGACAGTCCATGGTGGCATGACATAATTTTTGGGTGGATCAGTGGTTTGATATGGCAGATAAGCGGGATTTCGGAGGGGTAGCTTAGCGATAAGTGGTTTTGTGTAGGGGGGTGCGAAATCATGCAATTATGACACATAGCAGTGGGGTAAGATTTTGAAACCACCTTTTCAGACCCCCCCCCCCCAACGATAAGTCTCGGACAATGAGGGGGGGGGGGGGGGGGAAATTACATGTGAGTCGTCGAATTTGATCGAGATATGATGGATTATCGATGATATGGGGGAGGGTTAATGTATATCGAAATTTAATGAATGGTGGGGTAGGGGTATGACGAAAGTGATGTTACATGGATGATTGACGGGTTAGGGAATGCAAACATGTCACATGGCTAGTGGAGAATACGGTAGTGGAGAATAATGGTTGTGAAGAATAACGCATAGGATTTAAAACATATGGTTTCAAGAATAAATTTTTGAAATATTAAAGATAAAACCTTAATAAACATGTGATTTCGAAAATGAATTTTTTCAGCAGAGCTCTGCATTTCTTCTCAGATACAACGATATAATATCAAATTATTATGACATTCAGAGTTTATTTCAGACTATGAAAACCGATTTATTCCTTCAACTAGACCTTTATGGATGAAATGGAGGTTTGACAGCCTTATTTTAGGTGAAAAACTGAATATTTTTCATGGGGCAGTTTTGACCCTAACTTGACCTATATGAGATGGAATGACATGATTTCAAACCTCTAAATGGAGATGAAATAATGTGAAGGAGCAACATATCATGATAGGACTTGTCCAGTGACCAAAATTATTGTTGAAGACTAACTGAAAAAGAAAAAAAAATTGACTAATGACCTGATGGAAAACTCTCAAAAGAGTTATCTTTGATCACTGAAAACTAACTCTAACAAATTCCATAACAAGTTCAGGGGGAGAAGAACATTTAAAGTCTTACATATCTTCATATATTGTGAGAGGAAGGTTTATTTTCAAGGGGAGCACATGCAGGCTTCAGGTCCACAAGGATTGCTATTGACAGATTATTACCAGAAGGCTTCTCGTCGGGGGGAGCATAAGCAGATGAAAAATCCACATGAAGCAAGAAAATTCTTAGGGGGAGTAACTTTTTTACATTGATGTCAAAGGGGGTGATAAAACCTGAGAATGAGATTGAAATCTCGAGAAGGAGTTAAAGCATGAAGTCAAGGAGAGTTGTACTCGCAAGAGGAGTACGTGTGTTGTCATCAATGAAAAAGGGGGAGATTGTGTTGTCATTTATGTCAACCCATGGAGTTGACTGGGTTTAACTTTGACTAGAAAACCTAAGAAGGAGATTAAAATCTCAAGAAGGAAGTAAAGCATGAAGTCAAGGAGAGTTGTACTCGCTGGAGGAGTGTGTGTGTTTCCATCAATGAAAAATGGGGAGATTGTTGGATGGTGTTGTCATTGATGTCAACCCACGGATTTGATTGGGCTTGAATTTTACCAAAAAAACCAGCCATTGATGTCGAATGGATAATGAATTCTTCTTAGTAATTATCAGATTACATCTAGATAGCAGCTACATTTTTGGATGGTTGAAAACCCAATTCCTAGGTTTTGGGTTCTCTAGACTAAGGATGTACCTCAAATTTTCGAGGGTTTTTGAAGGGTTAAATAATTTATTTTGGCTTGAATATCCATGTCATTGGATTTTCCTCAAAGATATATTTCTGGTGATATGTGGTACACCACGTGGTTCCTCTTGGTTAGAGAGATAAGTGAGTTTGAAGGTAAAAACCCCAGTTGGTGGGCTAAAACCCCAAAATAAGGTGACTTGGAACATTTCCATTAATTGTAGGACCTAAAATTAAGATTAAGGTTTTATTTCCATACTTTGTGGAGATACTATCCGAATGAAGGGCTTCAAGCAACTATGCACCCATATAACTCCTACATCTCGTTAAAAAGCCTAATCTATTTAGGTAGTGCATCTTCCTTATGGAATAAGAAAATAAAATACACAATATTTATCAATTAGAATTAAAAATTAATAACGTGTTAAAATCCTAAATGTCTCCTTCAACATTCACTATATAAGTCGCTCTCAATTCTATAAAAATAAAGTTCATATATCCTCCAAAATAATTCATTGTGGAATTTTAGCTATAACTTTGTTTCTACGAAGCTTCACAAGCTGAAAATAATTAAAAATAAATAAACCCATTTGAGCAAAAATCCTGATGAACCTCGTGACCGAATTTCAGATTTTGGTTCGCTATATTTTCAGAGATATCATCTGAGGAGTTTAAGGTTTTCGCAAGCTCCTGAATTCCACGTCTAATAGGTGACCTTGGAAAATTTGTCATAACTTTCTCTCTGAGCATTGGATTCAAATTTCCTAAAAAGTAACAGAAATAGGATGGACTATAGTTTGTTGGGTATTTTTTTAGGGCCAAAGGTCGATATATTGGCACGTGGAACTTTGTACAAGTTCGCTCTACTGAAGTAGTCTATAATCAGGTCATCGTGGGAGATTGGACATAACTCTTTATTGAGGAATCCAATCTTGATCAGACCTGTGGGATTGGAAAGAGGACTCAGAAGGATACTGCAAGACGAAATTTCATACCTTAGAGATCTGAAATTACATATATACAACATATTCAATATCGAGCTCCTAGAAGGCAACAAAAAGGGTAGCAATTAGTGAAGGGAACATCCTCTATTTATACAACCTATTGGAGAAGAATGGATTGCAGGGTTTGACCAGTCAAACAGCGTGCTTACATATATTTTGGTATCTCCCTAGGGACAAATTTTGAGAGCATTGATTATAGGGCATCGGGATGGCCTGAGACACCATAGGTTATGCCATCATTTGATAGTAGTGCCAGATATTTGTTTCATTGTTTGTAGCCTAATACGATGAAGACAGTGATACAGCATTGATTACTATTCATTCATGAGCAGTGTGATGACAGTGTTTTGATGACTATTCATTTTTGAAGTGACATTTTGTGGTAGCCGGCAATTATACAATGATTTGCAGTGATAGTGATATACGGTGTGCAGTGATAGGGATACAGTGATAGCTCGATGTGCAACTTTGTGCATTGTTTTGTTTGTGAGAACAGTGATCAGTGGCTACAAGGATTCTATATTTATTCCACATCTTCCTTACAACTATTCAACATTGATTCAGAGTACAGGGGTTCCAGTTTGAAAATTGTGAAACGTGATCTACCGACTCCTCTAGGAGATCGAAGTCACCTTCAGGTTGTGGCTTAAGAACACTTCAGGGCGGCAAGGTAGTGCTAGGGAAAATTGTGCAATCCATTTAGTTGTGGCTGATAAAATGACATGGCAGCGAATCATCCTAGATGACAACAACTGGTAAACAAAGTATTGGGGCACTTATTAGGTTGTGGCCTGATCTACAGGGAATTGTGGCATTCTTCTGGTTGTAGCAGGATATTAGGGTTTAGTATCGTCCTACATGTTGTGGCCTTTGAATTAAGGGGTTGACGCATACCTTAGTTCTAGCTTAAACCTTGATGTAACTAATATTTCTTTTAAAGAGAGAAGTAGATAATTACTAGAGAAGTGTTCTGTGGTTTTGACCCGAAGAGGGTTTTTCACCTAAAAATATTTGTGTCTATTGTTTTATCTTTCTGCATTGTTGTATGGTGTTGTTTACTATTGATAAATAAAATAAAATCTAGAAGAAGTACCTTTTTAAATTTCACCTATATAGTGACCCCTTTATGATGATTAATTTCCTAGAGATTTCGCTAAAATGGCTTAGCCCCATCATACATGTAATTCTTATGGATTATAATATGAGGGTCTATACCACACATTTTTTCATAAGACAAAGCAAACACATCCAAAAATTCCTTAAAAAAGGTAGAATATAATTTGATCCCTTATTGAGAATAGTTAGCACCAATGAGGATGTTTTATATGATTCTTGGTTTCACTGAAATGTTGATGGATATAGGTTTTAAAATATTAGCCACAATCCCTTTTAAAATCACATTGTATGGAATGTTAATAATTTGGGTAAAATTAATAAGAGTAGTAGAAATGAAGTATCGAGTGCCAATATTCATTGTTTCCATTTTTTGGGAAACATATCAACAACAATGCAAATCTCCTCAAGGCCTATCAACTACAACCATGACCTCCATGATGGCCTCGTCAGAAATAAGGGCAATTTCTGGGAAGACTTTGCAAATTTGAAGAAGGGATGACCCATGTGGGCAAAGTCTATTGATCAAAATCCACTTCTTATTGCATATCCTAATTGGAGGTAGAATATGTAGATAATATCACTTGGTAGGCAATCTCAAAATGATAATAAGTATGTGATCTCCAATAGATTCAAACTCTAAAGAATATGGAACCACCTAAGGGTCAAAACATCTAAGTGATCTACAAGTGCTAGACAAGATCATACAAATGGAAGCCATACCTTTAGAATCGTTTGGTGGGGGTAGAGTAACTATACCCTTCATTTAAGAATATTTGAACATCCTTGCATACTCACATATTTGATCATGGAATAACCAAAAAATGGTATGGAATTTAGTCTTAATGTTGAGTGTGAAAAACAAAAGTTGTTCGGTGCTTATGATCTTCCGTTGGTGACAAAAATAATGACAATATTTCCCCACCTCGACTTCCACTAAGTCGGTCTTGCCCCCCAATGCTATGGGTAATGTCTTTACGATCCCATGAATTTTGAAAGAATCATAAACATTTTTTTTAACATGGTGGCAGATGGAGTGAACTTAGGAAAATCAATTGCTTTCCGACTTGAAAAGGACATAACACAAGTAAAAAAATCTTCATTGATTATGGTATAGAAATTATTCTCCCCATATATGCACAATTGGACTTGAAAAGTCATATCATGGGAGTGTCGATGACTTCTTTGGTTCGTATCAAATGTATTGATGTTGGAATTCAAGGGGTTCACCTCCCCAATGGCCAATAAAAATGCTAATTTCCATTTAATTGAGTAACTTTGTAGTACTTCGAGATCCAACATGGTACAAGGTTTCTAAGTAAAGTCTTCCATAATGCTATAATTTTAGGAAACTCATGTGTTGAGGTTGTGATTGGAATTTCAAAGTGCACCCTTAGTTGGGTGAAGCATTATGATGAGCATGAACTTCTTTATCTGGAGAGGGCCACTAGATTGGGTAGAGTTTGTTGCATACTTATTGCAGAACCATAATTAGGGTTTTTGCAATCATGAGCTCTGGTGGATAGATATATCATATTTTCAACTATATAAATGTTTACATTAAAAGATGCACCCCCATGCAGAGGATGACTTTCATTACCCCCTTGCAAAGGGGAAAAATTTTGGGTAGCCATTTGTTGTTGCTATGGTAGTAATGAATTTGTCAAAATGGCAAGCTATTGGGGAGCTTTCTGTTAGTTAAAATGTAACCACCTCCTCCCATATTTACCCACTTTCACCAGTTTCCTGGGGTAAAAATTATTTGAGGGTCACTATGATAAGAATAAACCTCCTATATGAGCTTAATGAAATGGATTTGACAAACTAAGACTTTACTGACCTCCCTCGGGTGCTACAAGACCTCCAGGAGCAACCCAACCCCTCCAATGTCCAACCCCTAAGATAAATCTATTTTTTACTAACTTATAGCCCCATTCTCTCCCTTTCCAATGCCACAAAGGGACTATAAGCCTCTAGGCGCTCCCATCGGCCTGCTTCCCAATGACTGTAGACTTTTATGCTCAATTCTATGCTAGCGACCCCAAATTATGAGCCACTTTTCTAGGGATTGGACTTAGGCATCTACCCATAACTTAGTGAAAATTCCAAAAATGATGAATGACATAGAAAAAAAGCTTCCAAACCAAAACTCCAACCAGGGATTGACCTGAACCCTCCAAACTAGGATTGATATTCCATCAAACACATGATAAACATGCAACCTACAAGTCATGAATGCATATTTGAACATAGGCGTCTAAAATTTATCTAAGGTTTGACAAGAAGGACCAATGCCTTCTCATATGAATATTTGTCATAACACCAATTGGTCATCCATTCATTGACCAGACATTCATTAATTAAAATGGGATGAGATCCAAAAATAAATTTTCCATATAACCATGCTTATAACCAGCATATAATCACATAGATAACGATGATAGAACAACCATTAAAGCCACATAATAAAAATCATAATTTCTCATCAAAGACAAGAGAAACTTAGCTCTTATTAACCATATGTAAAATCCAACCAAGTCAGGGACTTCCACATACCACCCGACCATAGATTGAGTTGAACCAAATTTTTCTTTCATCCAATCACCCTCTTGCCATATTCCAAGCATGAATGTGTGATCTCATGGGATAATAAAATCCATAAACAACTAAGGGAATCCAAAGGTTAAACCACCTCCACCCTCACCATACCATGATCTCTCCCAACCTGATTCTGATATCACAAAACCAAACCAAGCTTGGATGCCTCAAAATTACTTCACCATCCCTTGAGAAATTTTCTTATCTCCAACCATCTGTTGAGGGCTTCCTGGAGAAAACAATCTCCACCCCCAACCCTTGGAATTTTCCTGAAACCACCTCACCCGGATCCAAAACCTTATGGAAATCTAAATCTCAACCGAGAATGAATCCCATCACACCATGGCTATTTCGAAATTTCAAGGCAATGATAAAACCACAGTTGAAAACCAGCAAAACTCGTTCCAATGATAGCAAAGAAACTAAATACACACATGCATATACCATTCATGCCAAAACCAGCTAGGAAATCATACATGCAATTGGTTATCTGCAAGTATTCCCGTTGAAGCTGCTTGATCCAACCTTTCCTTGCTTGATCCTTGCTTTCCTTGTCCTTCCTTTGCTTTCTTGCTTTTCCTTTTCCTCTTGATGTTCCTCTCATTTCTGAGACTGATTCAAAAATTGAACTAACAAAAGGATATGAATTGATGCTTCGATGTCTTTTTATCATTCATGCCTCTAATTTATTCATTTTCCCTCTATTTTCCTTCAATTTCCTCCTCACATGCAATATGTGACCTTTCACCTTCCTTTTCTCCTAATTTCCTTTATTTTCATAAATAAAATGATAAAAATACCTTTTTTCCTTTTTCATTGCCTTTTCCAATTTCCCCTTAGCCATAAACACAACAAGTGATGGCCACTAGGACATTTTTCCCAACTTTTAGCTTGGAATAAGTGTCCCATGACCTTGGTCTTATTTTGCCTTTATTAACTTTTATTACATGAAATTTTAACCTGGGGTTGTCACTAACCCTTCCCCCTTAGGGGAAAGTCGTCCTTGTTGTTCTATGACACCTACAACCAGCAAAACCGCTGGAAAAAAAAAAAAAAACATATTTCCCATGGAGCTTTATAAATTGGCTCGTTGCAGTATTTACAATGATCAACCTGCTCAAAAGCAAAATAATCATGACAAAATATGAATAAATGGAAATAAGGCTAAGGTACTCAATGTGAAAATATATGTGTTTGACCCCAAATTATATTATAATGTGAAAAGTATGATGAAATGAGTCACTTTAATGATTTAACTTTGGAATTAGAGAGAAAACAAAAATCCTTGTGTTCAAACAATCAATTGCATATTCTAGGAGAACCATGGTGCTAGAAATAGTTTGGGAATGGCTCGATCTTAGTGTCATTATTTTTAATGAGAGTTCTTATATTTATTTCATTGGTGTCAATATGATTTAATAGAATGTTTGATTCATGTGTGTGGCATTGGATAATTTATATGGCAAGGCTTGGTTGGGGAGCTCCACTCTAAGCATTTGGCCTCGAATTATTCGATTAGTGAAGATAACAAATCAAGATGATTGACGACTATGCATACACAGCTACAAACTTTTGCAATTACCAAGAGATGGTTCTACTTGAAGGAAAATTTTGAGGAAATATATGTAAGAATTAAAAACATGGATATCCATTTTTAGTTTTGAATTTTTATAATTTTTTTGGAGTCATAGATTATATGTTTTTTTACTAGATTATAACTTAGCAAAGCTAATGGTTATGATAGAGATGTGGCACTGGTATAACTAATAGAAATTATCTCATATAACCATAGAGGATGCTATGGGCGATTAGATTACAAGGATAAAAACAATGAGGCCACACATGAGCTACGTGAGGTGCAATGAAACTTGGAGGTTGTCACTATGGGAGTCCCCTAGTGCAGATGGTTGATATACCACAACACATGAAATGTCATATAATTGGTGTTACCATCAGTTCTAGCCAACTCTAAATGTAGGTATTTTTACCGCATGATCTCACATGGGTCCTAGGAGGGTTACTTAAGGGACAACTACTAGACCAAATGGAAATAATGGGACAAGGACCTACTATCACCTCAATCAATGTCCCCTGCTCTTTATAGACTTTAACCGATGGAAGGAGTCTCCGTATGAAGGAAATCATTGGAAATATGACGTATTAGATAGTATGTGATTTCCAAGGCCCGTTCACATGAAAGGCTCAAATAATTTCTTACTTTCTTCAAAAATAATGTAAATGGATCTCCAATAAAGGCTTATGGGAGTATGCCTAAACATAGGGAAGATGGATACTCATTACAAAGGGTTTATCTAGATCAAGGAGGACTTCTTTTTGTTCCTTTGTGAGATAAAAACCATATTAAGGTTAGGGGCCATAAGGGAGGCTTAAGAGGATCCAATCAAGGCCTAGGGTTCACAAATTTCAAGGAGATTAAGATGCCTAGGTCTAGCAAGGATGACAAGGGTCGAAGAAGGATTAACTTCCAATGAGTTTTCAACAAAAATCACCCAATAAAAACCACTAACCAAAGAATCCTAGGGGAAGGAAATGATGTTGTAGCTAGTGCTTTTTTCTTCCAATGGAGTCGCCAAGAATGATGTATCATTATTTTCGCATGGGGAACAAGACACACATATCGTGTCCCCAACAATGGGACCAAAAATGTTACCACACAATCAAGCAGTAGCCCTAGGAGGGGTACCTAAAGAAAAACTACTAGACTAAATGGAAACAATGGGAAATGGGACCAATATCACCTCAGTCATTGTCCTCCGCTCTTACGACCTTTCACTGATGGGAGGAGTCTCGGTATAGATATAAATCACTAGGATGGTAGAATTAATGGTTGGGTATGGAATGATTTTTTAGGCCCATTCAAATGAGAGACTCAGATAATGGCTCAATTGCTTCAAATGGAAGCTAATGGATCTCCAAGAAATGCTTATGATAATCCCTCAATTGAATTAGATGTATCTCTAAGTAAGATATGAAGTGAGGCAAGATGGCTCCTTCAATGGAAAGGCTCAATAAAGATGCAAGTCTTGGGAAAAGCTAGAAAGGATTTCCATGAAAAACCACTTGTAATAGATGGCTACACGAGCCCTAGGGTTTATTTATATGCCAAATTATGGGTTCATCCAGGATAGGGAAATTAAGAAAAAAATATTTGTATGATGTACTTCAACAAGTATTTAAGAGTGGACCTTCAAGAAATCCCCAAGTCAAGGCTTCTTCAAGGGTACCCACTTGGTATGAAGGCTAGGGCATCAAATTTCTTGGAATTCAATCGTGATACTAACTCCAAAATTGGAGGAGACATAGAATAAACACTAGCACATGAGACTGTAGGTTTAGTTTTGAGAGATCCCACTCTTAAGGGATTTCGCACCAAGCCCTAGAAGGGTTTCCTATTATTGAATGGATGAAGAATGAGGAGGAAAGAAGAAGGTGAAACAACGATGTTTCCAAAGTGATATGATCATCAATAGTTTCTAGACCAGTGTCTGACCATAGGGAAGTCAGGAGTCGTGAAAGATTCAATAAAGACACTTTCCTCTTCAAGCAGGCCTAGAAGCAGCTTTGCTAGCCCTAATGAAGAAACTACATCACAATTCTAGATATTTACACTTCGCTAGCAATCATAAATGGAGATTCAAGAAATATAAAGTTCATTATTTACCCTAGGACCATTCATTCATCCGTTATCCATGAGTAACACATGCAAAGTTCATTATAACTTCAATGTTCTAGCACAATTTTAATAATTAAGGCACATTAAAGATCATGAGACAAATTCCATGCATTATACATTTATCAAAATTCAGAAATATAACATTAAACATCACTTATAAGACAACAAAGAATATATCCATAGATCATAATGCCAAAGAGAAGTGTTAAGAGAGATAGCGAAAATATCTAGACATCAAAATTCATTCAAAATACTCCAAAAACATTCCACAACTGCAGGTTTGAATTTTTCTAAGGAGGCCGAAAATTCAAGTGATGATGATTCAAATGACAGTGAGTCTCTCATATTTATACAATCTCTAGAAATTCAAATTCGTAATTAGAAACCCCCTATAATATAAAAAAATGATGTGCATACCCTTGGTTACAGGCCAACCAATATAGATTAAACATTAATCATGATTTAATTTGTCCTTTAGCCCATATAATTAATGTTAAATTCTCTCCAATGCTAGTGTTGAGGCCTAATGTTCTGGTAATGAAAGGAAGAGCCTAAAAAATGATGTCCAAGAGGGAGATTCCCTATAAATGTTGCAAAACATCTCTAAACTCCAAGTTTTGCTTTCTGGGTTCCAAATGGGTCTCATGGGTCTACAACTGAATTAAACATGATATGTAAAAATTTATTAATATTGATGTATTACCAGATTCTCCTGATCTAACAATATTTATCTTCTTGCTAAATACATAATCCTACCACTGTTAAACTTGCATAAATTTAAAAGTCAATTGCAAACACATGTGAATAAATTCAATCGCACATAACACGGTTTTTTAACAGGAAAGCTTAAAGCTAAAAAACCCAACTATCATATATTATGTATATCAATGGAATCATGTAATAATATCATACAAAGCTTAGTACATCAAGCTCTCAGTACAATCAACAATCATTACACCCTGTCATGCAGAAATTTGCATATCTATGCACCAATTTCTTGCCTCTTGAGAGCCTGCCTCCACCGCGCAATCCCTGCTGAAGAAGACCCCTGAATGAATTCGAATTGGCCTTGCCTTGACTGGAAATCCTCATTGGAAAATCCAATGCATGTCAAATGCATTGAATGCATTGAATGCATCACTATAGTCACAACAGATAGTCCATCTCACCCTTTCACCTATCTCTCCACTAGGTCTCCACTGGAACTGACATGCAAGTAGTTAATTGTTGTATTTGTTTAGTTGTTAGTGAGTTATTAGTTGTGAATTAATTCACTTAACTCTCACTAGTGTATCTTTTAGTTAGACTAGATACAACTAGCTCAACTGAGTTTAACTCACTTAACTGAGTTAAACTAAATAACAACTCCTGTAACTACTCTTCCAACTCTATCATAACTTTGCTACTTCAGTTCTAACTGAGTCCTTCATGCATGAGCCACCAATAACCCTAGGAATTGTGTAATTCCTTTAGCCCACTGATTTGCCAAATCCGTTCACTGAAATAAAGTTCTCCAAGAGAATAAGTTGATGTTTATTGTCGGATTATTATTAAGGGTTAATAATAATCGACATGCACCTATTTTTAGATCGACGATCTATAAATAGACTTTGCCCAATATTCTAAAAATAGAATTTCATCTATTTTCCACATTTGACCAACCATATACAAATAGCATCCTGCAACTTATAGAATATGCTCACCATGTCTAAAAATAAACATACACTTAAAAATAGCCTACGGGCCCCACTTAGTGAAGGTGCTTACTTTTCACTAAGCTCATCATCTTGTTGAATCTCAACAAGATAGGGATTATCCTTCACCCCGATCCTGCCTCTATGGTATTTGAATTTTCTCTTGCCGAGTGCCTTCCTTAGAATATTTGCATCCTGATCTTCCATAGGAATGTACTGAAGCAACATGATCTTCCGCTGCACACAATCTCTAATATGATGATACCGGATATCAATATGTTTAGATCTATCATGAAATAAAATATTAATCGAGAGTTTAATGCAACTCTGATTATCACAATGTATCGTTGTAGGATCTAAATGAGAATCGAACAAACAAACCAGGATCTTCCTCATCCAGATAGCATCACATGTAGCTTGACTTGCTGCCATGTATTCTACTTTCATTGAACTGAGTGCCATGGATCTTTGTTTCCTGCTGTACCAAGAAACTGTTGTAGTTCTGATACTGAAAACCCCTCCTGATGTGCTCTATCTGTCTGTTGGGTTGCCTGCCCAATCTGAATCTGTGAAGCCATGCAACTTCACCTCATCCCTTTGTCTGTACCAGAAGCCATACTCAAATGTGCCCCTGAGATACCTCAGGACATGCTTGCCTGCCTTCCAAAAGAGCTTGGTAGGCTTAACCATCGCTTGTGAAATCTGGTTCACCGCATAGCATATGTCTAGTCTTGTATTAACTAAATACATGAGCGAACCCACCAACTGTCAATAAACAGTGGCATCCACTACCTCTGCCAAGGTAGCATCCTCTTTCCTCCAATTTTCTGGAGGAGGAGTATCCATGGGCTTGCAGTCCTCCATGTGAAACTTACCAAGTATCTCCCAAGCATACTTGCCTTGAGACACAAACAGTTCACCTTCTCGCTGCCATATTTCCAATCCAAGGAAATAATGAAGGAGGCCCAAATCCTTCATCTCGAACTCCTTTGCAAGATTTGCCTTGCATGAGTGTATCAACTGCTTTTCACCCGTTAGTATTAAATCATCAACATAAAGAATAATGATTAAAATATTACCCTCCACCACAATTTGGTACAGGTTTGCATCTTCCTCACTCTTGGTGAAGCCAAGTCCAGTGAAATAGCTGTCGATCCATGTGTACCAAGCACGTGGTGCTTGCTTCATCCCATACAGGGTTCTTTTAAGTCTGCACACATGTGACTCACTGTTGAAGATCTCAAATCCTTCAGGCTACTCAATGTACACCTTTTCCTCAATGATCCCATTAAGGAACACAGTCTTCACATCCATCTAATGAATGTGCCAACCCATCTACGTTGGGAGAGAAAGGATGGTCCTAATGGAAGAATACCGTGCGACAGGTGCAAAGGTTTCTTCATAATCAATCCCCTCGATTTGTGAGAAGCCTCAGGAAACAAATCTTGCCTTATACTTCTCGACGCTCCCATCAGTAGCTTGCTTTACCTTGTATATCCATTTTGAGTATACCACTGATTTACCCACCAGCCTTGGAACAATATCCCAAGCATTGTTTCTGACAATGGAGTCATACTCCTCCACCATGGCATCTACCCATGTGAAATCCTATGCTTCTTATTCAAAAGAATATGGCTTTGCCATGACACACTTGCTCATAAGAGCCATGCATACAGTAAATCGGTCGGGTGATTGTCTCTATCTACGTTGTGATTTAGGGACTCCTACATTCTCTTCCGCATCAAGCTTCAGTCTCTCAGCTTCTGTGGTACGTTTTCTTCCTGTTATGATGTTTGGTTCTGCATGAGTGGACTCCTCCACTTCATGAATCTCCTCCTGTGGCTAATCCACATCTAGAGGCTCATATTTGAGAACAAGAAGTTCCTCCTCTGCATGCAAGTGTAGCTCCCTCTCAAGCGACAACTTCATGGCTTTCACCTCATTGAATTTTATATCACGTCGCACCAAAGTCATTTGATTGTTTGGAAAATACACATGATAATTATGGGGTGTTTATGTGTACCCCACAAATATCCCAACTTCTGCAGTCGGCTTCAGCTTCTTCCTAGCATCCTTTGTCACATGAATGTAAATGGATGAGCCACAAATATTCAAATGAGAAATACAGGCTTCTTACCAGTAAAAGCTTCTTCAGGTGTACTCATGCCAAGTACTCTATGACGACAATGGTTTTGCAGATAAACTGCAGTGTTGCATGCTTCTTCCCACAAGTGCATCGGTAGGCCCTGGTCATGCAGCATAGCTCATGCAACACCCACGATCGTTCAGTTCTTCCTTTCCGCGACCTCATTCTGTTGTGGGTTATGAGGCACTATGAGTTCTCTTCGAATTCCTTCTTTGCTACAGAAGTCTTTGAATTCGTTCGAGATATATTCACCACCATTATCACTCCGTAGAGCCTTCACTTTCTTCCCCGACTCCTTCTCCACCAATTCTTTAAACTCACAGAACTTTTAGAATGTTTCGCTCTTCTTCTGCATGAAGAAGATCCAGAATCTATGAGATTAGTCATCAACAAATATAACATACTACATGTGTTTTGTTTTTTAAGCAACCGAGAAAGGTCCACACACGTCTGTGTGAATTCTCTCCAGGATCACTGAAACACGGTTCTCCTTCTCATGAAAGGTGGTCTTCACAAACTTACCCATATTACATCCTTTGCACTGATCTGACTGACCAAGAGTGCCCTTGCGAAGTCCAGTATAAATCTGCTGCAAAATCTTCAAGGCGCCATGGTGAAGATGGCCCAATCTCCTGTGCCATAATTCGCCCTCATCCCGGCTCACCACTTCTTCTGCTTTGCCCATTATTGCAGTGCCACCATCTACCTCTAGCTTGTAGATATTCTTAACTTGAATCCCTATCCTCTTGGTTTGACCCATTTTTTTATGTCGCAGGAAAGCTTTTCCCTCGCTGAAAACAACGTCATAACCTTTGTCTTCCAACATTACGACCGAGACCAAGTTCTTCTTTAGACCTGGAACATGCATAACATATTTCAACAGAAATGGTTTACCTAAATCCCTCTCAAACGTAATGGTTCCAATGCTGGTCACACTGTATCTACAATTTTCACCCATCTCTATATGCATTTGGAGATCCTTCTCCTCCAAGTCACTAAACAACTCCTTGTCTCCCGTCATATGGTAAGACACACCACTATCAAGATACCACACTGATCCCATTGAGCTTGAAACCAAGCATGCAATCAAAGAGAAATCATGTTCAAATTGTGAGGCTAAGGCCTCTCCAGCAGCCTTCTTGTTCTTCTTCTTCTGTGGGCAGTTAGTGGTGATATGCCCATGTTCGTGACATTGAAAACACTTCACTTTGGACAAATCCAACTTCTTGCCTTTAGCCTCGGATTTTGGATGGGATTTCTTCCCCTTTACTTTCATTTATTTAGCATACAAAGTGAAATTCTCTTCATCATCATTCTTTGATGAAGAGCCATCCCTGGTACTTCGCCTTATCTCCTCCTGCACAAGATCCGACCAAAGTCGCTCCCAACCCGGCAGTTTCTCCCGTCCATTGACAGAGTCTTCGTAGTTATGCCAACTCTTCATAATCACAAGGAGAGCCAAGCTCACCAATTCATCATCATCAACTATAATCCACACACTTCCCAGTTCATCCCTACATTGGAAAAACTTCATGAGATATTTTGGAATATTGTCGCCCTTCTCCATTTTTATTTTTCTGAGCTTATCTTTCAGCGCCAAATTCCTCTGGTCATTGCTACTTTGGAAAAGATATGTAAAATCCTTCCACATTGAAAATGGAGTGGCTTTCCCGTGAAGGCTTGAAACAATATGGTCCTTCACACCTTCCAACATAATTCTTCTTGTCTTTCCTACCTTCTTTTGCCATGTGTCAAGTCCTGCAACATCGCTAGAAGCAGGCTTAGGAACATCGCTATCGATGAACTCCTTCAGTCCATTATCTTCAAGCACCACCTCCATCCTATCCTTCCAGGGTATGTAATTTGAGCTACCCTCAATGGCATACTCCAATCGCAACCCATTGAAAGGCATTTCAATGAATACTCAACTATCGCACCAAGAAATTTCTGCAGGAAATTCGAATTGTTCACCATCACAAAACTCAGCACTTATTCATAATTGCAATCTCCAGTGATCAATACTGCTCTAATACCATGTAGAAATTTATTAATATTGATGTGTTACCAGATTCTCCCGATTTAGCAATATTTATCTTCTTGCTAAATACATAATCCTTCCACTGTTAAACTTGCGGAAATTTAAAACTCAATTGCAAACACATGTGAATAAATTCAATCGCACATAACACAGTTGTTTAACATGAAAGCTTAAAGCTAAAAACCCCAAATATAATATATTATTTATATTAATGGAATCATGTAATAATCTCATACAAAGCTTAGTACATCAAGCTCTCAATACAATCAACAATCATTACACCCTGTCATGCAGAAATTTGCATATCTGTGCACCAATTTCTTGCCTCCTGACAGCCTGCCTCCACTGCGCAATCCCTGCTGAAGAAGACACTTGAATGAATTCGAATTGGCCTTGCCTTGACTGTGAAATCCTCATTGGTAACTCCAATGTGTGTCAGATGCATTGAATGCATCACTATAGTCACAACGGATAGTCCATCTCACACTTTCACCTATCTCTCCACTGGGTCTCCACTGCAACCGACATGCAAGTAGTTAACTGTTGTATTTGTTCAGTTGTTAGTGATTTATTAGTTGTGAATTAATTAACTAATTAATTCACTTAACTCTCACTAGTGTATCTTTCAGTTAGACTAGATACAACTAGCTCAACTGAGTTAAACTAAATAACAACTCTTGTAACTACTCTTCCAAATCTATCATAACTTTTCCACTTTAGTTCTAACTGAGTCCTTCATGCATGAGCCACCAATAACCCTAGGAATTGAGTAATTCCTTCAGCCCACTGATTTTCCAAATCTGTTCACTGAAATAAAGTGCTCCAAGAGAATAAGTTGATGTTTATTGTTGGATTATTATTAAGGGTTAATAATAATCGACATGCACCTATTTTTAGATCGATCATCTATAAATAGACTTTGCCCAATATTCTAAAAATAGAATTTCATCTATTTTCCACATTTGACCAACCATCTACAAATAGCATCCTGCAACTTATAGAATATGCTCACCATGTCTAAAAATAGACATACACCTAAAAATAGCCTGTGGGCCCCACTTAGTGAAGGTTCTTACTTTTCAATAAGCTCATCATATTGTTGAATCTCAACATGATACTCCATCCATAAGGGAAATAATTATGATATAAGCGCTCCCATGTCTCCCTAGGTGAAACAAAACCCCATCTGGGCACTAGATAATATGCCAAGTGTTTGGTTTGAGTATGTAGTCGTTTAGGCAATGAGGTCAAAGTGCATCATCGTCTTTGCATGAGAAGCGCACAAGAAACCCATATGTAGTGTTGAAGGATCCCATTGTGTGGAAATAAATGCTTTATTGTGGAGGAGGCTCATGGCTCTCAACACACCCTACAACTGTCATCATGACCCTCTAGACAGCTTATATTGTGTATAGGGATTCCAAACACCAGGCGAAGATCCACCTGCAATATTGTATAAGACCCATTGCGTCTCCTCACCTTCTAGCACAACAATTAATTAGTGTAATTTAGTAAATGATCTTAAAAATCAGTGGCCCAAGTGGACACTTCATAGTGGCATTCCCTTCCATAACGGGCTCTAGAATGTACATGTGTCCCTAGGCTCAAGAAGGAGATTTATAAAATACCCTATTAGGTGGTTTAAACATCTAAGGTAGTGACAAGTCCATGGTACATCCGTCAAATGGTAGGTGTCATGTGAATTAATGGTGGAACAGAGTGGGGTGGCAGGGGAAGGATCCAAGCCACATGCCATGGTAGAAGGGTATCTATAACGAGGGAGGCCCACGCATGGGTGTATAAATGTAGGAGGGAGAAATTGTGGTACGTTAGTTACCCTGACCTTTATTTTTCCACCCTTCTTCATATTCCTTTTTCCTTTATTGTTTTTTCTTTCTTTTAACTGCTTTAGGCTCCAAGGAATGAGAGCATGATGTGAATGAAATTGTGTTGAATACCCCCATAAGGTTGGGAATTTCATCACCCATCAGTGGTTGGCACAATCATGGGTTCTTTAATGATGTAGGGTGCTCATATAGGGGCCCTAGGAACTAGGTAATGGCCATGATAAGGGGTAAAGCTCATGTTTTTATTTTTCCTAAGTGCTAAATATTTATGTCCCGACCATAATTTTCATTTTATGGTACATTTCCTGTTGTAAGTGGCCAAATTATGCTTTTAATTTTGTTTTTAGCAGCTTCAACCTCTTGGGCATCATTCCAAGCCCGAA
This sequence comes from Pinus albicaulis, assembly GCA_034641835.2. NCBI lineage: Eukaryota > Viridiplantae > Streptophyta > Pinopsida > Pinales > Pinaceae > Pinus > Pinus albicaulis. The sequence continues at coordinate 993,819,612 of CM076569.1, read as the reverse complement.
CAAAAGTGTGGACAAGGGGAAGGGGAGGCTAACTTCTGGTGGACCCAAATGATAAATATGTTAAAATGGGTTATATTGAGTGGAGGGGAGTGATGTATATGGTGTCGAGAAGCAATACCATGCAACCAAAATCGGGGTTTCCCATGTAGTGTCGCTCCTAAAGCTAGTAGCTAATAAATTATATCCCATGGGACTAGGATACAAGACTAACCACCAATTTGGACAAGGGGACAAGATTACAGACCAAGCCCATTATTTCCACCAAATCCCCCCACTAATCCATGTCCATATGATTCCATAACAAGTAATCAAAAATACCCAATTACATAAAGAAAATCCACACCTTTGGGGTCAGGAGCCCACATTCAAACTTATGATCATAACAGATGGGTGATGGCACATAATATTTGAATCATGTGGCAAAGAAAGGTGGCACATCGAGCTATCTGGTGAATTCAAGGGGTTGCTAGTTGTCGACTAAAGACAAATATAGGAGAAAATAATCTCTGATGGGTGTCACCCACTAGTGGTAGTAACAAGTACCTTGGACCATAAAGTGTTATCATGAGAACCATGCACCCCAATAGTACTATTTGACAATCCCATGACACTTTTTTTTACTACCTATGGAATTATATAGGAAAGATGGTATGTTTTCATGTTATGGGCCAAAATTCCTAGATTTTTTTTCCTCTCTTCACCATTTTCAATGCATTGGGACAGAAAAACTACATTGACTATATTTATGTGAGTATTTTTTATTTGTACTTATGATGTGTAAAATGGGATTAATTATTTCTATGTTATGGTATGCATGCATGCTTAAAATATTTAATGATGTAGTGGATTCCAATCTAACACATAGTTAGCTAAAGAGTAAACAAATCTATTAGATCATCTTGGTATATGTTGTAATCAATGAAGTCAAAAAACATTTCAAAAATATGTACTCTCAAATATAATATAGGATTTTGGACTGAGTAGAAATTAGTCAATTGTGAGACTGCTAGTTGTGAATCTAACTTGAAAACTAACTAGTGGATGTTGAGATCTATAGCTTCATAGAAGAGTTTGATGACTGCATTACATTTCACAATGTTGTTGGTTGCAGGATTAAGACATGTGCCCCCTAAACTCACTATTTCATCAGTGGGCGAGAATCACCCAAGTGATGGCAAAAAGGTATTGGCTATTGTGGTCAACATCTTCTGTAAAGTGGAAGTAAGGTTATATAGACACTAACATATGAAAATCAAGCAATTAGCATGATAAGAAATGAATTGTAACAAACCAATCAATTCAAAAAATGAGCACACTAATAAACTAAAATACATAGTGTATGGAGCGTAATATTATTTTAGGTAGATCCCATTGTGAGCCTTTAATAGAATGTTCAAATGGAAGCATCAAGAAAAATTTATATGACCAACTTCAAGGATGTAAATTTGCATTCCATGAGAAAGATAGCATCTACACCATAAACGAATTCAAAAGGTGTGAACTTGATGGTAGTCTTGGTTGAGATTTGGTAGGCCCATGATGTTGAAAAGAGCATAAGATGCAAATTAATCTTGTGGTTTCCAACCATCTCATGGATGATTGTTTTCAAGACATGATTGATGGCCTCGACTTCCTCATTGGTTCGGGATAGTGAGGTATTGAATTTTCATGGTTAAAATCCAACTTGGCAGTCAATCCAACAATCATTTTTTTATGAAAGAGGGACCCATGGATTGTCATGAAAATGAGAGGTACATCAAACTTCGAAATAATGTCAATTAAAATGAATAGAGAAACATTGGTGCCATCATTACAATAGGTAGGAATATCCTCACCCAAAAATCATAATGATGTATTCATGGCCATTAGCTAAGGAAGGCCTACATGTCATGAAATCAATGCCCCACTTTGCAAAGGGGCCAACGAAAACCATAAGATAAAAAGGATTTGGCTATGCACATGTTTTTGTTTTTAAATATTAACAAGGATGACATGTATGGACTGCTTGCATACAATATTTAAAGATAGATGCCCAACAATATCCTCTGTGTAACATTTTTTGGGTAGTGGCAATCCCAGTGAGATGAATTCCACATGCTTCAATATGGAGATCATTAAAAACTTTCTTAGCTTCTTGGTGGGTGAGACACCAACATAAAATCAAATTCACCCCTTGGTTATAAAATGCATCATTAATGATGAGGTAGTGTTTGTTGTTGTGATGAAGACATTGACACTCAACTTGAGATAACTAAGGCCAAAATCATTAGTTTTGGAGATATAACAATATGTCACCATAACATGGCTTAAATGAATTGGTGAGAAATAAAGATTCACTAGGCAATTATTCATTGACCACTAATTTAACATCGAGCTTGGGAAAATTAGACACTAACTTGGTGAGAGTCATTGATTTATTTGATTTGGCAATAATAAATCAATTTCACTCTTGTAATATTAAGATCCATTTGGAGTATTTTCCCCCAATTATCTTATGATTCAATAAGTGTCGCATGTGGTTATAGTATGCTACAATGGTGGTTTTTCGTTGAAGTATGTAATTCTAGAAACACTGGACAACATAGGAAATTTCCAAGGAAAATTTATCAAAATGTTAATAACAATTCTTGGGCCTAGAAATATATTTTTTAAGATAGTACATGGCATGCTCTTTTTGCATTTCGTCCTCTTGAATGAGTACCAAGATAATGGTGGATTCAAAGTCTATGAGACATTGTAACAAATCCCACATGTAATTGGGTCATCTCAAAATTGGAGTGGACATCAAGACGTTTTTTCAAGGCTTCAAATGAGTGTTAACCATGGTAATCCCATATGATGGGTACACCTTTCTTTGGTAGATACATGAACCATTTGGTCATCTCAACATAATTGGCAATGATCTATGCAAAAATTTGTTGTCCCTTTCAAACTTTGTAGTTGGCTAATTTTGCGGGGAAGGGGTAACTAAATGATTCACTAAACCTTGAAATGCTCAACTAGAATCCCATGCTTGGACATGATGAATCATATTAATCATATAGAAAACACACATAAGATACCCTTATATGGGTTTAATTGAATATTATAAAAGTGGCATTGATCAAAGATCTCCCATAGATGGGTAGGTTGATCATGATATCATTTTTATCCAACCACAAGATCATCCACATACGCTTCCAAAATATACTTAATGTCGTGAAAAGTGTATATAATGGCCCATTGGAAAGTGGCTTTAGCATTTTTAGGAACAAATATGAACTTTTTGCCACTCAATGATGGGTGGAGTATCCACCTGAAACATTGGATTCTTCAAGCTATTTTGTAGTGTTTAGCCCTAAAAATATATCAAGAAACTTTTGATATTAAAATGTTCCCCAAGGGGAAATGAAAGTCATCTAACATTGATTTTTAATTTGATTTGTATCTAAGTATAGCCGAAGAAATCATCCATGACTGAGAGGATTTAATTACTAGTGCATTCATTGATGATATGATAAATAAATGTAATAGTGTACTTTTCCTTTGGACATGTCATGTTGATATCCCTATAATCAAAATAGACCCTAATGATTCCCTATTTCTTGGTGATTGGAATGAGGTTGGAAACTCATGTAGTCAAGGGAACTTATTAAATAAAATATAGAAGAAGCGCCTTTTTAACTTTCACCTATATAGTGACCCCTTTATGATGATAGAGATTTCGCTAAAATGGATTAGCCCCATCATACATGTAATTATTATGGATTATAATATGAGGGTCAATACCACACATTTATTCATAAGACAAAGCAAATACATCCAAAAATTCCTTTAAAAAGGTAGAATATAATTCAATCTCTTATGGAGAATAGTTAGCACCAATGAGGATGTTTTATATGATTATTGGTTTCACTGAAATTTTGATGGATATAGGCTTTAAAATATTAGCTACATTCCCATTTAAAAGCACATTTTATGGAATGTTAATAATTTGGGGAAAATTAATAATAGTAGAAATGAGGTATCGAGTGCCAATCTTCATTGTTTCCATTTTTGGGAGAACATATCAACAACATTGCAAATCTCCTCAAGGCCTATCAACTACAACCATGACCTCCATGATGGTCTCGTCAGATATAAGTCCAATGTCTAGGAAGACTTTGAAAATTTGAAGAAGGGATGACCCATGTGGGCAAAGGCTATTGATCAAAATCCACTTCTTATTGGATATCTTAATTTGAGGTAGAATATGTAGATTATATCACTTGGTAGGCAATCTCAAATGGATAACAAGTATGTGAGATCCAATAGATTCAAACTCTAAATAATATGGGACCACCCAAGGGTCAAAACATCTAAGTGATCCACTAGTGCTAGACAAGATCATACAAATGGAAGCCATACTTTTAGAATCGTTTGGTGGGGGTAGAGTAACTATACACGTCATTTAAGAATCTTTAAAAATCCTTGCATACTCACATATGTGGTCATGGAATCACCAAAAAATTGTATGGAAGTTAGTCTTAATGTTGAGAGTGAAAAAAAAAATTTGGTCGGTACTTATGATCTTCTGTTGGTGACAAAAATAATGACAATATTGCCCCACCTCGACTTCCACTAAGATGGTATTGCCCCCAAATGCTATGGGTAATGTCTTTACGATCCCATGAATTTTGAAAGAATCACAATCAAATTTTTTTAACAAGGTGGAAGATGGAGTGAACTTAGGAAAATCAATTTCTTTCCGACTTGAAAAGGACATAACACAAGTAAAAACATCTTCATTGATTATGGTATAGAAATTATTCTCCCCATATATGCACACTTGGACTTGAAAACTGATATCATGGAAGTGTCAATGACTTCTTTGGTTCGTATCAAATGTAATGATGTTGGAATTCAAGGGGCTCACCTCCCCAGTGGCCAATAAAACGCTAATTTCCATTTAATTGAGTGACTTTGGAGTACTATGAGAGCCAACATGGCACAAGGTGTCTAAGTAAAGTCTTCCATAATGTTATAATTTTAGGAACCTCATGTGTTGGGATTGTGACTGGAATTTCAAAGTGCACCCTTAGTTGGGTGAAGCACTATGATGAGCATGAACTTCTTTATCTGGACACAGCCACTAGATTGGGTAGAGTTTGTTGGGTATTTAATGGAGAACCATAATTAGGATTGTTGCAATCATGAGTTCTGGTGGATAGATATATCATATTTTCAACTATATAAAATTTTATATTAAAATATGCACCCCCATGCATAGGATGACCTTCATTACCCCCTTTCAAAGGGGAAAATTTTTGGGTAGCCATTTGTTGTTGCTATGGTAGTAATGAATTTTTTAAAATGGCAAGCTATTGGGGAGATTTCTGTTAATTAAAATTTAACCACCTCCTCCGATATTTACCCACTTTCACCAGATTCCTTGGGTAAACATGAGCTTAGGGTCACTATGATAAGAATAAACCTCCTATATGACCTTAATGAAATGGAGTTGACAACCTAAGACTTTACTGACCTACCTCAGGTGCTAAAGGACCTCCAAGAGCAACCCAACCCCTCTAGGTGTCCAATGCCTAAGATAACTCTCTTTTTTACTAACCTATAGCCCCATTCACTCCCTTTCCAATGCCTCTGAATGACTATAAACCTAGAGTCGCTCCCGTAGGCCTGCTTCCCAACGACTGTAGACTTTTAAGCTTAATTCTATGCTAGTGACCCCAAATTCTAAGCCACTCTTCCAGGCCTAGGACTCAGGCATCTACCCATAACTTAGTGAAACTTCCAAAAATGATGAATGACATAGAAAAAAAGCTTCCAAACCAAAAATTAAACCAGGACTTGACTCGAACCCTCCAAACCAGGACTGATATTCCATCAATCACATGGTAAACATGCAACCTACAGGTCATGAATGCATATTTGAACATAGGGATCTAAAACTTATCTGGGGTTTTACAAGAAGGACCAATGCCTTCTCACATGAATAGTTGTCATAACACCAATTAGGTCCTCCATTCATTAACTAGACATTCATTAATTAAAATGGGATAAGATAAAAACACAAATCTGCCATATAACCATGCTTATAACTAGCATATAATCACATAGATAACCATTAACCTTTAAAGCCACATAATAACAAGCATAATTTCTCATCAAAGACAAGAGAAACTTAGATCTTATTAACCATATGTAAAATCCAACCAAGTCAAGGACTTCCATATACCACCTGACCATTGATTGATTTGAACCAAATTTTTCTTTCATCCAATCACCCTCTTGCCATATTCCAAGTATGAATGTGGGATCTCATGGGATAAACCAATCTGTAAACAACCAAGGGAATCGAAAGGTTAAACCACCTCCACCCTCACCATACCATGATCTCTCCTAACCCGGTTCTGAGATCACAAAACCAAACTGAGCTTGGATGCATCAAAATTCCTTCACCATCCCTTGAGGAGTTTTCTTGTCTCCACCGACCCATTGAGGGCTTCCTATTAAAAACCATATCCACCCCCAACCTTGGAATTTCTTAAAACCACCTCACACGGATCCAAAACCTTATGCAAATCCAAAGCTCAACCGATAATGAATCCCATAACACCATGGCTATCTGGAAATTTCAAGGCAAGGATAAAATCACAGTCAAAAACCAACAAAACCCATGCCAATGATAGCAAAGAAACCAAATACACACATGCATGTACCATTCATGCCAAAACCAACTAGGAAATAATACATGCAACTTGTTACCTGCAAGTATTCCCGTTGAAGCTACCTGATCCAACCTTTCCTTGCTTGATCCTTGCTTTCCTTTTCCTTCCTTTGCTTGCTTGTTTTTCCTTTTCCTCTTTATGCTCCTCTCGTCTCTAAGACTAATTCCAAAATTGAACTGACAAAAGGCTATGAATTGATGCTTCGATGTCTTTTTATCATTCATGCCTCTAATTTATTCATTTTTCCTCTATTTTCCTTCAATTTCCTCCTCACATGCAACATGTGACCTTTCACCTTCCTTTTCTCCTAATTTCCTCTATTTTCATAAATAAAATGCTAAAAATACCTTTTTAACTTTTCCATTGCCTTTGCCAATTTTCCCTTAGCCATAAACACAACAAGTGGTTCCCACTAGGATATGTTTCCCAACTTTCAGCTTGGAATAAGTGTCCCATGACCTTGGTCTTATTTTGCCTTTATTAAATTTTATTACATGAAATTTTAACCTAGGGTTGTTACTAGCCCTTCCCCCTTAGGGGAAAACTGTCCTCGTTGTACTATGAACCGACAACTAGAAAAATCGCTGAAAAACAAAACATATTTCCCATGGAGCTTTATAAATTTGCTCGTTGCAGTATTTACAATGATCAACCTACTCAAAAGCAAAACCATCATGACAAAATATGAATAAATGGAAAGAAGGATAAGGTACTCAATGTGAAAAGATATGTGTTTGAGACCAAATTATATTATAATGTGAAAAGTATGATGAAATGAGTCACTTTAACGATTTAAATTTTGAATTAGAGAGAAAAAAAAGCCTTGTGTTCAAATAATCAATTGCATATTCTAGGATATCCATGGTGCTAGAAATATTTTTGGAATTTCTCGAGCTTAGTGTCATTCTTTTGAATGAGAGTTCTTATATTGATTTCATTGGTGTCAATACGATTTACTAGATTTTTTTATTCATGTGTGTGGCATTGGATAATTTATATGGCAAGGCTTGGTTAGGCAGCTCCACTCTAAGCATTTGGCCTCGAGTTCTTGATTAGTGAAGAGAAAAAATCAAGATGATTGAGGACTGTGCACACACAGTTACAAACTTTTGAAATTACCAAGAGATGGTTCTACTTGAAGGAAAAGTTTGGGAAAATATATGTTAGAAGGAAGAACATGGATATCTCTTTTTAGTTTTGAAGTTTTGTAATTTTTTTGGAGTCATAGATTATACGTTTTTTTGGTAGATTATAACTTAGCAAAACTAATGGTTGTGACAGAGATGTAGAACTGGTATAAATAGTATAAATTCTCTCATATAACCATAGAGGATGCTATGGGCGGTTAGATTAAAAGGATAGAAACAATGAGGCCAAACATGAGCTACGTGAGGTGCAATGAAACTTGGAGGGTGTCACTATGGGAGTGCCCCAGTGTAGATTGTTGATATACCACAACACATGAAATTTCATATAATTGGCGTTACCATCAATTCTAGCCAACTCTAAATGTAGGTATTGTTACCACATGATCTAGCATGGGTCCTAGGAGGGTTACTTAAGGGACAACTACTAGACCAAATGGAAATAATGGAACAAGGACCTACTTTCACCTCATTCAATGTCCCCTGCTCTTTATGGACTTTCACCAATGGAAGGAGTCCCGACATGAAGGAAATAATTGGAAATATGATGTGTTATATAGGATATGATTTCCAAGGCTCATTCACAAGAGAGGCTCAAATAATTTCTTATTGTCTTCAAAATCAATGTAAATGGATCTCCAAGAAATTCTTATAGGATTATGCCTAAACATAGGGAAGAGGGATACTCAATACAAAGGGTTTATCTAGATCAAGGCTTCCTAAAGAGAGAGAAGGAATTCTTCTTATGCCTTTGTAAGATAACAACCATATTAAGGTTAGGGGCCATAATGGAGGCTTAAGAGGATCTGAGCAAGGCCTAGGGTTCACAAATTTCAATGAGAATAAGATGCCTAGGTCTAGTAAGTATGACAAGGGTCAACAAATGATTAACTTCCAATGCGTTTTTGAAAAAAATGACCCAATAAAAACCACTAACGAAAGAAGCCTAGGGGAAGGAAATGATGTTGTATCTAGCGCTTTTTTCTTCCAATGGAGTTTCCAAGAATGATGTATTTGTTTTCTATCATGGGGAACAAGACACACATCTCGTGTCCCCAACAATGGCACCAAAAATGTTACCACACAATCAAGAAGTGACCCTAGGAGGGGTACCTACAAGAAAACTACTAGGCTAAATGGAAATAATGGGAAAAGGACCAAATATCACTCCAATAATTGTCCCTTGCTCTTTACAGACTTTCACTGATGGGAGGATTCTTGGTATAGATATAAATCACTATGATTATAGAATTAATGGTTGGGTATGGAATGATTTTTTAGGCCCATTCAAATGAGAGACTCGGATAATGGCTCAATTACATCAAAGGGAAGCTAATGGATATCCAAGAAAGGCTTATGATAAACCCTCACTTGAAGTGGATATATCTCTAAGTAAGATATGAAATGAGGCAAGATGGTTCCTTTAATGGAAAGGCTCAATAAAGATGCAAGTCTTGGGAGAAGCTAGAAAGGATTTCCAAGAAAAACCTCTGTAATAGATCGCTACACGAGCCCTAGGGTTGATGTATATGCCAAATTATGGGTTCCTCAAAGTTAGGGTAAATTGATAAAAAAATACTTTGTATGATGTACTTCAACAAGTATTTAAGCATGGACCTTCAAGAAATCCCTAGGTCAAGGCAGCTTCAATGGTTCCCACTTGGTACGAAGGCTAGGGCATCTAATATCTTGGAATGCAATCATGATATTGACCCCAAAATTAGAGGAGACCTAGAATAAACACCAACACAGGAGACTGTAGGTTTAGTTTTGAGAGATCCCACTCTTAATGGAATTTGCACCAAGCCCTAGAAGGGTTTCCTATTATTGAATGGATGAAGAATGAGGAGGAAATAAGAAGGTGAAACAATTATGTTTCATAAATTAATATGATCATCAAGGGTTTCTAGACCAATGTCTGACAATAGGGAATTTAGGAGTCATGAAATATTCAATAAATACACTTCTCTCTTCAAGGGGGACTTGATGTAGCTTTGCTAGCCCTAATGAAGCAACTACATCACAATTCTATATATTTACACTTCGCTAGCAATCATAAATGGAGATTCAAGAAATATAAAGTGCATTATTTTCCCTAGGAACATTCATTCATTCGTTATCCATGAGTAACACATGAAATTTTCATAAAAACTTCAATGTTCTAGCACAACAACAATTAATTAGTGTAATTTAGTAAATGATCTTACAAATCATGGGCCCAAGTGGACACTTCATAGTGGCATGCCCTTCCATAATGGGCTTTATAATGTACAGGTGTCCCTAGGCTCAAGAGGGAGATTTATAAAAGACCCTATTAGGTGGTTTAAACCTCTAAGGGAGTGACAGGTCCATGGTACATCCATCAAACGGCAGGTGTCATGTGAAGTAATGGTGGAATAGAGTGGGGTAGAAGGGGAAGGATCCAAGCCACATGCCATGGTACAAGGGAATCTATAATGAGGGAGGCCCACACATGGGTGTACAAATGTAGGAGGGAGAAATTGTGGTACATTAGTTACCCTGACCTTTATTTTTCCACCCTTCTTCATATTCCTTTTGCCTTTATTATTTTTTCTTTATTTTAACAGCTTCAGGCTCCAGAGAATGAGATCATGATGTGAATGATATAGCATTGAATACCCCCTTAAGGTTGGGAAGTGCATCACCCATCAATGGTTGGGACAATAATGGGTTCTTTAATGAAGTAGGGTGCTCATATAGGGGCCCTAGGAACCAGGTAATGGCCATGATAAGGGGTAGAGCTCATGTTTGGATCTTTCCTAAGTGCTAAATATTTATGTCTCAAACATCATTTGCATTTTATGGTACATTTCCCGTTGTAAGTGGCCAAATTATGCTTTTGACTTTATTTTTAGCAACATCAACCTCTGGGGCATTATTCAAATACCAACCCAAAGTGTGGATAAGGGGAAGGAGAGGCTAACTCCTGGTGGACCCAAATGGTAAATATGTGAAAATGGGTTATATTGAGTGGATGGGAGTGATGTATGTGCTATCGGGAAGCGAGACCACGCAACCAAAACCAGGGTTTCCCATATAGTGTCACTCCTAAAGCTAGTAGCTAATAAAGGATATCCCATGGGACTAGGATACAATACTAACCACCAAGTTGGAAAAGGGAACAAGAGTACATACCTAGCCCATTAGTTCCACCGAATCCCCCCACTAATCCATATCCATATGAGTCCATGACAAGTAATCAAAAATGCCCAATTACATAAAGAAAATCCACACCTTTGGGGTCAGAAGGCCACCTTCAAACTTATGATCATAACAGATGGGCGATGGCACATAATAGTTGGATCATGTGGTAGAGAAAGGTGGCACATCGATCTATCTGGTGGCTATAAGGGGCTACTAGCTGTCAACTAAAGACAAATATAGGAGAAAAATATTTACGATGGGTGTCACCCACTAGTGGTGGGTAGCAAGAACCTTGGACCATAGTCTATTATCTTGATAACCACGCATCCCAGGAGTAATAGTTGACAATCCCATGCCACTTTTGTTTTTACTACCTATGGAATTATATAGGAAAACTGGTATGTTTTCATGTTATGGGCCAAAATTCCTTGATTTTTTTCCTCTCTGCACCATTTTCAATGCATTGGGACAGAAAAATTACATTGACTATCTATATGTGAGTATTTTTTATTTGTACTTATGATGTGTAAAATGGGATTAATTATATCTATGTTATGGTATACATGCATGCTTATAACATTTAATGATGTAGTGGATGCCAATCTAACACATAGTTATCTAAAGAGTAAACAAATCTATTAGATCCTCTTGGTATATGTTGTAATCAATGAAGTCAAAATAAATTTCAAAAATATGTACTCTCAAATATAATATAGGATTTTGGACTAAGTAGAAATTAGTCAATTGTGAGACTGCTAGTTGTGAATCCAACTTGAAAAATAACCAGTGGATGTTGAGATATAGAGCTTCAAAAAAGTGTTTGACGACTGCATTACGTTTCACAATGTTGTTGGTTGCAGGATTAAGACATGTGCCCCCTAAAATCTATATTTCATCAATGGGCAAGAGAATCACCCAAGTGATGGCAACAAGGTGTTGGCTATTGTGGTAAACATCTTCTGTAAAGTGGAAGTAAGGTTATGTAGACACTGACATATAAAAATCAAGCAATGAGCATGATAAGCAATGAATTGTAACAAACCAATCACTTAAAAAAATGAGCACACTAATAAACTAAAATACATAGTGTATGGAGCGTAATATTATTTTAGGTATATCCCATTATGAGCCTTTAATAGAATGTTCAAATGGAAGCATCAATAAAAATTTCTATGACCAACTTCAAGGATGTAATTTTGCATTCCATGAGAAATATTGCTTATACACCATAAACGAATTCAAAAGGTGTGAACTTGATGGCAGTCTTGGTTGAGGTTCGGTAGGCCCATGATGTTGAAAAGAGCATAAGATGCAAATTAATCTTGTGGTTTCCAACCATCTCATGGATGATTGCTTTCAAGACATGATTGATGGCCTTGACTTGTTCATTGGCTCGGGATAGTGAGGTATCGAATATTCATGGTTAAAACCCAATTTGGCAGCTAATCCAACAATCATTTTTTTATGAAAGAGGGACCCATGGCTTGTCATGAAAATGAGAGGTACATCTAACTTCGAAATAATGTCAATTAAAATGAATAGAGAAACATTGGTGCCATCATTAAAATAGGTGAAAATATCCTCACCCAAAAATCACAATGATGTACTCATGGACATTAACTAAGGAAGGCCTACATGTCATGAAACCAATGCCCCACTTTGCAAAGGGTCCAACAAAAACCATAAGATAAAAAGGATTTGGATGTGCACATGTTTTTGTTTTTAAATCTTAACAAGGGTGACACGTGTGGACTGCTTTCATACAATATTTAAAGATAGATGCCAACAATATCCTCTGTGTAATATTTTTTGGGTAGTGGCAATCCCAGTGAGATGAATTCCACATGCTTCAATATGGAAATCATTAAAAACTTGCTTAGCTTCTTGGTGGGTGAGACACCAACATAAAATAAAATCCACCCCTTGGTTTTAAAAAGTATTATTAATGATGAAGTAGTATTTTTTGTTATGATGAAGACATTGACACTCAAATTGAGATAACTAAGGCCAAAATCATTATTTTTGGAGATATAAAAATATGTCACCATAACATGGCTTAAATGAATTGATGAGAAATAAAGATTCATTAGGCAATGATTCATTGACCACCAATTTGTCATCGAGATTGGGAAAATTATACACTAACTTGGTTAAAGGCATTGATTTATTTAATTTGGCTATAATAAATCAATTTCACTCTTGTAAGATTAAGATCCATTTGGAGTATTTTCCCCCAATTATATTATGTTTCAATAAGTGTCGCATGTGGTTATAGTATGCTACAATGGTGGTTTTTCGTTGAAGTACGTAATTCCAAAAACACTAGACAACATACGCAATTTCAAAGGGAAATTTATCAAAATGTTAATAACAATTATTGGGCCTAGAAATATATTTGTTAAGATAGTACATGACATTCTCTTTTTGCAACTCGTCCTCTTGGATGAGTACCAAGATAATGGTGGATTCAAAGTCCATGAGATATTGTAACAAATCCCACATGTAATTGGGTCATCTCAAAATTGGAGTGGATACCACACATAAGATACCCTTATATGGGTTTAATTGAATATTATAAAAGTGGCATTGATCAAAGATCTCCCATAGATGGGTAGGTTGATCATGATATCATTTTTATCCAACCACAAGATCATCCACATACGCTTCCAGAATATACTTAATGTTGTGAAAAGTGTATATAATAGCCCATGGGAAAGTGGCTCTAGCATTTTTAGGAACAAATGGAAACTTTTGGCCACTCAATTATGGGTGGAGTATCCACCTAAAACATTGGATTCTTCAAGTTATTTCGTAGTGTTTATGCCCAAAAATATATCAAGAAACTTTTTATAGGAAAATGTTCCCCAAGGGGAAATGCAAGTCATATAACGTTGATTTTTTATTTGATTTGTATCTAATTATAGTCGAAGAAATCATCCATGACTAAGAGGATTTAATTACCAGTGTATTCATTGATGATATGATCAATAAATGTAATAGTGTAGTTGTCATTTGGACATGTCATGTTGATATCCCTATAATAAAATAGACCCTAATGATTCCATATTTCTTGGTGATTGGAATGAGATTGGAAACTCATTTAGTCAAGGGAACTTAGTAAATAAAATCTAGAAGAAGTACCTTTTAAAATTTCACCTATATAGTGACCCCTTTATGATGATTAATTTCCTACATATTTTGCTAAAATGGCTTAGCCCCATCATACATGTAATTCTTATGGATTATAATCTGAGGTTCAATACCACACATTTCTTCATAAGACAAAGCAAATACATCCAAAAAATCCTTAAAAAAAGGTAGAATATAATTTTATCTCTTATGGAGAATAGTTAGCACCAATGAGGATGTTTTATATGATTCTCAGTTTCACTACTAAAATGTTGATGGATATAGGTTTTAAAATATTAGCCACATTCTCTTTTAAAAGCACATTGTATGGAATGTTAAGAATTTGGGGAAAATTAATAAGATTAGTATAAATGAGGTATCGAGTGCCAATATTCATTGTTTCCATTTTTGGGGAAACATATCAACAACAATGCAAATCTACTCAAGGCCTATCAACTACAACCATGACCTCCATGATGGCCTCGTCGGAAATAAGTGAAATGTCTAGGAAGACTTTGCAAATTTGAAGAAGGGATGACCCATGTGGGCAAAGGTTATTAATCAAAATCCACTTCTTATTGGATATCCTAATTTGAGGTAGAATATGTAAATTCTATCCCTTGGTAGGAAATCTCAAAGGGATAATAAGTATGTCAGCTTAAATAGATTCAAAATCTAAAGAATATGGGACCACCCAAGGGTCAAAACATCTAAGTGATCTACAAGTGCTAGACAAGATCATATAAATGGAAGCCATACTTTTAGAATCATTTGGTGGGGATAGAGTAACTATACCCATCATTTAAGAATATTTGAACATCATTGCATACTCACATATGTGGTCATGAAATCACCAAAAAATGGTATGGAAGTTAGTCTTAATGTTGAGTGTGAAAAACAAAAGTTGATCGGTGCTTGTGATCTTTTGTTGGTGAAAAAAATAATGACAATATTGCCCCACTAAGACGGTCTTGCCCCCCAATGTTATGTGTAATGTCTTTACGATCCCATGAATTTTGAAAGAATCATAATCAATTTTTTTTAACATGGTGTCATATGAAGTGAACTTAGGAAAATCAATTGCTTTCTGACTTGAAAATGACATAACACAAGTAAAAACATCTTCATTGATTATGGTATAGAAATTATTCTTCCCGTATAGGCACACTTGGACTTGAAAAGTGATATCATGGGAGTGTCGATGACTTCTTTGGTTTGTATCAAATGTAATGATGTTGGAATTCAAGGGGTTCACCTCCCCAATGGCTAATAAAAATGCTAATTTCC
This sequence comes from Pinus albicaulis, assembly GCA_034641835.2. Taxonomy (NCBI): domain Eukaryota; kingdom Viridiplantae; phylum Streptophyta; class Pinopsida; order Pinales; family Pinaceae; genus Pinus; species Pinus albicaulis. The sequence continues at coordinate 993,804,179 of CM076569.1, read as the reverse complement.
ATTTAATTGAGTAACTTTGAAGTACTTTGAGAGCCAACATGGTACAAGGTGTCTAAGTAAAGTCTTCCATAATTCTATAATTTTAGGAAACTCATGTTTTGGGGTTGTGACTAGAATTTCAAAGTGCACCCTTAGTTGGGTGAATCACTATGATGAGCATGAACTTCTTTATCTCGAGAGGGCCACTAGATTGGGTAGAGTTTGTTGGATACATTATGGAGGACCATAATTAGGATTTTTGAAATCATGAGTTCTAGTGGATAGATATATCATATTTTCAACTATATAAACGTTTACATTAAAATATGAACCCCATGTAGAGGATGGCCTTCATTACCCCCTTGAAAAGGGGAAAAATTTTGGGTAGCCATTTGTTGTTTCCATGGTAGTAATGAATTTTTCAAAATGGAAAGCTATTGGGGAGCTTTCGATTAGTTAAAATGTAACCACCTCCTCCCATATTTACCCACTTTCACCAGTTTATCGGGGTAAACATGAGCTGAGGGTCGCTATGATAAGTATAAACCTTTTATATGACCTTAATGAAATGGAGTTGACAACCTAAGACTTTACTGACCTCCCTCAGGTGCTACAGGACCTCCAAGAGCAATCCAACCCCTCTAGGTGTCCAACCCCTACGATAACTCTCTTTTTTACTAACATATAGCCCCATTCACTCCCTTTCCAATGCCTCCGAGCAACTATAAGCCTCCAGTCGCTCCCATCGGACTGCTTCCCAAATACTATAGACTTTTATGCTCAATTCTATGCTAGAGACCCCAAATTCTGAGCCACTTTTCCAGGGCTAGGACTCGGGCATCTACCCATAACTTAGTGAAAATTCCAAAAATGATGGATGACATGGAAAAAAAGCTTCCAAACCAAAATTTCAACCAGGACTTGACCTGACCCCTCCAAACCAGGACTAATATTCCATAAAACACATAGTAAACATGCAACCTATAGGTCATGAATGCATATCTGAACATAGGGATCTAAAAATTATCTGAGGTTTAACAAGAAGGACCAATGCCTTCTTGCATGAATAGTTTTAATAACACCAATTAGGTCATCCATTCATTAACTAGACATTCATTAATTAAAATGGGATAAGATCCAAACATAAATCTACCATATAACCATGCTTATAACCAAAATATAATCATATAGATAACAATGATAGAACAACCATTAAAGCCACATAATAACAAGCATAATTTCTCATCAAAGACAAGAGAAACTTAGATCTTATTAACCATATGTAAAATCCAACCAAGTCAGGGACTTCCATGTACCACCCTACCATAAATTAAGTTGAACCAATTTTTTCTTTCATCCAATCACCCTCTTTCCATATTCGAAGCATGAATGTGGGATCTCACGGGATAAACTAATTCGTAAACAACCAAGGGAATCCAAAGGTTAAACCACCTCCACCCTCACCATTTCATTATCTCTCCTAACTCGGTTATGAGATCACAAAACCAAACCGAGCTTGGATGCCTCAAAATTCCTTCACCATCCCTTAAGGAATTTTCTTGTGTCCACCCACATGTTGAGGGCTTCCTGGAGAAAACCATCTCCACCCCCAACCCTTGATATTTTCCTGAAACCACATCACCCGAATCCAAAATCTTATGGAAATCCAAAGCTGAACCGAGAATGAATCCCATCACACCATGGCTATCTGGAAATGTCAAGGCGAGGATAAAACCACAGTCAAAAACCAACAAAACCCATGCCAATGATAGCAAAGAAACTAAATACACACATGCATATACCATGCATGCCAAAACCAGCTAGGAAATCATACATGCAACTTGTTACCTGCAAGTATTCTCATTGACTCTACTTTCACCTGCTGAAAATACAAACATCTAGCCACAAAATCTGCCACTTCCTTTTTCTGATTCGGCTAATAGTAGAATTTATTCATTATTGTCAATGTATTTTGATATCCTAGGTGACTTGAATATGGATTGACATAAAACTCCTTAAAGATAAGATTCTTGAGCCCACTGTCATCCGACACATAGATCTTGTACCTAAAACTCACCAAGCCATCTGTTGTGAGATGATAGTCCACATATTGATCACCTGTACCCTGTTGTAACTTGTGCCTAATCTCCTTGTACCTGCGATCACATTGTCCTGCCTATAAAATCTGATCCTGTAAATATGTCCTACATGAGCTCATAGTTATTATGTGATTCACCTGCACTCTTATGTTGAGATAATCTGAAACCTTGTTCTTTGTACCCTTAATGTATATGATCTGGAAGTAAAAATCACTTATCATGGCCAACCATATAGCTTTCCTGGAAGATAATACCTCCACATATTCAAGGCATGAATAATAATTGCCAACTCAAGATCATGAGTCACATAATTCTACTTGTGCTCATTTATTTTCCTAGCCTCATAGCATACCAATTTTCCCTCATGCATAAGGACTCCACCAAGCCCTATTTTTCTAGCATATGTACACACCACAAAATATTTATCCCGATTTTTGATATTAGGAACTGGAGCGTTCGTCAACAACTACTTCAACTGCTCAAAATTGGCTGCACATTCCTCTGTCAAATAAAATTTCTTACCTTTCCTCTGCAAAGATGTAATAGGATATGCAACACGTGAGAAGTTCTTTATGAGCCTCCTATAGTAACCTGCTAACCCCATGAATGATCTAACTTCATCCACATATGTAGGAGCTTCCCACTCCATGCAGCCCTAACCTTTTTTGGGTCCACTACTATGCCCTCCTTGGAGACAACATGTCCCTTGTAATGTACCTCTATTTGAAAGAAACTGCACTTTCTAATCTTGGCATACAACTGATGTTATCTTAGCAATATCAACATTGTTGCTAAGCGTTGGACACGCTCTTCCTCATTCTTAGAATATATCAAGATGTCATCAATGAATACAATAACAAAATTGTCTAGATAAGGACGCAACACATTATTCATAAAGCACATAAAAGTAGTTGGAGCATTATTCAAACCCAATGGAACTACAACAAACTCATAGTTGTCATACCTGGTCCTAAAATCAGTCTTGTAGATGTCCTTTTCCTTGATGTGTACCTGATGGTATCCTGATCTAAGATCAATCTTCGAGAACAACAATGCTCCCTTCATCTTATCAAACAAGTCATTGATCCTCAACAACGAGTACCTGTTATTGATCGTCACCTTGTTCAACTGCATATATTCAATGCACAACCTGATAGTACCATCCTTCTTCTTCACAAACAATACCAGTGCACCCCAAGGTGATACACTTGGCATGATGTATCCCTTGTCAAGAATTTCCTTCAACTACAAATTCAATTCCACTAACTCTGGTGTGCTCATCATGTAAGGTGCCATTGATGTTTGTGTTGCTCCTGGTACTAACTCAATAGAAAATTCTACTTCCTTGTGAGGAGGCAACTTGTGAATCTTTGCTGGAAACACATCCTGAAACTATTGTAATGCATGGTACCTCTTGAAGATTTCTATTGATTTTTTTAGCATTGGAAAGTGATATAATCCCCAAATTTGGTGGAGATTCTTAGACATGGGTATTCCAAATAACCCATAAACCGTTTGTGAAAATTTCACTCAGATCATGTTTTATACCCTAAGTCTAACTTAGGGAAATTAAATAATTAAAGGGAATTAATAAAGCAGAGTGAGAATGATCTAGAAAACAAAGATCAAGTCATGTTATAATCATAGTCGTTGATTAGAGATATAATCTCGGTCATTGATTTCTCAACAAGAGTACTATAAAGTAAGGCTTGAGGTTCATTTGGAAAGACACACTGAATGAATCTAGAGATCGAATTCTTCTGACGAAGTAATGCTCAAACGAAAACCAGATCTAAGTGATTCAGTGGAGTGAGGGGCAGAGATAGCATCCAGAGAGAGCTAGATTTTCTCAGTCAGAGAACCATCAGCAGAGAGAGGCAAAGTGATGTCAATAAGATCTAGAAAATAAACAAATCAAGGTGATGCAGAGGTTGCGTAGTGGCTTAGAGGGTTTTCAAGATTCAGCTGTCGGACCAGATCCATAAGCCAGAACTTAGGGTTTGAGACCGGGAGGCCTAGATCTGAGATTCCGAGAGTTAGATAGATCCTTTGCTAGGGTGATGCAATGCCTAGAGGAGGTGATGCAAGACCTATGCAATGACTTTGTAGAGACATCCAGAGGCAGCTTTTCCAGTGACCGAATCAACCGGATTTTCTAGTAATTGTGTGAGGTATTCTCACAATTTATTTATGCAAGTATTTCTCTCTCTAAATGAAAAACCCTTGCGGTATTCAGAGATGTATTCAGAAATTGCTACTTATTAATAACACAAACCCTCAAATCTACTACACCGGTTTTCCCACATTGGGTTTTTCCAGGGACTTAGTCCAAAATAAAGGTGTCCTATGTGTGATTGATTTCTAGCTCAGTTGCCTTGTTTCAGAATCATTTTAATTAATTGTAGTTTGCTTCAGCAGTTACTTCAATAATTCAAATCTGAATTAATTATGTAAATTTAATTTACATAATAGGAGAAGTAACTCAGATAGTTGCAGTAGGATTCCTTAGGTTGTAAGATCTAGGAATTTTCACAATTTATCATCCTCAACATCCTTACCCTTGTCACTGGAAATATGAACTACAATAATCATACACCCTTTCCTGCAACTACACTTATCTTTCATAGTTGTGACCATCCTCACTGATGTAGGCTTCTTCTTTCCCTGCAAGATTCTCTTTTCCCCATTATCATCCAGGAACTCAATAGCCTTGTCATAACAATCTGCTTTGGTCCTGTGAAGATACAACCAATCCATACCCAAAAGCAAAATATATGTTCCCAATGGCAATACATTCAAATGTCTTTTTGCGGGCATACCATTTAGCTCAAATGCACAAGATTTTACCCAATAATGAACTCTCTTCTTAGTACCTATAGCTAACTACACCAACCAAGATTCTGCATGCACTTATTTTCTCAAGCCACACTTATCCACTAGGCCAGGATTAACATAACTATAATTAGATCCAATGTTAGGTCCCTATATTACTAGTATAGTCCCTTATTTTTGTTAGTGTAACCCCCTTATTGTTATTATTGTACCCCTGTAACCCCCATATTTTTATTGTTGTGCCCATAAATTATTATTGTTAGGTCGTCTAGGATTACATTGTGGCCCCATGGACTCCTATATATAGAAAGGAAGTGTTGTAATTTGTATCATCCAAGAATTGTTCATTCATGTAATGTATTGTAGGTTTCCCCCTCAAGATGGCTTATTTCTAAGGTGTTGATATCTCTTTTCTTCTATTTTTGGAGCTGGTTTCACAACATTTGGCATCATAGCTTTGGATTCTAGGGTTTCGCTGCTCCAAACAGGTCATCTTGGAATTTTCGATATAAATTTTTTCTACGAAGGTTCAGAAGCTGAAATTTTAGAGTGCGAAGCTGAAATCCTGAGGAACATCGTCACAAATTTTAGAGCTTGGTTCGCAATATTTTCGGAGATATGATCTATGGAAGTTAGGGATTTTCACAGACTCTTGAATTTCACTTAAAAAGGTCATCGTGGAATTTTCGCTATAAAATTTTTTTCTACAAAGTTTCAAAAACTAAAATGTTTTGAGAGTAAAGCCGAAATCTTGAGGAACATCTTCGCAAAATTTCAGAGATTGGTTCGCAATATTTTTGGAGATATGATCTGTGGAAGTTAGGTCTTTTTCAGGCTCCCGAATTTCATATAAAAAATGTGATCGTGGGAAAATCTTCATGACTCTCTCTCTGAGCATCGGATTGGAATTCTGTAAAAAGTGACTGGAATTACATGGACTGTAGTTTCATCTCTATAAATTTCAGAGCCAAAGGAGCAAACAGTGACACGTGGAAATTCATACAAGTTCGCTCTACTGAACCAGTCCATAATTAGGTTATTGTGGGAGATTGGACATAACTTTGCCTTGAAGAATCCAAATCAAGTCAGACCTGTGGCATTTGAAATAAGCTTCAGAGGAATACGACAAGGTCGAATTTTAGATATTTAGGATCTGCAAGTATAGAGATAAGTCAATTTCAATATCGAGCTCCTCAAAAGCAAGTAAAAGGTGTGTATTTTTTTTCAAATTGCATAAGTCTTGTTTGAAGAATCAAATTGAATTGATTCCAAGGGCATATTGTAGAATAGATATCAGTATTGGATTTTAAAATGGCCCCTAAAAATAAGTTAACATCTATTAAGCCTTTAGAAGGCTCTACTATGACTCATGAAGACGAAGAATGGCAACATGACATATCAAAATTACAAGAGCAAGTGCAACAAATTTCTCTCTTGCAAAGAGCAACAAAAAATGACATAGAAGTTTTGAAGAAAGGCGTGGAAACTAAGATGGATGGTTTGAAGAAAGGCATGGAATCTAATATGGATGGTTTGAAGAATGGCATGGAAGCTAAGATGGATGGAATGGAAGCTGGCATGGAATCTAAGATGGATGACATGGAAGCTAAGATGGAAAACATGAAGAATGATCTAAAAGCAGACATGGAAGGTTTGACAAAGTTGATAGAATAAATGTTTCCTAATGGTGAAAATATAGTAGAGGAAACTCATGATGAGAAAAAAATAAATGTTAATCGTGATTTCATAAACTCTAATGTTGGAGGGAAGAACCACCATATTCCAAAAATGGATATGAGGAAGTTTGATGGAAAGGATCCTGTAACATGGATACTATAGATGGAGCAATATTTTGATCTCAATAATGATAAAAACACACAAAATGTATTCATTGCAACTTTACATTTATAACTAAATACATTTTTATGGTATCGATGAATTTTCTCCGTAAAAAAAATTCACTTGGTCAATTTTTTACGGAGGAAATGATAACACATTATGAGGATACAAAGAGCAACACTTTCTTTAGCCAGTCTGATAAATCTCAAACAAAAGTGTTCAATGGGGGAGCACATTGAGGACTTCCAAAAATTGAATATAAGGGTAACTGATATTTCAGAGGAACACATGATTGATCTCTTCATAGGTACTTTAAAGGATAACATCCAACATGAAGTTCACATTTTGGAACCTGATTCATTGGAGAAGGCATTCATGTTGGCAAGAAAAATTGAATGTAAAATTATGGTGACAAGGAAGCCTACCACTCACTTCTATAAAGAGGGAAGTGTTGCTACTCCTATATTTCCACAACCTACAAGGTTGACACCACAACAATTGGAAGAAAAAAGAGCAAAAGGGATTTGCTACAGTTGTGATAGAAAATACACTAAGGTCATAAGTGTGCTGAGAAGAAATTATTTTACATAGATTGTGAAGAGGAAGAAGAAAATGAACAAGAAGAGGATATACACCAGGAACCAACCCTAGAAGAGGAATAAATGAGTCCAACCATATCGTGTAATGCATTGGCAGGAATTACCACTCCTCAAACTCTCAAGATAGAAGGACATATCAAGAAGAAAAAGGTAATAGTGTTGATTGATTCAGGTAGTACCCATAATTTTGTTCATTGTAAGGTAGCCAAGGAATTGAATTGTTTCCTATACCCAGCACCAGAATTTCAAGTGATGGTTGCAAATGGAGGAACTATAAATTTCTCTGGAAAATGCCATAATATCAAGCTAACTATGGGGGAATATGTATTGACTAGTCCAATGCTTTCCATTCCTATGGGAGGTGCTGATGTTGTACTAGGAGTACAATGGTTACAATCTTTGGGGACGGTAGCTTTTAATTTTCAAGAAATTTTCAAGAATTTTTTTTCAGAAGGAAAGGAAGTCGAATTACGGGGTATTGAAGGGAAGTCAGGAAGGATAATAAGCTCTAATGTCATGACAAAGCTTCTAAAGAAAGAACAACGAGGTGTAATTGCACAATTATGCTCACTAGAAGTTCCAACATCAAAATCATCTATTTCTGAAGATCTCCAACAAGTCTTGGACAATCATTCCAAGGTGTTTGAAACTCCCAAAGGACTCCCACCTATTCGTGATCATGATCATGCTATTCATTTGATTCCAGGAAGTGTTCCTCCAAACATCGGGCCTTATAGATATCCTTACTTCCAAAAGAGCGAAATTGAACGTATGATTGCAGAAATGTTAGAGGCGGGTATAATTCAACCCAGTCAAAGTTCTTTCTCTGCTCCTGTAGTATTGGTACACAAGAAGGGTGGATCATGGCGAATGTGTCCGGATTATAGGGAGCTCAATAAGCTCACCATTAAAGACAAATTTCCCATTCCTGTGATTGATGAATTATTGGATGAATTACATGGAGCAATTTATCTTACCAAGTTGGATCTTTGTTCAGGATATCATCAAATTAGAATGAAGACTGAAGATATTCCAAAAACAACATTTCGAACTCATGAGGGTCATTATTAATTTTTGGTCATGCCTTTTAGCCTTACCAATGCACCTTCTACATTTCAAGGGTTGATGAATTCCATTTTCAAACCCTTCCTTAGAAAATTTGTGCTAGTATTTTTTGATGATATACTAATCTACAGCAGGCCTTGGAAGGATCATGTTCAACATGTTGACAGGGTGCTCAAACTATTGCAGGAGAAACAATTATATGCAAAAACATCTAAATGTTTCTTCGGAGTACAAGAGGTGGAATATCTGGGTCATATTTTATCTCACGAGGGTGTTAAGGTAGACCCTAACAAAATTAAAGCCATCAAGGAATGGAAAGTCCCCACAACCATAAAGCAGTTATGAGGATTTCTCGGGTTAACAGGGTATTATCGCAAGTTTCTTAAGAATTATGGGAGAATAGCAGCACCTCTAACAACATTATTGAAGAAATCTGAATTTTCATGGACTCCTGAAGCAACTAAGGCCTTTGAACATCTTAAAGAGGCAATGTTCCTAGCATCGGTCTTAGCTACACCAGACTTCACAAAAACATTCATTGTGGAATGTGATGCCTCAGGAAATGGAATTGGCGCTGTTTTAATGCAAGAAAGAAGACCCATTACTTTTGAAAGTCGTCCAATCAAAAAAAATTATTTACAGAAACCTATTTATGAGAAGGAAATGTTAGCAATATTGCATGCACTATAGAAATGGTGAACTTACCTAATGGGAAGACACTTCAAGGTAAATCCTGATCATGATAGTCTTAAACACTTTTTGGAACAAAGACTATCTTCAAAAGAGCAGCAAAAATGGATCACAAAGATGTTGGGTTATGACTTTGAAACAATCTACAAAAAAGGGAAGCTAAATTTTGTTGCAGATGCACTCTCAAGAAAGAATGAAGAGTTGGAAGCATTGCTTTGTCCCATTTCTATTATCCAACCAGGTTGGATAACCGAAGCAAGAGATGAATGGAAGAAGGATGAAGAAGTGTGGACACTCATTCAAAATTTGTAGCAAGATCCTAGTACATCTGATACATTTAGTTGGAAAAATGATTCCTTATGGTCGCTTATATCTTTGTAAGAATTCCAAACTAAAACAAAATATTATTTTGGAATTGCACACTTCTCCTTTAGGAGGACACTCAAGATTTTTAAAACTTACCACAGGGTGAAGAAAGATTTTTTTTGGGATGGCCTTAAATTTGATATTCAAAAGTTTGTGGCGGAATGTCTGGTTTTCCAACAGAATAAAATTGAGAGAATTAAGACCCCGGGTCTTCTACAACCTTTATCCATTCCAAGTCAACATTGGGAGGAGATTTCAATGGATTTTATCACAGGTTTACCTAAGTCTGAAGCAAAGAGTGTCATCATGGTGGTAGTTGCTAGACATATCAAGTATGCACACTTTTGTGAATTATCTCATCCATTTAAATCAAGTACATTTGCTACTACATTTATGGACACAATTCAAAAGCTACCTAGAAACCCAAGGGTTATTGTGAGCGACAGAGATCCTATTTTTACTGGAAATTTTTGGACGGAGTTATTTTCTTGTTTGGGTACTCAATTAGCTCATAGCTCATCTTATCATCCTCAATCCAATGGTCAAACTGAGATAGTAAATAAATTTTTGGAAGGATATCTTCGTTGTTTTGTATCTGATAAACAAACATAATGGGTCAAGTGTTTACCTCTCGCTAAATGGTGGTATAACACTTCCTTCCATACTACAGAAAAAATGACCCCATTTATGGCACTTTGTGGATATCATCCACCATCCATCACATCATATTTAAGAGAAAATTCAAAGGTTCAAGCAGTGGAAGATAACATCGAGCATCAACAAGAAGTTCTCCAACTCTTAAAGGATAACCTGAATTTGGCACAAAATCGAATGAAACAACAGGCAGATCAACATCGCAACGAGAGAACTTTTGATGTAGGAGACTGGGTGTTTTTACGGCTACAACCATACAAACAAATGTCCCTCAAGCAAGCTAAGAAGGATAATAAATTATTTACAAAGTAATATGGTCCTTAAAAGGTGTTGCAAAAGATTGGTACTATGGCATACAAATTGGAGCTTCCTACTTCTTCACGAGTGCATCCAGTTTTCCTTATTTCATGCTTAAAGAAGGTTATAGGTGAAAATCTTCCAGTTCAAACAATATTTCTAGAACTTGATGAGGAATGAAAAATCATATTCAAACCTGAAGCAGTCATGTAAAAAAGAACTCGACAACTACGAAATCGATCAATTTCAGAGTATCTCATCAAGTGGAAGAACTTACCCACTGAAGATTCTACATGGGAGGATGAGAATTTTATACAGAAGCACCCAGAGCTACTGAAGCGTTGAGGACAACACTTTTTTGAAGGAGAGGGGAATGTTAGGTCCCTATATTACTAGTATAGTCCCTTATTGTTGTTAGTGTAACCCCCTTATTGTTATTATTGTACCCCTTTAGCCCCCATATTGTTATTATTGTGCCCTTAAATTATTATTGTTAGGTCGGCTAGGATTACATTGTGGCCCCATGGACTCCTATATATAGAAAGGAGGTGTTTCAATTTGTATCATCCAAGAATTGTTCGTTCATGTAATGTATTGGAGGTTTCCCCCTCGAAGTGGCTTATTTCTAAGGCGTTGATATCTCTTTTCTTCTATTTTTGGAGCTGGTTTCACAACATCCAAGATCAATAAAAATATAAACAACTCAACCACAAATTTTACCTTCCATCTCAATAATGAATACCCACTGATCTTCCTTCTTGTTGTCCACAGCAACATAGATTCAAGGAATGTTATGACCAACATCCCCAATTGTTTACACCTCTTGAGCACTATAGATCTGAGCCCTACCACACTGGTACAATGGAAAAACCTTCTTGCAATGATATTTGTCACATATATATCACTGTAATGGTCCTCTACCATCACCTTTATTCTGCTACTCTCCAGGTTATGACTCATGTCCCTTCTCAACTGCATTGAACTTATTGTAAGGAGCAACATTTTCTTTCTCACTTGCATCCTGAGTTCTTCCCTGCTTTGGTGGCCATTTCCCTTTAACTTTCTCATTTCCCTTGAAATCACGCTTAGTACCAAATTTGTGCTTTGACAACTCATACTAATGCTTCAACTTCCGGATAGCCTCCTCCAACGATATAGGATTGTCAAACTCAATCTGGTCTTTGTATGTTGTTGGTAACCCACTCATGAATCTTTGAATCTTAGCCTTCTTATCCTTGAGGTAAGGCACATATATCAACAAATCCAAGAATCTACTACTATACTAATCATATATAATAGAACCCATCTGCAACTCATACAACTCCTTAGCTTTATCATCATAGTACCTCTCTAAAAAGTACTTCTTATTGAAGACTCTCTCAAAATCATCCCAAATCAACTCTTCTTCCCAAATATCCTTGACATTTTTCACATATTCCTGCCATATATTTTCTTTCCCTTTGAGACTGAAGGTGGCTATCTTGGCTTTCATGTTCTCTGAGTAGTTACGCAATTTGAAGAATTTTTTTATTCCAAGCAACCATGCCTTTGCATCTTCTGACTTCTTCATCTTTCCATCGAATGTAAGAGGATTGATTTCTTGAACTGCTCTAGAAAGTACTCACTTCTCCTATAAGGATGATGACGATGATGACTATGATGATAATTTATCCTGGATGAGGAAATATGATTATGCCCACACATCCCAATCCTCCTTTTAGGTGTATCTAATGATCTACCTCCTTTGATTGTATCCCCTCTATCCAACATGTATCCGGACCGATACCTGCTACCATAGGCTCCATTAGTTTTCTCTTCTTGCTCTTGACTGATCCTCAATTGTCCTTGTCTCTGCAACTCTGACAAGCTCTGAAGAATCACTGCATTGACTTCTACCTGCTTCTCCTGAGCCCTTCCAATAATTTCTTGAGCCTCAACCAACCTGTCATTGTCTTCTTTGCAACTTCTGATCTTTGCCCTCAAACTCCTCAATGTATCTTCTATACCAGGAGAATACTCATCTCCTTGTTGCCTAGCTGATCTGTAGGGAGATTCACGGGAATTGTATTCTACCATTTTTCTCATCATCTTTCATTATCTTCTTCCTACAAGTGTACCATGTCAGATAAACCAAATAGATACCAAAATCAAATCCATACCTCATTGAAGTTCACAGGAGGCTTATCTCATTTGCAAGATCAGTCCACATTCTCATTTGCAAGATCAGTCCACATTATCATGTACATGTATAATCATAATCAAATCAATATAACAATATCATTCATGACTATACCAATTGTATACCATGACCACATGCTTGACAACATCAAATTTTACCCAAAGAGATCACAACCCGCTCTCATACTACCCTATAACCACCTCCTCCCACATCTACCCACTTTCACCGGGTGCCCAGGTAAACATGAGTTGAGGGTCACTATGATAATACTCAACCTCCTATATGACCTTAAGGAAATGGAGCTAACAACCTAATACTTTACTGACATCCATTAGGTGCTACAGGACCTCCAAGAGCAACCCAACCCCTCCAAGTGTCCAACCCCTGAGATAACTCTCTTTTTTACTGACCTAGAGCCTCAATTGCTCCCTTGATAAGGCCTCCAAATGACTGTAAGCCATGATTCACTCCCATAGGCCTACTTCCCAACAATTGTAAAATTTTATGATCAATTTTATGCTAGAAACCCTGAATTATGAGCCACTTTTTCAGGGCTATGACTGAGGCCTCTACCTAGAACTCAGTGAAACTTCCATAAATGATGAATGACATAAAAAAAAAAAGTTTCCAAACCGAATCTTGAACCATTATTTGACCTGACCCCTCCAACCTAGGACTAACATTCTGTCAAACACATGGTAAACATGCAACCTATAGGCCATGAATGCATATCTAAACATAGGGATAAGAAACTTATATGAGGTTTGACAAGAAGGACCAATGCCTTCTCACACCAATTAGGTCACACATTCATTAACCAAATATTAATTAATGAAAATGGGATAAGATCCATACATAAATCTGGCATATAACCATGTTTATAACCAACATATAATCATATATATATATAAATGATATAAGAACCATTAAAAACACATAATAATAAGCATAATTTCTCATCAAATTCAAGAGAAAATTATCTCTTGTTAACCATATGAAAAATCCAACCAAGTCAAGAACTTCCATGTACCACCCGATCATAGATTGGTCTGAACCAAATCTTTTTTTCATCCAGTCACCCTTGTTCCTTATTCCAAGCATGAATGTGGGATCTCATGGGATAAACCAATCCATAAAAAACAAAGGGAATCCATAGGTTAAACCACCTCCACCCTCACCATAACATGATCTCACCTAACCCGGTTCTGATATCAGAAAACCAAACTGAGCTTGGATGCCTCAGAATTCCTTTACCATCCATTGACGAATTTTCCTATCTCCATCCACATGTTGAGGGTTTCCCGGAGAAAACCATATCCACCCCTAACCCCTGGGATTTTTCTGAGACCACCTCATGCAAATCCAAAACCTTCCAGAAATCCAAAGCTCAACCGAGAATGAATCCCATAACACCATGGTTATCCATAAATGGAAATACAAGGCTAAAACCAGTGTCTAAACCCGATAAAACCCATGTCAATGACAACAAAGAAACTAAATACACACACGCATATACTATGCATGCCAAATCCAGCTAGGAAATAATACATGCAACATATTACCTACAATCATTCCCGTTGAAGCTACTTGATCCAAAATTTCCTTGCTTGATCCTTGCTTTCCTTTTCCTTCCTTTGCTTTCATTATCCTTCCTTTGCTTGCTTTCCTTTCCTTATCCTCTTGGTGATCCTCTCCTCTCTGAGACTGATTCCAAAATTAAACTAAAAAAGGATACAAAATGATGCTCTGATGTCTTTTTATCATGCTTGCCTCTAATTTTTTCATTTTCCCTCTATTTTCTTCAATTTCCTCCTCACATGCAACTTGTGATTTTTCACCTTCCTTTTCTCATAATTTCCTTTATTTTCATAAATAAAATGCTAAAAATACCTTTTTACATTTTCAAAGCCTTTGTCATTGCCTTTTAAAATTTCCCCTTATCCATAAATACAACAAGTAATTCCCGCTAGAATATTTTTCCCAACATTTAGCTTGGAATAAGTGTCCCATGACCTTCGTCTTCTTTTGCCTTTATTAAATTTTATTACATGAACTTTTATCCCGGGGTTGTTACATAAAATATTGGAAAATCTCATCCATTTGAGGGCATTGATGAGTCAGATGGTCTTCCCCATAGATCTTGCAAGGGCACTTAGTCTTCTTCTTCCCTTTTTTTTCTCACCATTGGAATTATCATTGTTTGGGTTTAAGAAGCTTATTTCTCATTGGAAGTATTTTTTCATTTACCCTTATTCTTTTTCCCTCCATGTTGTTAAATATATTTTAGCTTGATGGATTACATTGAGCTTACTCGAAGATATGAGTAGTATTTAAGGTATGAAGAACCATGGGCACAATAGCTATGTAGGTTGAGGTGACAACCATTTGACCCAATTATGCAACTAACAATATCATCATTACATAATTACATTAATAATGTGTGGTCCTAGTTTAGGGTTAGGAGTATTAGTTGATGTTCGTAGAGAACTTGAAATAATTTCATACAACATGCACGGTTCAAAATAGATTAAATTTAGATGTTCGACACAGAGGATAGCTTGCTCCTTAGTTGTCTCCATATCCATAGCGACATATTTAGATATATGTAGTGAACTAGTCATGAAACAAGGGATATGGAACCTTGGTTTGAATGAGCCTCCACCATCTCTATCATTCATGAATATGATTAGAAATTTGAGTGGTGGTATCCAAGTAGAATGTTGAAAAAATGTTTTTTCCAGTTTCTTACCAAATGAATAACTAGGAATTCCTTAAAATTGTTCTATCCAGGGAAGTAGAGTCACTATATGACACAAAATCAAGCTTAATATAAAATTTTACAACATTTCCAATCAGGGTACGTTGGAAGTGACATAATCAAATGCTATCATTTACCAAATAATTGGAGGAGAACCACAAATTCTAAGTGGTGATATGCGTATTTAGTTCATCTCCTAGCTTGCCATTAAACTTTGGAATGTTCAGAGGAAACGTTCATAGTATGGATGGCCATGTGGGGTCATGAAAAATAAGGTCATTAGTTAATTTTCCCAAATAACAAAAATCAAGATATGCCAAAAATGGTAGTTATGATTAAAAAAATGCATATGGGGAAGAAGCATGTGTTGGAGATGTAACTTGTGGTCCCTTCATAGTGTAATTCCTAGAAATATAAGAGACACCAAAAATGGTGTGGGACCTAGGTTAATACATTCCATGGCCACTAGTACTCATAAAAGTAGTGTAGCCCCCGGGGGAAGGCCCGCAAGGAAAACGGTGCTACCTAAATTATAACTGCCTTAAAGGGGCATAAACATAGACACAAAATCACTTCTAAAAGGATTAGTGCCCAACAACACCCATTCAGAAAAAATTAATCCTCAAGGCATTAATTCCCCATGATATTGGATACCACCAAATGCATGTCTACCTCCAATAAATTATGGCCTTTAGAAACATTGGTACCCCTAGACATGCTAGGACTAGGTTATGAACCCATCATAATGTTTAGTGTACCTAAGGAAGCAACGTATAACATTATTTGGATGCTTATAAAAGGATTGGAAATAAAAGTGATTCCACTTCCAATATTAAAGTTCGGGTTTTCCCCCCCACTAGACGTAAATCTAGAAGTGGGAATTGAAACAAAGGAATGGACATGATGACATTAGGTAGAGTTATGGAAGGGAAAGATGATGTTAATGGTGTTACCCAAATATATAAATTAGGTATACTAGGTAGAGTGATAAAAGCACTAATTTAAACTAAATAAGCTAACTAAGTAGTCAGAGGGAATCCCCTAGATGTATTAGTTGGTTGGGAAAGAGGTGTCCCCATGCTTGATGAACTAGTGACACCCAAAAATAAATGGAGTATCTTAAAGAAAGAAAACTATTCACCAATAGATTGGTTTATTTATAAGATCACATGATTGAAAAGTTTAATCAATCGAGAATAAAAATATGGTAAGGGACTTTATTTTATTGTTTCAATTCAAATTCTATCTCGTGAACTTTCCAAATGTGAATCTAATATATAGGAAGAGTGTAGTTTGGAAAGGACACTCTTCTCTGGGTGG